>CM042550.1:5507105-6107105 GCA_023630585.1 Cranoglanis bouderius | reverse complement strand
ACTTCACAAGGAATGGACTAAGGCTGGGGTCAAGGCATCAAGAGCCACCACACACAGACGTGTCAAGGAATTTGGCTACAGTTGTCGTATTCCTCTTGTTAAGCCACTCCTGAACCACAGACAACGTCAGAGGCGTCTTACCTGGTCTAAGGAGAAGAAGAACTGGACTGTTGCCCAGTGGTCCAAAGTCCTCTTTTCAGATGAGAGCAAGTTTTGTAGTTAATTTGGAAACCAAGGTCCTAGAGTCTGGAGGAAGGGTGGAGAAGCTCATAGCCCAAGTTGCTTGAAGTCCAGTGTTAAGTTTCCACAGTCTGTGATGATTTGGGGTGCAATGTCATCTGCTGGTGTTGGTCCATTTGTGTTTTTTGAAAACCAAAGTCACTGCACCCATTTACCAAGAAATTTTGGAGCACTTCATGCTTCCTTCTGCTGACCAGCTTTTTGAAGATGCTGATTTCATTTTCCAGCAGGATTTGGCACCTGCCCACACTGCCAAAAGCACCAAATGTTGGTTAAATGACCATGGTGTTGGTGTGCTTGACTGGCCAGCAAACTCACCAGACCTGAACCCCATAGAGAATCTATGGGGTATTGTCAAGAGGAAAATGAGAAACAAGAGACCAAAAAATGCAGATGAGCTGAAGACCACTGTCAAAGAAACCTGTGCTTCCATACCACCTCAGCAGTGCCACAAACTGATCACCTCCATGCCGTGCCGAATTGAGGCAGTAATTAAAGCAAAAAGAGCCCCTACCAAGTATTGAGTACATGTACAGTAAATGAACATACTTTCCAGAAGGCCAACAATTCACTAAAAATGTTTTTTTTTATTGGTCTTATGAAGTATTCTAATTTGTTGAGATAGTGAATTGGTGGGTTTTTGTTAAATGTGAGCCAAAATCATCACAATTAAAAGAACCAAAGACTTAAACTACTTCAGTCTGTGTGCATTGAATTTATTTAATACACGAATTTCACAATTTGAGTTGAATTACTGAAATAAATGAACTTTTCCACGATATTCTAATTTATTGAGATGCACCTGTATATCCGCACTTGCATCCGTCTTCGCCTCCGTCACTCTCGTAACAGAGTTTCTAATGTGGCGCATTGTGTTTTGCTCCCTTGACAAGAAGTCAGCAAGTCATTTGGTTTTCTGTCCTCATATCACTTTTAAAATATATTCAGTAACTTTTAAAATAATGAATAATGACATATTCATGATCTGTCAGAATGTTTAACCGCAAGGTGACGCGGGGGAGTTATATTAGGGCTGTATTTTATTTTGATCAGTTTTGCCCATACTTGCTGCTTCACAACAAATCATCTGTCATCCATGCTTGCAAATTAATCCGGCTATGGAAAACTATTCTAAAATTAACCAGACTACACTTCAGATAATATGTGTTACAGCATTGAGGTGGTTGGCACCTTGTGCCCTGAGTTCCCTGGGATAGGCTCCAGGCTCCCCCTGTGACCGTGTGTAGGTTAAGCGGTATGGAAAATGGATGGATGGAATTTTGAACAATGAATTGTAAACATACATACCAAATGAAAGCTTTTGAAAGCCAGTGACGAGTGGGGTTTTCTATTTTTTCTGGTGATTAAACTGGGAACATGGGAAATTATGAACATTATGAATAAAAAAAAAAACATATCCTGGATATGAAATCTGCTTGTCCTGTGCACCTAGTTAACTATCATGAATTGTGGACAGATGGATGCATTTGCATTTGTGGCAGAAAGTCAGGTGATCTGGAAACAAACAGAGGTCAAACCAGCCAAACTAAACAGGGAATGCAAGCAGTTCATGAATGTCACAGGCACAGAGTGAAAGGCATACTTAAAGTATTTAAATGTCTCGTTGGAAGTCTAGGGGTATGTGTGCTTGTGTGCAGAGGTTGCTCAACAAGGACTAACATTACCTTTTCATTTTTAAATACTCTTATCATCCATTTTCCATACCGCTTATCCTACCATGGAACTCCAGGCTCCCAGGGAACTCGGGACACCCGGGACAGAGTGCCAACACATCACAGTGCACATTCACACACTACGGTTAATTTGGAAATGCCAATCTGCCTACAATGCATGTATTTGGACTGGGGAAGGAAACCAGAGTACCCGGAGGGGAACATGCAATCTCTGTACACACAGGGCAGAGGCAGGCTAACATCCATCCATCCATCAATTTTCCATATCCCTTATCCTATACATGGTCAGAGCCTGGAGCCTATTCCAGGGAACTCAGGGCATGAGGCAGGGGACACCCTAGACAGAGTGCCAACCCATCGCAGCGCACAATCACACTCACACAGATAGGGGGCCAGCCCATCACAGGGCATAATCTCACACACATTCACACACTACGGACAATTTGAAAATGCCTACAACACGTCTTTGGACTGGGGGAGGAAACTGGATTACCTGGAGGAAACCCCTGACACACGGGGAGAACATGCAAACTCCACACACAGAGCGGAGGTGGGAATCCGCCCTGGAGGTGTGAGGAAAAACATACTAACCACTAAGCCACCGTGCCCCTATTAGTCTCATCAAATTAACCCAAATGTAATCTCTGCAAAATGACGTATATGCGATTTTTAAAAATGAATTTACATGGTCATTAGAGAAACCAAGCCAACATACTGCCGGAAATGGATTTTTAGTACTGCTCTACTTTTTGGAGTTATTTTGACACAGACCACAGTGAAGTTTCATTTTTTGTTGCAGTTTGCTAAAGTGGAAACCTAGGAGTGTAGCAGGAGCATATAGTGAATTTTTAATGTCTCTGTTCCATTTATTCTTGGACACAGAGAAGGAAGTGGCTCATGTGTGAGTGCAGGATGTTTTATGCACTGTGGTAGGATATTTTTATTCCCTATTTGAAAGCGAGAAGGAATGCATGTGCTGTAACTTTAAGTGCTTTTTTTTTTTTATTGGAAAAATTGCATAATTGCTTGTCCGGTAATGGTGTAACACATTGTAAAATTGTCAATTGTCATGATGTGTTTTTTCTTTCTAAAAGGCTGCGTTCTTTGATGTGAGCTGAGACAGTAATGTGTGTTTGGAATGAATGGCTGCCAAGGAGCTCAATAGCACGGCTGACAGCGCTGAGTGGTGATTGGACATGCAATGCAAATAGGAGTGCGGCAGAGCTCGTGGGCCTCCCTCTCTTTCTCGCGCTTGTTCAGTTCTCGACAGCTTGAGCTCTGTGCACTGAGGATTTTGCATGTGCATGTGTGTGTGTATGTGTGTGTGTATGTATGTGTGTGTGCGTGTGTGTGTGTGTGTGTCTCTGTGTGCCAGAGGAATGAACCCCTGTCTTGAATATTGGTCTGACATCAGAGAGAGGGCATCACTTCAGGCTGTAGCCTCGTGTGTAGGCGATTCAGTGCCGTTACAGATGTCAGATGACATCATGTGTGCCAGGCAAAGATACACAGATAGCTTTTGATACTATTTCAATGAAAAATATACAATAATGTTGCTTTTGTGCAAGTTTCCTGGATTTATAAACTTCTAACCCACATTGAAAATGTATGAGACACCAACTATAATGACAGATTGTTTTATTCTTTTTTTTTTTTTGTCCTGGATCAGCCATCAAACCCAACACATTACAAGATTTTCAAAGATTTTTCTGAGCATGCTCACTAGTCAGTCTCGATGATCCTGACTCTCAAAACCTGGGATATTGGAGCATGTCTCTTAAGCAAATGTGACTTCAGATCAAAACAAACATGGCAGATGACAGTTTAGCTTTGATTATCTGTCTTTCATGCGTGATGACAAGATTGCGTTTTCACACAAGGCAGTCTGGATGTTGAGTTGTAAATATTGTGCATTTTTAATATTTTATATCATATTATAATATGATATAAAATAATATAATATTTTATATTAAATATAATATTTTAAATCAGGGTGACCAGGACTGGCTCTAGAGTAGATTGGAGAGGTTAAGAAGGATGATTTACACAACCATCACCACAGGAAAGATTTTAAGACTAGCCTAATATTGGCATAATTCTGCAATCATTGGTGAGGGGGAATCAGCCTCAAAATCCTCTGTGCTCAGGCATTTGGATGTCTTTTATTTTTATTGAATACTTTTAATAATAATTTAAAAAAACAGCAATACTATCCCACTGTCCTTTTTTGTCAACAATGCCCATCCATCCATCCATTCATTTTCCATACCGTTTATCCTACACAGGGTCTCGGGGAAGGCTTGAGCCTATCCCAGGGAACTTGGAGGACACCCTGGATGAGGTGCCAACCTGTCACAGGGCACAATCGCACACACATTAGTGCGATTAATGCCAATCAGCCTATGTCTTTGGACTGGTGGAGGAAACCGGAGTACCCAGAGGGAACCCCTGAACCATGGGGAGAACATGCAAACTCTGCACATACAGGGCGGACCCCAACCCCGGAGGTGCAAGGCAAATGTACTAAACACTAAGCCACTATTTTGTAATTTAATGATAATTATTAAACTATTTGTTCTATCATGTGCCTGTGGATGTAACAGAGGCTTTTTTTCGCCACTGAGATTAAGCCCTGAATAGGACTAAATTTTTGAATTCGGGCCCTTGAAAAGAAAGTGTGTGCTTTTTACCAATGTGCCACATCCCCGTAAATAAAGAGGTTAGTCTGAAGCAGCGCGGCCGCTTACAGTAATGTTGTGTGTAAAGGTGTGTATCTAATACTCTTTGCAGCAAGAACATCTCCTCTCACTTCCATTAGGAGCATCATTACAATCCTCTCCCTCTCCACATCGCTCTGAACAGCAGCTTAGCAGACTGTAAGGCCAAGCTGTAAAGCAGGAGAGCTGCTTTCAAAAGCATTCTGATTCACTGCTATTTTTCTCTCACTTTTAGTTTAGCAGTGCAAGGCTTCAGACGTCTCATGATAGCCTGCATGTGTAGCACGGCAGAAAGGACAGAATAACATGCATGTCCTTCAGTGGACTGACAGATACGGTGATGGATGGGACTTCTTCAGCAGATAAATCAAAGAGACAGTAAAAACTGACTTGTAAGTAGCAGTGAAGGTTATTAGTATGAGCAAACATCGTATGATCTGTATATGTGACACATTGATAAGGCTGAAAGTAATTATTATTGTTTATTTATAATCGAATAATCTGTCAGCAACAGATGGCATTATCCAGCAGCTCATATTTACAAAAAAAAACCTAAAGCTTGTTCATTTTGCTTTCATAATTTGTAGTCATAGCCAATATATAGTTGCACTGTAGTGTGTTGCACCGTCTATGTGTCATCAATTTAGAAAAAAATCCAAAAATGAATGGTGTCAACTTTGTCGACTTACATAATACAGTATGTAATTAAAACAGTATACAACTTATAATGACCAAGAACTGTATGTGTCTATGTTTATAACAGCCTTTATCACCTACTGACTGACAGGCTATACAGATGTCCCACCCATCCATCATTCATTTCATGTTTAATAACAATATCATTTATTTGATATGAATAAAGGGGGGGCACGGTGGCTTACTGGTTAGCACACTTGTCTTGCACCTCCGGGGTTGGGGTCTCGATTCCCATGTCTGCCCTGTGTGTGCGGAGTTTGCATGTTCTCCTCGTGCTTCAGGGGTTTCCTCCGGGTACTCCGGTTTCCTCCCCCAGTCCAAAGACATGCGTTGTAGGCTGATAGGCATCTCTATATTGCCTGTAGTGTGTGAATGTGTGTGTAAGTGTGTGTGATTGTGCCCTGCGATGGGTTAGCAACCCGTCCAGGGTGTCCCCCGTCTTGTGCCCCGAGTTCACTGGGAAAGGCTCCAGGCTCCCTGCGACCCTGTGTAGGATAAGCGGTGCAGAAAATGGATGGATGGACGGATGGATATAAAAAGGACAAACACCACTTACAGTATATGTTATTAGAAAATATTCTATTTACAGCATAAAATATCTTAGTAACTCACCTCTATATTATTCCAGTTGTAATTTATTTTAAAGCAAATGACTACTTTTGTAACCAAATCTACTTAAAAAAAAAAAAAAATCACTGGGGATATAGTATAGAATAATTTGAAGGTAATGAAGGTATATGACGGTAAATGTATAATCACTTTTTTGATGATCAACCGCATCCACCTCAGTCTCTCTAGTATTATCTGTAATTTATTTAAACACTCAAAGCATCTAAACACAAGCGTCTCGACTCGACAGATCACGTTCCGGCCTTAAATAGGTGTAAAAGTAATCAATGATTAATTCAGTCAGGTCTGTTCTGTTCCCTAAATTTCCCAGAGTTTTATTAGGTCCTTGAAACGTTTTAAAGCTTTGTCTGCTGTCGTCTTTTACAGTGAGCACAGTTTAAGTGCTCTTCTCCGTTTTGATGATGATGTGATGGAACTGGTGCATTGCAGACATTTTGAGAGCTGATATTACTATCTGATATAACTATCTGAAAGCTTGATTTTTTTTTACTTTCACTGTGAGGAAATCAATCTTAGCTATCAAGGTTTTAGACGTGTTTAGGCAGACTATTTTTTATCATCTCCTTTGTTAAACTGGCTTCTTACACAACGCTGAAATTTATCCTTGGTTGAGAAGTAAATAAAATCATTTCCAGGTCATGCTGGTGAAATATATATATATATATATATATATATATATATATATATATATATATATATATATATATATATATATATATATATATATGAATTGAAGTTGGATCGAACTATGTTATAAGCAGCGGACGCTTTGCAAGAATTGAGCCACAGTTCAATCTGACCCCCACACATACGTATATAAATTGATTTTTATCATGCTTATGAGTGTAAAGGGATTAAATGGCATGATGAAATCCTACATTATAAGGAATATGGGATTTTATTTTTTCTTTAAAAAAAAAAAAAAAAATCTTTTTCCTCAAAGTCCCAGCACGATCTCAGTGCATATGTGGAGAGCGTTTCTATTTCTTCTCTCCTTCCGTTTAAATGACTCATGCCTGCTAGCACCGCAGGATCTCCTGCTCTTTCAGAAACAAAGGTGACACCCTCAGGAAGGCAATGTTAACATCCGGTTTGACAGCCTCATCATGCCCGTG
This sequence comes from Cranoglanis bouderius, assembly GCA_023630585.1. Classification (NCBI taxonomy): domain Eukaryota; kingdom Metazoa; phylum Chordata; class Actinopteri; order Siluriformes; family Cranoglanididae; genus Cranoglanis; species Cranoglanis bouderius. The sequence goes on along the minus strand of CM042550.1, from coordinate 6,100,013 downwards.
TGTGTCTGTGTATGTGTGTGTGGGAGTGTGTGTGTGACTCAGTGAGTATCTTCAAGCATGATGGGACTGTAGATCATGCCGTCTCTCGATCAATCCTCGACCTGATATTCTCTGGGCCAGACTTTTCCCTTTTCTTATCTAGCAAAGGCACTGGAGCAAAACTGCTGGAGCTGACCCCCTAGCTCAACACAGACATTAAATCAGCCGCGAAATACTCTTCACTCTTCTGAACGGAGTGTCTGTTTAGAGCAGCAGAATGTTCAGGTATTTCTTTTTGGTTAAAGTGTAATGTAGTATAGCATTCGTCTTAGTGATTTTTCAGTGGTCAGCATTCTGCGTGCAGCTAATGATGCCACACTGATTGTTTTAGTTGTGTTGGTTGAAGTATCGATTAATTGCATTTCCTATTTGCATTTTAATCTGCTATTCAACCAGGCATGTGCTGCATCACATTTGTCAGTAATTTGCTAATCCATTTAAGCCTGTTGTAATCAGGTAATACCCTCCTTATCACAAGCTAATGCTCAATTGTTGGGGTAACCCCTAATGAAAGCAGGTCTGCGGAATATATAAGCACACAGGCAGAACTGGTTTGCTCTGTCACCATTTCTGTGCTGGGGTAAAAAAATCCTTGCACTGAAAGGATTTCTGAAGGATAATAATAATAATAACAACAACAACAACAACAACAACAATAATTAAAGCTGCAAGCAGTATTTTAGGGGGCCAAGCACCCAGACTTGGTGAGCCACACATTCACAGATATGCTACAACAACAACAATAATAATAATTAAAGCTGCAAGCAGTATTTTAGGGGGCCAAGCACCCAGACTTGGTGAGCCACACATTCACAGACATGCTACCTAACCAGACATGCTGCCTAAGCAATCACAGGAAAGCAGAGCCATAACTTTAGGCAAAGGGATTCCAGAGTGATTTGTAGTTTCACTCATGATGTATATGTTTTGAGCACGGTCAGTGTAAGAGTGACTGTAGGAGGAAAGGTCTAGTTGATCAAATGGGTAGGGCTGCAACAACTAATCGATAAAATCTATAATAATCGATAAAATCGATAATGAAAATAATCAACAACTAATTTCATTATCGATTAGTTGGGTGTGATGTCACTGTGGAAATCCCCCACCAGTGACGTCACTTCACAATGGTGAAAAACGCATTTCTATGAATAAAACACATCTGAAAAACAGCGGAGGTCACAGAGTGAGCTGCTGTGGGAAAAGTGCACGATCCAGGTTGTCCAAAACATGAGAATGTTTTATATTAAGCACTTCAAACAAACTCGTAGGTGTATTAACGTGGCTTGTCGTGTCAGATGCTGCGACAGATGCGTGTGCTGTTTAATGTGTTCCAGACATGTTTTCTTCAGTGCAGAAATGACATTTTTACGTTTATATCCTTATCTGTAATTGTTAGAAATTCACGCCAGTATTTCCATCTTACATAAAGGCTCGTCCTGACAGCAAGTGAGTCTCCGTTAAACTTCACTGAATGAGTCTGCGCATGCATGTCAATTAAACAGCGCGCAATAGAAAGGAAGCGCAATAACTCTGACTAAAATATTCATTTTGATCAAATATGTTGTTTGATGCTATATTTAGCTATATTTAGAAACAAAAGTAATTGTGCTTTTTATGAGAGCCGTAACTGTAATAAGGTTATAACATAACAGAATAAAGTAACATGTTACTGTGTTCAAATGAGTCAATGTGTGTGTTACTGCAGAACATTCAACCTCTTACCAGTTAGTTAGCACAACACTTAGTTTGTGCTTTTGTTTTTTTCTTTTTTAGCATTTCTAATATACTGATTTAACTTGTGATTTGGTGATTTAAAGCTTGTGGACAATCAGTTGTTTTTTCGTTTTCAATATATAATGTTAATATTTTTAAAAAAAAATCCTTTGCACAATGTATAGCATAGCCCACATAGATACGTTTAATACCTTTTTCATAGCCTTAAACTTGCACAATGTTTGAAGGACAACATTGGGCTGAATGTGAAATAACATGGTTTTTCGGAAAAAAAATACAGAAAATAAAAATTGGCCTTTTAATCCAACTAATCGATTAATCGAAGAAATAATCGACAGATTAATCGATTATCAAAATAATCGTTGCTTGCAGCCCTACAAATGGGCATTGCTGCTGCTACTGCTATGACCTGTGGTGCTGTCTGTTGCTACTTTGACCTGTGGTCATGCTTGCTACTGCTCTGACCTGAACATTTTTTGAATATCAAAATTCCTTTAATAATGTTTGTTCAGATAGGTCTCAAGATTTTGTGAGCCAAATTTGGTGAAGGTTGGACAACATTTGGAGGAGGAGTGTCAAAAATGGCAGTTAGATGTAAGCATTTTGTGTATATTCTTGTAACCTTTGACCAGTAGGTGCCTCTGGCACAAGATTTGTTGCGTAGCCCCAGATCATGGTCCTGAAGACGTTTACCAAGTTTTGTGTCAGTGCGCAAAGTTGTTGCTGAGATACAGGTTCACTTCCTGTGTGGCTGCTTTGCTGTCAGGTTTGTTGGCCCATTACGGACAAACGTATCGCCCGCTAATGATGATTTATTTTTCAAGTGCCTTTCTTGGTACCACATGACACTGTACAAATCCATCACTGAACATAAAACCATATAATAATAGCAATAACATTAAATGTAGTTCTCTGTATTAAGTGCCCCATGAAAAACATCGCTTTCATATTAAATAGCATTGAAATTCATAAGAGTGTTTCAGATCCCTAAGGTATTCACAGAATGATGTAGGCCTTGGAAGTTTTTTTTTTTTTTTTTATTTAGTTACTATGGTTTACAGTACGTACATCACCAACATTGCATCTTCAGTTGGAGCCCATTAGAAGGAAAAAGAAAGTAAATAAAAGACAGCAATCCTGCAGGCTGATTAAATTGTCCATTATAGCAACAGCCTCAGATGGTATAAAGCTTCAATTCATATTCTAATATGCCACAAAATGATTGCGATTTTCTATAAATAAATCCAGGATAATGATCACAGTAATGTGTTTAAATCTTTCTGTGTGACACAAACACCCACAGGAATTATAGAAACCTGCTAGCTTGCTTCAGCCTAGGTTACACATACTTCATAAGCACAATATATTTCTTTCTTATACGTTTTCTGTTATTGACAGCTGTCACATACAAATGCATAGAAGCTGAAACATCTGGCTGGACGAAAACAGAGCTCTCAATTCCCATAACGTAATTGCAAGCTGTTATTTGATGGTGTTCCAGGGAGCTGTTGATTTGCCGTACAGTCTGGTGGAGAGATGACAAGCGTTTCTCTTATAAATCAGCTCCACTTCGGACTCCACCGAAGTCTAGCTGATTTATAACGACCGAGCAATTATGCATCCGTCAATTCGGTTTGTTTAGAAAACCTGCTGCTTTAAATCACAGCCACTTCAAATTGCTCGGGGACATTTTAATTGGTATGGCCTGTCCACCACTTTGTATGCGCTGTTATTTTTTCAGCAAAAACGGACAGCGTGTCCCGTGACGCACCTGTAGCACAGACTGTAATGCATGGTGAAGTGTTTAAGCTCCTAGGCACTGTACACACACTGTCCTCAAAGCAAGGTTACAACCTAATGGTAGTTCATAGCTGTAAAGCAGATTTTGAGGGTCGAGTCATCTGATGAGGCCTGAAGCGAAGGTCATACACAGTTCTGGCCATGTAGAATTACATATTCATATCCTTCCTGTCAGGGACATTGCTATAAAGGATGAGGACAAAAGTCACAAATACCTGTAACTGCACAATGCATAGTTTCCTTTTTTTCTGTTACAAGTGTTGGCCCTTAAGAGAAGATGAATGAGTTTGTAGATTATGTAATGAGATTTTCTTTGTTGTGTGATGTTTTTTTTCCCCTCATCACAGCAGAATTTTGAGTTGTTCAGCAAAAGTTTCAGTTATGAATCAAGGTTGTTATGGATCAACAAAATGCTGCTGCATGTTCACATGAATGTTATGAACCCTATAGGTTCATAAGGCTATACAGTAGATGTGTTCATGAATTCACTTTAGGCTTTTAAGGATACGCTGGTCAAAATTTTAACTTTTAATCTAAACGTTTGTAAACTTAGTCTTTGTAATCCTCCTAATACCTTATAGAGAATATAATAGAAAATGTATGCAAATTAATGAATGTACCATATTCTCATTATTCATACATTTTTTTAGTTATATTTCATCCTAAAATGACATCAAACTCAGGACTACACACAAGGAATGTAGATGATGGCAATTTCCTCGACCACATTTGTTCACTTTTAATAAAAAATGTTGTCGCTGTGTCTGCACTTCCGGGAGCTGTCATGTCAAAACAAAAAACAAAAACATGTCAAAACACGCTGATGCATCCCATAAGTGCAGACACAGCAGCAACAGATGTATTATTTATTAATTTTTTTCAGGAGGATGGTCAAGGACATCTCAAGCATTTGCCTAAACCTCTCGTTACTGGGTCTTATGTTGTTTTGAATCACATGAGGGGAATCACATTAAGAGAAAATTTATAAACTTATAAAAGAAACTTATAAAATAACAAATTTATAGTCCTACTACACCAGGGTTAACTTCTGCAGTTATACAGTATTTCACTCCCCAAATTGCAAAGGGCAGTAAATATCACCGTGACCTTCAACAAAGCCACAAAGTGACCATATAATGTAGTATTTGATATAAATAATATTGTCACATGACCCTCACTTCCCTTCCTTCTTCCTATATTGTACACATTTCAGACCTCATGTACACCTTGGTAACCTGCCATCCAAATCTGGCGACTTGCATCATCTCCTATCATCTTTTCATCTCATCATGGCTGTGATGTGTGTATTTTATACTGTGTGGAGACATTTGCAACTTTGTGTCTACTAGCTTGAGTCAGGTTTCTTCGTTACCTTGCTAACCTTGTTATCTATCTCTGTCTGTGAGATAGCTACACACTGTTCTGTTGCTCAGTATGGCACTCACCTCCCAGACTTCCCTTGGCATGCACACAGTTATTCACGTCACCTGCCCTCTGGCAACCCGCTTGCCTTTGAATATGTGCTGTTAGCATTCTGTTAGGTTCAGTAGTGCAACCTCACCATACTTCACCACTGAGCTTGTGAAATTAGCTGGACTCGGGCAACACACTTACAAGGGCCATAGTTGGGTTTCTGTCTATTTGGAACCAGTTCTGGTCAAGCAGATAACTCAGTGAGAAGGTTCAAGGGAAACAATTGCTGTATGAGAACAATATGTATATCAAATGTGACCAATCATATGGTGATTTTGTGACTTTATTGAAGGTCGTGGCATGTATGTACACAAACAAGAAGGTTAACCACAGTTACATACACAATTAACTTTAACTAATTGATTCTTATTTGTGTTGAGAAATGTAAATGCAGGTTTGTCAGGGAAAATGAAGCAAGTTATTGGATTAGTATAAAAGTGGTTAGTGATTGGGGAGTCATTGAGATGACTGGCATTTTGAGAGGTCGTGTTCACACGAGCTTCTTAACATTCTGCTGAAGAGAAAGACCAGACCGTCAATGGAAAAAAATGTTAAATAATTTGAATTATTTAATCAGAACGACGATAAAGAATTTACTCAAAACGCGTGTTTAACGAAATTATTTACGTAGGTCTTGGCTTACCGTTCACACAGACAAAAAAGTAGCATTTCGGTTGAAGAGATTATCCAATTAAGATCGCAGGCACAACATATGTAATATGTTGGTCTACAAACAGCATCATCCAGCCAATATAAACTCCTGCGCTCCTCAGCATTTATGCCTCATGCTGGCATTTTAATAATAGAGCTCCATTCTGTTTGGTCTGTGCAACTTGCTATGCAGCAAAACAGCATGGCTTATTAGCCAGCAGCCAAGTGAAGGATATAAAAGAGAGTGCTTTCCAAAGTGAGCAATTGCATTCAGTCAGCACTTGCGTTTCCACATCTATACAGTCAGCGTGCTGCTATGCTCTGGCAATGGAAGCCCACACGCAGTAATAGCTGATGGTGTGCAGCCAAAAGCGGATGTAAGCCACTCATTCAGCCCAGCCACTCTATTCAGGCAGAAAATGATTTCGTTGAATGGGGAAAAAATAGCAAACAATACCACTGCTACAAAACAGCAAATTAATGGGCCAGACGGTAAAGATCTAAATTACAGCACTGCAAGTAAAGGAAGATTATGCAACACAGAATTGCATAAGGGGGAAAAAAAACATAGAATTTAATTTGACAGCCATTTGAAATACAACTAATTCTACTATTCAAAGCATTGTATGAGTTGTATAGACTATGATTTTCGTAATCATGCACTTTTTGTGAATATTGACCTCACGAGTGGTTACGTAATAAGGCTTGATTTGATTATTAACTATTATTAATTGTTCTGTGGCACTAAGCGGTACATTTAGATTTTTATCAGAAACATTTGTTTGTCAAGTGGATCTGGTACATTTTTTTTCATAGTGCCAAAATATTCTAATATTTAGAAGAGTTTAAATTCAGACAGTAGGTTAACAAACATTGTGTGTTTTTCCCTGTGGATTGTTGATTAAATGTTTATCAATGTTTAGCCACCCTTATTACAAGCCTGGAATCCCAACAACTTTCAGAACACTTTTGTATGGTCATGCAACATATTTTACTTTATTTTTTTATTAGAGGTGGTTCAGCTGCAGTTCAATGTTAATTAATATCATAATGAATGAAATATGATATTATTCATTGTCTTCATGATATAATAACCATATATGAGGTACAGAACAATGTCATAACAGATATGGAAGTCTGTATAAATGGCAAGTCTCTAATTATAGTACATTTGGGTGATGGTTGCAGAATTAAAATCAGATATGCAATTTATAATTAAAATTAAAATTCAATTGAAATGCCATCATCTAGTGGAAAAAAATAAAAAGAAGCAATGTCACCTGAATGGGGAATGGGATTTTAATATATCTGATTGAATCACGCGCTGTTTGATGTGAAGGTGATAGTAGAGGTCCCCGACCTGCTTTATTACTGGTCCCCCCTCGTGCTGGCAGAGTGAAATAAACACTGCTGACAGTTTTAGTACTGCAAAGCCTGACTGTTCCTGCATGACCTCAATGTGCTATTGCGCTGGGAATATGAGAAATGTTACAGTGGAGCTGGTGGCAACGACAATCCTACAATATTTAGATTCGCTGATGTCTGCACAGCAGAGGACGCCAGGCTGTGATGGATTTTCTGGGCCATGCAGGAGTGTGCAGTGTTGTGCTGAACAAACCTGAGTCTGCAGACACACAACACGCAAAACAAAGAGGAGTGAGAGAGTGGATCCTGGTGGTGCGACGGTGACAAATACCCCTGGCTCTACTGCCGGCACATATATAGAGAAATGGGGAATGGCGAAAGAAAGAGAGAGAGAGAAAGAGAAAGAGAGAGAGAGAGAGAGAGAGAGAGAGAGAGAGAGAGAGAGAGAGAGAATGGCCAAGGGAGAATAAGCAGTTAAATCAAATACGGTTGTGTGGGTTTTCTAAGCCAAACAGGTTATTCTGGTCTGTGTATAATTCACTGCACAGATGAAGGTTTTTACTGCCTGCTTTCTATATTCTGGCCAGCAAGGATCAGTAAATCTGTCAGAGAGAGGAAACCTCATTTAAGCCCTGTAATCTCATTTGCCTTCTTCCATGTGGTGACGACAGTCCACTGCCGCTGCTGCCCCCAAAGCCACCAAGCCTCCATGAGCCACTGAATCAAGCAACGAAAAAAAAAAAAAAGGTTGATCTGCCATCCTGGAATGTTTTTCATATCTGCTATCAGGAAATGTTTTAAGTCGGTTATCTGGGAATGTTTTAAGAGCCTAATGGACTCCTTATCTCCATTTTGCACTTGGAAAATGAAATTATGTGTAGCAGTAAAAGTTATACAGTAGAGAGAGTACACATTTCCATACTGTATCTGTGTTGTAAAGGGCTGAGGAAATGTGGTTTTAGGACTGACCGTACATTTAGTGGAGCGATGGGCAGCCAGGCACGTTTTTCATCTGAGTCTGTTCAGCTGATGCTAAGCAGTAGGCTCCAACCCTATCAATATATTTTCATATCAAAACCATTGCCTAACCTAAGCACAGTTATCATATTTTTAAAAAAATCACATTAATTTAAAAAATAAATAAATAAATAGGTCAGAGTGGTGCAAGCGTCAGTTCTGCATGATTTTATGGATATTTATGGAACTCTCATTTAATAAACAGAAATAATGGCTTGTTTTCACCAAGCAGCACATTATTTGCTCAAAATATGACATATTAATAGATAATTGGCTGGTAACTACAGTGCCCTCCATTAATAATGGCACCTTTGGTACATATGAGCAAAGAAAGCTGTGAAAATGTCTTTATTGCTTAACCTTTTGATATTTTGTTACAAAAATTTCACAAAAATACTCTGTGCTCATGGATATCAAACAATTGCAAACACAACACAGGTTTATCCCCCCAAAAAATCTGTTAAATATAAGTGTGCAACAATTATTGGCACCCCTATGAATTCATATGAGAAAAATATATTTTAAGCATATTCCCATTGATATTTACATTTTTTAAGTATACCTAGGTGACTAGGAACAGGAAATTGTTCAACCATGACTTCCTGTGTCATAGGGGTATAAATATGAAGTAACACATAGGCCAAATTCCCTAAGTCATTCGTAACAATGAGTAAGAACAAGGAATATAGCTGTGATGTGCGGCAAAAAGGTTGTTGAGCTTCACAAAATGGGAAGTGGCTATAAGAAAATAGCACAAGCATTGAAAACGCCCATTTCCACCATCAAGGCAATAATTAAGAAATTCCAGTCAACTGGAAATGTTATGAATCAACCTGGAATTGGACGTGTGTCTATATTGTCTCAACACACTGTGAAGAGGATGGTTCGAGTGGCCAAAAAATCTCCAAGGATCACAGCTGGAGAATTGCAGAAGTTAGTTGCGTCTTGGGGTCAGAAAATCTCCAAAACTACAATCTGAAGTCAACTACATCACCACAAATTGTTTGGAAGGGTTTCAAGAAAAAAGGCTCTACTAACTCTACCAAAAACAAACTCAAGCATCTTCAGTTTGCCAGACACTACTGGAACTTCAAATGGGATCGGGTTTTATGGTCAGATGAAACCAAAATAAAGCTTTTTGGCAATAAACACCAGAGGTGGCTTTGGCACACAGAGAGGTAGCCATATGTAAATATTTAATGTTTTGGGGCTGTTTTTCTGCCAGCGGACCTAGACATTTTGTTAGGATACATAGAATCATGGACTCTATCAAATATCAACAGATATTAAATGAAAACCTGACTGCCTCTGCCAGAAAGCTTAAAATGGGCCATGGTTGGATCTTCCAGCAGGGCAGTGATCCTAAACACACATCAAAATCAACACAAAAATGGTTTATTGACCACACAATCAAGGTCCTGCCATGGCCATCCCAGTCCCCTGACTTGAAACCCACAGAAAACCTGTGGGAAGAGGAGAGTCCACCAGCATGGAGGAATGGTTTCAGATCCCTTGCCATGTATTCTCCAACCTCATCAGGCATTATAGGAGAAGACTCAGAGCTGTTATCTTGGCAAAGGGAAGTAGCGCAAAGTATTGACTAAAAGGGTGCCAATAATTGTTGCACACCTATATTTAACAAAGATATTATTTTTCGATAAACCTGTGTTGTGTTTGCAATTTTTTGATATCCATGAGAGAAGAGTATTTTTGTGAATTTTTCTAATAAAAATCAAAAGGTTAAATAATAAAGACAATTTTTCACAGCATTCTTTGCTCATATTTACCAAGGGTGCCAATATTAGTGGAGGGCACTGTATATATACTGAATGTAAGGCAGAAATTGATGATACAGTATTTTGCTTCCATAGTAAATAGTAAATATTAATTTAATATTTCTGTATGAAATATACAATTATTTTATTCTGTGTATTTAATGAATTTACATGTAGTTATTTCTTTGTTTTGAACTTGCTAGGGGTAAGATATGCCCAAAAAATATCATTTGAAAAAACAAAACAAAAAACACCAGAACCCTAATCTCAAAAATTTTATGATTTTATTTAAATTAGGCCAATGTTGAAGCATCCAGGTTTCCTGTAGAAAGGTAGACGCTTTCAGAGTGGACAAACAAATAAAAATCAGAAGGGTAGTTTCTACTCAAAAGAGCTAGTTTTATTCACAGTGTTGTTACACCGAATGCTTAATATATGCCCATTGTAACTGTTTAGGTAACATTCTAGCAAGTTTGGCTATGCTAATGTTAGTCTGCTGGGACCTGATAGCAGCTAACAGCAAAAGATAGCTGCTTAATAGGAATATAGTAGCTATTTACAGAGAACACAAACAGTTATATCTTCAGTTTTGCCTCTACTTACTCCACATTTCTCCAACAGCTTATGATGGTGAAATTTATTATTTTGAATCTTGACAAGCCCAAGAATCCACTATCTTGTGCAATTCTGAAACTTTGGTTACTCCTTTGCCTCCCTCATCATCCTCCTCATTATATGTAAGGACACAGTAAGCTCATGTGTCCAATTCCTGGCAATTTTTCAACTGTCTCTTACTGTTGAGTTTTTTTTTTTCCCTATTGCACAGCTTGTGCTTAATGTTCTTTTTAACCTATGCATTTTTTGTATCCCTTTTCTGACCTGTGCAGCTCCCTAATTGTGAACTCTAAATGTGAATCATTGTCTTTAATATTTATTTAAATGCAATCAAGGGTGCCACTAATTTTGAACTGTTTGTCACAACTAATTATCAGCACATGCATACTGAGCAGTATGTAATGAGTGCAGTCTATCAGCAAGCACCATGGGTATAAAAACATAAGCATCATGCTGATATGTCTGTGTATGGGGTTTGCCATGGGCAGGGCCGATTAAACATCTATTACACATTGATTATGAGTAGTCTCACTGATACGCAGAAGGCAGTATTACGACTGGCTTCTTTCTTGATTTTCTCCTTGCACTCTCACCCACTAAAAGTCCAGCTGTTTTACAAGCTCTGACTCGATAGTCAGCAGTGACAGTACGTTCAGTCTTCTTTTGCCCATTTTAGACTTTTTTAATGCAGCCCATTAGGAAAAATGAATGTTTTTTGGCTTCTCGTGTGTAGTCTGGGCTTACAGTTATTCATGTTTTTTCATCCACTAATTTAATTCCAGTTAAAAAATAGTGAGGACCTAACTGACCACTGATTGGTCGCAAATTCAGAACAACACACCAATAACATTTCTAAATTTTAATTCATGAACAGGGGTGGCACCACTTTTTTTAAGGGTATAATTGCCAATTTTTGAGTCCAATCCCAGCATAGTGAACATGTATTAGAGATACATATGCAGGCGTGCTACTTGCTTTATAGAATTTCCATAGTTATGGTTCCTCAGTGATTTCACTCTTGAAAATTTGGAGTGTGACTTTACACTGATAAAGCAATTGTAACCAGCTCTGACTTCTGTGTTTTGCTTTGATTTTCTTAGGAGTGACATGACAGGTTTCATCTAAATAGTGTTCTTCAGATAAAAGGATGAAAATAACAATAGCCAATGATGCTGAAAAGCCATATTTGTCCGACATCTCTTCCGGAATTACATCAGCAAAAGGTCACAACATTAAATGCTAGCTGAACATATTGTTTGTAACTATTGATGCTGCAAAGCCCTGTTTGTTAGCATTATGATAAGAATTGCTATGAATCATGATTATTCATTTCACTGTAACTTCGATTCAATATAATAAAACAACAAACATATTAGAAATGAACAGACGTTTAAATTATGCATTTTTCTTCTCTAAATTTTAGATAAATTATGTTTCCGGGGTTGGGGGTGGGGGTAAGCACATTTGCCTCGCACCTCCAAGATTCCCGCCTTCGTCCTGTGTGCACAGAGTTTTCATGTCCTCCCATGGGGGTTTCCTCTGGGTTTCCCCCCCCAGTCCAAAGACATGTGTTGTAGGCTGATTGCCATTTAGGAAGGATAAGTTGTGGATGGATGGATGTTTCACAGAGGACATGACAATATGTGCCTACATCTTCCGATCTTACACTAGCAAAAGGGAAGAGGCAGGAGTGGTTACAGGATGTTTATAGGGCAGGACAGAAAAAAGGGTGTCACAATAAACTGGCATATGTAACAGCTCATTAGGCTCATGTTGACATATAACTCACTCACTTTCAATAAGTACTTTATTCTGGTCAGCGAAGGATCCAAAGCCAATCACGGGAACACTGGTCCCGAGGCCGGGAATACACCCTGGATGGGACACCAGTTCATCACAAAGACACCATGCACACAAAAATTCACATACTCATTCACAATGATGTAATATTTTGTGTAATTATACAACTAACTGTTAAAACTAAAAGGATATTCATAACTCTGTTAAATTGGGTTACTGATCAGAAGGTCAGGGGTTCAAGCCCCAGAACTGGCAAGCTGCAACTGTTGAGCCCTTGATCAAGGCCTTTAGCCCTCTGAGAATCAGAATCAAAATAGCCTTTATTGCGAAGTACTGTGTTTACATGTACGAGGAATTTGTCTTGGTGTATTGGTGCTTAATAAGAACAGTAAAATACAAGAAATACAATAATATTAATAAGATAAACAAGAGGGAAAAAAAAGAAAAAAAAACTGTAAGGCCATGAAAACTATGAAATATAAAATATAAAGATTTAGGAAAATGAAAATAGAGACATTAACTGTACATTAGTGCAAGTTGTGCAAAAGTGGGCCAGTGCAAATGCTCACAGTTGGAGGTAAGAAGGTGCAGTATAGCAGTCTAGTGCTACTGAGGCACCGTATCATGGCTGACCCTGCACTCTGACCCCAACTTCCTAACAAGCCTATAATTTCACTGTACTGTAATGTATATGTGAGAAATTAAGGCTTCTTCTTCTTCTTCTACTCATGTGCGCTCATCTGAAAGGTTTCTATCCCTGACACGGCTAACCTAGCTAGCATTCTGCCACCACTTCCCCACCATATTCGATCTGGATGACACAATCCATGTGATCAAGATAAAATCAGGAATTGAATTCTTGCTTGGAATCTATATAAAAAAAATACCATTAGTGCTAGAATGAATGCACATAACAGTAAAACCCCCGGAGCTACTGTTTCAGTTACCATGGTTTCACGTAACCACGGCTGACCACAGTCTGAAAAAAAATAAATAGAATATTCCAGAAATACAGTGAACATTCATAATTTAAATTGTGAGTAAAGTGACGAAATCTCGGTGTCCTGCCAGGGACATTAATCATTCGTTTGTCCAGCATATCCATTTGTCCAATTTGTGCTATTATTAAACTTTATCCTAGGTATGTACTGTATATAATGTTCGCTACTATCCGCGGGTTCAGGCATCCGCTGGGGGGCTTGACCTATCCACCGCGGATAATGGGGTCCTACTGTAATTTATGTTGCCTTTTTGCCAGAAAATTAGGATCTCTGTGCATGTAGGCCTAGTTAGTAATCTGTCCCAGGTCACGTGACAGCCATGTATTGTTTCTGTAGATAATCATTTTCTGCAGTCCTTATCTTAATCCATCTCAAGGAAAATATGTGAGTGTAGGTAAATCCTTATTAAAAAAGTTGTTTGAACGCTTAATGCTAAATCTGTTGCTATGATAATGCTCATGTTCCAGTAACCTGGTCATAAGATTTTTTTTGTTTATATGTAGGCACCAAGCTAACAGTGGTCCCTTTCCATATTCCTTCTGTAAGTTTCTGCTGGCTTGCCATGCTTATCACCTGCTAGACGACAGCATGCGTTTTATAGTTTGCCAAATGCATCATGTTGTACATTTTAAAAGGTTTTATCCTGATGCTCTTTTCCCTAAACCCTTTCCTTGAAGCATGTTGTTGAAATTTGAGCAGAATAAATACTCCTAAAGCGAATGCTCGCAAGAGCGAATGGAGATAATTACAGCTGGTATTTGTCAAGACAAAGCAGAAGTGTATTGGGCTTTTAATATGACTGCAGGCGTATCGAGCATGACAAGTCTATTTAAGTAGCTGCTGTGAATTCAACAGGAACAGCTCATTACGGCATAGCATTTGCGCCTCCACTATAGAGGATCTCCATGGCGATTAGAGCATGCAAGAGAGACCGGGAGAGAGCACGCTGGCGCGGGGGCGGTATTTTATGGCAAAATGTCGTATACTCGGTAATTTAGTCTATTTTACATTCCCCTTCAGGATCTGCGTCAGAAATGATTCATGTGCAACTATATTTAAATCTAACAATAAACAAAGTAAAACTTAAGGATTAAAAATATAAAAGGGCATCACACCTTGTAATTTTTATGCCTGCAGTGATTAGTATTTCCAATTGGATACTGAACAGTCTAGCACAACAGATGAATCTCTTTGTATTTAACTATAGTTTCATCTCCTTGCCCATGAACATTACCTATAGTTTGATCTCTTTGTCCTTGATATTAAAGGGATTTTTTTTGTTTTGTTATCAGATGGAGTACCTTATCAATTCTCTATTATCTGTAATAGCCTGTGTGCTCGATTATGATCTGGGATGGAAATATTTAATATAATACTCTGTGCAGTTTGAGCAATGCTCTGCCTTTTTTCCAAATAATATTGTCTGAGCAGACTTGCACTCAAGGTCAGAATATGTCTCTCATTTTACAAGACTGTAAAAACAATATTTTTAGCAGAAACTTTGCTAAAGCAAACATATTGGCTGTAGTTGTGTTGTAGTGAGGTAGCTGCCCTTAAAAGTTTCTAAAGTCTCAGACTAATCAGAGTTTAGTACATGTACTAATCTTAAGCAAACACTATGACTGTGTAATGCATGTATACTCATCATACTGATGGCATTAGAGATGGAGCAAAGCTGTGGATTGTAATTGATCATTGGGATACACATTTTACCGAGAACTGAGAATCACTTGAATTGGTTTGTGGCAGTTAGGATATTGACATTACACTGACAGGGCAGACTAGTTATTGAGCTCTTGTTAGATATTGGTAAATGTCATCAGCCTCTGTGTGGTTTAATTACTGTAGCTCTGCTTTTTTTCTTTGGCAGTTTTGTATTATTGCCTATCAAAAAACTGGAGATAAATTTAATACACCATGCAGTAAAATGGTTAAACCACCAGTTACTAAGGATGTAATGCATTGTGCAGTGCCACATTGTTCATCTATGACCGCTCGCTCACACTCGCATGAAAGTAAAAACCTCCTACTCATGTGACCTTTTTGTTGTGTCCCATGGGATCCCAATCCTGATGCACATCTCTAGTCTCAACCCAATGCCCTTGAACCTTACTGGCAAGTGCCTCCTATTCACATCTGTATTTCGATCTGTTTAGAACACATTATCTTTTCAATTCAAATACAGTAATGCATCGGTATACGGTTCCATCCCTATGTTATACACATGTGAAATCTATGTGGTTGCAGTTCTTTCTTCCCTGTCTGTATAGCTGAGACCTAATATCTTAAAATACGACCATGTGCACTTTACACAATTTTTATGCTCAGCAAATAATTCACTGAGGATGGAAGAGAGTATTGTTATTCTAAAAGAGAGCTGTATTAAAAAAGCAGCCAGATGTCTAGACAGTTGCTAGAGTCTGGTAGATTTTGTTACTCATTGTGCAAAGGAGCTGCCTACCTTCAGAGGAAGACGCCATGTGACTGTCACTGCGACCCGAAATTTGCTGATAATTTAGTGTCATGAAACTATCAGCTAAATCAGTTATTTGCAGTTGTCTTTACTTGTCAGCTGTCCTGAGAGAAACATGCTGGTCTGTGACATGATGATTTGAGGGAGAGCAGTTGGAGGATTTCTGAAAAACAACTTTACCCAAAGATTATGGTGAGATTTGTGTTTGGAGAAGAAATGAAATAGTTTATTTGCTGCAAGAATGATTTATTTTAGATGAGTTTTTTTCACTTGTCATGTTGAGTAACTGTTAGTGAACACACTTCCAGTGGTTGGCTCTCAAAATGCATACTAACATACTAAATAGTATGTGAAAATAATCTCTAGGTTTGTTACAGAGTAGTGTCATGACTTCATGGTTAATTGCACTATCAACATAAAAAAAAACCTCTTTTGCATTTCTACCTATTATAATCTCTTATTATTATTTCTTTTTTCAATTCTCAAGAGTGGTCTAAAAGTATTTCAGGTAAACATGGAAAATTGATGCTACTCCTATCCATCTGTTTTATTTGAAGTTTGTTTCCCACACATAGGTGTTCTTTTGCTGTTGTGTCCAGGTATACTGGCAACTGCCCAAGTATATTTTGTCCAGTTAAAAAAAAACATTTTGTTTATTAATCCATTCAGAGACATTAACATGGCTTTCTGCAATTTGGTATGACATGAATGCAGCTCAGGGTCTGCAGGAGGAGGGAGGAGAAAGGGCACAGAGGTGGAGGGGTAGAGCAATCGAACTAATGAGAGAAAAAAGCTTAATATATACTATCACATTTAAATTAAAAACAATTCCTCTTCTATTTATAGCCATTTGGAGATGTTTTTACCTCTGTTTGGATAACCTTACACAGAATTTTAGTTTTTGAAGATAACTCCATCAAATTTTGGATGCTTACGGATAAGCACTTGAGGCATCCTGGAGAGCAATGGGATTGAGATCACCATTTACTTTGAAGATATAAACATTTGTGTGAAAAAACAACCATTTTTGCTTTTGAAATCAGAAATACTTCAGAGAGAAACTCTGCAAAGTCTAAAAGGCCTGAGTATCTACTTTCATATTAGCCATTAACCACTACTGTGGAGTGTGAAATGTCAAATAAATTCAATGCTGAACACGGGCATCCAAAAACAGTTTGAAATTCCTTTTTTTGGCCTTAGGTAAAAAAGAGTTACAAAGAAATTCCAAAATTTGGAATCTGTTCTTTTAACAGAAATGTTCTGCTTATTACAGAGTACAAGCAGGCAATGATTAAGGATAAATTATTACATGCTGCCTTGTTATTTTTGGCAGTAAATGCGACTTCAGTGGGTTAATGAGTTAACACAGAGCTTCTGTAACGAATCAAGCATTACTAGTATTATTCTTTTCCACCAGAATAATGTAATGGATCAACTTTAAACATGAAACGAAACAGAAGCGCACGCTTGGATTCGAAGCACCTTTTTAAAGGAGACGAGTTTTAAAGCGTGCCCGCATTATCTACCAGAATGTGTAGTAAATCGGATGAATCTGCAACGTTTAAAAAAATTCTCCACCAGTTACAATTTATGTAACAAATTAAAAGATGTTTAACACGTTTAAATGTATTCTCCAATTTATATAAGGAATTAGCTCGACTGGCGTGAAATATATCTATATATCTAATCAACGCGTGTTGTTACCAGTTATAAATATACATCAGCCATGGAAGAGAATTCATGTATGTGCACATATACATATAGATAATTAACTACAATGGATTATAATTAATTATGACTATGTATGTGGTCTAGATCAGCTTTAGGGTTAGCTGTAGTCTAGTTTAGAATTATGAACTCTAAAGAGGGAGTTTATCCTTCTGGCCAGGAAGGAAATATCCGTTTCCAGAGCGTGTAGCCGAGATCGCAGCATTTAATTGACTCATCACGTGAACAAAAACAGAGAAAATCAAGCGTGGGATAATAGATTTTAATAACTAGATGTAACTATGGATACACACGACTAACTCTAAGCAGAACATACATATGTACATCTATATACAAGGAAAGAAAAGGTATAGAGAGAAAGTAATGAAATAAAAGGGAAGCAGACAAAAAC
Source organism: Cranoglanis bouderius (assembly GCA_023630585.1). Lineage (NCBI taxonomy): Eukaryota > Metazoa > Chordata > Actinopteri > Siluriformes > Cranoglanididae > Cranoglanis > Cranoglanis bouderius. Next base: position 6,082,151 of record CM042550.1, on the reverse strand, counting down.
ACAACTAATTAGCCTTTTTCAAAACCAGCAACGAACTTAAATCTCCTGTAAACAGGGGTACAATCTTAACGCATGTATAGATCAATTAGACCATACTTGCATGGCTTCGGTTTGAAAGTTCGCACGAGGTCGTGTAGAGTTCGCTGGTTTGTCGTGCCATTTTGCAAAAGGCCGTCGGCCGTGAGGTGGTTGCATCCTTTGTCCGGGAGAGAGAGAGATCCTGGCTTCCTCTTCCCGGGGCACGTGGCCCTGGGGGAGAGAAACTGGAAGGAGTGTAGAAGTGAAGAGTTACTGAAGAGACTGAAGACTGAGACTGAAGAGAAGACTGACAGACTCAAAGCGTGGTGTTGTTTTAAAGGCAACACCAACACACGCCTCTTTGGGCTATGGGCCAATCAGGAAGTTGGATTTGCATGTCCAGGCAGGAGCCGGTTTATACCATATTATAAATGAAATTAAGAGAAAGCATGAAATAATGTATCCCATTGCAATGTGATATGCATAATCAATCAGGGTATCTCGAGACGATTAACTACATACCAAATTTGATGGACTTGTAAAGAATATTACAAGTAAAACATGGTTACAGACATTTACAATGATATCCTAAGTTAAACTATCCAAAATCATCCTAGCTTGGTTACATAGGCACACAATACATGCAAATAAGAAAACATCAAACTATTTGGACATTGAATAATTACATATATTTACATGTTACATTGAAAAGAGAGAGATTTTTCCATTGTGTGTAAGGTAAGCTTGTGTGTGTGTGTGTGTGTGTGTGTGTGTGTGTGTGTGTGTAGGGGGGAAGGTTGGTCGTTAGCATTCCAAAGGTATCTGGTCAAACTGGGGCCAGAGTGGTCATTAAACAGATAGGGACTTACAGCTCAAAAGAAACAAAAGAAACTTCTGTGCTAAGCCCAGGTTGATTCAGAAATCAGTTTGATACCGTCAGACGTTACACTTCTATGCTCTAAGCAGGATGGTACATTATCACTATCAGATACAGAAAACCTGGCCAATTGGGCTGGGCCATAGGTTACTTAGCAGTTATGGATCTGTGCTAGTGACTAGAACGCCAGAAAGGTGTGAGGTTAAATCTCAGAACTGGCGGATATCCATGTGAAAAGCCTCTTAACTCTCAACTGCTTTATGTCTGCATTACATTTGGATGAATCTAAATTATATTCAAGCCACTTTGGATGAAAGTGTATTCACAAGTGCACCAGTGTGAATGAGGCAAAGCAAGGTTTTAATTTAGAAAAACATCCCACAGCACTGTGGTTGTTTTGATCTGGTAGAGTAGGTATCACTTCTGAGCTAATCAACACTTTATTCATAACTGTACTCCCACTATATCACAAGCATGCAGCATGATTTTATTAGCTACTGTAGCATTTCATTTAGTGGAATGGGCTGAGTTTTTTTTTTTTTTTTTTAATTACAAAAATACAAATATAGTTTCTTGTAGAAAAAAGTGCTGATTTCCAGAATCTCAGTCTTGTAGCTTTTGCACGATTGTCAGGAATTTGGGATCTGAGATGATCACCTACTAGCTCAGGGACTACAACAGTAGAGAAGTGTCATATGAAACATCTGTTCTCACACGAAACGTCTGCTTGCATACATTTTTCTTGGAAAAAAAAAGCATTTCCCAATTCCATGAGTGTTTATATTATTCTAAATGTGTCTCACGTGACGGAAGTATCAGAATAGACCTGCAGCAGCTGTTTCCTGGAAGATCACACTTATATCAGGGGCTTTACTCAACCAGGCTTCTAATTGTGTAAGTTGGGAATTGGATTCATGTAGATATGAAATCTAATCAGTGTGATCCTCTGGTTAGAGGAAATTCATTTCTCAGGCAGCATCCTTATCAAACACAAGCATTATTACCATGCTCTGAAGTTAACAGTTTAGTCCTGTGATCTTAGAACAGAGAACTGACTTCTTGTCAGTGTATCACTCTGTCAGTGGCTTTATCTTTGTCGGGGGAAATTATCATGCAATCATTTCATTCTGTCTCATAATTTCCATTAATCTGCTCCTGTTCTAACAGACACCAGGAAACCATCCTCATGCCTTTCAGGCTTTATTAGTATAAAGATCCCTAGATATAGACAATTCTTCTTATCAGGGTTGTGTGGACGGAATGGAGTGTGACTCATTTCAAAAGCCTAAGAGACAACAGAAACACTGGGTATATTAATGCAACTAACTCTTCATTTAGAGATCCTAGTGTTACAGTAATGCACCTAATGGCTTATATGAAGTCATTACCTGAAGGTTTTGTAATTAAACTAATTATTCAAATCTTACATTAGATGCGTAACAGTAAAAAAATTAAACAAATAAAAAAAATTAAAAAAACAATTCGTGTCTAATGACTCGTTTTATTTTAAATCAGATTTCAGAGCAGCTCACCTGTAATACATCAGCCTGAATATTGTGTGTGAGTGTGTGGTGCAGGCTTCCTAAACAAAAGCTGTTCCTACAAACTTTCTACATTGAGCCTTCATAACATATTCATAAGCATCACACGAATATGAATCAAATAATGTTGGAGGATTTAAGTAATGTCAAATGATTGTGACATTAATGTTTTTGTGATATTATGTGAATTATGTTTTTATATGAAAAACTATTACCATTATAACTATTATCACATAATTTCCAATACTATGTGTCGGCTGTTCAAGACTGCGTTATTAGTTGGTCTTTACTAAAGTTGAATTCATGAAGCTTTGAGACATCTTCTAACTGTCCGCCTGTCATCTTACCTTTTGGGAAAGTATATTTACAGTAGGGATATAATGATACTCTGTGGTTACATACAAATAAAATTTCACAGATAATGTGTTCTAAACTTCTAAACAGATACAAATACAGGCACAAATAGGATTTAAAATATTTGTTTATGTTTTCATTTATGGAATTTGGCAGACTCCCTTATCCAGATTGACTTGCATTCACCTCATTTATACATTTGAGCAGTTAAGGGTTAGGGGCCTTGTTCAAGGGCCCAGCAGCGGCAGCTTGGCGGTGCTGGGATTTGAATTCATGACCTTCCGGTCAAAAGTCCAACACCCAGCACCACCAAGCTGCCACTACTGGGCCCTTGAGCAAGGCCCCTAAGCCTTAACTGCTCAAATGTATAAATGTGGTAAAAGTAAGTCGCTCTGTATAAGGGCGTCTGTTTTCCTTTTTTCATTGTTTTTTAGGTTTTGTTTTTGCTTGCCAGAAAGGTTCACAGGGCATCTGGTTGAGACTAGCCAACAAAAAAGGGAGTTTTTTTTTTTTAATGTTCATATTTAATACTCACTTGCGCTTGAAGGGCATGAGCATGAAGCTTGTGGACAAAGTCGACATTTATTAACGTAATATGAATAGGAGGCACACACAATCCAGTTTCACAGAAAAAAATTTCACATGGAATTTATCTGCAGCATCCCCTATGTACAGTTGGTTCCATAAGTATTTGAACAATGACACATGACACAATTGTTGATTTGGCCAGTTTCTGCTATCTCTCTGATAGGTCTGTTTTATTTTTTAGGCCTAATGATGGCCTCCTTCACTTGCATCAACACCTCTTTGGACTACATATTGAGAGTTTCCATGAACAGCTACTAAATGCAAATTCAACACTTGGCACTCCAGACCTTTTATCTCCTTAATTTGTCATGAAATAACGAGGAAACAGGCCACACCTGGCCAAGAAACTGCTCATCAGTCAATTATCCTATTACTTTTGAGCCTGTGAAGATGAAGGGATTCTGTAAAAAAAATGGCTGTAATACAATATTTTTTGTTAAACCCCTTGAATTAAAGCTGAAAGTCTACACTTCAATCGCAGCTTGATCGCTTCATTTCAAATCCATTGTGGTGGTGTACAGACACAAAATTATGAAAATTGTGTCACTGTCCAAATACTTATGGACCAGACTGTATGTTGAATCTCAGTGTTCTGGCACAAGCATACACTGCATAGCACCATATCAAACATTCACTCGAATGCTCTGTATGAGACGTTCTGAGTGTCAAATCACCTTGGGTCATTACCTTCTTAGAAAAAGTACTGTCCATAAGGGTTCTTCAGTTGTGCCAATCAAGTGTTTCCCTATCAGAAAGGGTTCAAAGTTGAAGCTAAGCACCCTTATTTAACCAATGAACCATAACATAGAGGTGTGAATGGGAATTTGTTTCCACTCCCATCAGCTCTTGAAGGAATTCTGACCATTCCCATGCACTCCTGCACCGATCCTGTCTTTATACCTGCCCATAATATTTTCTAATGAATGTAGGTTCTCTATCCAAAATAAGAACAACTGAGAACAAATTATTTATTTATTTATTTATTTTTGTTCTTTGTAGTTTAAACTTTAGAGTATCTGATGTGGAAAGGCATTTACTGAAGATGAATGAATGAACATGCTAAACATGTCAGACACCATGAGCAACCCACTGCAACCTGAGTGTAGTAGACAGTAGGAAGTACTTTACAATAACTCTAATTACAAAGACCCTTATTTATTTAACCATAGTCATGTGTCTCAGATAAAACACTTTGAACCTGTTTGACAAGCAGTAACTTAATGATGGGGACAGAGAGAAGTGTAGAGGGATCATTATTTAGAGAAAGTAACGGTCACTTATTTTCCAGAGTGCCTATCTGCTGTCAGCTCACAGCTTTTGTTGCACATCATTTAAATTCTTCTGTTGTAGCTGACAGATCTGCAAGATCACACATCCCTCTGTGTCTGTGCAAGAGATTGTGTGTGTTTGTGTGTGTGTGTGAGAGAGAGAGAGAGAGAGAGAAAGAGAGAGAGAGAATATGCTTATGCTAGCATGGTTTCCACTGGGAGGTCTGCTGCTGATTTAGCATGGCCATGCTAGTTGACTAGGACAACTTTGCTGGTGCAACTAGCATGTAATATGTTAGTCATACTGGTGTCCATCTTCGCAGGTGTAAGCTGGTTATTTCAGCATGGCTGTGTGTGAGTGGGTCTGGATTTATGTGTGTATGTGTATGTTTGAGTGTGTGAGTGTAAAAGGAGCATCACTGCATTCCTATCTCATGCTACTTGGAGTCCCACATAAAATATAACTACTGTTTTCACAGACATTTGGAGACACATTGCCTCTTTCGCTCAGGGCGGCTTGTTCTTAATTACTGTTTTCCCCCTGGAGTTGAACACAACATAATTTTTGCTTGAGTGTTTTGAACACGAACATTTAAACTTCACACCCCGAGGGTTAAAAGCATGCTCCAGAATTACCTGACTTGGGAATCACTGGGCCTTATCACATCTGCTGATTATTTAGTGATCATAGTCATCATGCCACCTCATATTTTCCAGCTACTGCATATACACATATAAACAAGGAATGTTACCAATTTGCCAGTTTTATATGACGAACACTCAGTGGGTATGCTCCTCAAGTAGAAAATCTTGGGAAAATAGCATTTAAATTCTGTACTGCTCATTCCTGATGTTTGACAGAGGCATGTATTAATCTGTTGGTCACACACACACACACACACACACACACATGCACACACACACAAACACAAAAGCTCACAGCACTGCAAACCAAATTAAGCCGTAAAAACACTGCAGCCAATGCCAAGCAAAGTACAAAGAGACGACTTTCCATTACTTCTGAATTCTTTATTAGCGTGGTAACATGCCCCAGCTTTGAAAGAAGCGCGGATCTAGTAAAACCCACAATGTGACTAACAAAAAAAAAGTGTCCTATCAGATAATGGTAAACAGAATTTAACGGCTGCTGGGAAAATTCAAATTATCAACTACAAAACAGTGCCGTGGGCTACAGAACCTGCTCCTGGCACTAAATATAATACATTTTCTATAACAGAATAGAGAATTGCTTTCTTTTTCCTCTGCTTTCCTCTTCCTGGTTCCTAAAAAAAAAAAAAAAAAAGTAAAAAACCTGCTCAGCACTTTAAATATTTACTTTTAAATCTAAATAATTGCAATGCTGTTCAAATCACTTTGCTTTGGCTCATGCGCATTTCAAACTGTGTGTTCTCTGTGTAAATATGCAAAATGATGCTGCATTTACATGAATGAATTATTTTAAAGCCCTCAAGCTAAAATGATACTCAATTTTGGTGGTATTTATAGCACTGTTATGATGCACTTATGTATACCTTCTACACCTTTACTTAGTCAAGAAGCCTGTGTGAATATGGCTGGAATATATGTAGTAGTAAAATAAACAGTAGCGAAATAAACGAACAAAAAAAAACTTTAAACTGAGTCTGACAATACTTTTCTTTAATGCTTACAAAGATTAAGTTTAAAAAAAAAGTTACGTTAACTCAACGGCGTCCATTCAGTACCATTTCATTTGTAAATATTAAAAACATAAAAAAAGCATCACCATACCAACAATATCTCAGAAACGTGTACTGCATAATCATTTATCACGATATTGATAATTTATTGATATATCGCCCAGCTCTATGTGTGTGTCAGCTGGATGAATAGGAATTAACATGCTGTTACAAAAAATAAATAATAATAATAATAACAATAATAATTTATCATTTTTACTCCTTATTATTGCATTATGGGGATGTTTTTGATTGGACTTTCCTGTAGAAATTCCTGTAGCAGGAATGAGGAAAGTTAACCAGCACAGTCATTTTTGCCCTTCATAAAACGTGTGAGCATGTACTTTAAGTACACAGATACCATAGACACAGTAATGCAAGCTTTATTTAAGTTTTTTTCTCTCTCTTTCTCTTTTGTAATGGCAGGCTACACCTGCTCTGTTGTGCAAAAAGTTGTGCTCTACATAAATTATACTCAAAATGACTGGGTTTGTATTTACAACCACTAGACTGTAGTGTCAGTTGGCACATTGTAGGATACAAAGATAAGTGTACTGTATCATTTAGATAACTAACTAATAACTATGGTCCATCAGAAAATCCACTTCCTGTTGTCATGTTAAAGGTTAATTCCACATTTATTCCAATATGAACAAAACAGCATGAACAAAATCAGGATTCAAATGTAAGACGTATTTTTTCCTGCCAGTTCCACCTTAATTATGAGACTGTTTTTATCTATAGTTTCTGTTCCTTGGGTATGACACTATACACATATTGCAGGATACAGTCATAAGAAAATCTAAAAGAGTTGCACTGTGTTCACATTAGCTTGCAGTCTGTCTCGTGGAAGTGTATAGCAACTGCTATCATTGCGCTTGTGGCTGTGCCCTGTCTGATTTAAAAAAAAATAAATAAAATTCTGATATAAGTAGACAGTAGGCAGTAGACAAAATATATTATATATGATTTTGACATTATCATGAGTGTGCTGAAAGGAAGCAAAACACAGGTAGGAAGTGAAGTCGTGAGTAGAGGTTCCAGGGGACAACAGACAACCTGTGCCATAGAATAATTGAAGCCAATTATTTGAATTTGTCACTTTACTGTGTCATATCCCATTTGCAGAAGATCTCTACTCAAATTGCACTTTTTTCCCCGCTGTGTCACAGTCTCTGAAATCACAGCTCAGAAATGTACAAGACCCCTGAATGCAGGGTTAATGCTATGCTGTAGTGGTATATGAAAGCTAATAATGTGGCAATAAGCATTATTTTGGGTGTGTTCTATGATCCAAGAGAATATAAGAAGTCACATTTTTTTTTAAATATTCTCTTGGATTATATTGACATACTACACTAAATTCCCATTTAAAACCTAGATTTACTAAGAATTCCTTAACATGCCATGTAATATGCAAGTTATTAGTAGATGATGTGTTATCTGGAAATGTTTAGCCACAGAATCTGCACACTAAGCTAGTCAGGTAGCTAACTTAATAGCTAATATTGCTAAACTGCACTTGTTATGATACAGTATATTTTGACATGTCTGGACAGTATTAAATCAATTGCTGAGAATCTAACACTGAAAGTTGTGGGCTTATTTATTAGCAGTTATCTAGCTGGCTAGCTTTATGCTAATGTTACAGTACAAAACAGCTATACAGTAGTAATGAGCAATGGCAGGGGATTTTGATGACCAGATGTGTGCTGTTTGGCTTCACATTTATAGGTGTAGATGCTCCTACAATGTTGATATAGATATGCCCCTAGACCATTCCTAGTTTATTGGACTTTCTTCTCCTCTTTTTTGATATACTGAACAATTTATTGTACAGGCAAGTATAAATCAGTATAAACATCTGCTAGATAATGTTGTGTGGACAGCATGTTCAGTCTGAGTCCTTTTAGCAAGTTTATTTAAAAACAACAACAACAAACAAACAAACAAAACATTATTTAAACCTTGTTTTTTAGTCTAAGTTGTAAGCAGATATTTTGAAGCATTGAACACCAGTATTTTAGGCTATTTGGTCAAAATACCATAACCTGCAAATTGGAATATTAGATTTTTTCCCCTTTCATTTCTTCCTTTTCTGTTATGCACATATGTTTTATACACATGTGTTATGCACAAGTGTCTCTAATTTAGTGCCATCTACCATTTAGTCTATAGTCAGCTGAAAGTAGTCTCTGACTGGTACAGGTTTCTCAGTTACAGTCATTTTCTATTTTCTTATAATCTCACGTAATAATCAGAACAGGATTTGAACTACACTAATGACAGTATAGACACAGTGTCTTACAAATATGCTAAAGATATCACTACATCTTTCAATAAATACACTACACAGTGGCCGCCCACATATTCTCCTGTGTATGACATATTTTGACATTCCCTTTGGAGTCTGCTGCTGCTACTGAGGCCTGATTATTACTGGTTCCCAGTGGACAAAATTTCTTAATGGAGAGACACCATATGGTGTGCATCTGAAATGTCTCAGTGGACTATAAAGCTACCAAGGGCCACTCTGAGTTCTTTACTAAATACGCTCCATTTCGTTCACATCTGCCAGTAGCCAAAAGCACACAGGTAAATGTACAGTAATGTGGTTGGAGAGCAGCCCAAATACTCTAGAGTTTTGCTGTGGGTGTTCTCTTACTTTCTAAAACTGAGTTTCTAAACAGCTTCTAAAAGTTTCCCTCGCTGTCAAATTTATTTTAGCAACCAAGCAGTCATTTCTCCATACTTCTCGTGTTGGGTCTTCCTAGGTAATGTCTCTATGAATGCTTTGCTGCAAAATGAAATTGCAGAACTTTTCTATTACCCATTTCCATTCCTGGAATCTGAATACCCAATGATGCTGATTCTTTTATATGCAGCCCACACAAAATTTTCTAGCAGACTTTCTGATTTTCAACCTTGCTGTCCTCTTCATTATACTTTAATGAGTACAAGCCACCTATGCCCTTCTGGTCCTCACAAGAAATCAGCCCAGTAATATAGCCTGAATCATGTAAATATTGTTTTAGTCGAGTCTTCCCATTTGACATATGCAGAAATATGGAACATAGCCATGTTAAGGGAAAAAAAAAGATTTCCTCAAGATAGGATTGGTGTCATTCCTTGAGTCATTGCCTTTTCACTGTTTACATTTTATTACCATTGTAAATTACACAAATTCTTAATCTGTGTGAAAATTGAAATTACTTAAAGCAGGGGTAAAAAAAAAAAAAGGAAGGCATTTTTGAGAGACTCTAAAATGAGTCATGAGTTGACAATGGAGCATCCTTGCAAGGTACCTGAACCACCTCATTTGGTGCCTATCAATGTGGAGGGATGGTGAGGCTCTCCTCTCCAGAGGAACCTCATCTCTGCTGCCTGTATTCATGGCCTTGTTTTTTCACAACCATAGCTTGGAACTGTAGGTGAGGATAGGAACATAGATTGACCAGTAACACAATCTTTGTCCACTGCGTCACCACTATAGACCAGTTCATGGTCTATAGTGAGCTGACCTGATTTGCTCTCTTTGACCATCACTTGTAAATGAGTTCCCAGGGTGCTTACACTCCTTCACCAGGGGCAAGGTCTCTCCTCTCTCCTGAAGGAAGCATCTCACTCTTTTCTGGGAGAGAATCAAGGCCTTGGATTTGGAGGTGCTGCTTGACACTCAAAATTATGGTTTACACATTGGAGGTCCTCTAGCCCTCCATACTGGATATCTGTCTATCCTTAAGTGTGTCTTGATATCCTAGCCATGAAACCACAAACAAGAGTGATGCTATAAACACACCATCCTTGTTTTTCATTCTCAAATCACTGGCGCATGTCCACTAAAAACTTACAGGTACTTCTTTTTACACTGCAACTTTTTTTTTTCACAATCTTGTATATACACTGGTAGCTATTGGCATTTTTAGTAATAATGTTCTTTAGTTCAAATTGTAAATGATTCCCTTTACTTACTGTATGTTTAAAAAGATTAAAAATGCATGCAATATCTCTTGAAATTATAATGGAGTAAATATTGAAAGTCTTTAAAAGAGCTTGCAAACAAACTAAGCTGAAAACCCCCAAAATTCTGCCTTCCACTCCAGGCAATTAGTGACAAAACTATTCTGACATTATCATCCATAAATGTACAGTACTGTGCAAAAGTTTTAGGCACACGCAAAGAAATGCTGTAGAGCAAAGATGCCTCCAAAATAATGAAATTAAATGTTTCTACGTTAAAAAAAAAAAATACCGTAAAGAGCAGTAAACAGTAGTAAATGAAACAAAGTCAATATTTGGTGTGACAAAAAAATAAAAATAAAACAGTAGTCTCTGGTACAATTTGTGCAGTTTCATAAGGAAATGAGCTGGTAAGCTTTATTGAGCATCTTGCAGAACCAGCTACAGTTCTTCTGAAGACTTTTGCACTTGCTTCTTATTTCTGCAGCAAAACCCAGCAGCCTTCATTGTGTTTTTTTTGTCTGAAAAGTGTCTCTTACATAATATGCTGCTTCTTTAATGACATACAAACATTTTTCTGTAACATTTAATTTTGTGCTAGAAAACTAATGTTTGGGAATCTAAAATGTTTTTGTACTGACTTGATAATGTAGAAGTCATAAAATAAAAAATCTGTAACAAAGTTTGTACAAAAAAAAAATAAAAAAAATAGGGTGCCTAATGTGCAATGGTGGGGAGTATCGTATAGTCAAAAATAACACAACATGTATGAGATTAAAATTCCAATTACTGCATTTTCCAGCTGCAATTATAAGTTGAAAAAAGATTTATTCCACTCAAGAGTTCAGCAGAGTTCAGTGTCTGTATATGTTCCTACTCACACTGTCAGAGCCGCTGTCAGAGAAATTTTTTTTATTTCCTTTCATAACAAATAGTCACTGATTACAAATAGTATTCATCAGTGTTTAGATTGTATAATAAGTTTTTTTTTTTTAAGACCACGCCCACTCCTGTGCAGTCAAAATTGTAGTGAAATCTGAAATGCAGATGATAAAATGTGTAAACGCAGACTTTCGCTGCTGCTTTATCTGAATTTGTGTTTGGGGTTTTTTTTAAATGCATTTTTTGCTTAATTTTTTTTTATCTTTGCCACCTAGTAAGCATGTAAAATTTATATATTCTAGTTGTAAAATGTATGTGGATGGATTTACTCACTCAAAATACATTCAAAATTTAGATCCAAACATGTTTTGGGTGAAGCATCTTTTTAATTCTTTCTCTTGAATTCTTGGTTCTTTCTCATGAAACATAAAATTTAGAAAATAAGGTGCAATTGCAAAATGTCTGAAAGTGCAACAGTTTGCAACTCTTACTTTGAATGTGTAAAAAAAAAGAAAAAAAAAAGTAAATACTATTAGAGAGCCCTTTTTTGCTATGTAGGCCTATTTCAGTTCATGAATGCACATACCACAGTTCCATTATCGTATGTTGTTGACAAATGGCAACAATTACATTTTAGCATTTAACACTCAAAATATATAAATGTGTTTAAAATGACAAAAAATAAATGTTAACTTATCTCAGATAGTGTTGATTTTTTTTCCCTTTAAGTAGTTTTGCCTAAATATTGAAAAATGTATCAAATTTTGAGAGCCCTCCAACAATGACTGTCACCATGCCATCTGACTGCAGAAAAGGAACTGCAAAAAGCACTTCCTGGTCATGTTACAGGGAATTTTTTTTTTTAATGCTAAAGTTAAAGCCCCCCTTTTTCCAGTTACATAGGAAAGTAGTAGTTTTGTATTATTGTCTACAAAATAAGTGGAGATAAATTAATTGCTGACATATAGCAACACCATGCAGTAAAGGGTTAAGTTTCACTTCACATTTATTTATTTGTTTGCTTGCTTGCCTTTCTGTCGCCTACATGTCTATTGCGGACTGACTTTCATTAAACTGACTTCAGTGAGATTAGTAGCACTGCACTGTAATGAATCATCAAAAAGCAATCAGTGCTTTTGTATGTGTAGGTGTACATCCATCAGGCTCAAAACATTTGCACTGAATTTGTGATGTGTCATTCACAAAAGATAGTTGGCTCATATTTAAGTGAACTTGACTCACATTTACAGTATATGAGCCTATTTTTGTATATGTAGGGAGTGCAGTTATACTTGCAGTGTGATAAAGTTTCCATAAGCTTCTATTGAAATCTCTTTTTTTCAATGCATGTTATTATTTAAAAAGTTTTTTATAAAATGCAATGCAAGAAAATGTTATTGAAACAATATCATTGACAGTTAGGCAAAGACAATGACTAGTCATAATATTGCAAACCTTGTCTGGTATAGAAATAAAAATGGCAATGAGTCATTTGGGAAATGAAACACTCGTCTCTTATCGGTGAGCTGAGTCAAATGATTTGACTCACTGAGAAGAGCTGGGATTCCCATCACAGCACAAAATTTGTTCAATTTAATAATGAGAGAGTCTTAAAAACCTCTCAGAGAGTGAATGTAATAAAGTAAATTATAATTTGCTCACATGCCACATGCAGTGATTAAATGATTAAAGGAAGTGGACAATTTGTGAAATGGGATTTTTTTTTTACTTCCCAATTTTGTTGACTTTGATGTCAACACCACACCATCATTAAGCTTAAAGCTACAAGGGATTTTGGGGTAAGAAACTGCTGCTATGTCAGTACTGATATGGGCTTATACAATACAGTATGTTGTTATTATTATTATAGTAGTAGTAGTAGTAGTAGTATTACTACTACTACTACGACCACTAATATCATACTTGTCATCATAGGTTTTATTTATATAGCAAATTCTAAGTCCAAGATCTCAAAGTGCTTTAGAAATAAATTATTAAACAGTCCCTCCAGGATTTTGCGATTGCAGAAATCAATGCAAAATCAAGGAAACTTTGCAATTTTTCAAAATTACCACAGATTATCCACAGATTTTGGCCAAGATGCATCATGTGACATCATCACAATGTGCCATGTAACGTCATCACAACGCGCCAAAGCCCTTTTCGATTCATGTGCTTCAAACATGAGTACAGATAAAAGGCTAAAATTTACACTCAAACGTCACCGCGAAAGATTGCACAAAACAAATATGTGGAATTTCAATTTCACCAATTCAAGTAGTTTTCCACAAAAAGCACACACACACACACACAAAAAACTCTGCGAATTGCATCGCAAATTTTGAAAAAGCGTGCAATTTTCTAGAACAGGGGTGTCCAGTCTTATCCAGAAAGGGCCTGAGCAGGATGTAGTGGTTACTGAAGACGAATGATTGAATGATTCACATTGATAATATCCAATCTCCAATAACAAATAAATTATAATTTTATAAGAATTGCTACAAAAACAGAAAAAAAGAACCCCAAAACAGAAAACAGCCTAAAACAGAACCTTGTGGGACAACATAATTGCACTTCTTCTTTTTTTTCTTCTTAACAACTCTTAACGATCTCCCTCAAGGCTAACAAATGTGTAATGATCTAGATGTAAACCAGGTTTAAGATTGGCTAGCTTGAACAAATTCAGTATGATCATGCTTTAAATGAAATGATGGGAGATGTGATAGGAGACGTTTCTGGAATTATGATATAGGGTATGTCTGAACCAAAAATGTGTTAGCTGAGGTGTTAAAGGAATGATTTATGCAATGTTTCGATTTTAAAAGCACTTAAGCCAGAAGCTCTGATACGTCAGAGGCCACTGAAAAAAAAGAAAAGTGCAGTGTGGTTGAACAGAGGGGGGTGATTCACTAATTTCTTCCTAGCTTAGAGCAGATTTACCACATCTTTGTGTCTAATTGGTTTATATTTCTTGGAATGACTGACTACGCCTCCCCATTCATATCACAGTGAGCATCTATTAATCTTCCTCTCCCACGCGTCCATGCGAGTCTATGGAACGGATGAATCCTAAATGCCTCACTGTATGTACTGCACAATGTGTAGAGAGGACGCTATGTAGTGCATTTATACTGTATATGTAGGAAGAATGAAATTGCTGTCTGAATTTGCAGCTAGTGTTTAACAGAAGAAGTCAGGCGCGCGCGGAGCTGGGGTTTACAGCTGGTTGTCCTCAACTTCACAGACATGAAAGAGTGGTGGGGAGAGAGTACTCGAGATTATACACGAGCGCGCGCAGCGAATCCTTATCCACAAACCCGCGGCGTGTGCGTCTGTGCATGTGTGTGCGTGTGTGTGTGCGCGCGCGCGCGTGCGCGCAGCCCGCATCTCATTTTCAGCAAAGCTCGCGCCGCACGCACGCGCTCTCAACTTTAAAGTAGTCGACAGTGTAATCTGGCCATACAGGAGATTTCGATCGGAAGCCAGAAAAAAACAAAAACAATCTAAACAATCCGTGCAAAGCGAGGACAGCCTATATTTGCCACAGGAGTACACCGGCTTTCTGTAAAATGCTAATCCTGTGAGGGCGCGAGCGGCTTGCGAGCTCCATCCAGCTCCCAGTGCGCAGGGGATTTCCTTCTACCTGCAGAGGCATTCCGGATTAAGCAAGCAGCTCTAATGGCCCCATAACACACTTCAGCCGCGCGTTTGTGTGTCCAGTCAAGCGGCATTGGGAAAGATGATGGGAGAGTGTGTGTGGCGGCGTGTTGTGTCTCTGAGTCTCAGGCTGATGCTTGTTATTCCCGCAGGTCTGCCGGTACGGAGTCAAGGAGACACACAATCCGATAATACCGTGATGGACAACATCACTGTCCGACAGGGAGAGACCGTCTTCCTCAGGTATGAACTGGGCCTTTACTCCTCTATCTATCTACTTGTGTTTGTGTTTGTCACAGGGATTAATGCTGGAATATTTTACTACACCTTGTTTTAGACGTATTTTAATTTTGTTTTAAGCTTTTGGCTTCCTGGAGAATTTCTTAATCATGGTCTGCTACTTCTTTTTAGTATGCAGGTTTGGATGGCCTTTTAGTTGGCATTTGATGCCTGCGGGAACTCAAGGAAATCAAAATTTATTGCAGTTAGTCTTGATGAGGTCCAGCAGTGAAGCTGTCCACCATCATTGAATGTTGTTGTCTTGGATATAGCTGAACAAGTTTCGTTTGTTTGTTTCACATTATTGTGCAAATCTTATCACTCCATTTTTTTTTTTTTTTTTTTTAGTTCTCAAGTTATTTCTGGTCAAAATGTATTCTTCACACTGATCAGCCTGAGCCGATTATCATTATAAATCATCATTGAGCTTTGTACGTAATTTCTCTTCTCTACATGAAATTACAATATTCAGCATCAACATACTATTTGCAAATGACCTTACTGTGATGTTGACACCTTCCTCAGTGTCACCCTGTCACCCGTTATCTCACTGTCAGTAAGGGGCATTGTACAGTATTAACCTATATTCAACACCTTAGTGTGACATGGTGGATTAGAGGCAAGCACATTACATAGGGTTAAATGAAAGCATACCATAGGTTATAGCAGCTGCTATTATGTTCAGTGGAACAGCAACAAACGAAAGGAGAAACTGATCAAGTGATCTATCCCTTGCTGTCCTGTCCTTTAATTAGAATAACTGTTGCTTTTCGTTCTTGTTGTCTCTCTTCTTTGTTTCTTAAACATGTTCTATAAACTGTGTATGTTCATGTCATGGTCATAAATAATGAAGTCCCAAATGATTATGATTATGACTGTAGACACAGGTCATGCTTTAGCACTTGCATCATGTGCTGTTCATTAAAAATGCATTAATGTGCAACGCAGTTGCCAATTTCGTAATCATACGCAATTACTCAGAATGGACAAATGTTAGCTTCTGACCTTCTAGTTAGGCACAGTTTCAGTTTGGATATTTTCCACTTAATCACATTTTCACAGCATCACGATGAATCCCATCGCATGCATCCCAGTGCTGAACTTTTTTCTCAGGTTCTCAGAGACATTTTTGTTTTACTGGACAAGGAATTGGACTTAGTGTTGATTTTATTTTCCAGCATCAAGCTTGATAAATGTCAGCTTAGTCACTTAAGTGTGCTCCGTTGTGTACAGTAAATCACTCTGGAGTCCTACAACTCATAGTTTTCATGACAAGTCATAATTAAGGGTTGTTGCTGTCAGAGCAGCTGCATGCAGTGATGTAGTCTTTCATTTCATCCTGTCAACAAAACTCTCTCTCTCTCTCTCTCTCTCTCTCTCTCTCTCTCTCTCTCTCTCTCTTTGAGTTATGTAATTCCTCACGCAGTACCCATAGCCCTCTGGTTAACCTTCTTAACAATAACCACAGAAATGTAATTACCTTTGTTTGTGCATGTTCTTTTTGGAAATTCATTATCTTGAGAATGGTTCTAAAGTAGAATTCACCACATAAAACTTTTGAAGAGGGGGCACGGTGACTTAGCACATTTGCCTTGCATCTCCAGGGTTGGGGGTTTGACTCCTGCCTCTGCCCTGTGTGTGCGGAGTTTGCATGTTCTCCCTGTGCTTCGCGGGTTTCCTCCGGATACTCCGGTTTCCTCCCCCAGTCCAAAGACATGAATTTTAGGCTGATTGGCATTTCCAAATTGTCCATAGTGTGTGAATGTGATTGTGCCCTGCGATGGGTTGGCACCCCATCTAGGGTGTCCCCTGCCCCGAGTGACCTGGGATAGGCTCAAGGCTCCCCGTGACACTGTGTAGGATAAGCGGTTCAGAAAATGGAAGGATGGATGGAAACTTTTGAATAGTTTAAGGAAGAACCGAATTCTAGGACCGAATGAGTCCTAGAATGACTCTCCACATGTCAGTGAAAAAAATAGCTGCTTTGTACTAACCACGACACTGAATTATTTAGTATGTTGTTTCTTCACTTTAGGCTCTTATTCACAGTGGAGGTCTAGAGTAAAGCTGAACATGGTGTTCAGGACCATACATATTAAAACCTTGCTCCTTCAGCATCAGAGACATGAACAAACTGCACATGGCAACTTCACATTGTTGTAAATGGTTAACTAAACACAACACAGCACTCCAATACTGTTCAGTTACAGCTTAATTGTGTGCATCAGACAGCCTGCTAGAGCAAATTTGTTCTCGTTTACCAGTTGCAGAATATGAAACGGGTGTGATTTATTTATGTATTTGCTGCATACTGGAGGTCTCAGGCTCCCCATGCAGACCCGCTACTGGCAATTTCCTTTTGAGGTCAGCCTCCTGGGTCTCCACATCAAAAACCAGGGGAAAAAATGGCTTAGACTCGCTATGATGGCTTAGCAAATGCTTAAGCAAACAGCTTAGAAAGACACTGCATTCTTTGTCGTTGTTTCTAGAGAATACTGTTTGCAGTTTAGAAAAAGAGAACCCTTAAATGTCTTTGCCGTCTTTTTGATTGCATCTCCCTACAGTCAATCATCCCTCCCATGTTGACACCTAATATATCTGCTGTCCTTATCAGCGAATTCCAAAGCCTGGGGACTAAATCAAATCCCTGCAATTTCCTCCCAGAGTTTACCTTCAGGCTGCTGCAGCCTCTGAACATCTGTGTGATATTGGATGTGCTGCATTCGATATTTAATAGGGGCTGTGGGTGTGAGTTTGTCTGTTAAAAACAGTACAATAGTTGAGTTTTATACTTTCTTGTGAAAGAAAGCAGGCTACCTTTCTGACATTTATTTGTTTCTCTCACTGACATTAACACTTCACGTAACATGAGCAAACCATGTACATCAGCATTAATACAGTGAATAACACTTGTATTAATTGATTTTTTAAAATAATTAACCAAATAAGCCAGACGATCAATACCTGCATTGACTGATAGGAACCGACCCACTAATGAATGTTTGTGTTGTTTACACTTTATTAATGCTGAAGTTTGTGATTTTTTAATTTGGCTCGTTATTCATTTGTTATTCATTAATTTATTAGTGATTTGTAATGTCTTTGGATTCTGAACTCAAAAGGGATGCGCTGATTTTCTATAACTGCACGGCTCTGACAATAGTTGAGTACAGATTTATATTAATGCACATGTTCTAATACATTATCGTTTCTATAGTAACAGATCATTGTATGGTGGACACTCCACATAATCTAAGTGTCACGTAATGCGGGTGGAGATGAATGCGATTGCAATAAAAGTGTTTTAATGAGAGCAAAGCAGATGTATCCAAAATGCAAGGCAAGATCAATGTAACAAAACAAGACAAAGCAAAAAAAACAGGTGTAGGTTAGGTGATGAACAAAAAGAATAAACTAGGCTAGGCAAAACACGTGAATCAAGAAACACGCAAAATGTCAAAAAGTGGAATAACAAACACTTGATAAAGTCAGGTGGTAAAACACTGAACAATACTTGTGCCCATGACACATGAAGGTTTAACTATACCAACTAATCTAAGGTAAAACTCAAAGCAGGTGCGGGCAATAAGGACACATGAAGGAAACATCCATGCATCCATTTTCTGTACCGTCTATCCTACACATTTGCAAACACATCCATGTTTGGGGGAGGAAGCCATTTTTTTCTTTGTTTAACAAAAAAAATTGTGGATGTGGTGAAGTTTTCTGTTGAGAGATGTTTATTTAACATTTATGGAAGGACAGTCAGTGTTAGTCAGTGTCATGTGTTATTCCTTACTTAATACAGTAAAGGTTTAAAATAAATAAGCAGTAAGACTTTATGTAAAGGTTACTTTGACGGATATTATTTACTTGCTTATTTATATGTATGATACTTCATTATATATCATGTAATGTAGTCGAAGCTCTATACAGAGAAACATGTAGAAATACACCTCTGAAAGCTTCATCAATTTTAATGTATTTAATGTATTTCTAGCTTTAATGTATTATTATATCATTAGTGGATAATTTTATATATATATATATATATATATATATATATATATATATATATATATATATATATATATATATATATATATAAAATGAGTCAAGATCATGGAAAACATAGGTAGACCAGAGAAAGATGCTTTATACTGTTTGATCATCCTGCTATTACAATTAGTGCCACCCACTTATGTATGATTGTATTTATTATTCTGCTATTTTCAGATCTATCTTGTAGGCAGTAGAACTGTTCAAACCAGCAACAAGGGATTTCTATCCATGTGCTTTAATCAGATGATTTACTGAGGTTATGTGTTAATGAGGGACTGTTTTTAACCAGGCTACTGAGAACCCACTTGCAGTAGGCCCACTTATTGCAGATTGGATTTTGTTAGACCCTTACTGAATGATCCGTGTGTCGGGTGGAGAGTTCGGGGGGAAGCATTTCTCAAAAGACTAACATGTAAGAAAAAAATAAAAACAGAAAAACACCCAGTTGATAAGATGAAGAGGGTGCTAATTTTTTTTTTGTCTGTTTTGTTTTTTCGCAGAAAGCTGTTCAGTTTTATCTGTTTAATTCCTCCTCCTTTCTCTCTCTCTCTCTCTCTCTCTCTCTCTCTCTCTCTCACACTGTCTCATCGTCTCTTTCTTACCATCATCACACATTATCAGCTGAGTAGATTACTTGACAGGAAACTGATGAATACGCTTCAGCTATTTGTACTCACTAACATCTAATGACTTTATAGCCACCAGCACAGTTTCAGAGCCAGACAGCATGTTAGTGTGACGACAGTACGGCCATCCAGCTGATTCATGCACTCTGGCTTAATCTGGATCTGCAGGTTTCCAAATGAATCTCTATTACTTGAATAGAAACTTGATTTATTTGTGCTCGTTTCCTGCCATAAGCAGAGGAAATGGTGATGGCTTATGGGATCCGGTGAGTATTAGGGACAGCTGCTCATCATGGCCAGAGTGTCACAGGCTAATGACATACGCCACATCTCTCCGGATCCGTCCAGCTGCCCGCTCCAAACCATGCAATCGACACAGAGACTTATTAGCGAGAAAGACAGAGGGCTAGAGTGTGTGTGTGTGAAGGCACTTAGAGACACTTTTATTCGGCATGTTTACATCGCACCATAACTGTGAAGTTTTTTTTTTTTTTTTTTTTTTACCTTTATACATAAATAAATCAGTCCAACTTTACATTTTGAAATCCATTATTTCTGTTTTAAGATGATTAAGTGTCGACTTGGGCTTTTAAATAAAAAAAACAGTGTCCTACATTGGTTTTTGTCAGCGACAAGACTAGACTGCATTGTGTTCAGCATATGCCCTATATTCACACCAGTCTTTTAAGTAATCTTGCCCCTGTTGAGGATCAGCAGAGGAAAGAGGCTTCCATCGAGTGTGCACTCGTCAAGTGTGGAATAATTCTCTTATAGCATGCATAATTGAAAAGTCTGGCAGAGCTTATTGTTAGGACAGGAAAATATTGACAAACCACTTGTCTGATGATGTGTGTTTGCATCAGGGGACTAGACAGTTTAAACAATAATGACAAACTACTGTCTACACAGAGACCACTAGAAAAACACACCTCCTCCTTTTCACTATTAACCCCCATGTTCTACCAGTCTCAGCCCAAGAAGCGTCTCATAATTTTGTGCACTTTTTCTGGCAACAAGATTCAGAATCTTGAAGGCTGTGATCTGTGTATGTGTATATACCTGTATGTGCATGGTTTCTGAGAAACTTTAAATCATTGTCATTCATTAAGCTTGTTTTTCTTTCATATAGCTCTTTTAGAGTAAGATATAACAACAGGACTGAAATAAATATTACATAGCAAAAATACCACAGCTACACTAAAATATTAGCTTTTTGTGTGAGAGTTTTGATTAAAGCAGATAGCAGTAGTTCCCTCCAAGATTTTGTGATTTAGCGATTGCAGAAATGAATGCAAATCAAGCAAACTCCACAATATTCGGAGGAAATGACCACAGATTTTCCGCAGATTTGGGCCAAGACGTGATGATGTGACGTCATCACAACCCGCATTCAGCCAAAGCCCTCTTCAATTCAGGTGCGTCGTACATGAGTACAGCTAAAAGGTCTTATTTACCAACAAACAATACTGTAAAAGACCGTGCAAAACCATTTTGTACAGTTGCAATTTCGCCAATTCAAGTAGTTTTCCGCAAACAAGCACAAAAAACTTCGCAAGTTGCATCGCAAATTTTGAAAAAAGCTGCAGCAAAATCAAGCATTTTTGGCCACAACAAGCACAAAATGGCGCAATGGCATAGTGGGTAGTGTTGGTGCTTCACAGCTCCAAGGTCCCAGGTTTGACCCTGAGTTTGGGTTACTGTCTGTGTGGAATTTCCACATTTCCACACGGGGTTTCCTCTGGGTTCTCTGGTTTCCTCCCAAAAATATGCTGGTAGGTGGAATGGTTATGTGTGTGCATGGTCTTTTGTGATGGACTGGCGTCCCATCCAAGGTGTATTCCTGCTTCAAGCCCAATGATCCACTGTGACCCTGACAAGGATAAAATGGTTACTGGAAGTGAGCAAGATAGTAGCATAGTAGATAGAGTGTAGTAATCTTGCAAGATTTCAATAGTCAAATGGCCTCATCTGGCTAAAATAGGCCTTGGCCACATTTAATTATGGAGGTACCAGGCTCTCCAGTGTAAGGATAATGTCCTACTGACAGGTCATTAATTTTGCTTATACATATACCAATACATTTGTGCAATTCAAAACATCCAGCACTTTGAATATTTTTATAGTTTTGGTTGATAATTGCTTCCAATACGAACAACAAACAAACTCTAAATTAATAATATACAGTTTTAGGCACCCTATATTTTTAGTACAAACTTTGTTATAGATTTTTTATTTTATGACTTCTGTTTTCTAGCACAAAATTAAATGTTACAGAAGAATGTTTGTATGTCATTAAATATAGCAGCATATTACGTAAGAGACCACTTTTCAGACAAGTGTAACGTCTGAATGTATCAAACTGATTTCTGAATCAGCCTGGATTTAGCAAAGGAGTTTCTCTGTCTCCTTGAGCTGTGGATCCTTATCTAACCTCTTCACCAGATGCCATCGGAATGCGACACGACCCCCCCTCTTCAGACACACACACAAACACACACAAACACACACACACAATGCACACACCCGTGCACACACACAATGTAAGAATTTCTTTTGAATGTAACACGTAATTATATGTAATTATTCGATGCCTAAATAGTGTGATGTTATCTTGTTTACATATATTGTGTGTTTATGTAACGTAACTATAATGATTTTAGATAGCTTAACTTAGGATATTATCTTAAATGTCTGTAACCATGTTTTACTTGTAATATCCTTTATAAGTCCATCGAATTTGGTATGTGGTTAATCGTCTTGTGATACCCTGATTGATTATGCATATCATATTTCAATGGGATACATTATTTCATGCTTTTTCTTAATTTCACACGTAATACGGTTTAAACCGGCTCCTCCCGGGACATGCAAATTCGGGTCTGAGACCAGACAAAGAGAGTTCATCCCGCCAACAAATCCAACTTCCTGATTGGCCCATAGCCCAAAGAGGCGTGTGCGTTGGTGTTGTCTTTAAAACAACACCACGCTTTGAAAGTCTCTTCTCTCTTCAGTCTCTCTTCACTCACACTCTTCAACTTCACTTCTACACTCTTTCCGGTTTCTCTCCCCCGGGGCCACGTGCTCTGGGAAGAGGAAGCCAGGATCTCTCTCTCTCCCAGACAAAGGATGCAATCGCCTCACGGCCCACGCCTTTTCAAATGGCACAACGAACCAGTGAACTCTACACAACCTCGCGCGAACTTTCAAACCAAAGCCATGCAAGTATAGTTAATGGATCTATATCTGCGTTTAAGATTGTACCCCTCTTTACAGGAGATTTAAGTTCGTTGCTGGTTTTGAAAAAGGCTAATTAGTTGTGTTTTTGTCTGCCATTCCCTTTTATTTCATTACTTTCTCTCTATACCTTTTCTTTCCTTGTATATAGATGTACATATGTATGTTTTGCTTAGAGTTAGTCGTGTGTATTCATAGTTACATCTAGTTATTAAAATCTATTATCCCACGCTTGATTTGTCTCTGTTTGGTCACGTGATGAGTCAATTAAACGCTGCGATCTCGCTACACGCTCTGGAAACGGAGATTTCCTTCCTGGCCAGAAGGATAAACTCCCTCTTTAGAGTTCATAATTCCAAACTAGACTACAGCTAACCCTAAAAGCTGATCTAGACCACATACATAGTCATAATTAATTATAATCCGTTGTAGTTAATTATCTATATGTATATGTGCACATACATGAATTCCCTTTCATGGCTGATGTATATTTATAACTGGTCACAACACGCGTTGATTAGATATATAGATATATTTCACGCCAGTCGAGCTAATTCCTTATATAAATTGGAGAATACATTTAAATGTGTTAAACATCTTTTAATTCGTTACGTAAATTGTAACTGGTGGAGAATATTTTTAGACGTTGCAGATTCATCCGAGTTACTACACATTCTGGTAGATAATGCGGGCACGCTTTAAAACTCCTTTAAAAAGGTGCTTCGAATCCAAGCGTCCGCTTCTGTTTCGTTTTTCATGGTTAAAGTTGATCCATTACATTATTCTGGTGGAAAAGAATAATGCTAGTAATGATTGATTCGTTACAGAAGGCTGCTGGGTTTTGTGGCAAAAATAAGAAACAAATGCCAAAGTCAAAGTCTCTGCGAAAGAACTGTGGCTGGTTCTGCAAGATGTTCAATAAAACTTACCAGCTAATTTCCTTATAAAACTATTTAATTTTTTTTGTCACACCAGATATTGACTTTGTTTCATTTACTACTGTTTACTGCTCTTTACGGTATTTTTAAAAAATGTAGAAACATTTAATTTCATTATTTTGAAGGCATCTTTGCTCTACAGCATTTCTTTGCATGTGCCTAAAACTTTTGCACAGTACTATATTATAGTAAGAAACAACTTCATAGATCAAAACATATTAAAATATTATGGTTCAGTGATTTGATTGTATCAGTGGACGTTGTGTTTGTACAACGTTGAGCGTGTGTGTGTGTGTGTGTGTGTGTGTGTGTGTGTGTGTGTGTGTGTGTGTGTGTGTGTGTGTTTGGAAGTAGATACCACAAAGAACTTCACATGCTTGGTGGATCCACCAGATGGCAGATCTGTGTGATCAAGAGTAAGTGCAAACAGGAGAAAGCGTAAAACAACAACAACAAAAAAAAAAACAAAAAAACATGTTTTACAGATTTGCAAAAACCTGTCATTTTTTAACACTTTTGTTTTAACTTGTTATTCTCAGGTTCAAATGGCATGAACCTAATGATCTTGATGTTTGTTAGAAGTGGAAAGTTTTATGGTGAAATAGAAATAGTATTACTCCACTTTCAGTAAAAAAAACAAAAAAAAAAAACAAAAAAAAAACAACAACAAAAAAAAAGAATTTGTCCTGGTATGCACACTGAGTAAACTCTGAAAAAGTGTGAGTTGTTGTGTTTTATCTCCTGGATGCACTAAAGAGCGAATGTGAGTCTCCCTGAACTCAAGCTGGTCTTATGCACATTTAGTCACTCAGCATTTTTCGGCTAGGGTTCAGTGAGTGAGCAGTAAGTGAGCTGTGGTTGTGTGTGTGTGTGTGTGTCTCAAAGCTCAGGCAGGTGTGCTGCTCATCAGTACTGGCCTGTTTTTAAATGAGAAAGTAACCATGCACGAGCCACAAACACACACACATGCACATGTGTGCACACAGACACATGTATTTACTCACTCATGCTGAGTATTTTGAGTACTTGAGTACTTAAAATTACCAATTTTGCTTTTTTTTAAGCTAAGTGAAAAGAAATAGGTAGCAGAATATTCAAATGCATTTGAATAGTAATAAGCCTATAATTTTATACTGCCACAGACAAAGCCAACATTAGCAGTAGGGGTGAGCGATCTGGCAACAAAAAAAATCATATTATGTCTTTTTTTAGGCTGGTTCAAGATCCGTGAACTTATCTCCATTATTTTTCATGTTGGATTGTAAGACTGTCCTGCAAGTTACTGAACAGAGCAATGAAACTAATTTCTCTATTGATGGAAATATAGCTCTACAAGGAAATGTAACCTCAAAGAAAAAGAATAACAGAGACCACTTTAGTCAAAGTACCTTTTCAAACTAATAAAATGCACTTTCCAATGTAAACAATTATTACTAAAATTAAAACAATCATGCATGGATACTTCTTAAAACAGTCCCTCCAAGATTTTGCGATAGCAGAAATTAACACAAAATCAAGCAAACTCCGGAATATTCAGAGGAGCAAAATCAAGCATTTTTGGCAACAATCACAAAAATACTCTTTGAAATCCTGTATGGACTGTTAAAAAATGTGAAATAAAAAGGTTTATCACTAAATACTATGTGTTGTACTATATACAAAGCCTGTCTTCAGTCTTACATTTTTCTCAAAAGTGCCTTTTTAAATGCATTTGTTTACTTCAGTGCTCTTTCTGTCTGTAGTGCTGTTACACTCATTTGTGCTCCTCATGTTATTTGGATTTCTGCAACCTCTTTGGGGTGATTTCTTGGTGGTTAAACAAATTTGCCATCTTTCCTCGACATGCCAATCCTGCCTTCGCATACAGTATTTTATAAAAACCTGTTGTTTGTGCATGTCAGTTGTGTAAAATCCATGAGTTTCAATATTTATGATGTCGGATTTTTTAGGCACCAGCTCCTCCATGTTGTCAGCCATGCTACCATGTTGTCAAATAAAAGGGGGAGAAAATGAAAGCTGAGGAAGTGCATACTCTTGGCTATTATTGGTTTCTTCATGTTGTATAATGTCTGGTTCATAAAACAAGGTCCCATGTCTGAGCATTTTCAGCACCACTGACAAAATGTGTTTAGTTTCACAGTCCTCGCAATTTCGCATTTTACTCGTTTACAACCTAAAATTATCATATCGTCCACCCCTGATTACACTGTGTGTTCCTATTCTTGCTCTGTGTAATATTCTCTCTGATTCTGATGTTTTGGCCACCACACACATACTAATTAAAATTTGGTATAACATGCCAATTGTTAGCTTGTTTATTTATTTATTTTAAAATGTTTTTATTTATACGTTCTTATGCATACATACACACATGTATGTATGCATGTACTGTACGTTACCCTTCTGGCGAAAGTCAACAGCAAATAAAAATGGGTAGGGAAAGGGATTTATAATGGTTAAAAAAAAAAAATCGCTGGAAAAATATTTGAAATGTGGAAATTTTGTCATGAAAGGTGTTCTTTTTCATGCAGATATTTTCTTATTTACTTCTATTGATATAAGAATGTCATGTTTCTTTTATCATTAATTAATAATGACATCTATGCAATCACACTGCATCCTATAAATAACCCAGACTCTCAGTGTAATGTAACTTTGCAAAAAAATAAATAAATCTGGCTCTGGCATTGTGTCTTTTTTCTCTGCCTGTCTTGATTAATGTTAACTGTAGCCTGCTTTAGTTTAGTTTGATTTAGTTTTGTCAAATTTTTGCCTGTTTGCTGATCACATGACCATTTTGCTGCTTCGTGTTTGAGTATTGCCTAGTTCTTTGGTTTGTTGGTTTGTTGAAATCACAAACACACAGTGATTTTAGAAAATAATCACCCCCGATTAACACCCCCTGATAACACCTTTTTCCATGTGGCCGCTTGCAACCCTCCCATACAAGCCACATTTGTGGAGAATTTGTTGCTGTAGGCCTCTTGGTAGTCTCTCTGACCAGTTTCCTCCTGTCTCTTTCATCCAGTTTGGAGCGACGTCCTGGTCCAGGGAGGGTCTGTGTTGTACCAAATACCTTCCACTTCTTAATAATAGACTTCACTGTGCTTCTAGGCATTGATAAAACCTTTGAATTTTTTTTGTATCCATCTCCTGACTTGTTCCTGTCCACAACTTTATCCCGGAGATCTTTTGACAGTGCCTTGCCACCCGTAGTTGATTGTTTGTTTCAGTTGCACTGGCAAGGACTGAAATGCTCCAGGAAAGCTCTTTTCATGCTGAGCTAATCAAAATGACCACAGCTGATCACAATCGAAAGTCAAATGGCTTTGTGTGCTATTGAGAAGGTGATTAGCTACATCTGATTGAGTTTAAAAGTCATTTTTAGGAGGGGGATGATCCTTTTTCCAACTCAGTGATTCTGTTTTTTTTATTTTTCTGACATGTTGGTGTTATATCTTTCACTTGGATGTTGCAGTGAGTAAATACAGCTGGATAAAACAAAAACTGGGTCCGTCTTCATTTCAGGCTCAAAAGCAACAAATTGTGATTATTTTAAAGTGGGCGTGATTCTTTTCTATACTCACTGTGTGTGTGTGTGTGTGTGTGTGTGTGTGTGTGTGTGTGTGTGTGTGTGTGTGTGTGTGTGTATGTATGTATATATATATATATATATATATATATATATATATATATATATATATATATATATATATATTGCTACTGGTTATTGTCGCTGTGGCAGAATAAAATTATAGTCTAATTTATATTAATGTTCCTTAAAATACTAAATACTGAATTAACATTCAAATGCAAACTTTTAAAGGAATTTGACTAGTGTATACAGAATGCAGTAATCAGTTTAACTGAATAGACTAATGTTACCGATCTCAAAATTTTCACTATACTGTGATCAGTTTAAAAACAGGTGCTTTCTCTTTTAAGCTTAATTGGTGAATAAAACAAAACATGACATTCTTATAGAATGCTAATGTAATGTTAAAGGATTTAAGGTGAATTATCCTTATTTATTTATTTTTATTATCACATTTTTCATTATCCAAGAGAAAAACTAATTATATTTTGCATATGTCAGTGAT
The DNA here is from genome assembly GCA_023630585.1 of Cranoglanis bouderius. Lineage (NCBI taxonomy): Eukaryota > Metazoa > Chordata > Actinopteri > Siluriformes > Cranoglanididae > Cranoglanis > Cranoglanis bouderius. Next base: position 6,054,049 of record CM042550.1, on the reverse strand, counting down.
GTACTTCTGTTTCTACATTTCAGAAATGAACTATAGACTCTGATTTATTGAAGATTTGTGTGTGCAAACTTTGTTTAATGACAGGGTCTCTAAAGGATTGTGTCTGTTGAATGAGCAAAATAACATGTCCCTTTGGCATGTTGGCCTTAATAAATTTGAGACCTTTCTATCTAAAGGTGCAAAATAAAGGGCAGTCTCAATACAAATGGATTAATTTAGCACCCACAGTGTGATTTACTAAACCCGAAGGTTACGTTAGGGTCACGCGCAAATTAGTATGACCGAAGGACAGGTATTATATTGGTGAAAGCATGTTTCTTTTCTAGTTGAAGATAAATATATACCATTTAATTCTCTTGTATTGGGTTTTTTTTTTGGCATCGTTCGACTGCCTATATCAGCATTACACTTAAGGCACAATTATCTAGTGCTGCAACAACCATTGACAAAAAAAATTACAAATTCTATATAAAAATAGGTGGCAACTAATTTTATTATCAATTAGATGGACTATTATGAAGCATGCTGTAGCGCACTACATCATGTTACTACATCATGACTGAAAACATTTCCTGGAAATGGTAGAGCATTTTACAACATAGAAAACCTCCTCTAAAATGTGAGAACTCTTTACATTACATTAGACAACATGATGTTTGCCTCAAGACATAGCATGTTTTCATGTCAGTAATATTTTGGTTTGTAATCATTTGTTTGTGGTCAGTGTGAAAAACAGTGAAAGCACATTGTCCCAGGTTGAACCATGATTATTAACCACCTTGTATCGAGTTGTCTGACTTTAAATGTTTTTCTAACTGTATTTCTAATTTATGGTCATTTTTCTTTTATGCCCTATTAGGAAACCTTATCTCATGCTACTTTGGACAAAATGTCAGTACTTTGTATGAAAACTCGATGGGTTAAATTTGACCGAACATGGTCTCAGATGCATGATTAGTCTATGAGACAAATGTTTACTCACTTCAAAACACAACTAGTGGCATGAATAATGTGCATTATGCAGTGTTGGGTAGTAGTGTAGCATATCAGTGTATCAGTTCACTGATTACAGGCATTGAAATCTATGTGTCAGTGCTACCCACTGCACCACTGTGCCTCCCATTCATGCAGTGTTCTTTACAAATCACCTCTGACATGCACACTAACTGCACATGCAATTTAATAGATTGTGCACACAAATGAGCACTTGTTACTTGGGATTGTAATAAATCAGGGCCTCAATTCGGACAGTGTGAGCAAAATTCACAAAAATAAATGTTTAACCTTGTTAACGTGTCCAACCTTGCACTTTAAGTGCCACTAAAATGATGGATCAGAACCTCCAAGTCAAGATTTCAATCAGTCAAAAGTACTGGCCATCAATTTCATCACTTGTACAGTGAAAGTGAACAACTTTGCAAATGTTTGATCGGTGGGTTGGAAAATCGGTATGTTGGAAAATCAGTACGCATAACGAGTTCTCAATTGGTTGACTACTTGTGCATTAAATTGCATTAAACATCTCACAATGACTAAGGGGACATGGAGAATAAATAGCCACACTGATTGGGACGACTGTAGGTATTTTTTATTACTCCATTAACCAGGCAGCAAACATTTTGTCAGTCAAATAGCCGTATTCAACACCCTGCTGTTCACTCCATACCCTCTAATACTGCAGGATAATCAATGTTAACCATAGATGTGGGCCATCAGGACAGGCTCATGGTCATTGCTTAGAATGAGCGGACTCCCCAGGCTCGGCTATTTGTAGGCCTGCCTGATGCCAGTAGTTGCTGGATGAGAAGTAATTTACACAAGGAGTTGTTGATTTCTCTGGGGAGGACTTCTATTGTTAACACAGAGAAAATGCTGGTGATATATCTGACATGAGGCAATCAGACAGTAGTTAGACCTTATTAGCTTGTCCTAAATCACATTTAGCATTGTAGTAAGTTGTGGAGGAACATCAGGATCTGGGGATTCTTACAGGCACTGGACTGGAGTAACACTGCTGACCCAAAAGACTATTAATAGCCTATGACATTAATTTAGTCTAAACATTTTCAATAATGTCTAAAGGAAAAATATGCACAGCCTCTTGTCCACTATATACAGTAGTGCACCATATAGGCCTCAGCTATTTTGCAGTGTCCAAATTCTCAATAGACAATCTTGTTTCCTTGGTAGTTCGTATTATCATTACTCATTAGGGGTGAAATGCAATGCCACTCTGTATCTGTTTGGTGCTTGAAATATTTGTGTCTTTATATGAACTCTACCACTATGGCCCAAAAACACTGCAAAATACTGAAAAAAACCCCAACAACCCAGAGTTAGATATGCCAGCATTTTCATCATGGGCTGTGAATTCTGACTCAACCTAAGCTATGTTACTCAAGTTTATAATTGGTCTCAACTAGAGATATGCATTGGGTGTTTTTTATTTTTTATTTATTTATTTAAAATCCAGGTCGCACAGTTATTATTTTAGTTTGTATCTGCTGCAATATTAACTAATAAACTGAGTTGGTTGTATTTCCCAAAATATAAACAAACTAGTATCCTACATTAAACCACTATGACACTGATCAGGCAGATACTAAGGATGAATGAATGAATGAACATTGTTAACCAGTGCACACTCCAATGCATAGCAATTTTTTCACCTTGAAACATATTTGTGAGGAAGAATACCAGAGCCTTCAACCTACATAATAGTAATAGTACATGCTGTTTCATGACTACTAAATCCAATAGGTACTTTATTTGACAGAAAATTCCTTTGAATATTTCTGTATTTCTGTGGTTTCAGTTGATGTCCTTCCAGAGTATTGTTAGTCTGTCTGAATTCACTGCAGTGTCTCTCTCACTGCTGCCCTATATACGGCTCTATATACATCAGTCCATATAGTAAATAGTGAATGAGGGTGCAGGTACAGACACAGCGTTTCTCGATGGTCTAATTTTGGTCGGCCCTGGTCTGTCTTGATTTGGCCCTTAAATATGCATAATTTTTTGTATATACTGGAATGAGTTGTATGTCTTATGTATGATCACAATAATGGACTGTTCACAATGTATTGGTTACAGCTTTGATCTATTGATTGGAAGGTGGGGAGAATCTCAGAATTGCCAAGCTGCCACTGTTCCACATTAAGTTCCTTAATCTTCAGTTGCTCAGTTGTGTCCTGTCTCAATCTGGACTTCTCATTAAATTAGGAAAGATTTTTTGTCATGAAAATGGATGGATGGATTGGGTGGGTGGGACATCTATGTGATCATTTTTGCCAGTTGACTGAGGAAAAAAGGTTCTGAACCATGCCCTGGACATGAAAGTCCCGTTTGTTTATTTCTTCTTTCTGCAGATTTTCTTTACTCAACCCTGAGATATAAATGTTGTGTCATGAACCCTGGCTCAGACATAACTTCTTTGGACGTGTCAGTTAATTCAGAAAGTTGTTTCTCATAGCTATTTATATATACCTCTTCACTTTCGCAAGCACCACAAACAATCCACTCCTTACTCATATGTACTGAAATGTAAATGCATTTGCAGTGAGAATGACAGCTTCTTTCAGAAAAGAAAAAAAAAAGATATGTGAATATTTTTTTTTTATATCTGTGAATTTCATAGGCATTGAGTGAAGCCAGAGCTTATGTTTCCTTTATTAAGGGAAGCATATGCACTGACATATGAACAATGTACTTAAGTCAGAGAATGTTCTTTATAGATTTCTCAGTTTTTTAGTAGTGAAACACTTCAAGAGCAATAATTTAACATTAATGACATCTCAGGGAGCATTGCTGGTTGTTGCCATGGCAGCACTGAAGTGAGTAAGCTTAAGGAGAAGGAAAGTCATTTATACTTTGGAAAGTTTAGAACCCCATGGAATAAATAAATGCCTGAAATATTAACTGATGTGAATTGATTTCACCCTTGTAATCATATAATCAGACAGACAAGCAGCCAAATTACTTATTTGCTTATTACTTATCTACATACTTGCTTGCTTATGTACTTGTGTGCTTAAATACATACTTGCATACTTACATACTTGCTTAATTACTTACTTGCTTATGCACTTCCTTAGTTATGCATTTGATTGCTAACTTTCTTACTTACTGTATGTACTTGGGAACTTGCTTGCTTACTCTCTTGCCCACTTACTAACCTATTTGCATGCATACATACTTGCTTACTTATTTATGTACTCAGATACCTGCTTGCTTACATAAATACATGCTTGCTTATTTACTTGCTTATTTATCTACATTTGTACTTACATGCTTGCATACTTCTATTTATGTACATGCACTATATGGCCAAAGGTATGTGGACCCCTGACTGTCACACTCATATGTAGTTTTTCCCCAAACTTTTGCCACAGTGTTGGAAACATGCAGTTGTATAGGATGTCTTTGTATGCTGTAGCCACGCTCCAAAGCCACGCTCCAAATTCTACTGGAAAGCCTTACTAGAAGAGTGGAGGTTTTAACTGCAGCAAAGTGGGAACTCTGGAATGGAATGGCAAGCCCATATGGGTGTAATAGTCAGGTGTCCACATACTTTTGACCATATAGTGTACTTTATTGCTTACCTCCTTACCTATTTACTTGTGCACCTCATGCACTGATACATGATGCACTGGTTAATGAAAAATTTTCATTAGACACAGTTTTTCACATTTTCATTAGAAGATATTGGCACCCTTGGTAAATATGAGCAAAGAAGGCTGTGAAAAATTGTCTTTATTGTTAAACCTTTTGATCTTTTGTTAAAACAATTCACAAAAATACTCTGCTCTCATGGGTATCAAACAATTACAAACACAACACAGGTTTATCCAAAAAATATATACAGTATCTCACAAAAGTGAGTACACCCCTCACATTTTTGTAAATATTTTATTATATCTTTTCATGGGACAACACTGACGAAATGACACTTTGCTACAATGTAAAGTAGTGAGTGTACAGCTTGTATAACAGTGTAAATTTGCTGTCCCCTCAAAATAACTCAACACACAGCCATTAATGTCTAAACCGCTGGCAACAAAAGTGAGTACACCCCTAAGTGAAAATGTCCAAATTGGGCCCAATTAGCCATTTTCCCTCCCCGGTGTCATGTGACTCGTTAGTGTTACAAGGTCTCAGGTGTGAATGGGGAGCAGATATGTTAAGTTTGGTGTTATCGCTCTCACACTCTCTCATATTGGTCACTGGAAGTTCAACATGTACTTCAACATGAAGTACAACAATAAAATATTTACAAAACTGTGAGGGGTGTACTCACTTTTGTGAGATACTGTATATCTTTGGTAGCCCTTTAACATCCTCACTAAGAAAAAGCAATGGAAAATTGTTTTCTTTGCATTTTTTATTTCCTTGGGGCAATAACAACAACAATCATTGTTTATTTTTTTTTACTATAGGGCTACTATAGGTAACTTATGGCCATTTTTGTATAGGCCATAATTCACTTCATGATAAAAGTATAAATACATTTACCAAATACCAAAAACATTTAGAAAAAGTCAAATAAAACCCAGAGGCGGATGTCTGGAGTGACTTTCTTTTTGCTAACTTCCTGTAAGGAGGCAAACTGAAAAGGCATACTATTTCAAGACACAGCAACATTTAGTGAATATTTTTAACATAACATGAACTGAGTGGTAGAGATGGCTCAATCAGGCTGAGTTAAGTTGAACACATTTTTCAATAAGTTGTAGTGTCTCAAAATGTGCTCTACCAAACGGTTGAGAAGAAGGTTAAAGGGTTAAATATAGGTGTGCAACAATTATTGGCACACCATGAATTCATATGAGAAAATATATTTGAAGTATATTCCCACTGGTATTTTACATTTTTTTTTAGTACACCTGGGTGACTACGAGCAGGAAATTGTTCAACCATGACTTCCTGTTTCATAGGGGTATAAACATGAGGTAACACATAAGCCAAATTCCCTTAGTCATTCATTACAATGGGTAAGACCAAGGAATATAGCTGTGATGTGTGGCAAAAGGTTGTTGAGCTTCACAAAATGGGAAGTGGCTATAAGAAAATAGCACAAGCATTGAAAATGCCCATTTCCACCATCAGTGCAATAATTAAGAAGTTCCAGTCAACTGGAAATGTCATGAATCAACCTGGAATTGGACGTGTGTCTATATTGTCTCAACACACTGTGAAGAGGATGGTTTGAGTGGCCAAAAAATCTCCAAGGATCACAGCTGGAGAATTGGAGAAGTTAGTTGCGTCTTGGGGACAGAAAGTCTCCAAAACTACAATCCGAAGTCTCCTACATCACCACAAGTTTGGAAAAGTTTAAAGAAAAAAGGCTCTACTCCCATCCAAAAACAAACTCATGCGTCTTCAGTTTGCCAGACACTACTGGAACTTCAAATGGGATCGGGTTTTTTGCAGTTGAACGAAATTGTTTTGCACGGTCTTTCGCAGTGATGTTTGTTGTTAAATGAGACCTTTACTCATGTTTTACACACGTGAATCGAACAGGGCTTTGGCTGAATGTGTGTTGTGATGACGTCACATGACCCGTCTTGGCTGAAATCTGTGGAAAATCTGCGGTAATTTTGAAAAATTGCAAGTTACTCAGAATATTGCAGAGTTTCTTTGATTTTACTTGCATCTCTGTGATCGCAAAATCACAAAAACCTGGAGGGAGTGATTAAGAGGTAACTGTTTTCACCATTCAGTCATGTTTTTTTTTGTTTTTTTTAGCTTATCCAGACTTTTGTAAGCAGGGACTTTTATGTAGCTGGACCTTTTATTTGAATACGCCTGTTGTATTGCTTCTTGTTACAGCCTTGTTTGGATCAGCCTGTTACTGAGGGTAATATTGACGAGAAGACCATAAAGTGGACAATGTCCACGAGGATCATCAATTTGCACACCATTATTCTCTGCACCACCAGGTCTATGGATCTAGATTTGTCCCAGTGAGCTGATGCTCTCTCCTTTTTATTGCACCAGTTTGCACATTTTTGCCTAGAAAATGACTCTAGTATTGGTGTAAAGTATTGCATGTGTTATACTGTAGTTATGAACCACAGTTTTCTTGCTTTCTGCGAGTTGTACTCCTGGCATTTTGACCTTGTTTGTTCATGCTTTGGCTGTGATTATGGATTATTCTGTGATTTGCTCTGACTGCTTCTCTTTTGATCCCTGCTGCCTATACAGTACATGCACTGATTGTTGGATTAGCACAAATAAATCTCAGCGCATACATTCTACCTCCCCCTCCTCCCAAATGTCACGACGGCTGAGCGTCTAATAAAGTCCTGAATTGTCAGTGAGCTTTAGTTGTCAGGAGCTACAGACAGAAAGAAGAGCTCTGTCACAGATGTTGCTATCCCCTTGGGTTTAGAATGTGCAGAAGTAGGACAGTATTTGGAACATAAATCTCTTATGAATACATAACTTTTGCATCTCAGCTGTTTTTTTTTTTTTTTTCCATTTACTCTGAATGCAAAATGTGATCTGAATTTCCAGATGAGCACATTTAAAACCATCTGGACACAAATTCATTTAGTCCCCAATGTGGCATCTGCGTCACTGAGCTTGATATCTAACACAATATTTTTTTTTATCAATTTAGGGATGATGGGAAGATGTAGCACCTCAGCCCCCTAAAGAGCACACCACTTAAATTTGGCTTGGAATCAGAATCTTCATGCTGTGGCTTCATTGTCAGTCTCTTTCTCAAACACAGGCTTTTTAATGAGGATTTTGACAGATTATTGCAACCCCCTTTACCTGAGGCTATCACTGTTCTTTCTCTCTCACTTCTTAAAAGAGACAAGAAAATCATCATTTTGTCCTTCACTTCTTCCTCTCTTTCTCTTTCTCTTACTTTCTCTCTGATATGGAAGCAGCTGTGTCTACAAAAGGCCCCCGTCAGGATTAAATGGACCCCTGTAGCTTTTCTGAACAAATTGGAACACACTTTTAGGTCTCTTGGAATGTGAGTTCAGACAACTTCGAATCAACCATGTATTTCCACATCACAGGCACTCTCTAGGCCAAAAGAACAGATAATGGGAAAAAGAACCTGCGGGAGTGAGAGGGTGAAAGTATGACAGGCCTTTTTTAATTAACGAGAGCTCCATGAAAGAGGTTTCACTGCTGCCATCGCTCACCTGTTGAACCCATAGAAGCTGATCAGTAAAGAGGAGGACATAGATTCAAACTTTATGTTACCTACGTTTATTATCTTCTGTCACAGTTGAGATTGTATAGATTCATAATGCTGTAAGCCAGAGGTAATCCAGTTGTGGAGTCAAAAGGAATTCTAGGGGGCACAGGTGAGGGGTGATCTGGAGTGTACCAAAAAAAAAATAATTAAAAGACTGTATCAGACCTGCCAATCTTTATACAGTTTGTAAAACATTCTGCATTTTAACATCGGGGTACACTGAAACGTACTTCAAAATACACCAAAAGAGCAGCATTTTTTTCATAATAAATATAGCAGATCAGCCAACCGACATTTGTTTTGAACTCTCCAATTGTAATGGACACTCTCTGGAAGGCCCGTCCCCTTTCCCTATTTCATGCTTGGAATATTTTGGTCCATACTTACGGTGGTATAAAGATGCAAAATTTTATACTTTGGGCTCATTTTGGTTTGTTTTCTCACATCAAGTAATTAAACAAAAAAACAAAAAAAAAAACAAAACACAAAAAAATGCGTATGGGCATGCAGGGTTGAAAATGTATAGTAAATCCCCATTATTCATTGGTCAGAAATAAAGTGATGGAAAAAAAATAAACAAACCTTTACCAAGGGGATTCATTCAAAGGATTCAATTGCATGAAAAATAACAAAAATCGTCCATGCATGGGGAACACAGAGTCAGTGCTCAATAAATTAGAATTGTCTACATTTCTACATAAATATAACCAAAAACATCATCAGATTTTCACACAAGTCCTAAAAGTAGATAAAGAGAACCAAATTAAACAAATGAAACAAAAATATTATACTTGGACATTTATTTAATGAGGAAAATGATTCAATATTACATATCTGTGAGTTGCAATAGTATATGTAAACCTTTGCTTTCAGTATCTAAGGTGGCCCCCTTGTGCAGCAATAACTGTTGCAGTAATAAACTTTTTCTGTAAGTGTTGATCAGTCCTGTACATCGGCTTGGAGGAATTTTATCCCATTTCTCAGTACAGAACAGCTTCAACTCTGGGATGTTGATGGGTTTACTCACATGAACATGCTTCAGGTCCTTCCACAACATTTCTATTGGATTAAGGTCAGGACTTTGACTTGGCCATTCCAAAACTTTAACTTTATTCGTCTTTAACCATTCCTTGGTAGAATGACTTGTGTGTTTAGGGTCGATGTCTTGCTGCATGACACACTTTCTCTTGAGATTCAGTTCACAAATGTAATGACATTTTCTTTTAGAATTCGCTGGTATACTTCAGAATTCATTGTTCCATCTATGATGGCAAGCCATCCAGACCCAGACTCAGCAAAACAGGCCCAAACCCTGATACTACCACCACCATGTTTCACAGATGGGATAAGGTTCTTATGCTGGAATGCAGTGAATGCAGTCTCCAAACATAACGCTTCTCATTTAATCCAGAAAGTTCTATTTTATTGTTACGCACAGTGGGGGGAAAAAGTATTTGATCCCCTGCTGATTTTGTACGTTTGCCCACTGACAAAGAAATTATCAGTCTATAATTTTAATGGTAGGTGTATTTTAACAGTGAGAGACAGAATAACAACAAAAAAAATCCAGAAAAATGCATTTCAAAAAAAGTTATAAATTGATCTGCATTTTAATGAGGGAAATAAGTATTTGACCCCTTCGACTTAGTACTTGGTGGCAAACCCCTTGTTGGCAATCACAGAGGTCAGAAGTTTCTTGTAGTTGGCCATCAGGTTTGCACACATCTCAGGAGGGATTTTGTCCCATTCCTCTTTGCAGATCCTCTCCAAGTCATTAAGGTAATTTTCAATGCCCTGGCTGAGAGAAGGAGGTTCTCAATCAAGATTTGACGGTACATGGCCCCGTCCATCATCCCTTTGATGCGGTGCAGTTGTCCTGTCCCCTTAGCAGAAAAATACCCCCAAAGCATAATGTTCCCACCTCCATGTTTGACGGTGGGGATGGTGTTATGACTTGGGGTCATAGGCAGCATTCCTCCTCCTCCAAACACGGCGAGTTGAGTTGATGCCAAAGAGATCTGACCACACCTGACCACAACACTTTCACCCAGTTCTCCTCTGAATCATTCAGGCAAACTTCAGACTGGCCTGTACCTGTGCTTTCTTGAGCAGGGGGACCTTGCGGGTGCTGCAGGATTTCAGTCCTTCACGGCGTAGTGTGTTACCAATTGTTTTCTTGGTGACTATGGTCCCAGCTGCCTTGAGATCATTAACAAGATCCTCCCGTGTAGTTCTGGGCTGATTCCTCACCGTTCTCATGATTATTGAAACTCCACGAGGTGAGATCTTGCATGGAGCCCCAGACCGAGGGAGACTGACAGTTTCTTCCATTTGCGAATAATCGCACCAACTGTTGTCACCTTCTCACCAAGCTGCTTGGTGATGGTCTTGTAGCCCATTCCAGCCTTGTGTAGGTCTACAATATTGTCCCTGACATCCTTGGACAGCTCTTTGGTCTTGGCCATGGTGGAGAGTTTGGAATCTGATTGATTGCTTCTGTGGACAGGTGTCTTTTTACAGGTAGCAAGCTGAGATTAGGAGCACTCCCTTTAAGAGAGTGCTCCTAATCTCAGCTCATTACCTGTGTAAAAGACAACTGGGAGCAAGAAATCTTGCTGATTGATAGGGGATCAAATACTTATTTCCCTCATTAAAATGCTAATCAATTTATAACTTTTTTAAAATGCGTTTTATTGTCCACTTCCTGCAGGCACATCAATTCATAATCAGATCACTTTCTGACTGTATTTGAACCATGCTAGAGTTTGATTGGAACTGGATGAAGACTTGGATTGTCTCTATCCGGTTATTTTGGTCCACACCCAATTCCTGTGTTGTCATCTGCCCAAATGAACCACACTACAGAGTAAAACGCACTGGGGTGGATTCAAATGGACTAAACACTGTATTTGGGAATGCACCCTAAATTTGCTGTAGTGACAGTGATAAATTGGCTAATCTTTGGGAGATCTTGAGCTTGAATCCTGGCAATGGCACACTGATGATTGCTGTCTTCTCTTTATGTGTCTCTGAGAAAGCACGCTCACCCTCCCAGATCAGTAGCCTTCATATAATAATTGTCAGAAATAGACTATTCCAAAGTAGCCTAAAGTGTTCTTTCAAGTCCATCAATGTAGTTCACCGTAGTTAGTGAATCAGTGTAGTAGTTAATGAGTAATGTGCAGTCCCCAGTAAATCATATTCAGCTATTTCTGGCTTCACATTTAGCCACATCTGTGTGAATTCTCCTCTTAAGTTTAATTATCAGGAATGGAAGGTATTTAGAGGTTTTTCATCCATCTGTTGTTTGGTTGTGTTTTAAATAGAGTTAGGATTGTTTCAGGGCCAAGTCCTAAGACAGTCTGAGAAAAGCTGTTTGCGTGTCCAACTGGACTGTAATATACCCCCAGTGGCTTTTTATTTTGTTCGGGTTTGATTAGAGCTGGTTTCCCTCAATAAGCTCTCTTTCATTTAATCATTTGAGACACTATTTATAAACAAAACGTTTCAACGTGCATATTTCAACACAAAATGCATAATTAGCCCTGATATTCTGGGATTGTTGTGTTACAAAATGTTTTCAGTAAATTCATTGGCATTATTCGAGCACTTCCAGCACATGGTGTAATGATTTATTTGTTTATTTATTTATTTTTGATGTGGCTCTATCATTAAATATCACATTTGCAGAGGTCCTGTCATACCCTTGCTGCCAGATATGGTATAAAAATGAAACGTAATTTTATGATCCGTCTGGTTGACATTCTAACCATTAAATTGAATTCAGCAAAGTCCAACATGAGCACACGGTTATCCGCATTATTGAAGCAGAAACTGTTTCAGCCTTGTCTTGTGTTATTGCTACAAATGAAGGGTTTGTTGAGAAATAATGTTGCACTTATTATGCTGAATAGCCTCTCCAGGTTTTAGCATTAACGAACATTAGTCTGAGTAGCAGCTCAAGCCACACACATTTTTTTTTAAACAGTACAATAAATCTCACTTTAGCTTCTACATGGCTCTGTGGCAGAGAAATGAATTCTGTTTAATCTGCTATGATGCCACTTGTGCAACACTCAATGCAATACATCACACAAGACGAAAGACCAGTCTGTGTTACTGTACTGAAGTTCTGGTGCAAAGAGGCATTTGTTATTTTGGGCCAGTTTCCCAGACACAGATTAAGCCTTGTCTTGCTCTATATTACACAGCCAGCGGGGATTCTGCGTAGTGAATCTGTTTGTCAAGGACTTTAATCTGAGTCTAGAAAACTGCAAAATGAATATCTGTATGAGGAAGAGCACAAGGTGAAGAGTCAGGAAAGTGGACCAAAGTGAGTCAGTATTCTGTAAAGGCACTCCCAAGGCCTTACATATTTCATGATTAAAATGTGATCCATTCTTCACCAAATATTGCTTGTGTAATAAGAAATTCATGGGAAGCTTGTGCTGTAATTCATGGCAGTGCATATTTTTCACTTTTATGTGACTGATGGTTTTGAAATGGGTCATTAGACTAGGACTGGGCACTATCATGATAAGAATAACAATGATATGGAAATCATGCATTTTTTATATTCATATTTGACATTTGAGATATTTCAGATAAAATGATTCCACCATGTTGCCTTTTGCTTCGAATTGCTAGTGACATATTTACTCGACTAACAGAGAAAGCCAAGTTTAGTTCGAACTTTACAGCTCTCTAACTCTCTAACTCCTGTTTCTTAATAATCACTCAGTGTAAATAAAGATCACTTTCTCTTTAATTTTTTCATCTTCCTGGTTTTGGCCCTTTTGCTTCCTTTCTGTATTTTTGCTTCGTTTTTGCCTTTATTGTTCTGTTCGCCTGATCATTTGATTTGAAGACCTTCTGCTTGTTGATTTAGATTGGTAATAAAGATTTTTACTCATACTTACATCCACCTGCCTCCAAATTCATGGCAAACACCATTGAAATAAAATACAAAAGACATGAAATAAATCAATGAAGGAATAAAAAAGTAGAAAATATTGAAAGACAAAACCACATAAGAGAAGACAGGACAAAACAAAAGATTTGAGAAAAAAAAAGCCTTTAAAAAAGACTCAAACACCTGGGAGAATAAATACGTTTTTAAACTGGACTCAAAAATGTTTTCCCTGGGGGATGCCTTTAAAACAAGGGTAGGCTGTTCCATAATCATGGAGCTGCATCAGTAAAACCCCGTGAAGATTGTGTTGAAAAACCAGAAAACCAGAACAGGGATCAAAAGCAGAATCGCAAAGTAGCAAAATACAAAGGCTTGGTATCGACTGGTAACAAACACACAGCGCATATACTGTACTTCACATGATGTGATGGTGAGGAAGTCCTTATATAGTGTGTATGTTATTGAATATAGGTGCAGGTGAACAGTGTGATGGTGACTGTGAATGTGACAGATACTGCATCCCAATCCGCCTACTTATATTATGCACTAAAAGTATGTACTCTTTTTGTAAAGAAAAAGTACATACTTTTGAGTGTTTAGCAAAAGAATATGTAAGTACTGGGACATACTAACACATCATGTAACGGAAGAGAACATCTTCCTCGTTGCATTTCAGCTTTTCTTCATTCATTATTTCTTATATGATGTATACTACTGTATATAATTTCATTTACCATTCCCTTGTATGTATGTATTTTTATTTTTATTTATATTTAGTGCTTAACATTTAAGTTCTTACACTGAAGACCACATCACCAACTATACACACACATACATGTTTGCAGGTTTCAGTGAACCGTCACAAAACTCCTCCTCCCTTGTGCAAGGACTTGTGGGTAATATTATCTGAAACAATAGTAGACCATCTGGGTACCTTTGGGATACTCATTTCAACATACTACAATTTGGGGCACACTAATTATAATCTTGGATACTATTTAGGATGGATAGTAGGCTAATTGGGATGCAGCAAGAGTTTGTGGTTCTCGGGTGTTATAGTTTGTGGCGCCCATATTTGTGGGCCACACTATGTTCTGGGAAGTGACGTGTGATGCCGATTCCGGCGTTAACGTGACACGGTGTGATCAGACCATTTTTAATACACGTACGATGGTCATATGCGCTGTTGGTTTATGTGGTTGTGGAAGAGTGTGTGCAAGTGTGCAGGACTGACAGCAGATCAGTGAGTCATGGAGTGTAAGGTGACCTATTTATAGAGGAATAATCCAATTAACATTTCCTAAGCCGCGTTAAGAGCCAGATCTGTGGTATTAGTCATGTTTTGGCTGGGTCACAACTTGATGAGGATCCAATCTCAAATCTAATGTAGGAAGTGTTATTCTTCTTTCACCTTTCAGAAACTATGCGTGAGATAGATCACATTTACTGAATAGTAATGCAGTGTGGCCTCCATTAATCCATAAATTCAATTAATATCCAGGCAAGCTCTCATCATAATGAACTTTTTCACTGTTTATTAATCACTGAAATTTTCTCATACATGATCAATAGGTCTTTCAGCCGTGTATATTATTCAGCTCGAGTTTTTCCAAATAATGATACATCATCATGTGGCACCGGTGTTGGTGTCTCTGCTGTTGTTTGGCTAGCAGAAACTCAGGACTGAATTTCAAAGCCATGGCTATTTTTAATCTTCCAAACACTGTGCTCAGATTATATCACCTCTGAACACAGAGTACAGGCCCCAACACACACACACACCCAAACACACAAATTGATTGAATTGGTAGGAACACTTTAGTGTTATCCAGGATGTTTGTGCACCCATGACTCTGATTTGGTATGCTACAGTGCACAGATTGGCTTAGGAGCTGTTGTGGCTGTCATTCCAAGACAAATACGAAGCACTTAAAAGGCACTGGCTGCGATTACAGTCTCTTACTCACTCTGAATAGATGGCTGTGTGCAGCATGTTTCTGCTAGCTACAGCAGCACCCCCCTCATCCCTCCCTACCCTCTCTTCCTCAACATCAGTGATGGGCTGCTTGACTTTTGTCCTTGATAAAGCGCCAGTTGAGCTGGAGGCGTGCGTGTGGGCACAAGATCAAACCCTGTCGCCTTCACCGAACACTGGGAAGACATAAGATATTCAGTATTTGCAGTACATTACATGCGCTCACGTTCTGTAATCCTAATGTGAGCGTGTACGAAAAAATACAGTATCAGCTGCTGGGAAAGTCTCCTACTGATGTTACATGTAACCTAACCTGAAAATCCTTCCTGCTTACACATTATCCAACACACTGAGGTTTGCTGCTTGCTGATACCATTGATCGAATGAAAAAGACCTTGAGCTCGTATTCCTACAACAGCAACTGTGGCAGACAACAAAGTAGGAATGCTGATGTACTGGGGTTTAATCATTTATAGTAAGTCCAGCCTTATTCAGTTATTTATCTCATTCATATTATTTAGTAGCTATTGTAAATGATTCAGCAAATATATCAACACTAATAGTAAAAAGGATTGTAGTTACAAGAGTGAGGAATGTAAATTTGGACCCACAGATGGGTTCTGGGAGTTTAACATGCTCTTTTTGGAGTACAATGAAATAACTCAGGAAGCACAATGGGCACAATTTATCAAGCTGGATATGAACAAATTTATTTGTAAATTATTCACAGGAACATTTACACAAGAAATGTGGTATTCATGAAAATCCTGTTAGTTCAGATAATTGTTTGTATCTAATGACAGCTCCTGAGTCAGTGTAAATTTACATATTTACAGACTCACCAATGTTAACCTTGCTTGATAGGTCTCAAATTGTATAATTACTGCAAATTTAAAGTCTTTTACTGTACACACAAATTTAATGAAGATTTTTGGAAACTCAGTTGTTTCATATTAAACGTTGTTTCATCGTGGGCGTATTTGTGATCAAATTATTGTTTCATTAAAACAAATTACACAGGGCATAATAACAGTCCAAATGAATGCTAACTGTGACTGATTAAAACTTATACACATCATTTATTGTGAGATTTAAACATGCCACTGTAAGGCAGGGAACATCTAAATAAATCTTTTTTCATCTTGAATCTGATATAAGGACGACATGTCTAAAGCGTATCCATTAAAGATGTTCACTTTTGACAGTACATGTGGAAAAAAGGTGTAAGCTAAGTAAAAAGAATGGAAGCGTAGCGGGGCGAGTCGCCTAGTGCTGATATGAGGATGTTCACACTGGATGTGTCGATTTCGTCTAAGCTTCATGTCACTTTAGAACGTTCAGATATCCGACAACATAGCAATCTAAAGTAGAACTGGTTATCTCTCTCCAACCTGCCCGGAAACTACGGCCCTGTGTTTCATATTGAAAGAAAGCATTCCAAAACAAATCCCTAAATTAAGACAAATAAGACTGGCCATTGTAGTGAAAATTACCTGCATCTCTCCACCAAAATATGTAGATTGAATCGCGCGCATCTCTCCACCAAAACATGTAGTGAAAATTAGCTGTTTGGGTTAATTTGATATATTCTCCACCATTTTACGTAAGTAAAAATTAGTTATTTAAATTGAGCTATCTTTATTCTCCTCCAGATATGTAGGAGAGATTAACAGATCAGCTCGAAAAGGGAAATTTGACTAATTTAGTATTACTGATCAACTACTCGTCCAGCGATAAGTTGAACCTAGTGTATTCATTAATTATGCATTAGATATTACCTCCATGGCAAACGGCAATGATATCCTAAACATAGTGAAATATTATTTTTAGAGCATGTAGCAGAATCGCAATTCAAGGCAATAGACACTTGTAAGCAATAAGAACACGTATATTTAAGAATAGACGAGACTTTATTGAACTACTCTATGACACAGAAACTAATCTAACATATAAAACACACGCACGCACGCACACACACACACACACACATATATAAACAGGTGATAATGAAGAGTGAATGAAGTTCCGAGTCTCTAGCGTTGCATGCTATTTCACAGACCATGATCTGAACGAACCATCAACTTATTAAGTTATCTTCACTTCCTTTAGAAGGGCTCAACTTATTTTAGACACCAGATTGGCTAGATTCTGGGGTATTGTGCTTGCCTTAGCTGTGTTGAAGGGATTTCCTCGTTACGTCGTGGTGTCGTCAGCGGTCTGGTCGGTGAGAGGCGTCTCGGAAGACCAATTGGAATGCTGAGTGGAATGAAGACGGGAGGCTTGAAAAGCAGGCAGCGGCTCTCGCTGGGTCCCCAGGCCGAGGTAAACGTGATCTGATCTCCCCGATGTTGATTGGCTCTGGAGACCCTCCGCCGACCCCGTCCTTCGATGCGTGCCAAGAAGCAAGAGATACGAGAGATAGAGCGAAGCAAGCGACGACGCAAACTCTTGTGTTCTTAGGATTTTAACACTTCCTGGGCTAGTCCAGCCCAGAGTGCTTCCTCCAGTCAATATTGTCTTTGGGCGGGGTGTTAGCCAGATTCTCCACGTATTATGCTAATCAGCCCCTTGTCCATGTGGATGAGTGGTTCCACACTCCTCAATGATGAGTGGATTATTAAACTTTGTCCTGAAACTTTGCATGTACATATCAGAACGATCTACACAAATTTCCTTACTCTTATGATTTAGGAAATCACTCAATGAACACATACTTACCAAACAAGACATGTTTGACTATACTTAAAGTACATTACTAAAATTTAAAACACAATGATCCTCCTAGGGCTACTACACTAATACATGATTAAATGGAATAATTAGTGGCAACTTAAAGGTGATACACATGAAGAAAATAGAACAACACATGGTAGGAAATAGGTGATTTCAGTTGTTCAAAGATGTATTAATTCCCACAGTCGTTGCTCCTGGTAGGTTCCGATTGTGGAATGTATGAGTCCTTGTGTGGAATTGTGGAATGTGTAATCTTTGTGGGTGAGTGAAAAGGTCTCTCCTTTCTTCCAGAATTTATTAGCCTTAATGGTATGCATCTTTGGACTTTTGGTCTGGCCCAAAAGGCCTAAATCACTGCATTTGAGAGCAGTTTCTGTGGTCAAGAGGGTTCAGCTCTGGGTCAGGGAGGCCTTTAACGCTTGCCGTATTGGTTGAGATAAGGCAGATGCACACACTGGATTTAAGTGGCTCCTTGGTGTCTGGGTGTGGATTCCTTGTTTTATGGCTCCCTGAGTGGAGACATTTTGGTCCAGAGTTTCTTGTGGGTTCTCTGGCCGAGAAGGCCCATTGTTTTATTTCTTCTGGTTATAATTGTGTGAATTATATGATGCTGCTTGTGCTGAGGCGTTACACCATTCAGAAACAATTGGAAGATATTCTTAGGAGGCACCCTTTCACTGTTTAGTTGTCATTTTGTAATTTTTATCTCTCTGTAAGGTTTGCATCTTATAGGGTTTTGTGAATGATCTACAGTGGGTATAGAAAAGAATCACCCCCCTTTAAAATATTCACATTTTGTTGCTTTTCAGCCTGAAATGAAGACAGACACAGTTTTTGTTTTATCCAGCTGTATTTACTCACTGCAACTTATAACATCCAAGTGAAAGATATAACACCAACATGTCAGAAAAAAATAAAATAAAATATTAAAAAGCAGAATCACTGAGTTGGAAAAAGGATCACCCCCTTGCTTTAATTTGCCTAATTTTTTAATTACAGCCTTTAGTCTATTGGGATATGTCTCTACTAACTTTGCACATCTAGACTTTGCAATATTTGCCCACTCTTCTTTGCAGAACTGCTCAAGTTCAGTTAAATTTGACGGTGATGGTTTGTGGACTGCAGTCTTCAAGTCATTCCACAGATTTTCAATGGGGTTTAAGTCTGGGCTCTGACTAGGCCATGCAAGGACATTCACCTTTTTCTCCTTCAACCACTGTGTGGTCAGTTTTTCTGTGTGCTTTGGGTCATTGTCATGTTGGAAGTAAACCTTCTTCCCATTGACAACTTTCTGGCAGAGGGCAGCAGATTTTCCTCAAGAATTTGACGGTATTTTGCCCCATTCATTTTCCTTCTATCCTGACAAGTGCTCCAGTCCCTGCTGCAGAGAAACACCCCCATAACAGGATATTAGCACCTCCATGCTTTACTGTAGTAATGGTGTTGTTTGGATGGACATATCTTTTAGTGTTGAGGCCAAATATTTCTATTTTAATCTCATCTGACCATAACACCTTTTTCCATGTGGCCTCAGAATCTTCAAGATGCATTTTGGGCAAAGCTCAGTCATGGGTGGCTTTTTTCTTGCAAGCCTCCCATACAAGCCACATTTGTGGAGAATTTGTGATATTGTTGTCACATGCACACAATGACAACTCTTTGTCATAAATTCCTGCAACTGCTTCAGAGTTGCTGTAGGCCTCTTGGTAGCCTCTGTGACCAGTTTCCTCCTGGCTCTTTCATCCAATTTGGAGCGAAGTCCTGATCCAGGGAGGGTCTGTGTTGTGCCAAAAACCTTCCACTTCTTAATAATAGACTTCACTGTGCTTCTACGCATTGATAAAGCCTTTGAAATTTTTTTGTATCCCTCTGACTTGTGCCTGTCCACAACTTTATCCCAGAGATCTTTTGACAGTGCCTTGCCGCCCATAGTTGATTGTTTGCTTCAGTTACACTGCAAAATGCTCCAGGAAAGCTCTTTTCATGCTGAGCTAATCAAAATGACCACAGCTGATCACAGTTGAAAGTCAAATGGCTTTGTGTGCCATTGAGAAGGTGATTAGCTACACCTGATTGAGTTTTCAAGTAATTTTTAAGAGGAGGGTGATATTTTTTCCAACTCAGTGATTCTGTTTTTTTAATTTTTAAAAAAAAATTTCAGACATGTTGGTGTTGTATCTTTTCACTTGGATGTTATAAGTTGCACTGAGTAAATACAGCTGGATAAAACAAAAACTGTGTCTGTCTTCATTTCAGGCTGAAAAGCAACAAAATGTGATTATTTTAAGGGGGGGGGGGGGTTATTCATTTCTATACCCACTATATCTGTGAGTGCCTCTCGGGCAAATCCGCGGCCATCTACACGGGCCTTTATTACAGACCCTGCACAGGTTGCTACGCGACACCCTTGTGCAGGTAATCAGCCTAAACATGCTGCACCTGGCCACGCCTCTTTATAAGCCCTCTGAATGACCCACTCTGTGTGTGGACATAGTGTAGATCTATACCATGTAACAGAGCAACTCCACACTACTCTGATCTCTGAAAGGAAGGAAGGACGGACTGACAGACTGACAGTCTGACAGATGGACAAGAAATAAAAGGGACTCAGAATTAAAGAGAAAATAGATTAAGGAAAAGAAAGAAACGGGAAGGTAAAACTAAAGAGGAGGCTAAAAAGAGAAAACCTGATTTCGAGATAAAGATTTGAGTCTTTCAAGTTAAGAACGATTTGTTCCATTATCATTTACTACTTTTCAGTTTAGCCAGGAAGAAGGCCATTTTGGGTTGTCATTTCCCGCTGCACCGCGGTACTCTTTGTGTCTAATGTTCTGAAGCACCCGTATTTCTGACTACTCATTGTATCACACAGACACCACTACCCTCATGTGCACTGCTCCCATAATCAGCTCAGTGGCTTGGTCGCTAGCACTACGGAGTGGCGTTCCAAAGCTCCTTGGTTTGCTCTCGTGAAGGCGCTCAGTTTTTGTTCGGAGCTGTTTAGCGCACTTCCTCATCCGCCACTCACCCGCTCTTGGTTTCCTTAAAGATATATCATTCTTTCGGGGACAAACGGGCCATAAACTGCACTGTACCACGCCCTGAACCCTGTATCAATCACCATATAGTTCTGGAGTTTTTGGCATTTATAAATGTACATGTGAGCTTAAAGAAAATCAGTGCTACCTAAACTTTTTATTTTTATTGTGTTCTGTTTGGCTTACAAGACATTTACGCACAACTTTACACAATGTTTTATAAATGAGGCCCATTGTTACTGACAATGTCCTTTGTGAATTGTACAGTCTATTTTCTTTAAGCTTTCTACAATCATAACACCTTACTAGCTAGCTAACTGGATAGCATGCTAAATAGCTTGTTAAATACTGAAGCTAGCAGCTTAATGAAATTACATCACAATGAGGCATCTGACTCTTACAGTACTTGTGATAAGGAAAATAATAATCACTGAAACAACAGAAATATTGACAAAAATAAAGTCAAATGGATGTTTCTGAAATGTATAATTCTGCATAATTGCTATGTTGATTAAAATCACTGGCCATGTTCTTTAAGTACAAGTGGTGTTTGTTAACTTACTGTAAGAAGGGCTTATGTATTTTGGTAAATTTCTTGTCAGGCTTGCAGGGGGTATTCTTGTGCTTTTCTATTTTCAGGAAGAAAAGGGCATCCTTTATTCAGTGGCTATGGGTGGTGATGTTTTTTTTTTTAAGATGAGTCACCTCAAAAGCAGTGTCAGGAAAACAACCAATTCAGGGAAATATGGGGTGTGGGGGGCTGTTTTCTTTCTTTTTTTTTTTTGGGGGGGGGGGGGTGGCAGGGGGTTAGCCTTTAGAAAACACTATTGTGTTGAAGATAAAATTGCATCAGATTACAATGCCTTTGGTACTTCACTAATGTTAACTTCATCCCTTGCATCTGGTGATCTATTAAGCTTCAATTGATCTAATAAACTTTAAGAACAGCTTTGTTTACTTGTTTTACTGTTTTGCACAGTTCCTGTTTTTGTGCAGAGATTTCCTCCTTGTTCTTTTCTCCACTACTACTACTCATCTCATTGGCTGCCTCAGTACAGGGTGATGTAGACATTATGCAGAGGTGGGATAATTGCATGCATGATATTTGCAGAAGCATAATGAAATAATGTCTGCAGCTACTCAACATGGTTAGACTGCTCTAAATGTGATATTAAAACATTAAAATGATCAGACATTTCAGCTACATACACTACTTGTCAAATAATGCTTGTTTTATTAGCAAGTTGCCAATAATATAGATTTAGTGAAAAGAGAAATCTCAGTTTTTTCTTTTTGGGTGCTTATTCACATTTTGGTCTATTTGCCAAGTTCAAATCAGAGAAACAGTAATACATTTGATTGATGTTTTTATGTAGCTAGATGCAGTTAAAGCAGGCAGAATGCCTTTGCTAGTGTATGTTCCTATGAAAGGCATATTGTGTCATGGTGTTAAAATGGCCAAGCTTGACCAAGTTTTGCCAAGCTTTTAGCCAGTTAAGAGCACAGAAGGTATCAGATGCTCTGTAAACCATGTGGACCATCTGAAGCTTAGACCTGCTACATGTTGACCTGAGTTATGAGGCGCATTACACACTTTATGTTCTTATGCCTATTTATTTGTATGGCATGTATGGGAAACCATATGAATTGAAAGTCATGCTAGTGGAATGGCTTTTTTGTTTTTAAGCTATCCCTACTTGGTTATTTGCCAATTTCCACCCACTACCTAGCACTCCTCTATCACACAATAGTTAGCAAGCAGGGAGCATGAAGTTTAATGTGTGCTTCTTCTATGTAAAGCCAGCACCTCATCTGTTTGAACTGCTGCTCATGCTGTGTCACAGGGCAGCTAAACAAGCTAGGAGGAAATCACTCTTACATATACATACATGAGCTCGCAGACGCACGCGATTGGCTAATGTGACTCTAACTGACAATGCTTTTCTGGTAAATGCTTTTCTGTTGTGGTTCTTGGGAAATGTGGAAGGGCTTATTTAATTGGGATGAGACATTTACTTACTGTTATGTTAAATTGAACAGAAAATTGCATCAGTTTGTTTTCTTTAAAAAATAAAAATAAAAAAAAGGAAAATGTACAGTACATTCCACAATTCTTCACCTTGTAGATACAGCGGTGAGTTGTGTATACAGTGGGTATAGAAAAGAATAGGTGCATTTTGGTAAAGCTCAGTCATGGGTGGCTTTTTTCTTGCAACCCTCCTATACAAGCCGCATTTTTGGAGAATTTGTGATATTGTTGTCACATGCACACAATGACCACTCTTTGTCATAAATTCCTGCAATTGGTTCACAGTTGCTGTAGGCCTCTTGGTAGCCTCTCTGACCAGTTTCCTCCTGGCTCTTCATCCAGTTTGAAGCGACATCCTGATCCAGGGAGGGTCTGTGTTGTACCAAATACCTTCCACTTCTTAATAATAGACTTCACTGTACTTCTAGGCATTGATAAAGCTTTTGAAATTTTTTTGTATCCGTCTCCTCACTTGTTCCTGTCCACAACTTTATCCCGGAGATCTTTTGACAGTGCCTTGCCACCCATAGTTGATTGTTTGCTTCAGTTGCAACTACTAAGGACTGAAAAATGCTCCAGGAAAGCTCTTTTCATGCTGAGCTAATCAAAATGACCACAGCTGATCACAGTTGAAAGTCACATGGCTTTGTGTGCCATTGAGAAGGTGATTAGTTACACCTGATTGAGTTTACAAGTCATTTTTTAGGAGGGGGGTGATCCATTTTCCAACTCAATGATTCTGGGTTTTTTTTTGTTGTTGTTGTTGTTTTTGTTTTTTTCTTACATGTTGGTGTTATATCTTTCACTTGGATGTTATAAGTTGCAGTGAGTAAATACAGCTGGATAAAACAAAAACTGTGTCAGTCTTCATTTCAGGCTGAAAAGCAACAAAATGTGATTATTTTAAAGGGGGGTGATTCTTTTCTATACCCACTGTAGTTGTATGTGGACTGGCAGTTACAGTTCCCAAGGGGAAGTGGTGAGAGAAAGCTGACCAGAGCATCTTCAAAACAGGATTGACACTCAACTCCAGACCTTTCTTCTGAGTGACACTAAACAAAGCGTGAACCCCTACACTTACAGTTCTTGCTCAGCACCAGACTTCTCGTTTCAAGACCATTATCTACAGTTAATCGTTCAGATATTACATTTTGCATTAGCTTTTGCTTCCATCTATCCTCCTTATTGACAGCAGGGTACTGTACCTTTATTCCACTTCCTATGCCAGACTCTATTGATGTTCTGTTTTGAGCAGGAAGAGAAAAGAAGCCCTTTTTTTCTGATTTGAAATGCTTGTTTTGGACCTCTTGATTTTTAATGTTCAGAGACACAGAGTCACATCCTACTGTTCTGGATATACATGCACATCCCAGTGGGGTCTGACTTTTCATAATTTCAAGCTTATTAGCAGAGGATGAAGCTTTGTGGTGGAATTAGAGTGGCATTAGCATTGGCTGACACGGTTCTCCTGTGTGAAATCAGTGAGGCAGCAGCTCACGCTCACTTTTTCAGGCCGATTGGCTGTGCTGTTTGTTTACGTGTTTATCATTTGGGATCTGGCAGTCTCACAACAAGGACTCCAGGGACAAGCAAACTCATACACAGCATAAACCTAGAGTGGGAAATATTTAGAAATGCAAGTCAGTTTATTTCAGGACCTGATCAAATGACAAAAAAAAAGACTCAACATGTTACTCACTAATGATGCTTTGGGAATAGTATTGGAATGACTGTTTCTTTTCTGATTGTGCCTTTGGTCCTGTTTGCAAGTCTCATTTACAACGAGAGTTGTCACAATGTGAGTTGTCACAGAATTTGAACTGTGTAGTCTAAAATTTAATGAAAGAATGGGAAGTGCTTAAAATAGGCCCCTGTGAAGTGTCTCATGAAGTACAACAAATTACACTCACCCTGAAATCTACAGCTGTACGCATAAGCTTCCTTCATTTCTTTTTAAGTTCACTATGTTAGGTATGAAATAATGGCATCTATTTTTATATATTACAGTTGATATCCTGTAGGGAGACACCTTTGTTTAAAAAAGGGAGAAAAACATAGTGTTCACATGTTACAGTATGTGCAAAAATCAGATTAGAGACACTAGTTAAATAAACTTGAAAATGTTTGTATCAGTTGCAAGTAAGTATGCAAGTATAGAAGAGAATAAAAAGGAAATGGTAATTGCAGGAGTGGAACAGGGCATAGTTGGTAATGTGGTTCACCAGAGCACGGTGGCAAGGGAGTTGACCTTTAAAGTATCATTTCTCATTAAGCACGCTTCAGCACAGATGTTTTGGGAATCATACGAGGTAGTCTGATCTTTGTTTTCCCTGCTGCTTTCCGTGGGTGTTTAAACATCACAATAGTCACGTCATGTGCCCTCAACTGACAGATCCCTAAAGACGAATTATGGAAATTATAAAGCTGATGGTCTAGTGCTATTCATTTTCATCTGTGGGACAGTTATTATGTTTTTATGTAATAGCATAAAACATCTGTTCGGTGCTTTGAGTCTGGGAATGTGTTATGTGTCTGCATTTATTAATCTCTAATCAATAAAGCAGTGTGCTCTTCTTAGTTGGATTTTCTCTTCATATTCACATTCCAGTTTGTATTTTATCATTGCTGTTATAAAAAAAAAATATGACGGATTTCACAGCATTCAATGATTCTGATGAGTTTAGTTTCAGGCAACTAAACACAAGACCATTTTTAAAATAATCAAATGCATTTCATAAACTGATCAGCTTTGTACATGCTATCCAGAAACGCTTATTAAGAAATTCCTTCAGTGTGACCAATTAGTGAAACCCTTAGCATTGGCTACATCCTCAGATCTGATATATTCATTCACACTGTACTGGTTTTCTAAATATCTTTTAGTAACTTTCTGCTGGTTTGGAAATCAGAATACATGTAGGCTTGCTAGTAAAACTAATTGCACCAATCTTTAGAATTGTTTAATATTTTGCAAGAAAGCTTTGGAAATTATGAACAAAAATCTGCCGAACCACCAACAGAGGGCATACCAAGCACTGTATTGACTTTGGGATGAAGTTTTCTTCTTTACTGTAAAATATCAGAAAGAAATAATAACTTAAAAATTCATTATCACAGTATGTGCATGTGACTGTATCACCAACCTCCTTTCCTGAAGCAGGGAAATAGGTAATGAACTTGATATGATTTCAGGGTATGCACTCAAAGTACAACATCATATAATACAGCCTGTGATTCACATATGTCTTCGATGAACATGGCTACAATGACTCTTTGACAAAGGGTTAAACTGTAGACTAAAAAATGTCTTTTTCCTGCTCTTTATGACTTTATAGTCCACACACACACACACACACACACACACACACACACACACACACACACGGCCAAGAAAAATACACCTGAAGCACAGCTGTAAGAAGCGGCTTTTATCGTGTAGTTTATTCTAAAAGAGGCTTTTATATATATAGTGTAGTATAGTGAAGTGTTCTGGAAATGCAGCCATGATTTTACAGGATATTGACATTCTCTCCGTAATGACAACAGCATCCCTCTAATGTCAAGGGTCACTCCAATTTACCGAGTTAAAGAACAGTGTCCTTTGTATCTACATAGGCCTGATGTTGTCTTCTGCTGTTGCAGCCCAACTGCCTCAAGGTTCTACATGTTCTGAGATGCTTTTCTGCTCACCATGACTGTAAAGAGTGCTTATTTGAGTTACCATAGCCTTCCTGTCAGCTCGACCAGCCATATATGCCCACAGAACTGCTGCTCACTAGATGTTTCTGTATAAACTGTAGACTAGACCTAGACTGTTCTGTGTGAAACTTCCAGGAGATCAGCAATTTCTGAAAATTCAGACTAGCCCATCAGGCATTAGCAACCTTGCCACAGTTAATGTCACTAAAACACCCCCCCCCCCCCCCATTAGACAATTGCATAAATGAGCAGGGGTAAAGGTGTTTCTATTCAAGTGCTTGGTGAGGATGTGTGTTGCGCTCACGTTTGCTTTTTTTTTCCTCCAGTTTTTAAAAAAACCTGATTCCATCGCTGTTGTGCTCATGGTGCTTGACTTAACCTAGTGTGAATCTTGCTTCTCAAAGGAGTTTATTTTCAGCATCTTCTGTCCTGTTCTCTTTGAGTCGAGAGGTTTGCTATTCACTAAACAAATGGCGAACTCATGTAACACAGTTCACAGTTCAGGTAGTTGTAAGTTTAAGAAACATTTTAATCCAGTTCTACAGTTACAAACATGCAGTAGTCAAAATGGAGCAACTGAAGGTATATGGGAGTGAGACAATTTGTAGGTGAAAGTACATAAACCAAGATTAAAGAAACTATGAGCTTTGATAAGGAAACCACATCACAGGAAAATAGCAAGACTTAACAAGGTAACATTGTAAAACATAGAGTTTATAAACGCAGGGCTAAATGAATCTTTAAAGTGATATGCATGGATGCTTAAAAGTTTATTGCCCTTCATAGTTTAAAGGGCTGTCTCAAATGGCACACTTTGTAAATTTTGAGTGCAAGTAGTGTGTTCAGTGAGATGCAGTAAAATATTATTAATACCTGGATAATTTACTAAAATTGGGGAAAATGCAGAATGATGGACACTTTTTACAGTAAACGGTCGTAGCATACCCTAGTCAAAAGGGCCGTGCCCACCAGGGGCCACTGCACAGCATGACCACTGTTCGTTATGGTAACTGTTTTGAGCCAGACATTTTGGGTGTTATAATCGGCATTTCATGTTCCTTTAAACCTCTGAATTCATAGTGCTGCTATCATAATGAGTTACATCATCAGTAAATATTAGTGAGTCCATTCCAGAAGCAGCCATGCAAGCCCAAGCCATGATGCTACCTCCACCATGTTTCACAGATGAGTTTGTATGTTTTTGATCATGAGCAGATCCTTACTTTCTCCATACTTTGGCCTTTCTATCACTTTGGTAGCGGTTAATCAGAACTTTTGTGTCTCATCTCGTTGCAAATTCCAATCTGGCGTTTTGATTCTTACTGCTGATGAGTGGTTTGTGTCTTGTGGTATAGTCTCTATATTTTTGCTCTTCTTAGAAGTCTTCTTAGAATGGTAGATTGCTATACCTTCACCCTTGCCCCGTGGAGGTGGTTGGTGATGTCACTGACTGTTGTTTTTGGGTTATTCTTCAGACCTTATTCTTCACAGCTCTCACAGTGTTTCTGTCATCAGCTGTTGTTTTCACTGGCCGAACCATTTGGTGTCTGTTGCTCAGTAAACTAGTGGTTTCTTTTTTTTTTTGTATTGGCTATGTTTGTGCAGTGCCTCTGATTGATTTTCCTTCCTTTCTCAGCTTCAAAAGCTTGCTTTTCTCCCATAGACAGCTCTCTGATATTCATGTTGGCTTATCTTTTTTAACAACAAATGCAGTCTTCACAGGTGAAACTGAAGAGTAAAACCAAGAGTAGATGTTCAGAGCTATTTATTGTTTAAACAGTGAATCTAATAGGACACACCTGGGTAACAAGAAACACCTGTCAGTCACATGTTCCAATATCTTTGCTTGCCTACAAATTGGGTGGTCTGATACAAAATGTGCTATGTTTTATGTTGTTTAACACTTCTACATATAAATACCAGGAAATAACAGCTGAAGTTCTCATATTCATCTTTTGATCTCAAACCCAAATGTCTTCAGGCTAAAGCAAGAACAAATGAATTGGCCTTGCTGTTCCAGTAGTTTCAGAGGGGACTGTATCATAGAGATAATTTGTAACTATGCAGTGAACGTTCAGACTGAATCTAAAAACTTCTCCTCTAAACACTGAAGTTAGAGCCTTTAAAAGCAATCACGTTCTCAAATAAACAGTCGGGGCACCCAGCTAACAGTTTAGATTGGCAGAATATTTTCTGAACTTATATACAGGAGGTTTTCTGACAGGTCTGTTCCTACAATATTTATAGCATTGACAGAGATGTTTCTAAGATGTTAGCTATGTTTGACTGGGAAGGTTGGGAAGACACATTCTAGGGATATCAGGAGCAACCTTTTATTACTTCACATATTTTTTTTAAACATTGCAGTATTGTTATTTTTGGAGCATTACAGCCTAATCTTTTTAGAACCTGTCAGATACCTTACTGAATATTCTGATAACATACCCATTTAGCTGAAAGCAGGGGAGCATATGTGCTGAGTGGGTGTCCACTTTCGATTCATCACAGGAAACATTGAAAACCGCAGCCAACAGATGGGCTAAATCACGCCATCACTGTATTTGTAGCGTGCAGACATCTGATAGTGCACACAAGCCATGTAATATCTGGTCATGTGCTGGGTGATTGAGCTGACAGCTCTTGCATTGTTTGTCTATTTAAGGCAAGCATTGCATGCACATAAAATGATGTTTATATCAAAGATTTTGACATGATTTTTTTTCCCGCATGATTTTTCGTGTCACTGAAAGTTTATGTGTTGCGTGGTGCTGATCTGCATTTTTCAGTCTCAGTCATCAGAAAGAGTGAAAGGTCACAATGCATGAAAGTCTCCCTGGATAGATCCTTGGCTGCTCTTTTTAGCTGTACTAGATACCCGGGGAGGTGAGAATCGCCTGGATGTGCTTGCCGAGACCTTCAGCAAGGTCACAAAGGGATTGTGTGACATAGTATTTGATATATATACTGTGTGTGTGTGTGTGTGTGTGTGTGTATGTATATATATATATATATATATATATATATATATATATATATATATATATATATATATATATATATATATATATATATACTGTTCCCTGGAAACTTCTTTCTTGCTGAGTTTCTGCCCAGGTCTGTTCGGAATGTCATGGAACGTGCCTGGCCGTTAGAACCTTCTAGAACCTCAGTTAGATGCAGTTAGGGTGGTGAGAATCACCCAGGTAACTTGTACCACAGTGTCACGGGGAACAGACCCAGAAGAGGAACAGAAATTTGTCCGAGATGACCTCAGCACTCATGAGACTGGGAGGGGTGATGTTGTAGAACCAAGACAAGGCACACAGTAATGACCCGTTAGCAGCAACATAGACTTCACTGACAGCACGCCTCTAATAATGCCCATAAAGAGGAGATGCTCCTTGTACAGTGTTATGTCACGGTATGTACCGGGCATGCCTGTAGGCGGAGAGGAGTCGTCAAGGGAGCACAGCAGTGCGGCTAAGTTCAATAGTGGACAGCGGCATTATATTGAGGCAGACTACTCAACTGTGTTAAGTGCACTTGCAAGTCAGGTGACATGGGGCTGCAGGACTGTAAAAGCCCTGAAAGAGACCATATTATGGGGGAATGGGGGATGGAGGGAAGCTCAGCTAGTCACAAGCTGTTTTACAAATAGCTCCAAGGTGTACATAAGCTCCAACATGTGTATGTGGTGAAAAGAAATGGAAAGATGAGTGTATGACCAACCATCTGTCATATGGTCACTTTGAGTATTTGTTGAAGGTCTCAGTATATGTGCACGCAAGAAGGTATCCAGATGATCCTGGAGGTGAAAAATAAAACCTTAGTGTCAAGAAAGCAATATATTGAAGTAATTATGCTAACAGGATTTTGTTGACTTTCCCTGTTTCATTATATCAGTGCCTTCGTTAATATTGCTGTTTATTGTTGTTGATTTCTTAAGCAGTCCTATATGCTCAGGAAGCACACATTAAACCCTGACAGGTAGAAATAAAAAAAACAGACATAAATAGAGATGGAAAGAGGGAACGAGCAGAGACCAATGTTGATAACGGAACAGAAGGACACGAAGCCTTGGCTGTGCATTTGTTGAGCCGTTTGTTTTCTCAGCCCTCCTACACAATTTCAATCACAAACAGACGGTAATTGGGCTGTGGCTGCCAGCACAATCACTTAGATTCCGAAAGTAATGATTTTACTTTATTGTTCAATTTAATATGCAGACATACCATATGGTAAAATTCAGCATCCAACTGTCCTTTGATTAAGACACCTCTCTCGTTTCTTTGAAGCTGCAGTGTATGGTTGAAATAAACAACACTGTATAAAATGCAAATCTGTTTATTTGAAAATTATTTGATTAATTTCATCAGTGAGACTTTCTCAACAGAGATTTGTTGACGGAGTGACAACCATGAAAAACAGCCCAAGTGTTTTTTATTTTTATTTTTTTGTTTTATTTATTTATTTTTAAAGAAATCTTTGCTGCTGGTGTGGAAAAAGTTAGATAACTCTGTATACGTACTGCATTATTAATAACACAGTTTTGTATTTGTCTTAACAATGTACAAAAAGTCTGTGCGCTTGATCAGGATGTGTCTATGTTGTGGTACCTCTTACTGCCCTGCTGGGGTGTTCATTGAGGGAAGATTGGGGGCACACTATGCATTTTTGGGCTTTGGTGCCACTGTTTGTTTGTTTGTTTGTTTGTTTATTTATTCATGAATAATAATTATTATTATTATTAGGGGGTCAAACACAGAAGGTTTTGGAACTGGATGTTTTCTTCTTCTTCTTCTTATTATTATTATTGTTATTATTATTATTAGTAGTAGTAGTAGTATTGTTGTTGTTGTTGTTGTTATTATTATTATACTTCCACATGGGAATGGCAGCTCATCGAACACTTTTTTAAGAACTTTGGTACATCCATCCATCCATTTTCTGTACCACTTATCTTACAGGGTTGCAGCGAACCTGGAGCCTATCCCAGGGACTCGAGGCACAAGGTGGGAGACACCCTGGACAGGGTGTCAATCCAGGGCACAAAGTTGGACATATACAGTACTGTGCAAAAGTTTTAGGCACCCTATTTCTTTTTTTTTTGGTACAAACTTTGTTATAGATTTTTTATTTAATGACTTTTTTACATTTTTCAAACCAAAGTAGGTGAGTAAATTGTTTGTTAGCACAAGCAACCTCTAAGACAGGTCATGCCATCAGATATTTGTATTTGTCATTCCCCCAGAGCATATATTTATACAAACTGTTTTAGTTTCATCCACAGGGCACTAAAGACATTCCAACCATTTAATGGAGTGAATGGAGTTAATGAATGGAGTGGTGTAGGCTGTATGATTGAGTTTGCAGTATCTAAACTGACACAACTTAGGAACCCCCACCCCGGTGGTGCCATATGAGAATTAATGATGTGTATTATACACAGTTCAGCAAAGTAGCCTCTGCTCTGCTTAACTACCATGCATGGGTTGACATACAGTAGCCAAACGAGCTAAGGGATCATCAGCATTCCTAGTGTGCACTTGGCCTGTCACAAGTATTACATGATTTGCTTGAACACCAGTATTTGTGCTGACTGCATTGGTTTCTCTCAGTCATTAAGATAATCTACAATGTGGCCATTATAACAAATGGAATGCAAAAGTGTTTTCATCAGTTGGATTGAAGTGTCTACCTGAACACAAGGACACCATGAACGTGGAGGGGAAAAAAGTAAAAGAGCTTAACCACACATCCTCACTGCTATTGACATTTTGTGCGACCATAATTTTTATGTCTGCACCAATTCCCAGCCATAGTGTACGCCATACCTCTGGGGAAAGTAATTAGGGAGATCATTTCTATACACAGTGTTTTCTTTTTCCAATGAAATTCAGTATGTTTAAGGCTTGTTTTTCAGTTGAACTTCATTTCGATCCATTATCTGATGGATTTTCTATTACTGTCTATTTCTATTACTCATCTATTACTTTCTATTACTCATTTGTCACTGCACTTGTCAGTCTACACATCAATATTTCTGACTGAGAAATGTAATTAAGATGATTTAATTATACTGGCAAACTCATTGACAGTCAAACTCACGTTTACAGTAAAGATGTGTGCAGGTATTTAAATACACTCTTAACTATTTGAGCACCAGTACTATGCTCAGAAATAATGAAATCACTATTTGAGTATTTGTTATGCCATATGTTGACATGAAGTGGGGTAAAAAATATCAAAAAGAAGAGCTGCCTCTGGTAGTATTCAAATTTAAAGAGCAGCACAGTGGTGATGTGCAAGTTAGAGGTGTGCATTGGGACAAACAAAAAAAAATCTCTGGACCAGTTTCCACTTTCATGCAGGCAGGAGTGGGCAGCCAGATTGCTCATGGGACGAAAGAGAAAAATACATTTCAATATTATCCAGTTTTTGTATTTCTGTTCATTATTTATCTGTATTCCACCTGTCAAAGATAAATTTGTGCACTGCCACAGACAGGAAAATTATACTTAATTACGGCATAATAATATTTAATATTTTTATCATTTAATCATTTTAATTTAATTTAATATTTTCTAGTAGTTAATTGAATATCCATTCATTAGCTCTTAGGTCTTTCCAAATAATAATATTCATCAGAAGGCTGCAGGCACTCTTAGACATAAGAAGTTATGCTTAACTGCTTAACTGTTTGCTTAACTGGAAAATAACTTTTTTTAAAGCAACATATACACTATGACTCATGCCAGATTCATGTCTTTAACCCTTTCTAGCAGTACATTGCTGTTCCATTCCGCTGGTGAATGGAAATCGACTTATCGGACATTTTCAATCAGTATAAACAAATGAATTATTGTATTGCTGCAAGTCTATTATAAGATTAGTCAGGACACTGTAGGGTTTCTGTGTCTAGAGTACCGTGACTCTGTGTTTAGCTGCTGGTGAGCAGAGTGATGGGAAATGGGAGGGGTGTAAGTCCCCTGCTGGGCAAACCTCTCCACAATAACACTGTTACAGAGATAAAATAGACATCACAACTAAAGCTTTTTTGATAGTAGAACACCATATACTGCCACAATAGTCCTGCGCATCTACTTTCATATAAGCCATTAACCACTACTGTGGAGTGTGACAAAAAAAAATTGTGCTGAACACTGTCATCCCCAAAACAGGCAGAAATTCCATTTTTTGGCCTCTGATAAAAAGAGTTAATGTGATATAGCAACCAACAAAAATTTAAGTGAAAAACAAATTTAAACATTTTGGAAAAAAATGCTCCAGATCTATCAAATTGCAAAGGGGGACTCCTGTGTACAGCCCTCTTTAAGTCATTCCAAAGATTTTTGATAGGCTTTAGATTTGAGCTCTGAATGGGCCATTCCAAAAATGTTGATCTTGAGTTCTTGAATTGAAAGCTTGAATTTTTTGCTATCCATCATATCTTGAGTAGAGCTTCAGTCCCAGCTGAAGAGAAGCAGTCCCATAGCATGACGCTACCACCACCATGCTTCACCATAGGTAGGGTGATCTTTGGGTGATAAGCTGTCTTGTTTTTGCATATATTTTAGAATTATGCACAAAAACTCCCTAAAGCTCTTTTACTGTTGCCGTAGGTCTCTTGGCAGCTTCCCTGATGTCTTCTTCTTGTCCTTTTGTACATTTTGGAGGGATGTCCTGCTCATTGGTAATGCCCCATTTTCTCCACTTGTTGATGATGACCTTCACTCTGTGTACCCCTGTACCCCTCTTCTGATCAATAACTTTTGACAGTGAGATCCCATACATGCTTTGTAAGCTCTTTGAGGACCATAGCTTTAGCCATTTGGCTTTAGATACAATACAATTGTTTGCACATTGCTATTTGTTTGTTCCAAAAATAATGTTGAACTGGTTTTGCAAAAAGGGAAAGTGGCATTTTGTTGGGCTACACTGCTACTTGGTGAAAGAAATAGCTTGTTACTGGAAAATCTACATTATTTTGAAAATAGCTCAGCTACTGCCACACTACTAAAATGTACATAGGCTAGTTGTGTCCTTATTTTTTAGATTGCTACTTTCAAACACTGGAAATTAGCAACAAACATATTAACAGCATTTTCCCCAACATAATCCTCTTTACATTCTGCACAAGCAGCTAATCTATAACCCACTGCTTTTTCCTAACACTATTTCATCATCTTGTGCCGACCTTCCCATCATCAATGATTTAGAAGATAGAGGTTGAATATGCTTCTCTACCAGTAAGACAAAGAAACAATGTATTTTTGTGTTTCTGAAAACACATTTGTTTGTTTGTGTGTGTGTGTGTGTGTGTGTGTGTGTGTGTGTGTGTGTGTGTGTGTGTGTGTGCTGCTTACTTGACCCTTGCAAGGACATCCTTTCAAACAGATTGGGACTTGCATGTCACTGAGTGATTATATTGTGTGTGTGTGAGTGTGTGTGAGTGTGTGTGTGTGTGTGTGTGTGTGTGTGTGTGTGTGTGTGTGTGTGTGTGTGTGTGTGTGTGTGTGTGTGTGATTAAACACTATAATTCTCTTTGTCGCTTGACTCCCTTGATCTTTGTCCCCTGTATAGAAACCAGTGCAGGATTATTGATGTGGTTTCAGCTTTATGCCTGGAATGATGCAATTCTCACTCTCTATATAAAAATCGTTTAGTTTAATGTACATTTAATTTGATGGTACAATTTGAAAATGAGTTTCTGATGATGTGACCGGACGTAAACATTACTTATGAGAAAGAGAGCACAGAGGAAGTGCAGTACAAATATGGGGACAAAATAATTCCTGTTTACATTACATTGCATTATATCATTTACATTACAGGACCAATAAACAGTTGTTCCCTCACTAGTCTATCTTTTTCTCTCTCTTGAAATTACTAAGACAAAAAAAAGAAAAAGAAAAAAAAAACACAGCTTGTCATACTAACAAACCGGAAATCGCAAAATCCTCTGTTCTGAACACTTTCCTTTGGTGGAAAATTACTGACTGTTTAATTCTGACACTGGAGACTTTTCCATAAATGTTAAATAAGGGTCTCCTTACAGAAAGAACTACATGTTTATTCATCTTTTGATTATTAGTCTTATATTGTTTTGGTGTCTGCCCTGTGAATGAGCTGTTACTATAGAAACAATAACTTATTAGAAGCAAGACATTTATATAAATCTGTGATGTGAATTACAGCCTGAACTGTTATCAGAGCTGTGCTATTATAGGAAGATAATCAACATATTTTGTCCCACCAGATTTAAGAATTCATCATCACTGTGGCATAAAACCCCCCAAAAAATAATTGTTGGAATGCTGACAGGACAATGAGGTGTTTTCTGGACAATATACAGTACACAGCTGCTGTATGTTAAGAAATCGTAATTTAAAAAAAAATCTTTTTTAATAATAATAATAATAAGTAATCTTTATTACGGTATTTATCTGAGTTCCAAATATTCCCACACGAACAGTGACTCATATACCCAATGTCTTGGGTATATATATATATATATATATATATATATATATATATATATATATATATATATAATGTCCAAAAGGAGTGTGTGTGGGATTTGGCCTGTGTCTTGGATTATTTTGTCAGAGATTTGGTGAAGTGTGAACTGTCAGCCTGCAGCTGATGTTGTAAGTTTGGATTTGCATTCTGAAACCACAAACCATTCTGTTTTTAAGCATGCGCTGCCTCGCCTCTGTCAGTCTTCCCTCATGTCTGTTGAACACTGCTAGAACTCTCTCCATCATGGTGGTACCCGACAGTCACCCTGACAAAAGGAGAGATGGAGAGAATGATTTATTCAAGGAGGGAGACGAAGGCACCATCTCGAGCCACCTTTTCTATATTATCATTCTGCAGCTGGCTGCATTTACCCTTTCGGGATTGTCTTCATGCCTTTTGCTCTTGAATGCTCTTTGCTCTCAAGTTTACCCCAGCACATGTCTGTTTCAGAGAAGGGACAGAAAGGAGGGATGTGTGAAATGAGAGAAAAATGATTCATCTGCCTGCACCTGCTGCCAGCTGAATGTCAGCAAGTGCTTGTCATTGAGCTTTTGTTCTTCCTTGACTTTTCCTAGCTCAAAGTATCCCCCTGATGAGGATCGAAGTTTATTTTAACATTGCTTTGGTCACTGAGCTGGAGTAAATCATTCTTTTTATCAGCCGAACATAATTAAGAGCAGCATTAGACAGGAATATATTTAGGGGGCCTGTCGGACTGTATGCTGACGGAAGGGAGGCGTTGTGCGAATGCCACTGTGCGTAGGCTGGATAAAAATACTTCTTAAAGAAGCTCCACTCCAGTACCTGTGTGATCTTTTCCATTGTGCTCTGCATGATGGGAAGGGTAGAGCTCTATTTTTATTCAATTCCCAAATAAAATACTGACAACATTTTTGGTGAAAAGCAGGTTCATTATTTGCTTGCTGTTTAAAACAGAAAATGGCAAATGCCAACCGGACAGGTTCATTAAATATAAACTTAACCACTGTGTGCTGGAAAACACTGAAACAAATTGTAGAAATACCAGCACTGTGTAAATTCTGGCTCTGACAGTTCCGCAACTTAAAGCCCCCGTGAAGTGCCCTGAAACGCATTATTCGTAATTTCCACTGAAACAGGAAGTCAGGGTGGGAAATATCGTGACTCCTCCCCTTTTTAAATAGCCAACAGCGTTTAGCATACCTCACAGCCAGGAAAACTACAACAGTTGGGGGTGGGACACTTCAGATTCTAGAGAGCATTTGATTGGACAGAAAATCTGATGAGAAGCCGAAGTGCAGAATGATGTCATCAGAATTGTCGATCCGTATTGCTGGTAGAGAGAGACTGTAAATTTTGAATGCATGTATCTCCTAAATGAGAATTTTGTCATTGTTTGGAGCACACTAGCTTATAAATATCCTTAAGGCTAACATATTCATACTAAAAGATACAGTATATTATTTTTGTTTGTACCTGACCACAATCCATCCATTTTCCATACTGCTTATCCTGCACAGGGTTGTGGGGGACTCTGGAGCCTATCCCAGGGAACTCGGGGCAGAAGGCACGGGACACCCTGGACAGGGTGCCAACCCATCGCAGGCCACAATCGCACACCCATTCACACACTACAGACAATTTGGAAATGCCAATCAGCCTACATGTCTTTGGACTGGAGGAGGAAAATGGAGTACTCCGAGGAAACCCCTGAAGCACGGGGAGAACATGCAAACTCTGTGCACACAGTACTGAGGTGGTATTTGAACCCGCAACCCAAGATAATGTAATAAATAAAAAAATATAAAGTCTAGCATCACAAATTTGTGATAATAAACGTTGGTCTGTTTCATATCTGACCACTTACTCATGGCTGCATGAAAGCGCGTGGCCGCGTGACTTTTTTGCTGCAGCCCGTGCCATCCTAGTTCCAATGCACTGGTCTCAACCTCTAGTCTCAACCTGTGAATCTTTCTGGTAAGCTTTCTTTAAAAAAAAAAAAAAAAAAAAAAAAAACACTTCATATTTGTATATGTATCTGTTTAGAACACATTATCTTTTCATTCCAAAATAACGTATTCATATTCAGTTACTTTTCTGCTGCAGAGACACCGATGATGGTGCAGCCTTCAGAATGAAAGGGACAACACACTGTGACAGCACATTGACCTTGAGAGCAATGACACACAGGCAGGTTGAAATGCACATACAGAGGCCTGATGTGATTTATAAACAGTACCAAGGGCGGTCTTGGTCAACCACATGTTAATAGGAAGAGTAGTGATAGTGGTTTCCATGAATCCATCATTTAATAGCTGACCAGTAGCTTAAACACTTCTCTATTTGGTCATTTAAAAAAAAAAAGTTCACTGATCTCTGTAGCAAACTGAATTAGTGTGAGACATGAGCGAGCAATCCGGAGTGTTATTTATTCTGACAGGCTCTACCAAACATGCATACTCATGTGACATTTCCAGCAAGAAAAATGTCACTGGGGATGTTGAGCTAAATAGTGAGTTATCAGCAAGCTAATAAAGTTGGTAAAATCATTTAAGCATGTGTTCCGCATGTTTACTGTCTTTGTATTGATTTGCAGTGACTCTTCTCTCTAAGGGGACAAGTTGTCCCAAACCATGCCAGTATTTAGCATTCAGGACTGTACCATTTACATGCATTCGCCCACTTATCAAGAATATAATGAAGGATGACTCATCTGATCATATCACTTTTTATTTTCCACGTCCCTGTAGATAACCGAACTCTCAAATGTGCATGCGTCTTTGTAATTAGAAGTTTATGCACTGCGACCCTGCTCATGGAGTTCTCCATGCTCTGCTCTTCCTGCCATCGTATTTGTTATTTAACATGTATGCTGCCTGGAGAGCTGATGACTAAAGTTGTTTATTCGCCTCGGACATTTGGAAAAGCCACGGGTCGCTTGAGGATGATATTTCACACATTCTGTACCCCCATTTGCAGTAACAGCAGATATCTAGCATTTGCGCATCAGATTACACCTACGTACCCAACGTGTAAAAAAGCCCAAGTAATAACCGTGCTATCAAACCCTTTGAGCTTCACTAAATTGCACAAGACTTGCAAATGAATGTGTTTCCATTATATCCACCCACTGTTTTAGCATCCATTGTTTCATGCCTCCTACAGGAAGCCCAAAATTGCATATTAATTTAAGTCCTCATGCAAAAAAATCTGTGAGTAAACCAGCTTCCATGTTTTTTATTTAAATCTTTTTTTTTTTATACTTGCACTAAGACCATTACACAAATTAAAACACCAGCAAGCCATGAGTAGAGTCCCTTAATGGTTCTCAGCCCTGTGACCATGACATACCAGAGTAATGTGGGGAAAAAAAGGTTGCTTTTACTACACAGATGATGGATTGACTTGTGTGGTGGAGAGATAGACTGGATAGATCACTCGATGAATCACAAAGTGTCTAGGAGAGGTCTTTTCTGACATCCCACCCCCTTTCCTCTACGATTCTCAGGCGGGGATGTTGATGCCGGTGCCAAGCGGTGGGTTTAAGGTGGACACGCTCGGGCTACAGTTATGTAAAAGAAGGATTTGGATTCTCACTTACCATGTAATGCAGTTTATCCCCTCCTCTGGCTTAGTTTGTCCTTCTCTCCCTGATGGAGATCAATTGCCTGAGTTGTGCTTTTTTATGTGGTTTGCTCTCGTACCCTCTCACCCTTAACATTATTCTCATTCCAACTTGCAGAAATAAGTGCTCTAAATGTTGTGATTTGTTGAGATTTTAAATGCTCTACATGACCCTGATCCTGTCAGCCTGTCAGGCCCTGAGGCAGAGTCAATATGCCAAGAACTGTAAAATAAATAAATATGTAATGCAGGCAGAGGGTAAAGTTTGCAGGTGGAGTTAAATTAGAGCATTTAACTGTTTAAGATCTATTGTTCAGTCTTAAAAACAATGCATTTACTTTTCATTGCTCTTTTTTAGATAAGCCCAATTAAATTGTACTTTTTGTCAGATTAACACAGTTAGATTATGTACTGCCAACACTCTTTTCTTCAGCCTAAAGAAAGATGAATTTAAATCAGGTTTAAATCAAGCTAAATCAGAATTCAAAGCCTGATTTCAAGAGCTATTTCTAATGCTCTATGCTTATACCTGCAAAAACAAAAGCAAGTGCAACAGTCAGAGACTCCATAACAACCGTAGCAGGTTCTACAAGATGCTTAGTAAAACATTCCAGCTAATTTCCATATAAAACTGCCCCAAATGTACTTGAGCCTCCTGATGCATTTTTAAGAAACCAAAGAGTTGTCACACCAAATATTGACTTTGTTTAGTTTATTACTCTTTATGGCTCTTTACAGTAGATTTTTTTTTTTTATGTAGAAACATTTAATCTAATAATTTTTACAGCATTTCTTTGCATGTGCCTGTACTATATTTATGAATATGTTGTAAAATCATGTTTTACAGTATGTGGTTTCCTCTCACCTCACCAAAACATGCCAGTAGGTGGATTTGCTACACTATGTGTGAATGTATGAGTGAATGGTGCCCTGCAATGGGTTGGCATCGTGTTCAAGGTGTGTTCCCACCTTGTGCCTGGTGTTCTTGGGGTATAGTCTGATTCCACCATGACCCTGACAGGATAAAGTGGTTACTGAAAACAAATGAATGAATAATTGAATACATAACGGGCATGGTGGTTTAGTGGTTAGCATGTTTGTCTCACACCTCCAGGGTCGAGGGTTCGATCCCTTGCCGTGTGTGTGTGGCGTTTGTACATTTTCCCTATGCTTCAGGGGTTTCCTCCGAGTACTCCCCCCCCCCCCCAAGTCCAAAGACATGCATTTTAGGCTGATTGTGTTCAAAAGTGTCTGAGGTGTGTGAATGGGTGTGTGAACATGTGTGTGTGATTGTGCCCTGCGATGGACTGGAACCCCGTCCTGGGTGTCCCCCGCCTGTGACCGATGCTCCCTGGAATAGGCTCCAGGTTCCCTGCAACCCAGTAAGGATAAGCGGTATAGAAAATGGATGGATGGATGAATGAATGCATAACAGATATTAATACTTTAATATTAATATATATTATTAATCTAATATCAATATCTAATATTAATGCATTAATACTGAGTCAATGAGTGCAAATGTAGCAGTGTATAAATGTTGCAGATGGACAGGAACCAGTGTCAGGAATAGTGATTGATGTAGATGTGTAACATTAATTAATATACATTTATACCATCAGAATTAGGAGTACAGAGTTAAAGGAGTGCTCATTTGCACTTCTAATTGTGATTTTAGACCATACAGTATGTTCGAATGTCAGCGAGTATATACAGTATATTACAATGTACTGTATATAAAGTGGGTAAGATAAAAAAGAATGTCTCTTGCTGAGAATCGCCTGCTTTGTTTCACCTCTAACTGCAGCCATGGTTAACCTTGGCCACCGTGAACTTGGCTAATCGCTTCTATGAGCATGGACCTCTCACTGCAGCCAATTCAAGTGTGTCATCTCTGAGAGGTGCTGGAAAAGGGAGCTCATAGATCATTCATTTTACACAGGAATGCAGTTGTGCTATAGTTGGGTGAGACCACAGCCTGGCATCTCTCATCACTCACCCATCCACCCACCCACACACACACACACACACACACACACACACACACACACACACACACACACACACACACACACACACACACACAGATGTATTAAAGCTGTGATCTGGGAGATTTCTATGGCTGTTACATGTAGTACTACTCAGCTTTTGGACCCTACCTAGCCATGATCTTTTGTTCACTGAACCAAATGCAGGCAGCATTTTTTTTTTTTAATGGATGTGTATGGATTTTTCCACTGTGCAGCACAGAGTGCATTTGTAAGGGAATTTATATACTTAGAAGTTACTTAGAAGTTTTTAGCAAACCAATATGTTTCTTAAATTTCTGCATATTAGCCCTCATTGCCTATACAATCCAGATGCTGAATATACAGTATAGTATATAGTCAGATTAGTAAATATTTGTACATTGATAAAGTTATTCTTACTTTAGCTGTCTACCACAGTATGTTGGAGTTGAATCCCCCCACAAAGGAATCGAAAGTAATTGGACAAACTAACATAAACATAAATTACTTTGTCATTTTTAATACTTGTTTGCAAATCCTTTGCAGTCAATGACTCTCTGAAGTCTGGAACCCATAGACACCACTAGACACTGTTTTTTTTCTCCCCTGGTGATGTTCTGCCAGGCCTTTGCTTCAGCTATCTACAGCTCCTGTTTGTTCTTGGGGAATTTTGCCTTAAGTTTTGCCTTCAGCAAGTGAAATCCGTGCTCAGTTGGATTCAGGTCAGGTGACTGACTTGGCCATTGCAGAACTTTCCACTTTTTGCCTTAAAAAAGTCTTTGGCCTTTTACGAAGTATGGTTCAGGTCATTGTCCATCTGCAGTGTGAAGTGCTGTCAAAAGGGTTTTGAAGAATTTTGCTGAATCTGAGCAGATAATATAGCCCTATACACTTCTGAATTCACCCTGCTGCTTTTATCAGCAGTCACATCATCATTAAATACAAAGGAACCAGTTCCATGCCTACTGCCATGTGATGAGGTGGTATTCTTCAGATCCTGAGCAGTTCCTTCCCTTCTCCATACTCTTCTCTTCCCATCATTCTGCTGCAAGTTGATCTTTGCCTCATCTATCCTGAGGACTTTGTTTCAGAACTGTGCTGACATTTATTTTGTTTAGGGGCTCCTGTTTTTGAGGCTTAACAATGGTTTATATCTTGTGGTAAACCCTCTGTATTTACTCTTGTGAAGTCTTCTCTAGATTGTTCACTTTGACACAGATACGCTTATCTCCTGGAGGGTGTTCTTGATCTGGCCAGATCTGTTTGGGGGTTTTCTTCAGCATGGAAAGAATTCTTCTGTCATCCACCACAACTGTTTTCCATGATCTTCAAGGCTTTTTGGTGTTCCTGAGCTAAACATTGCATTCTTTCTTTTTAAGGATGTACCAAATGGTTACTTTTTTTTGCTTTATCTCTTGGATGGGTTTGTTTTGATTTTTCAGCCTAACGATGGCTTGCTACACTGGCAGTGACAGCTGTTTGGACTCATTGTGAGTGTTACGGCAAAAGATTCCAAATGAAATCGACTCTACACCTTTTATCTACTTACGTACAGTAAGTGAAACAATGAGGGAATAACACACACATGTGGCCATGGAACAGCTGAGTAACTGATTGTCCAGCTGTTTGATTTGGATCAAAGTAAAGCTGAAAGTCTGCACATATTCATTGTCATATTCATATTTTCATTCATTATCATATTCATATAAATCTTATATACTGTGGTAGACAGCTAAAATAATGATAACTTTGTCAATGTCCAAATACAGGGTGTTCCAAAAGTCATCATATATAGAGGAAATTAACACTTTTGAGCAAAATGTAACTTTATTTACAAAATATCCTCTACAAGATTGCAATTTTTTTGTAAACACTAACCCTAACCCTAACCCTAACCCTAACCCTGATGAACTTGTGTTAATACATCTGGTGTTATGCATGTAATTGCATGCCCATCGCAACTTATTCTTCTTTTGTCAATGGCATTCTTAAAGGCTATCTGAATAAATATATATGATAGAAATTAAATATGAAAAATTTTGGAAGACATTTTGCTTTTTTTATGGACCATATATTAAAAAATAAATTTAAAAAAACCAGGCAGATATCCTAATGAGCTACAGTAT
Organism: Cranoglanis bouderius; assembly: GCA_023630585.1. NCBI lineage: Eukaryota > Metazoa > Chordata > Actinopteri > Siluriformes > Cranoglanididae > Cranoglanis > Cranoglanis bouderius. The sequence continues at coordinate 6,010,185 of CM042550.1, read as the reverse complement.
GCACTCTTAGGAGAGACTTCACCTCACCCAAGGATTCCTGGATGACTTTGAATTCTAATGGGGTTTATTTGCAAGGGGCACCTTCATCTGCGACAGACCTCTACGAGGTAGAGACGAGGTAATTTTGAGTTAAGCTGTAATCCTCTCGGCGCTTGGCTGCGCCAGGAGGCCAGACTGACCCCAGATCAGGGCGAACCCGTCGCAGATGATCACGGTCACACTTCATATCTGGCTGAGTGAATCCAAACGATTACCTAATTGTTCATTAATTGCGTGATAGTATTTTCTCCCTGTTTCTAATTTTTCCCTCCCACCCTCCCTAGTTAAGTGCATGCCAAGGTGACTGTCATGCTTTTTGTAGATGCAATTACAACACAATTACAAGTTTGGCGGGGTAAAACATGTGTCCAGACATGTCACGGAGGAGCGTGGAATGGAAGAGACTTGGTCGTGGATAATATAATAACATGTCCAATATGAGTTTGGGGTCATAGATTTATTTCTTAAATTGATTCGATTAATATTTGCTGAAGGCTGTGTTTCAGTCAGTTGTTTTTTTCTCTTTTCCCCCACAGAGACAGTTGCAGAAAAGCATATGAAATGTATCTGCTGTTATTAAAAAAAGGGGGGGGGGTAGCATTATCACTCTCACTCTTGCCTGAAAAACTTTCTAATAATAATAGGTGCATGATGGTTATTGTTAATAGTCGTGCACACAGATCAGCACACACAGGTGGATCTCTATGGTGTGGGATGCCTGGGGCTGATGTACACAGCGGTATGATCATTAAGATCTTGAGCTTTGATTGGGCGTCTAAGGTGCACACAGCTAACTGCTAAGAGCTACCGTAAGTCCTGGAGATTTTACTGCTGTAGTGTAAAAAATGGTTTCTTGTTAAAGAAATTATTTTCTACAATCTGATGGTTGTAGAAAAAAATAGCTATTGTATGTGTTTGTTTTTTTTGTTTTTTCATACCTGTGAATGGATGTGTTTTGTTGAGTATGAGGAGCAAGTGCATGTATGTTTAATAGGCAAACACCAGCACTGGTGTCGGGTTTATTTCCACAGATGTGTTTACTTGTTCCACACTGTCAGATTCATCATGCTATACCTGTGTGTGTGTGTGTGTGTGTGTGTGTGTGTGTGTGTGTGTGTGTGTGTGTGTGTGTGTGTGTGAAACATTTATATTGGCAGGCCAGGAGTGATGGCTCTGGTGGCTTGCCATTGTGTTGGAGAGGCTGCCTAAAGGATAACATGGTTCATTCACGTCAGCTTAGGCTTCCACTCTACCCAATGCCTTTAACTATGGTGCACACACACACACACACACGCGCGCACACACACACACACACACACACACACACACACACACACACACACACACACACACACAAGTAATTTGCTTTCATCTTCCTTTCATCAGAATGAGAGTGTGGTGGGGGAGACAAAGTGAGCAAAGTGATCAGCGTGTGTGTGTGTGTGTGTGTGTGTGTGTGTGTGTGTGTGTGTGTGTGTGTGTGTGTGTGTGTGCACGCTTGTGGAAATAGCAGGAAAAGATAGCAGTGACTCCTGACAATGTCAATTGTTTTTGTCCAATGGAGACAACTGTAGAGAAGACTCCAATTCCCTTAACAAGTGTTCCATCCTGTCTCTGAGAGCCTGGGGATGAAAAACAAACAAACACACAACCACACGCCTCCTCTGAGACCCAGATTAGCCACCAGGTACCTTGAGCTGCATCTACAAGATAAGCAGTGGGGTTGGGGGAGATACTAGCCTTGAAATAAGGGTCTGTATGTACGTATAGCAGGAACTAGCTTGTTTGGTGGATGTTCCAAAACATTAAATGTAAACTATGAATGGTTTAAAAAGTATGATGTGTTCAATAATAAATAAAACTTGTGGTCGTTGACAGATTTCTATGGTATAAAAGGAATAAAACATATTGGGATGTGCTGTTACTGGAAAATAATTCACCTCCGGGGTTGGTGTGATGCAGCCCAAAAAATTTTAGCTTGTCAGGTCATTGATTAATTTCTTATATATAAAATTATATGTAATTATAACTATAACAACTGTTATTGTGTTTTAGTGTAAGGAAACACTCAGCAAGGAGATCTAACTCAGACTTTTCACACAGTCAGATATTTAACACCAGCAGCCACTCGTATCCACAGCATTGTGATTAGCCCTAATTATGAGCCCTGGCTTTTATACTTTTCAGCATAGCATTAGCATTCCTTTAACAACAGGGTAGTATGGGTAAAGTCTCAAAATGAAGTAGCTGTCATTGCACCTCCTGTGCCATGGATACTTTTTTATTAATAGGTAATAACTAGATCACCCACATGGATTTTTTTCAAGAGACCAAAAATGAATGCTAATAAAATGTCCTCAAGTGGCTTAGGCAGTAAAAGCACCGCTTCCGATGAAGAAATGAGGCATCCTGCTGAGAATTAGCTTCAGAATTATAATCAAAAGCCATAAAGAAATTTTATGTATCATATAAATGTACATAATTAGACATTGCACTTTTTAAAACTTTAGTTTCAGTTTCATGTATGTTGAAAGCGTATTATATAGTCCTTTTTTAATGCAGCATTTTGAAAACTCTCTGGTGCAAGCTTTAGCTTTTTGTCCAGTTTAAAGCTTTATTTCTTCTCATACTAATATTAAATAACAAGGATTAGAGACTATGTATTTTACATTTTGAGACATTTGAGTCTTTCTGTTCAGTCCACACATTTTCTTTGTGATTCAAGTCAGGGCTTTGTGATGGCCACTCCAATACATTCACTTTGTTGTCTTTAAACCATTTTGCTGCAATTTTGGTTTTAGTATGCTTAGGATTATTGTCTTGCTGGACGACCCAGTGTGACTAACTTTCAGGCTGGTGTTGCTTCAGTGTTTCAAATAATATTCTTTCCTGATGATGATGCCATCTATTTTCTCAAGTACACCAGTCTCTTTTCCAATAAAACACCCCCATAACATGATGCTGCCACCCCCATGCTTCACATTTGGGATGGTATTCATCAGATTGAAAGCCTCAGCCTTTTTCCTCCATACATAGCACTGATCAATTTTTGTTTTTATCTGACCAGAGAATGCTCCTCCAAAAGGCTGGTGATTACCTGCAAACTTCAGTCTGGGATTTTTATGCCAGTCTTAGAATGACAGTCTTGTATGACAGCCTTTTAAATCATGGCAATAGGACTCTATTAATGGTGGATGTACATATTTAGTACCTGATGCCTCTGGGTTCTTTGCCGTTTCCTTTGTTGTTGTCTTGGGGGTTCAGCTGAAGCTTTCAGACCAAAGTTCATTCATTCCTGGGACTTGCCTCTTTCCTGAACAGTCTTTTATGGTCACAAGATGTAAAAATATATATACAGGTGCATCTCAATAAATTAGAATGTCGTGGAAAAGTCCATTTATTTCAGTAATTCAACTCAAATTGTGAAACTCGTGTATTAAATAAATTCAATGCACACAGACTGAAGTAGTTTAAGTCTTTGGTTCTTTTAATTGTGATGATTTTTGCTCACATTTAACAAAAACCCACCAATTCACTATCTCAACAAATTAGAATATGGTGACATGCCAATCAGCTAATCAACTCAAAACACCTGCAAAGGTTTCCTGAGCCTTCAAAATGGTCTCTCAGTTTGGTTCACTAGGTAAATCACAAACATTCACTGCCAAATTAGCTGGCTGTTCACAGAGTGCTGTATCCAAGCATGTTAACAGAAAGTTGAGTGGAAGGAAAAAGTGTGGAAGAAAAAGATGCACAACCAACCGAGAGAACCGCAGCCTTATGAGGATTGTCAAGCAAAATCGATTCAAGAATTTGAGTGAACGTCACAAGCAATGGACTGAGGCTGGGGTCAAGGCATCAAGAGCCACCACACACAGACGTGTCAGGAATTTGGCTACAGTTGTCGTATTCCTCTTGTTAAGCCACTCCTGAACCACAGACAACGTCAGAGGCGTCTTACCTGGGCTAAGGAGAAGAAGAACTGGACTGTTGCCCAGTGGTCCAAAGTCCTCTTTTCAGATGAGAGCAAGTTTTGTATTTCATTTGGAAACCAAGGTCCTAGAGTCTGGAGGAAGGGTGGAGAAGCTCATAGCCCAAGTTGCTTGAAGTCCAGTGTTAAGTTTCCACAGTCTGTGATGATTTGGGGTGCAATGTCATCTGCTGGTGTTGGTCCATTGTGTTTTTTGAAAACCAAAGTCACTGCACCCGTTTACCAAGAAATTTTGCAGCACTTCATGCTTCCTTCTGCTGACCAGCTTTTTGAAGATGCTGATTTCATTTTCCAGCAGGATTTGGCACCTGCCCACACTGCCAAAAGCACCAAAAGTTGGTTAAATGACCATGGTGTTGGTGTGCTTGACTGGCCAGCAAACTCACCAGACTTGAACCCCATAGAGAATCTATGGGGTATTGTCAAGAGGAAAATGAGAAACAAGAGACCAAAAAATGCAGATGAGCTGAAGGCCACTGTCAAAGAAACCTGGGCTTCCATACCACCTCAGCAGTGCCACAAACTGATCACCTCCATGCCACGCCGAATTGAGGCAGTAATTAAAGCAAAAGGAGCCCCTACCAAGTATTGAATACATGTACAGTAAATGAACATACTTTCCAGAAGGCCAACAATTCACTAAAAATGTTTTTTTTTTATTGGTCTTATGAAGTATTCTAATTTGTTGAGATAGTGAATTTGTGAGTTTTTGTTAAATGTGAGCCAAAAATCATCACAATTAAAAGAACAAAGACTTAAACTACTTCAGTCTGTGTGCATTGAATTTATTTAATACACGAGTTTCACAATTTGAGTTGAATTATTGAAATAAATGAACTTTTCCACGACATTCTAATTTATTGAGATGCACCTGTATATATATATATATATATATATATATATATATATATATATATATATATATATATATATATATATATATATATTTGCATACAATTGTTTGTACAGACGCTTGTGGTACCTTCAGTTGATTGGGAATCCTCCAATCGTGAAGGTCCCCAATTTTTTTCTGAGAGGTTGGCTGAGATGTTTGGATTTTGCCATGGTATCAAGGGCAAAAAAGCACTGTATCTAAATGTAGGCCTTTTTAAAGCCACAGGTGCATGTCAATTAACTCCTAGCTATGACAATTGGCCAATCGGAAGTTTCTAAAAGTCATTACATCTATTTCTGAAATCTTCCAGACTGTTTAAAGAGACTGTCAACTTGGTTTATATTTTGACCCACTGGAATTCTGATATAGTAAGTTAAAGCTGAAATAACTCTAATTCTGTAAACTCTAAATCTCTAATTGTTTTAAAATTACCTCTGATGTGAACAAAATAGATATATTTTATAGGAAATAGGAAAATATTTAGGTTTAGGCTATGATGAAATCACACTGGAACAGTACAGATTTTCGCTGAGTTCTTTTTTTGTGATTGTTGCGACCAACAATGCTTGATTTTGTTGGGGCTGTTTCAAAAATTTGCAATGCAAATTGTTGAGTTTATTGTGCTTTTTTGCCGAATAACTACTTGAATTGGAGAAATTGCAATTGCACAAAATTGTTTCGCAGTGATGTTTGTTGGTAAGTGAGACTTTTTAGCTGTACTCATGTTTGACACACGTGAATTGAAGAGGGCTTTGGCTGAATGTGTGTTGTGATGACGTCACATGACGTGTCTTGGCCCAAATCTGCAGTAATTTTGAAAAATCGCAAGCTCCTCCTAATATTGTGGAATTTGCTTGATTTTGTGTTCATTTCTGTGGTTGCAAAATCACAAAATCCTGATGGTACTGATTAAGCACTTTTGAAAATAACATTTTCAACTCCATTAGATTATATTCAATTTACTCTCAGATCTGAAACATCATTTATTTTTTATTAGTAATTTTTTAAACTTTTTTGCATGTCAGTATTAACAGGGTTATGAAATTCAGCAATTTTCTTTCCATTCCACAGTACATTGTAAGATATTCTCTCATGGCCACATTTGCTTTGACAGTCATACTGTGTGGAGGTTATGCTGGGAGTTATATATTACATCTATTTATTTCTCAGCGGCTCTTTGATGCCAAATCAATTCTCCCATCCAGGATGGATTAATAATGAATGGTGTCTCTTGGTCATGTCACAACCAAGGCAAGGATTGTGTTCATAGTTATTTATTTATTAAAGCATACTTTGATGCGTTTTTTTATATTTCCAAGGGATTTGCTAGATATTTTTAGGTCTACAGACTTATTGTAGTGGTTTAAATCTTTTTGAACACAAGCTCTGTGTGACAGTAAGGCATTCAGAAAAGCATCACAGATGTTTCCTAGCTCTTTAAAAGAAGCCAGCAGTCTGCAGTGTAAAATATTCCATGTTTATCTTATTATAAACCCATTTAAAAATAGCCCCAGTTTTCTAATGGCATGCATTGTGTTTGAAGAGAGCGCTTTCTTCATCATTCATGCACATGCAAATTTAATCTCAATCTGTCACAGAACCGACCCTCCCTCCTTTAAAAAAGAAATTGTTAAACCTTCTTTGAACCAGCCACTGATGACACTGCATTAAAAATTAACTCCCCTAGCCCATGCCAGGATGAGAGCAGTAGCACATCCCATGATGAGAAACGCTGCAATATATTTTCATAATGCATGAATGTTACAGTGTCATGGCAGAAAATGGGCTGAGGCTGTTTATTCGGGATGCTTAGTTTCTCTGCTCCGTGCCTTTTAGATGCTTCCCAACATGATGAAAGGAGAGACACTTAATTTGGATTAAATTGGCTTGCTGTCTGGTCGGCTCTGATAAGGGACTATAAGGCAGAATTATTTAATTATATGTGTATTTATTGGGTTATGCTGATTTGCTGCATCTGTCCAAATGTACAGCGCTGGAATGCTTTCCACACTCACTCAGGTAATGCTTTGAGTTCACATCAGTTCAGCAGACAATGACTTCATATTATTATGATTATCATGTAAAGCAATGCGCACACATTCAAATCCCACTTTGGGGAGTTTCCAAAAAGAAGAGATCCCCAATCTTAAAAACCACAAGGGCCACTGTGGGTCTTTTATTTCATCCTATGACAGAATAATGCCCACATTAGCAGGCGATATGAGACCAGTCATTTCCTATGAGAGCCCATAAGCTATGATTCTAACATCAGTAGCATTAAAGGGAAAAAAAAAAAGAACGAAGATAAAGTTGCAGTGACTGTTATAACTACTGTGTTGGTCTGGTTCTATAAAAGCTTCATGCCATGTATTGATGAGGACATTTTATATCTGATTTTAAAACAGGAAAGGGTGTCATTTAATCGTTTAATGTTCTCATCAAAATGCAGTTTAAAGCCACATAATTAGAAACAGCATAGATACAAAATATATTAAAGGAGAAAAAAGTGACACAGTAAGCAATACATTTTGGCTGCTAGTCTCAAAGAAGGGTGCTTAATGGTTCTTCGTGTATATTCTTGGTGCGTTGTCGACTCACAGCTTTAGGGTCCCCAGTTAGATCCTGAGCTTGGGTTACTGTGGGTTTCTTCAGGGTTCTCCAGTGTCCTTCTACCTCCCAGGATGCCCTGCAATAGACTGGCATCCTATCCAGGGATCCACTGTGACCCTGACCAGGATGAGTGGAACCTGATGTAGTCTTCTGCTACTGTAGCCCATCTGCTTCAAGGTTTAATGTGTTGTGCGTTCTGAGATGCTTTTCTGATCATCACAGTTGTATCGAATGCTTATTTGAGTTACTTCCTATCAGCTAAAAACTACTGTAGTCCGGCCATTCTCCTCTGACCTCTCTCACCAACAAGGTGTTTCTGTCCATAGAACTGCCGCTCACTGGATGTTTTTTTTTTGTTTTTCGCACCATTCTAGAGACTGTTATGTGTGGAAATCAGCAGTTTCTAAAATACAATTTCTTCCAGCAGCCTACATTTCTTCTAATTAATTACATCCTAGAATAAACATGATATGATTGCATAGGACATACTACTACAGTACACTGATCTTAACACTACAGAGTGTTCATAAAAACTCACTGTATACTGTATGTTCAGCAGTGTATTATTTATAAAGGCTTGTTGGCAGTTAGCATAAATCTCGTTGTACACACACACACACACACACACACACACACACACACACACACACCGTGCGGTACCTATATTAGCCATGATTTGCTGCACATTAAACAAAGCCCAAAGAGCAGAACGGGCTGATCTATTATTTACATATTATCTGTGTCTACATGAAAAATGAGCTCACGCATTGCCCTTTGATTCTAGCAAGTGCATTTCATCCTGTGTTTTGTCAAATTACAGATGTAACACTTGTTCTCTCTTTGCATTTTTCATTATTTTAGTCAACTCTCATTGCCTTTGAGTGCTCCTTGTCCCTCACCGCAACCTTGCAGCAGCTCATGTGCCTTTGTTTAGTTATTATGAGGAGCAAATCCTTGTGCTGACAGCGTCTCGCTGCTTACATCTACCAAGGGACGCCTTTGTTATACTGGATGAGGAGACATGATGAATGCTCGATTTCCCAATGCATTTCTAAGCAGGCGAGGAAATAGCTTGATGTCCAAACAGCAGAATAAGAGTGAGAGAGTGTGTTTAATATTTCCAGGGAGCATGAACTGCAGTGTATTAAGAAAAAAGCATGGTGGGAAAACATCTGATCTTTCAGATGATCTCAATTCCTCTCTCTTTTTATCCCTTGTGTGAGTGCTGCTGCAATCTCGACTCCCGTGATAACAAACGCCCTTGACTATCGCTGAGCACCTCTGCCTGCCAAGCACAGCCACAATGAGACACACTTCTCTCATCCATGTCCCTGTGGAAACTAAAGGAGTTCAGCGCTCTACTTATCATTGAACCACCATGAAGTACAATGATTTATGGTTTGTCCTAGAGATAATGTACCTTAATGAGAATAAAGTGTGTGTTATAAAAATTTGGACAGCATTGCCAAATACTAGTCTATGATCCTTAGCAAGATAAACACACGCACACACACACACACACACACACACACACACACACACAAACACAAGTGAAAGTGGTCCCTGCCTTCTACTGAATGGCTAATCAGGCAAGTAATCAATTAAATGCATGATTGCTTTTGATTTTAATAGCTCTATCATTTAGCAGGAGGATCTGCTTTGGGCTGTGCTGTTAACTGTTAGGAATAGCTGTAATTAGACACAGCCTATTCTCATTTAGCATGAGCCTGTAAGTAATTAGCATCTCATTCTCAGCGATATCACCTAACTGCTGTATCCATAATATGCACTGAGTGCATTGTCTGTAATAAAATATAGCTGCAGGAGGATGTTGAATATTATTCCAACTTTTGCTATAACTGTTTTCTTGAGGTCATTGCTTGTAATAAACATGGAGGAGCTCGAGCTTCGATCGCTGTACACTCGACTGTCTGTGTTGTTAAATAATTCAAATAAACAGTCCTGTTTTATATCGTTCGGATTGATTCTTGTCTCTATGCTCGAACAAGTAGGAGCGAGATCTGGTGGTATGAGACCAATGGGGAAAGACTATGAAAGAACTTTTATTAAATGCCTAATTTAATCTTTATTGATATCACTGCTTTTGCCATAAAAATAATAGCTTAATAAAAAGAGAGAGAGAGCGTGAGAGAGAGAGAGAGAGACCCAGGGACTACAGAGTATAAGGCTGGATTCATGGCTTAATGAGCTAACTTGTTCAGTTTGAGATAGCATTGCTCTGAACCTATGCTTAACTTAATATCACTGTATATTAGAATCTGTCTGGTGAATACTTGAAGGACTACAGGCTTCCCCAGTAGTGCACATATTCAGCTCAGGGTACATAGGTGTGCTTCCTGCATAATGAAGAGACTCATTGAGCAAATAAATCATGCTGTTGTTGATTCTCTGGTCCATCTGCTCTCTGGGTGATTTTACCTCATATGGAACAGCGGCTTGCATAAGTATTCACTTCCCTAGAATTTTCCTCATCTTGTATTAGAACTGAAATGGACTTAATTGGGATTATATAAGAAGAGTGTACACAAAATAGCCCATAAGGTGAAGGGGGAACTCAATATAGTAAAAGTATTTACAATTAAAAAGAGTAAAAGTCCACAGTCCACCTTACACAGTCACTGTATTTTAGAGGACACTGTCACATATTCCACTTCTTACATATCATTTATTGTTCTGAGTTATTTTTGTGGTTTTGATTTCATTTTCTCCTCCCCTGTTAGTTCATTGTTTTTCCGTTGGTTCTATTGCCTACAGTATGTTGTGTCACTTGTGCCTTGTTATTAGTTTATGACATTGTGTATAGGGGTTACAGTGGCTTAGTCTTAGGGCCTCGCACATCCAGGGTTGGGAGTTTGATTCTCACCTCTGCCCTGTGTGTGCATGTTCAGGGGGTTTCCTCAGGGTACTCTGGTTTCCTCCCCCAGTCTAAAGACATGTGTTGTAGGCTGATTGGCATCTCTAAATTGTCTGTAGTGTGTGTGCAATTGTGCCCTTCGATGACTTGGCACCTCATCCAGGGTGTCTCCCACCGTGTGCCCCAAGTTCCCTGGGATAGGCTCCAGGCTCCCCCCAACACTGTGTAGGATAAATGGGATGGAAAAGGGATGGATGGATTCACACTGTGTATATATTTCTGGTTTATGTTTTCAGTCATGCTGTAATTCTTGTTTCTGGGTTCCTCGCCATGCCAGTTACCGTGTGTATGTTTTCTTAGTATTTCTTAGTATGTTTAGTATCAAATCCTTTATGTACTTCTATCCAGTTTCTGCTTACTTCATTGGTGTTGTCACAGATGGCCTTCTCTAAGCAGAGTCATGGTGTGCCATATTCTTTCTATTTTTTAAGTAATGGATTTAATGATGCTCTGTGGGATGTTCAGAATTTGATATTTATTTTATCACCAAACCCTGATTGATACTTTTCCAGAACTTTGACCTTGTTCTTGACTCGTTTTGATAGCAAAACTGTCTTCATGGTGCAGTTTGTTTACATTGCAGTTTGTGTACATTTGTGCTCATAAATTTACATACCCCTCATAGAATTTGCAAAATGTTAATAATTAAGCAGGATCATTAAAATTGCATTTTGTTTTTTTATTTATTACTGCCCTGAATAAGCCATGTCACATAACAGATGTTTACATATAGTCCACAAGACACATTAATAACAGGATAACAGACACATTAATAAGGGAATTATTTATAATTACACTATCCAGTGTCACCCAGATGAGGATGGGTTCCCTTTTAAATCTGGTTCCTCTCAAGGTTTCTTCCTCATATCATCTCAGGGAGTTTTCCCTTGCCATCATCGCCTCTGGCTTGCTCATTAGGGATAAATTTATCAATTTAAAATTTAGATCAGAAATGTATGTATTTCTGTAAAGCTGCTTTGTGACAATGTACATTTGTTAAAAGCACTATACAAATGAAACTGAATTGAATTGAATTGAATTAAATTGAATTGAATTTACACAAATGAACCAAAAGTTCAAAAGTTTACGTACCCTTGGTTCTTAATACTGTGTGTTGTTACCTGGATGATCAACGACTCTTTTTATGTGACAGTTGTTTATGAGTCCCTTGTTTGTCCTGAGCAGTTAAACTGCCCACTGCCCACAAAATCCTTGAGGTCCTGGACATTCTTTGGTTTTCCAGCATCTCCTGCATATTTGATCCTTTTCCAACAGTGGCTATGTGGTGTTGAGATCCATCTTTTCACACTTGGGACAATTGAGGAACTCATACACAACTATTACAAAAGGTGCAAACATTCACTGATGTTCAAGAAAGCAACACACTACATTCTGAAGGGCAGTGCAAAATGAAAAAAATAAGATCTTTAAACCAAATAATAAGTTTTCAAGTATATACATATATATATATATATTCCTGTTTTGTATAAATTCATGACATATAGTCCATTTCGGTTCCAGGTTGTGACACTTACAAGTTAAAAGGGATGCCAATACTTATGCTAGGCACTATGTTTAAGGAGTTTCACCTTTATATTCATGTATATCTATTTTTGCTAAGCAAAAGGTTAACACTGTCATTCTCTCTCTCTCTCTCTCTCTCTCTCTCTCTCTCTCTCTCTCTCTCTCTCTCTCTCTCTCTCTCTCTCTCTCTCTCTCTCTCTCTCTCTCTCTCTCTCTCTCTCTCTCTCTCTCTCTCTCTCTCTCTCTCTTGTACAGTTGTTCCCAAGGCGATGTCGTGACGCACACGGCCTGGCTGAACAGGTCTAGTATACTATATGCCGGCGAGGATAAATGGTCCGTGGATCCCAGAGTCAGCCTGGTCACCCTGAACCGTGATGAGTTCACCATTAAGATCGAAAACATAGACCTGAGTGACGAAGGACTGTATGTGTGCGCCGTTCAGACCAGCAGCAAGCCCAGAACCACATCCGTCCATATCATCGTGCAAGGTGAGCTGGAGTTCCACCAGCATGTGCACTCTTCTTTACTGTAGAGTTCCTGTCTCTGGGATTTGTGCAGAGTTATGCAGTGTTATTACATGATAGCCTTTTGTTAGCATCTTTCTCTAATATCTGGTACAAACACCTTGAACTCCAGGTATGATATTACATTTTTAATGAAGTGGATAATTATGCAATTAATGCTGATGGGCACAAAACCTTGGAGATTTCATTTTTTTTCTCTACTCAGTGGTTCTTATGTTAATGTGATTGATGGCAGTGTCATTGCAGTAGGCTGGTGCACTGAGTCGTGACAGCACAGCATTCAGGTACAGTGGAAATTTAGGATTCTGAAGCACAGCAACATGAAAACGCTTCACAATATGGCACTTATATTCAGTTTGAGTCTATCAGTTGAACTGATTATTGCCTTTATTTTTTGGTGTGTTTTGCAGACAATTGCAGCATTTCTTATGTAAGGAATAAACCATAATGGGGCATGATATTATAAGAAAATATGCAGTGTGAAAGAAAGTAAGTAGCGTGTGTAGTGTGATGAGGCCTGATAAGTTGAGTGATGTTACCACCCAAAAGTTTTATTTCTCTTATATCACAGCAATTTGCCAATTAATGTTATTATTATGATTATAATGATGATGATGATCCCTAGTCCCCAAGACATGCTTTGCAGACTGATTGGTATTTCCAAATTGTCCGTAGTGTGTGAATGTGCCCTGTGACGGCTTGGCACATCGTCCAGGGTGTCCCCCGACTTGTGCCCTGAGTTCCCTGGGATGGGCTCCAGGCTCCCATGGTAGCAGTACAGAAAAGTACTGCATGGATGGATAGGCATCATGTGGCATTATGTGGAGCATCCACCAAATACGTGCTATTGCTATGGAAGCAATGGCCGATGCATTAATATACTGTAATCCTGTCATTTGAATTACAGCTGGCAGTATTGTCAGATATGAGAATACCACAACAGCGCTGTTGTGTAAACTATTATTATGTTGTTGTTTTTTTCTACCCGATGAAACATAATGTGGCATTTTGGTGTTCTAATACCAAGTGAGCCATACCATACCCATGGTGAAACTGGTTACCCTTCTTGCTACCATCCAAGCTGACCTGGAGCATATAGGTGGAGCTAGAAGTAGTGCAGAGCACTGATTGGTCAAACACATAATCACAAAATCACGCTAATGTCTCTGAATGTAGTATCCTTTGTTAGCTTCTTCTTTCCTTTCGGCTGTACCCTTCAGGGGTCGCCACAGCGAATCATCTGCCTCCATCTAGCCCTATCTCCTGCATCCTCTTCTCTCAGACCGACTACCTTCATGTCCTCCTTCACTACATCCATAAACCTCCTCTTTGGTCTTCCTCTCGGCCTCCTGCCTGGCAGCTCTAACCTCAGCATCCTTTTACCGATATATTCACTCTCCCTCCTCTGAACATGTCCAAACCATCTCAACCTGGCCTCTCTAACTTTGTCTCCAAAACATCTCACATGTGCTGTCCCTCTGATGTACTCATTCCTGATCCTATCCATCCTCGTCACTCCCTAAGAGAACCTCAACATCTTCAGCTCTGCTACCTCTAACTCTTCCTCCTGTCTTTTCCTCAGTGCAACTGTCTCCAAACCATACAACATCGCTGGTCTCACTACTGTCCTGTACACCTTTCCTTTCATTCTTGCTGGTACTCTTTTATTACACAACAGACCTGATACTTTTCTCCATCCATTCCAACCTGGCTGCACACGCTTCTTCACCTCTTTTCCACACTCCCCATTGCTCTGGACTGTTTACCCTAAGTACATAAAATCCTGCACCTTATTTACCTTTTCTCCCTGTAACCTCACTGTTCCACTTGGATCCCTCTCATTCACACACATGTATTCTGTCTTGCTGCAACTAACCTTCATTCCTCTTCTCTCCAGAGCAAACCTCCACCTCTCTAGACTTTCCTCCACCTTCTCCCTGCTCTCACTACAGATCACAGTGTCATCCGCAAACATCATAGTCCATGGAGATTCCTGTCTAACCTTATCTGTCAGCCTGTCCATCACCACCGCAAACAAGAAGGGGTTCAGAGCCGATCCTTGATGCAGTCCCACCTTCACCGTGAACTCCTCTGTCACACCTACCGCACACCTTACCACTGTCCTACTGCTCTCATACATATCCTGCACCACTCTAACATACTTCTCTGCCACTCCAGACCTCCTCATACAATACCACAGTTCCTCTCTTGGCACCCTGTCATACGCTTTCTCTAAATCTACAAAGACACAATGCAGCTCTTTCTGACCCTCTCTGTACTTCTCCATCAACATTCTCAAAGCAAATATTGCATCTGTAGTGCTCTTTCTTGGCATGAAACCATACTGCTGCTCACAAATGCTCACTTCTCCCCTTAGCCTTGCTTCCACTACTCTTTCCCACAACTTCATAGTATGGCTCATCAGCTTAATACCTCTGTAGTTTCCACAACTCTGCACATCTCCCTTGTTCTTAAAAATCGGCACCAAAACACTTCTCCTCCATTCCTCAGGCATCCTCTCACTCTCTAAGACCTCGTTGAACAACCTAGTTAAAAACTCTACTGCCATCTCTCCTAGACACTTCCATACCTCCACTGGTATGTCATCAGGACCAACCGCCTTTCCTCTCTTCATCCTCTTCAAAGCTCTCCTAACTTCACCCTTGCTAATCCTTTCTAATTCCTGCTCAACAATATTTGCCTCTACTACTCTTCTCTCTCTGTCATTTTCCTCATTCATCAGTTCCTCAAAGTACTCCTTCCATCTTTCCCTCACCCTCCTGTCACCTGTCAACACATTTCCATCTCTATCTTTAATCACTCTAACAGTATCCTTTGTTAGCTCCTATTGCAAATTTTGTCATACAATTTAATGTTTCAGATTGCTTTTTAGTTATTTACCCGTAATTTGATTTTACATTTCTTACCCATAAAGTGAAATCCATTAATGTCAAGTTAGGCTGAATCCCAAATGGCATTGTGTACACTGTGTTTGTTTGTTGGAGCATTAGGATATAATTTAATATAATTGTTCACCCTACCTAGTACCCTATATGCAACTATTTGTATTTCTGTTGTATTTTAACACTGTCACATGAAAACCTTGCAAAATATTAAAGTATTGGCACCCTTGACTGGGTCACATGCTAGCATTAAAGCAAACTCACCTTGTCTCATGCTCAACTGTGTAAAACCCTGAGGGATAAATTCAACTGGTTTCACTTCAAAAACATTTTATTTACATTTTAAGTGGTATTTTAATTATTATGTCTATCACTGGTCACCACCTGACAAACTCCTCCTTCTTTCACAGGAAGCGTTCTTTGCTAAGAACATTCATTTGCATATAAATCTTCACTCCAACTGATGGGTTCTTGAAATATTCTCTATAACTGCGAATGATCCTGGGCAGGGGTGTGTACCAGATTGGCTGCGCTCTGAAGACTCGATTAGCTCTGTCTCTCTCTCTCTCACATGAGCGGAACAGAGCCCTTTAGACTGCAGCAATTAGACCAGAACCACATCAAAGTCCAAAGAGCGGCACATATGAGCGGATGTAAGCTCTTTGTAGGGAGTCTTAAAGCAAAAGTTAAGTATTTCTCCCCTCCTGACCTTCTTAAATCCATTCTTGTCCTGAAGTTGCTGTGTATGTCTAAAACTGTTAAAAGCTTAGGATGTAGAAATATATTGGGCAGAGATTTGGATTCAAACATTACAACGATGGATATTGCCTTGTTGACACTCAGGAGACAAAGAGCCGTAATAATGTTGCTTCTTCACTTCACTTGGAGTAAAGTTTCATTAGTGGAATTCTGGCCAAACAATAATTTCCACTTAACACTAAAATTATTAAGGTTACTAAGTCATTGGGAGGTCGGGGACCAAGGAGGTTGTACTTTGTAATGACTGTTCCTATTGAACAATCCATCAGCTGATGCACAACTCCTGAACACAAACACAAAGTGCACATTCTCTAACAGACTACTCAGACTGCTATGGAAGCGCTTTAGCTGTCATTTGACAGATTTGGACATGAGCAGCTGGTGAGAGTGTGTGCAAGAGAGATGAGAAAGAGAGAAAGAGAGAGTGAGGGAGAGAGACTTTCCAGCATTTGCAAAATAAACAACACATTTCAATAGAAATCCAATTTGCTCTCCATATGTAAAGAGCCCCAAATGTGTACTTCTCATTTAGAGTGAGAAACGAGTTAGTAATGGCCCATATGAGGACAGATTATGCAAACACCGAGACGTCTTTGTGAATGACAGTTTATGCTGAAGACCGTGCATCCAAACCGCAGCCAACACTGCAACTTCAGAAAGCAATTTTATATTATTTATGTCGATTTGTTTTTCATGCATACGGCCCTAGGCAAATAAATCTAGAAAGCGTTTAGCCCACATGCCTGGCTGATACAGATGGGCAGATGACGCTAAGTTCATTAAGGTTTTAGACAGCATGAGAGTGAAGCTGTCAACTCTAGTATTTCTCTTCCTCATCCTCCCCCTCTTCATCGCCCCGGGGTGATTACTGTGTGTGTGGTGCTGTGTCTTTACAGCCTCTGGGCTCAGCATGCCTTACAGAGCATTTGTTTTCCCCAGCTTCCTCTTCTCAAAGCTGTTAAATACGCTTTCTGTAGCATCACATGGTCAGTAAGTTGTTAAAGGTTGCAATAATAAGCTTGGGCAACATAGATTCATTTATTATGACCACAGTGTGAGGATAATACTTAAAATCTGAGTAATGTACTCAGTTCTATCTGAGCTCAAGATATCTGTGATGATAATGCCAGAAAATTGGAGTGTCTCAAATGACATACTGTGCACTATGCACTGTAGACTATACACTATGTACAGTACTTGAGTATGTAATGCCTGATGCTTGTCTTCAATCAAACATCGATGAAACAACCCAAAAGTGTCTGATTTACACATTTTTGCTTTTAATTCATATTCACAATGTAGCATTATCCTTGTTCTGTATGTCGAATTACATTCGTTCATTCATCTTCAGTAATAGTTTTATCAGGATCATGGTCACAGTGGATCCTTGGAACACTGGGTGCGATGTGGGAATAGACCCTGGATGGGATAGCAGTCCATCACAGGATGTCACACACACACACACACACACACACACACACACACATTCACACCTAGGGACAATTTATTGTAGCCATTCCACCTATATGCCTGTTTTTGAGAGGTAGGAGGAAACCGGAAAGCTCATGTAGACACGGGAAGAACATGCAAATAGAAGCACCGAGCTCAGGATTGAACCCTGGACAGTGCACCACCTGTGCATGTGCTTTTTAGCAAGATGCCATTTGGTGACACTGCCACATCTGCTATGTAGGGCAGTCTGCAACCACTTAGTGCTAAAATGTCCAATATTCTACAGTTCCTTTTCTGGTTGGTTTAGCACATTATCCTAGTATTAACAGTACTCTTCATCTCACTGTGATTCCCAGCGTGAACACAGTGCTTGCGCTATAAGTATGTGAAGTACGCCATTTGAGACACAGCTTCTGTATTTTGATGTTTACAAGCATAAAAGTCTGTAAATTTATATTATGGAGATAATTTCGCTAGAAGAACTTAAGCATACAAATGACTACAATGTGTATGAGGATTCATTACTCGTCTAGCTCATTTAGTTCATTTTTAGAGTGCATATTGAGCTCTGTCTTTCCTCTTTCTTAACATAAAATATAAAGCATAAAGGCTGACAACATTTTTTTGTGTGATTTTAAGCGATATCTTGAGTCTCTGACAGAGCTGAGAGTTATTTAGCCTAACAAGCAGCTCTGTCACTGCCTTTGTCTCTCTGTACTGTAAAGGCTTCTTGACTGTGACAGATCTGAGCTGAGTAGGTGACATAAACGGCAAAAGATGTGTTATAGAAGGTGTATACTAATTCAAGTTGAAGATCCTCACATTGTTGTGTGCCTCTGCAAATAAACCGTGGGAGTGAACAGAGCTAAGATCATGTCTGTAGAAGCACGTCATGTTTATGCCAAAACTAATCCACAGCAGTCCAAACAGCCGAGCGATGGAAGTGAAGAAACACCCCACAGGTCACGCAGCAGCCATATTCTGCACTCGGCACTTGATGATGCAGAACAAGGTCAAAGCCGAACATATCCAGCGTGTCATAATCTTCATGCAGATTTTTAACAATTTTTTTCTGCTGTGGTTATCATCTGGATGTATGAGTGAAAAGCTGGAATTGCCTCAAGCCTCCTGTCTTCTATGGCACCCTCAGCCAGACGTTTTATACGTGCACACTTCGCAATAATTTCAAACTGGCGATTTTAAGGATATGTCATGTATGTGTGGAAACTTCATTAACTTCCATCATGACCTCGTGAGGAGCCGCGCCATTGTGCTTAATTGCGCAGACTGCGGGTTGATCAGGAGCATGGCTTAAATGCGAAAAAAATGTGATTTGGATTAAAATTATTCAGAATCTGAGGTTAATGAGCGTCAGTATAATCACTGCCTACAGAGCCTGCCTGCTGCTCCATGTGCTGTGTGGTTAGTGCCTGCATACATGCGCAGTGCTCCAAGATTCTAATGTTACCTAGATTGTAATGAAATATATTGTAACCATAGCAACAACTTTAGCATTGCAGTCTGCACCACACACATTTATTTGGTGCAGATGGATCTAATACTTCTGATACACACTGATGGAAAGATTTTTAATTCTCATAATTAGATAATTAAGCTTATTTTGGTTTTGGTAAGATCATTTAAACAGTCATTGTAGATTGCTTTTTGAGTTTGCATTTGAGGAGCTGAAGTTTTTTTTTGTGAAGAAAAAAGATCACCTGCTGTCTCAGGCCATGTGGGTGGTAAAGCAGTTCCTAGTCAGGAATAGAAGAAGCCTTTATTTGTCACATATCCATTACAGCACAGTGAAATTGTTTTCTTCGCATATCCCAGCTTGTTTGGAAGTTGGGGTCAGAGCACAGGGTCAGTCGTGACACAGCACCTGGGAAGCAGAGAGGGTTAAGGGGCTTGCTCAAGGTCCCAACAGTGGCAGCATGGTAGTGCTGGGGCTTTAACCTGGAACCTTCTGACCAGTAACCTAGAGCCTTAACCATTAAGCTACCACTGCCCACAATATAGGTGAATCAGCATAATGTATAAGCATACAATTTTGAACTCTATGCATATGGATCAATAACTGAACATATGTGGCTGGAGTGGGGAACACTGGGGGCTTCTCACACTTTTTTTTGCAGTAAGAGACCCCTATGAAGAAGAAAAAAAAAATCCACAGACCACCTCAGCCCAGATTTATTTATGAACTCCTTAAATATTAGGCTTATTATTATATATAATATTCTTGTTATTTATTGGAGCTTTTTATTCTTGAACTTTCCACCAACAGACCAGGTTCAACTTGACAACCATTCAGTTCAAGTGAACAGCTTAATAATCATAATAACTACTCAGAAATAAATATACCAGCTTCATAATGTTAAGTTGTAATTTCCACCAATTTATATGTATGTATGTATGTGTGTATGTATATATATATATATATATATAGACCACCTGGCTGTGCTTCACTAAGAGAGCCACTGTTCTAGTCGGTAAAGGGGAGGTGTGGGGGAGTCAAGACTGGAGGCTGTAACCATGTTTTAAATCTATTTCATATTTGACCTTTTCACTGTATGTTTATTTATGTCATGGTAAAAGCTCAGATTTATAGAAGCTCTTGATGAGAAACTCTCTTGAGGCATTTTAGAGCATGGTTTGCCTGAATTTTTTCTGAGGCAAGGTAAAAAATGTATTGGCATTAAAAGAGGCATATTTTCATATAGTAAAGCATGTATGGTTTAGAGACATGTTCAGTTTCTAGTTAAATTGCTTTTTAGTACACCATTTTAATACAGTCTAAAAAGTAATGGACTTGGAATGACTTTATACTAGCTATAACTCTGCTTGCTTTGATTTTAAATATCACTGCCGCAAAGCCTCAGATCAGTTATTCTGAACTCGCCCCTTAGAGGCTGTTAGGGACGGCAGCTATTTTTGTCTTTAACTTTTGAATATAAGTCACCTACAGGGCAGGATTACAGTCCACGCTACGGTAGGGAGAGTTTTTATCCTCCCTTACCACGGATTATGAGATATCTGCCATAAAACCTTCAGCCCCCTACCCCTTGTGCAGCTGCTGCAGGATGTTTTCTATAATGTCTTTCTCTATTTCTTTTCTCTCCTTTTTTTATTTCTTCTTAGAAGAAGATAGAAAAGAATGAGCGCGACAGAATGTAGATGAAGTAAATACTCATGCCCTGATTAAAGCTTGTGTATGATAATCAACTCATGAAAGAGGTCATCATTTGCATGTAAAATCATCTGACATTTCCTGGATGAAAACAATATTGCTGCAGCTGCATCAAATATCATAGACTTGTGTTTGTGTATGTTTTAATTGGGTTATGGATCACAGCAAAACACAAACTGGATACGGGTCAAAGCCGTGAAGTGACTTTTGTACTACTGTGAACAGATGCCTCATGCAAAGTCAGTTCTGTATCATTTCCTGCTTTTAAGTGACACTAATTATTAGAAAGTGTAATTACCAAGCAAGTTATTGAAACCGATGAATTATTGATTAATGTGTAAATCTTGAAAAGTCTTTCATCAATGACGCTAACAGCGTACCAGTCTCCTGTTTAGTGCCTGTGTGATGAATTCAACAACAGTTTCATTTTTGCAAACTCATTCTTTAAGCTACCCCGCAGTGATTGGACAGGGGTATTAAACACTCTTTTTAATTTAGAGGTTGTCCCTTTAAGGACAAAATGGCTGTCATACAGCTGACATTTAGGTAGGAGCTATGCCAAGCTGAAAGGACAGAGAAAGTAGGATAAATATTCCACACAGAAATTTATGCCTGTACCAGATTCTGGTTTTGTTATGGTATACAGGTGTAGTGCAAGAGATATAAAGTGGAACATATTATTCATTCATTAATCTTACAAGTTAAACTTGTGACTTTTTACTAGCCATAGACCTTCAGCTGTAAAAGAAGTCTGAATATTTTTGTGCAGTCCAGATTAAATAAAATGGCAACTGGCAAGTAACTCCACGTTCAGTCAAACAGCCATGCAGTACTTATTCATGAAAGTCAATATTAAACGTTACAAATAAAATATCTACAGATTCCATAGTGTTTTTACTGTTGAAGACCTTTGTGTGATTTATGAACAATAACAATGATCAATGATGACCAGTAATGACACACACACACACACACACACACACTGATCAACCATAACATTAAAACCATTGACAGGTGAAGTGAGTAACATTGATCATTTCACAGTGGCACCTGTCAATGGGTGGGATATATTAGGCAGCAAGGGAACAGTGAATTGTGATGGCTAGACGACTGGGTCAGAACATCTCCAGAATGGCAGGTTTTGTGGGGTGTTCCTGGTATGTAGTGGTTAGTACCTACCAAAAGTGGTCCAAGTAAGGACAACTGGTGAAACAGTGACAGGGTCAAGGCTCATCGATGTGCATGGGGAGCGAAGGCAAGCCCGTCTGATCCGATCCCACAGAAGAGCTGATGTGCTGGACAAACAAGTCCGATCCATGGAGGCCCCACATCACAACTTACAGGATTTAAAGTAGTTGATGCTAACCTCTTGGCACCAGATACCACAACACACCTTCAGAGGTCTTGTGGAGTCCATGCCTCGACAGGTCAGAGCTGTTTTGGTGGCACAAGGGGGACCTACACAATATTAGCCAAGTGGTTTTAATGTTATGGCTGATTGAAAGAGAGCGCGAGACAGACAGAGAGAGAGAGAGAGAGAGAGAGAGAGAGAGAGAGAGAGAGAGAGAGAGAGAGAGAGAGAGAGTATACAGCCGTGGCCAAAAGTTTTGAGAATGACACAAGTATTAATTTTTACGAAGTCTGTTGCCTCAGTTTTTATGATGGCAATTTGCATATACTCCAGAATGTTATGAAGAGTGATCAGATGAATTGCAATTAATTTCAAAGTCCCTCTTTGCCATGAAAATGAACTTAATCCCAAAAAAACATGTCCACTGCATTTCAGCCCTTCCACAAAAGGACCAGCTGACATCATGTCAGTGATTCTCTTGTTAACACAGGTGAGAGTGTTAACGAGGACAAGGCTGGAGATCACTCTGTCATGCTGATTGAGTTAGAATAACAGACTGGAAGCTTTAAAAGGAGGGTGGTGCTTGAAATTATTGTTCTTCCTCTGTTAACTATGGTTACCTGCAAGGAAACATGTGCAGCCATCATTGCTTTGCACAAAAATGGATTCACAGGCAAGGATATTGCTGCTAGTAAGATGCACCTAAATCAACCATTTATTGGATCATCAAGACCTTCAAGGAGAGAGGTTCAACTTTTGTGAAGAAGGCTTCAGGGTGCCCAAGAACGTCCAGCAAGCGCCAGGACCGTCTCCTAAAGTTGATTCAGTTGCAGGATCGGGGCACCACCAGTGCAGAGCTTGCTCAGGAATGGCAGCAGGCAGGTGTGAGTGCGTCTGCACGCACAGTAAGGCGAAGACTTTTGGAGGATGGCCTGGTGTCAAGAAGGGCAGCAAAGAAGCCACTTCTCTCCAGGAAAAACATCAGGGACAGACTGCTATTCTTCAAAAAGTACAGGGATTGGACTGCTGAGGACTGGGGTAATGTCATTTTCTCTGATAAATCCCCTTTCCTATTGTTTGGGGCATCTGGAAAAAAGCTTGTCTGGAGAAGAAAAGGTGAGCGCTACCATCAGTCCTGTGTCATGCCAACAGTAAAGCATCCTGAGACCACTCGTGTGGGGTTGCTTCTCAGCCAAGGGAGTGGGCTCACTCACAATTTTGCCTAAGAACACAGCCATGAATAAAGAATGGTACAAAAACATCCTCAGAGAGCAACTTCTCCCAACCATCCAAGAACAGTTTGGTGACGAACAATGCCTTTTCCAGTATGATGGGGCACCTTGCCACAAGGCAAAAGTGATAACGAAGTGGCTCGGGGAAAAAAACATCGACATTTTGGGTCCATGGCCAGGAAACTCCCCAGACCTTAATCCCATTGAGAATTTGTGGTCAATCCTCAAGAGGCGGGTGGACAAACAAAAACCCACAAACTCTGACAAACTCCAAGCATTGATTATGCAAGAATGGGCTGCCATCAGTCAAGATGTGGCCCAGAAGTTGATTGACAGCATGCCAGGGCAAATTGCAGAAGTCTTGAAAAAGAAGGGTCAACACTGCAAATATTGACTCTTTGCATAAACTTCATGTAATTGTCAATAAAAGCCATTGACACTTATGAAATGCTTGTGATTATACTTCAGTAACAGTAACATCTGACAAAAAGATCTAAAAACACTGAAGCAGTAGACTTTGTAAAATTAATATTTGTGTCATTCTCAAAACTTTTGGCCACGGCTGTACAGAATGTAGTATACTTTTTTGTTGTTGTTATGAAAGCTACTGCTACTACTATGATCTGTGAATTCTGTCTCTGACAGTTCCTCCACCTCAGCTACATCACTCAAGTTCATCACTCAAGCCTAGACATGTGCATGACTTCCCAATGCACATGTCTAGGCTCAACCAAATTTTCTCTTATTCATATTTGTCTGTTCAGAACACATTATCTGTTCATTCTGAATTATGTATTCATATTTGGTTACATCCCTATACTATTTCCCTATATATAGTAGTACACTTTATACTGTATATATGTTTAGTACACTAAGATGTTTAATGCAAATACTAAATTATACTATATTTCCATAAGGGCATAATCATATAATTCTTTCAGATTTACTTATCACAATTTATGTACCGTTTCACCCCTTCTGGAGTTAACACATGCCATGTTGGATCTCAGATGGAAGGAACTGCTTGAGTGACAGCTGTATTCCTCGATGTGACACCTGTCACAGTTAGAGAATGTGAAGCAGACACTTGTTTTTGGAACAGTTTCACTCTTTCCTTGCTGTCACCAGTTTGGAAACACACCGAGTCCAGGAGATAGTATCACCTCAAATTTGAGACTAATGGCCTCCTGAGGAGAGAGTAACTAGGTCCTTGTCACCTAATTGGAAAAAGGTGCAGCTTTGTGGAACGAGGTTATTCGTTACCGTCTCTGTTTGGTAATTGTGATTCATAGAACCACGTTTAGTCTGTTGTTTGCATTAGCAGCATCTCTACTCGAATCACAAAGAACTTAACCAATTCCTAGTGGGCTACAGCTCTGTGAAGTGATTTTCCTGCTCTTACACTCCCAATTCAACAGATGGAAAGTGTGATAAGTATCAGAGAATGGAGCCAGACTTGATAAAGCAGGAAGTAGACTAAACTGTAACTCTTGCCATTTTTTGTAGTCTAACACTTTGTGTATCTGCAGTACCCACCTAAATTTAGCCAAATTTAGCATTTGTAGTAAATTGTCTTTTTAGTAATTTAACTGGGGGTTTTTTCATACCAGAAACTCCAAGTCTTTGTAAACTAAAAGAACTAAAAGCACCGGAGTCCAATGGAGAAACGTTACCCATGTATGACAGTATGAAGTATCACTCCAACTGCATCTCTCTACATCTCTGACTTTTCTATTTCCCTTCCCTCAAGTTATTTTTTCCCCTCATTTACCAAAGCCTAGGCAGTACTGTTCACTGGAGAGGCCTGTTTGAGAGATTGAGCTCACAGGTGTAGATTTTAAAGTCTGCTGCCTTTCACAGCTCTAACAGAAATCAATCACGCTGCCGAAGAGAGCTCAGAGCTCCTCAGTCCTTACTTTAAAGCAGCAAAGGGACTGTATGGGGATGTATATGTGAGAAAGCGAATGTGTGTATGTGTGTGTACAGTGTGTGTGTATGCCAACAACAAACGTGTGAAGGGATGAAGGAAGAGCTGGTGTCGCCTGGGGTATAGCAAGGAAACCACTGAGGTAAAGTGTGAGGTGGGAATGGGTTGGGCCAGATATGATTAGGTTATTACTATTAAGTCACATATACTATTATTATGTTATTAAAGTAAAACCCTTAGCATATACTCAAGTATTTGAGTTTATTATTATTGGTTGTGTTCTTGAAGTAGTCTAATAACTGCAAGAAATCCAATTTTGGCAATAATCTGGTTGTGTTTTCAAGTAATAAGCTGATATCAGGAAAATTCTACATCAGACAATAATCAAATATCTCAAGTAATATTTGGATGGGATAAGATTTCCGAACATATGTCTGTTAAGTAGAGATGCACTGATTGCAATTTTTTTGGCCGATTCCGATTTCCGATTTTTTTGTAAGTGTGACCTGCCGATACCGATTTTTGCCGATTCCGATTTTCTTTCTAAGAACTATAATTGACAGCATATACAAACAAAAATCTACTTTTCTTCAATGCAAAATTTTATTTTCATAATAAAAGAATTATTAAAAATTACAATTCCCCCCAAACTGCACTAAGTTACAGGATCTTCTCTCACTTAAACAACTCTCAAAATAAAGTGCTCTGTGACTGGAAAGAGGTAGAAATAACAATTAACTGAAAATGAGTTGCTTTATATAATAAAACAGATATCATTTTCCACTGTGTTCATAAATTGACCTTTTTCTCTTTTTTACTCGTCTCACAAAAGTCCAAAGATTACAAGCCTATGAACAAAACTGAAGTGTACAATACTCTTCCAAATATTAATAGGTGCAGTGGCTAATAATTAAATAATAAGTGTAACAAATATAATTAGTTACTGCTCCTTTAAGGCGGAACGCTCTCTCTTACTCCCTCACTGATGAGTGGGCAGTCGGTAGACGGAGCGCGAGCTATGATCATCGCATGTATGCATGTAAAGCCTGGTTATATTTCTGTTGCTCTTTGCCCTGTTTTATTTATGTTCAGTAACGCAGTTGTTAGTGGGGTGTTTTGCAAACTGCCCCATGTGTGCAGGGGATAGACAACGCTGATAATAAACCACTGTGAAATATCAGATACGTGAGTTTTGCTTACACCTGGCTACAACCATTCAGGCTATCTGGCCTCTCTGTGTAAAGCGGTACTGTTATGTTCCCTCTCTCGCAGCGAATGGAGTAGCTTACTTCCGCATTCCAGCTCCATTCAGAAGGACTCTCGTTTTGTTTACCTCGGCCATGTGCGCTTTTGTTATTGTCTTGCGTCATGTCTCTGTCCCCGCCTCCTTATTTCGTATTGGTTCTCCATGTTATGTGATTATCATTTCCAGGTGCCTTTGATTTCATGTATGTTTTCTGTGTGTTTAAAAAGCCCTGTTTTCTTCCACTCGGGGCGGATTATTAGTTTGTAGTTCAGTTTAACGGAGTTTCACTTTGAAGTATAGAAATGTTTCTAGTTCCGTAGCGCGGATTCCGATTTCCGTAGTTCTTGATTCCGTTGTTCTAATTTAGATGTCCGAAGCTCCGTGTTTGTGGTTCCCAAACCACTTCCTTATGTCGAATGTCCGTTTCCTCCCGAATCTCACTGTGCCGAGCGATTAAACTCTGGACTGATGTTCACGGCATTTGACATTCAGCTAAGTACCCTGGATTCCGATTTCCGCTCTAGCCCTCTTCCTATTTTACACATCTCTGTGATAGGGTTACTTGCACAAGTGTTTGATTTTCTGTTAGCGCTAGTAGTTTGCACACCTTTTGTTATTACCACTCTTTTGTTGTGAAGGTTCATTGCTGGATGCTGTTTTTGTTCGTTTTTTCCTTCCGTGGTTTAGTGTGTGTTTTTTGTACTGCTAGCGCTAATACTTTTGAGAGTGTGTACAAGCTCTGCTTCTATATCCAGCGAAGACTCGAAGCCTTCTAAAAACCTGTTGTTTGCCCTGTTTCCTTTTCATATGTATGCTGAATAAAGTGTCGAAGCTTTTCACCGCAACTGTGTCCAGCCTTCTCCTGACATCGTAACAGAATAATCCGCCCAAAAGATGGATGCAGCGGGAAAAGTAAGGGCACGCCGCGCCATGCCACACCACGCCATGCCACGCCACGCCACAGTTAAAATGCCTGCAAACAATTCAATTTTTTTTCCCCAATGGACGTTTGTTTATCCCCCCGATGAGTTTGATGGCTTTTCCACCTGGCCACAGTGTTTCTGTTTGCAGGCACAAATTTATTTCCTGAGTTTGGAGGACCCCAAGCCCGACGAGGAACAGTGGGTGAGGTTCCTCCTCTCTCGTTTGGTCGGCTCTGCTCGCCAATGGGCAGAGCTTCACCTTGCCAGTGGATCCATGAAGTTCAAAACAGTTTTGGGCTTTGTGGATCTACTGGTTCAGGTGTTCGGAAGCCCAGACTTCCAACCCGACCTCTGGACCTTTTTGGGGAAGGACCGTCTGGGCGACCGACCTAACCGCTCATTCCTGGAATATTATGGGGGTAAGCGGGCTAACGTGGCGGCCTGCTCCTCAGACCCCCAAAGCCAGGAGTGTTCCACCGAGGGATGCACCCGCCCGGCCGTCCTGCAGTGCCCCACCTGCAGGAACCAGGGATTAAGGAGCAGCTTCTTCTGCTCCCAAAACTGTTTCAAGGGCAGCTGGCGGGTGCATAAGCGGCTCCACCAGCGGGCACCCTCAGAGCTCCAGCAGGAGACTAAGCAGGAGGTCTTCTCAGCGGAGCTGCAACTGGAGGTTAACCAGGCGACCTCCAGCCCCGAGCTCCAGCAGGAGACCCAGCAGGAGGTCTTCTCAGCAGAGCTGCAACTGGAGGTTAACCAGGCGACCTCCAGCCCCGAGCTCCAGCAGGAGACCCAGCAGGAGGTCTTCTCAGCAGAGCTGCAACTGGAGGTTAACCTGGCGACCTCCAGCCCCGAGCTCCAGCAGGAGACCCAGCAGGAGGTCTTCTCAGCAGAGCTGCAACTGGAGGTTAACCAGGCGACCTCCAGCCCCGAGCTCCAGCAGGAGACCCAGCAGGAGGTCTTCTCAGCAGAGCTGCAACTGGAGGTTAACTTGGCGACCTCCAGCCCCGAGCTCCAGCAGGAGACCCAGCAGGAGGTCTTCTCAGCAGAGCTGCAACTGGAGGTTAACTTGGCGACCTCCAGCCCCGAGCTCCAGCAGGAGACCCAGCAGGAGGTCTTCTCAGCAGAGCTGCAACTGGAGGTTAACCAGGCGACCTCCAGCCCCGAGCTCCAGCAGGAGACCCAGCAGGAGGTCTTCTCAGCAGAGCTGCAACTGGAGGTTAACCAGGCGACCTCCAGCCCCGAGCTCCAGCAGGAGACCCAGCAGGAGGTCTTCTCAGCAGAGCTGCAACTGGAGGTTAACTTGGCGACCTCCAGCCCCGAGCTCCAGCAGGAGACCCAGCAGGAGGTCTTCTCAGCAGAGCTGCAACTGGAGGTTAACTTGGCGACCTCCAGCCCCGAGCTCCAGCAGGAGACCCAGCAGGAGGTCTTCTCAGCAGAGCTGCAACTGGAGGTTAACATGGCGACCTCCAGCCCCGAGCTCCAGCAGGAGACCCAGCAGGAGGTCTCCCCAGTGGAGCTGCAACTGGAGGTTAACCAGGTGACCTCCAGCCCCAAGCAGCAGCCAGTGAATAGAGAGGAAACCTCTCCTGGCCTGCTCGTCTCAGAGGTTCTAGAAGAAACCTCCACTCCAAGCCCATGTCCAGATATCACTCCTGCTCTCAATCCAGTTCTCACCCTGGTCCCCAGTCTGGTTCCTACTCCGGTTCCCAATCCTGTTCTCAGTCCTGCTCCCAATCCAGTCCTCGATCCTGTTCCCAGTCCGGTTCCTACTCTGGTTCCCGATCCTGTTCCCAGTCCGGTTCCTACTCTGGGTCCCGATCCTGTTCCCAGTCCGGTTCCTACTCTGGTTCCCGATCCTGTTCCCAGTCCGGTTCCTACTCTGGTTCCCGATCCTGTTCCCAGTCCGGTTCCTACTCTGGTTCCCGATCCTGTTCCCAGTCCGGTTCCTACTCTGGTTCCCGATCCTGTTCCCAGTCCGGTTCCTACTCTGGTTCCCGATCCTGTTCCCAGTCCGGTTCCTACTCCGGTTCCCGATCCTGTTCTTAGCCCTGCTCCCAATCCGGGTCCTACTCCGGTTCTCAATCCTGCTCCCAATCCAGTTCTCAGTCCTGCTCCCAATCCAGTTCTCACCCTGGCTCCCAATCCGGTTCCTACTCCGGTTCTCAATCCTGCTCCCAGTCCGGCTCCAAGCCCCGTTCTCAATCCGGTTCCAAGCCCCATTTCCAATCATTTCCCAAGTCCAGTTTTTGATTTTTATGAGGGCTACATGGGTTTAATTTCGGGATGGGTGTTAGCCCTCCTCCTCAGTGCAGAGGGTGTTTTCACTCCCAGCTCCACTCATAACCCAGCTCACTCCTCAGTCTCCAGCCCTGTCTCCTCCTCCGTCCCCAGCCCTGTCTCCTCCTCCGTCCCCAGCCCTGTCTCCTCCTCCGTCCCCAGCCCTGTCTCCTCCTCCGTCCCCAGCCCTGTCTCCTCCACTATTTCCAACCCAACTCACTCCACTATCTCCTCCTCTGTTTCCTACCCTACTCACTCCACTATCTCTAATCCAGGAGCTGAAGCAGGTTCCAGGCAGAGCACCAGGTCACGCGCAGCTCGGAGATCCGGGTCCAGCACCAGGTCACGCGCAGCTCGGAGATCCGGGTCCAGCACCAGGTCACGCGCAACCCCGAGACCCGGGTCCAGCACCAGGTCACGCGCAACCCCGAGACCCAGGCCGAGCATCAGGTCACGCGCTACTCCACGATCTAGGCCGAGCATCAGGTCACGCGCTACTCCACGATCCAGGCCGAGCATCAGGTCACGCGCTACTCCACGATCCAGGCCGAGCATCAGGTCACGCGCTACTCCACGATCCAGGCCGAGCATCAGGTCACGCGCTACTCCACGATCCAGGCCGAGCATCAGGTCACGCGCTACTCCACGATCCAGGCCGAGCATCAGGTCACGCGCTACTCCACGATCCAGGCCGAGCATCAGGTCACGCGCTACTCCACGATCCAGGCCGAGCATGAGTCCTCGTCCAAGTCCTCGTCCAAGTCCTCGTCCAAGTCCTCGTCCAAGTCCTCGTCCAAGTCCTCGTCCAAGTCCTCGTCACGACCCGGTCGACTCTGGCTGCGGGACATTAAATTGCACCAGCCTCGGTTCCAGGGGGGCAGATGTGCTAATCTTGCCCAGGGGTCCGGGTCCGCCACAACGGACAAAGCTTGCGGCGCTTCGGGAGCCGCGCCTTAAGGGGGGGGCTCTGTTATGTTCCCTCTCTCGCAGCGAATGGAGTAGCTTACTTCCGCATTCCAGCTCCATTCAGAAGGACTCTCGTTTTGTTTACCTCGGCCATGTGCGCTTTTGTTATTGTCTTGCGTCATGTCTCTGTCCCCGCCTCCTTATTTCGTATTGGTTCTCCATGTTATGTGATTATCATTTCCAGGTGCCTTTGATTTCATGTATGTTTTCTGTGTGTTTAAAAAGCCCTGTTTTCTTCCACTCGGGGCGGATTATTAGTTTGTAGTTCAGTTTAACGGAGTTTCACTTTGAAGTATAGAAATGTTTCTAGTTCCGTAGCGCGGATTCCGATTTCCGTAGTTCTTGATTCCGTTGTTCTAATTTAGATGTCCGAAGCTCCGTGTTTGTGGTTCCCAAACCACTTCCTTATGTCGAATGTCCGTTTCCTCCCGAATCTCACTGTGCCGAGCGATTAAACTCTGGACTGATGTTCACGGCATTTGACATTCAGCTAAGTACCCTGGATTCCGATTTCCGCTCTAGCCCTCTTCCTATTTTACACATCTCTGTGATAGGGTTACTTGCACAAGTGTTTGATTTTCTGTTAGCGCTAGTAGTTTGCACACCTTTTGTTATTACCACTCTTTTGTTGTGAAGGTTCATTGCTGGATGCTGTTTTTGTTCGTTTTTTCCTTCCGTGGTTTAGTGTGTGTTTTTTGTACTGCTAGCGCTAATACTTTTGAGAGTGTGTACAAGCTCTGCTTCTATATCCAGCGAAGACTCGAAGCCTTCTAAAAACCTGTTGTTTGCCCTGTTTCCTTTTCATATGTATGCTGAATAAAGTGTCGAAGCTTTTCACCGCAACTGTGTCCAGCCTTCTCCTGACATCGTAACAGGTACACAAGGCACCTTTTCTTTGTTGCCAACATATGTATACTTGAGCATTAATGGCAAGTTTTTCACTTTCAACGCCTGTACATGGAGCAGAGAGGTAGGCTCTGGCAAGTGGAGCAAGCGCAGGGAAACGATCTTTGTTGATCCTCCAGTAGGTCAATGGGTTTTCGTGTTTTTGCCTATGACATATTTACATGCAGCTGTGAGCGTGGCTGTGACGTTATTGCCTCTGCCGCTGGCAACAACATGGACCGGCTCGGAATCGGAAAGACGTGAGACTGACCGGCCGGTCACCGGTCCGGGCCGAGCATGCGGTAAATCGGCTGATTCCGGTCCCTGGCCGGTCGATCGGTGCATCCTTACTGTTAAGTAATGTTGCTGGAGATGGGGATGGGAGTGTCTTCATGATGTACTCATGCATACTACATGCACCTCATTTTATACAAACTAATTGGTTTGACCTCTATTACAGCCGCTTGTTGTAGGGCTTTTAGCTGCAAAAGTTGCCCTTGATCAATAGTAGGTCACATGACCACATGTATGTAGGCTGTACTGTATTATGTGCTAGGAAATCCACTTACCTAACAACCCTGGAAATGTCACATCTCTGGCAAGTCATTTTAAATGTTGTCTATATTTTATTGTTTTGGTGTTTTAATCTTGGATGATACTTGGTTTTGGTCTGGTTTCTGCAGGAGTTGAATAGAATAGAACACTTCCTGGTGTGTCTTTGTAAGGAAGAAAAATCCCAAACTTTTTACCAACAGAATATAATGGAATCATGTGTATGTGCATTCTGTAAAAAAGGCAGGACTAAAATCCCAGAGATACTCAGGTGATATTTACATTACACCACCTCCTCATGTAAAACTAGTCCATTTCGTATAGGGCTTTAGTAAAATGTAAAAGTGCATTTTCAGTCAAACAGCTATGCAGTATTTATGCAGGTAAGTATTAAAGTTCAACATTACAAATTAAATATATACAGATTTTACACTGTTTTTTTACTGTCAAAGACAATAACAATAATGAACAATAATGATGGGAAAATATATTTAACAGAAAATCACGCAAAGGTCTTCAACAGTAAAAACAGTATGAAATCTGTAAATATATTCTTTTAATGTGGTGTTGCTAGTGTATTTAAAAGTAGTGTCTGGGACTACTTAAGTATGAAGTATTAAGTATGAAGCAACTATAGAACCAGTATACAACTAGTAAATTAGATGTTGAACACGCTATTTGTTTCTGTTTAGTGCTCCAAAAATCCATATCTGTGTCTATATTTGTGTTTAAACTCAAAGTAGGCATGGCCTAAACTGGAGAAAGTTGTTTATTTTATTTTTTTAAATGAATCCTACCACAATAAAAGCCTCAGAGGTAGAAATGCCAGCACTGCCACCATGATCTGTGAATTCCTGGCTCTGACAGTTCCTCAACCTCAGCTACATCACCCAAGCTCATAATTGGTCTCAACTTGAGATGTGCTCGGGACTTTTTTTTTCTCACGACTTCCCAATGCACACCTCTAGGCTTAACCAAATGCCCTCCTCTTCATACCTGTATTTGTATCTGTAGTAAATAAAGTAGGTTAAGTACACATTTAATATACACTTTAAGTATACAAGTCATGTTTAATGCAGTTATGCACTTTAAAATGTTGGTTTTGTTTACACCACCTACCACTTCCTGGGACGGTGGTAGCTCAGTGGTTAAGATATTGGGCTACTGATCGGCTACTGATCGTGAGTTCAAATCCCAGCACCGCCAAGCTGATGGGCCCTTGAGCAAGGCCCTTAACCCTCAACTGCTCCCTGGGTGCCGCAGCAAAAATGGCTGCCCACTGCTCTGTGTGTAGTTTGTAGTGTGTGTTCACTCACAACTCCTAATGTGTGTGCACTAACTAACTTGTATGGGTTAAATGCAGAAGACAAATTCTGAGTATGGGTTACCATGCACTGACCTTCACACTTTCACCAATCATGTAAAACTATTCTAATAGGGCTTTAGTAAAATTGCTGGCCCAGTGGTAGCCAGTAAGCAATGATGGTGACATGGATGGCTACAGAGACCAGGAAAAAAAATTAAAATGCACTGTGCCTACATGAATTTGACTCACTACTTTCTGTTGCCATATCCCACGATTCTACTACTGATACTAATACTGATATTTGCCAAAACGTGAGGTTAGTTAATTTCATGTTTTATCATGTGTTGAATTGAAATTATATTTACACAAGTTACAAACACTATTCCTTTAGTGAATTCAGAGCAATTTGATCAAAGACACTAATAATTTAATACACTTTTCTGAAGATACTGTATGTCAGACACTAGAGACCCAAAGTTATCAAAATAAGTCAGCTTTGATATCATAATGATAAAAGTTTATAGACCTGTTGGCATCTTCCAACAGTAGAAACTCAGATTAGTTTATCTTAGAATGCAAAAAATAAATTGTATTTTACTTTTTTAACAATCAGATTTCTCCAAAAAGATTGTCAAATAATTCATTCCACTGTAGAGTTAGAATTATTGATTACTTGTTATGATATTTACTCATAACAAGCTTAACATTTTCTTATACTATTGGCAGATAATTTTCCTTCTTTCAAGAAATAAATGCTTAAAATTAGAAAGACAAAAAAAATCTTGAATAATCTTATATTTGGTTTACTGTAATCTCATAATAAGAAATATTAGATAAATTTGCCCATATTGCACTGTATATACTGTAGCTTCACTATACTGTATGCTATAATTTGTTTATCGTGTGTTTATAATAGGAAATACTAAATAATTAGAATATATTCAAGATATTTTCAATTTCAAGATTTGAAATTCAGTTGACTCGTTTGTGTAGATGTACAAACAAATGTCTGTAATGATCAGATTATTAGTGTGCAATTAATTTAATTATTTTAAAAGATAGATAGTATGTCCATGGCTGGAAGCCAGGGGAGCTTTCCTCTGAGTGTGGGACATGACCTGTGACACAACATGAGTAGCAGTTAGAAAAGATGCAGTTGGCTGGATTTTAGAGGACACACGTGTTAGCCTTCACCCTGGCTGTCGGGGGGAAATTTGCAGATGTCCAAATTGGTTATGAATGGCAGGGAAAATACAGCCTGCATATTTATAGGTGGCTATAATGTCAGAGAACATCACCAAGAAAACTGGAGAAAATGACTATGTACAGAAAATGGGAAGCCAGTTGAGCTTAGAAATGTAGGCATCCATGGGTGTCAAGACTTGGGTAGATGTGACAACGACAGTTTCATGTGATAAAACTAAACAAAAAAGTGTGAAGTCAGTTAAAATAACAAGTTATTGCTCTAATTAAGATTTGACGAGTGAGCATCTGAGAAAATAAATATATAAATGGATAAATGAAAAATTGGCCTGAAACCTTCTCTAGTTAATATACCCTCCAATAGACTTTGTAGAAATACATTGTTTATTATTAATTTGCAATGTAGTTATCTATTTTTAAACATATTTCTCACAGAGCATCTCATTTTCACACTTTAGAGAAATGTGGCCGAAGTGTTAAAAATTATAGTGTGTTTTATTATTTTTTATTATTATTAGGAGACTTTAATTTTTTGGAAATAAAGATAAACATGCCTAAATTATTCATCTTATCCTCTATTCCCATAACAAGGTTTTTCTTAACATCGATGTGCTGCATCTCAGGTCCCAACTTAATAACATGGAAAAACCATGGCTCATTCATAAGGCTGTGTTTTTTTTTTTAATATTTAAAGAAATGACCAGCAACAGCAATGGGAAATTATTTCAATTTAGCAGGACCTCCCATTGGCTTATGTTTAGTTTTGAAAGGATGGCACTGCACTGTTAAAATTTCAATTTTAGCATGGTTTACCCTACTTGGAGGTAAACACACACACACACACACACACACACACACACACACACACACACACACACACACACACACACACACATGCCTCTGTTGACTCTATGACTGACTGTGCAATAAAAAAGAGTCACTTACAATAAGCTCTTTATTGGCTCTGGTTGTTTTGGGTTGCTACCTGTGTCTGAAAAATACCTCACAATGATGCATCAAGATTTCTTTGCCACAGAACTAATAAAGATTGAGGTCAAAACTCTTACTATACTCTTTACTGGTTAATACAGCAACATTTTAAAAATAAATAAATAAATAAATAAATTTAATTAGTGCTTATTTAAGTACTTAAGAGAAGAGGTGGGGCTTCAGTCTTTGTTTGAAGACAGCGAGTGACTCAGCTGTTCAGACAGGAAGGGGACATTTATTCTACCACCTGGGTTCCAGTACACATACTACCTATTGGGAATAAAAGTAAATCCAAAATGCAGCTAAGCAAGGCTTAATAAGATTTATTGCTATATTTTGGGTGTTATTAGGTGCCATTTATTGTCATGGACAGTCATCCAAGACGATTTGTTACAAAGCACACCAAATATAAATTTTCCAATTTAAGATCTTAAGCTGAAATGAGGAAAGATTTCTGTCCTTGCACTGTATGAATAAGTATATAGACGTCAGCAACAACTAAAACAGTAGTGCTGCTGTCATGCACTCTCTTTATAAGTATTTTGTCATTTCTGGTGGGGAATTAGAATTAAGTTGGCATTAGATGAATTATTAATAGTTGCCCGTCTCTATAAAGCCTGAAACAGGATAAAACTGTTGTACTATGCTGTGTGAATACACTCCCAGACAGCGATGGCAACCTTTGTTAAGATTCCAGCTTTGAAATGCAAATCAACCCCCTCGACATTATACATATGTCATAATAACATCTGTACTCAATAGCAGCAAGTAGTGTTTGTGACATTTTCATTACTCTTTATGTTTATTGCTTCCAAAAAAGGTCTTCTCCCTGTCACATTTACCAGCTGAGTTACTTTGATAATTATGTCAACATGGAACAGCATCTGGTTTGCTTATGAGGATGTAACTTATAATTCAAAGAATGTGTTTTCCCCCAAAGAAAACAAACTGAAGATAAATATTCACAGCCTAAAGCACTCCAACAATTAATATTCAACAAAAGTGAATCCTTCTCAACTCTTCACACTTCACATCTTCTTTTCTACTGTGGGAGTTGGTTAATAGCCTCTGAAGGATCTTCATTCCTTTATCCAGCACACTTGCAGTCATCGATGGACTATAAAAGCTCGGTTGTCTCTGAAGACACTGGGCTAAAGTGGACTGTCCTTTAGCACTTGTTGTTTCTGCATAATTTTAATGGAAAATTGAACAGATGGGTGATAAAATGCTTTGACCTCAAATAACAGCATCACTGTTCTGGCAAAGACAACATCAATCTTGTAAGGTCCCCTGTTAAAGTTGTCATTTTGTATCATATATATAATGTATCGTGATGAAACATCATATAGATAAAAAAATAATAATATCAAAAGCAACAGTAGAGTTCCTTGAGGCTGAGAACATTATATATATATATATATATATATATATATATATATATATATATATATATATATATTTTTTTTTTCCCATGGAAGACAATTCATCCATCCATTTTCTGTGCTACTTATCCTACACAGGGCCACAGGGAGCCTGGAGCCTATCCCAGGGGACTTGGGGCACAAGACGGGGGCCAACCCATCGCAGGGCACAATCATGCACACCCCTCTGGACCATTTGGAAATGGCAATCACCCTACAACGCATGTTTGACTAGGGGAGGAAACTGGTGTACTTGGAGAACATGCAAGCTCCATGCACACAGGGTGGAGGCAGGAACTGAGCCCCCAATCGGCAGTTCATGTTCAAGTTCAGTTTATTTGTATAGCGCTTTTAACAATGGACATTGTCCCAAAGCAGCTTTACAGAAGTATATAAATTCAGGACATAGATTTTAAATTTATGAATTTATCCCCAATGAGCAAGCCAGTCAGTGGCAAGGAAAAACTCCCTGAGTTTTTGAGGCAGTGCAAGGCAAACGTGCTAACCATTAAGCCACTGTGCACCCATGCAGTTTCACTTCTCCAGGGTCCTGGTTTTGATCCTGAGCTTGGATTACTACTGTCTGTAGGTAGTTTCACATGTTCCTGCTTTGTTCACGTAGGCTTCCTCCCACTGTCCAATAAATATGCGGGTAGGCGGATTGGACATGATAAATTTCTCATGGCTGTGAATGAGTGTATGAATATATGTGTGCATGGTGTCTGTGTGGAATTGACGTGTCATCGGGGGTGAATTTTCCTACCTTGTATGCAGTGCTACCAGGAAAAGCTTCAGATTCACCGCCACCCTGGCCAAGATGAAGTGATTACTGAAGATGAATGAGTGAATCTTGACACTTGTGTTTTTGAGAGAAAATACTGATACTGTTTTCTTCATCATCCCAATGAATGCTGCCAAGAATTCTGTAGACCATATTTACATTTTACAAACACCCTTATCCAGAGCAATTGACATTCAACATTCTTCTCTCTGTATTTTTTAAATTTTTTTATTTTTTTAAATACAATTGAGCAGAAAGGACCCAGCAATGGCAGCTTGGCGGTGCTGGGATTTAAACACACCTGCACAACCACCTGCACCCTAGATGGGATTACCACTGTAGCATATACAGTGTATATCAACATAGTTGCAGTACATGCAGAGCTTAATTTGAGCTGGATCCTGCCGGAATAGGATCCGGCACCTCTAAAATATAGCACATCTGCGTTCCGAAACCTTTGCAGCTGGATGTTTAAAGTCTCACACAGCAACATTATCAAAACAAATAGTTTTAGTTTTTAATTCACCAAAAGTAAAATAGAACAAAAAAAAAAAAAACCCTGCAATAAAAATGCTAATCTTATATTACCGCTACTCAAATATTGCTAATAGCCAATCATTTCAAGTTCAAAATTCAACTGAATTCATTGTCACGAAGCGAAGTCTACAGACACGGAGCATGCGTTGTAGAGTGTGTCACGGCAAAAAGAAAGCAGTTATCATTAATAGCATTTTTAAGAACCCAAAAATGACAGCAAAATACTAAAAGTACAAAAAAATACTAAAACGGCAAGAGTCCAAGAGAGCGAGCAGCAGCAGGTCACTGATGAAGCAGTTATAAACTCGTTACATTGCTGTACCAGTGTGATCAATTACATAGGCCTACCTCTCAGCACTGAATATCGTTGGCTAGGTGAGATTCTAGAAACACGGATCACTGCCAGATCACCACCCGCTTAGTGTTCCGGGACCTGCAGATTTACAAATTAAGCACTGAGTACATTTATACATGTACAGAAACATTTTAAGATGTAAAGTTAAAAAATGATTCATAAAAAGAAAAAATAATTATAACTCATGAAAACAAAT
The DNA here is from genome assembly GCA_023630585.1 of Cranoglanis bouderius. Taxonomy (NCBI): domain Eukaryota; kingdom Metazoa; phylum Chordata; class Actinopteri; order Siluriformes; family Cranoglanididae; genus Cranoglanis; species Cranoglanis bouderius. The sequence goes on along the minus strand of CM042550.1, from coordinate 5,971,218 downwards.
TATATAAATACACATATAATGAAACAACTACAAATCGGACGGAAGGTCTTCCGTGTTTTTGTTAATGTATACCCATGTATAAGTCTGTTGTGAATAAGCCTATGCAGCCAAATCTGGTTGTTACGTGACACAATTTTACAACATATTTTATACTAGTTTATATATGGTATTATATAACATACTGTATAAACTAATGTAAACTAAGTTTCCTATGTATCACATCTTTGTCCAGAATATTCAGCAAGCTATATTATATCCAGCACAACCACAAACTTCATATCCCAGAATTCTCAGTCAGCCTGTGCACTACAATCCATGCCACCTGACCAGTCACATGAACCCTATCTCCCCTGATCACACACAACTGGTTCTATGCACAAACTCCTGAAATAACACAGATTTTATACATACTTCAGAAAATCTTGCCCGTGTGAGTCCAAGTGTTCAATTTGTGTTTGAAGATTGGTTTTGGTTTTGAAGTCTGGTTTTGGTGACGATTTTGGATATGTCCTTGTCTGCTCGACTGCTTGTGTTTGTCGAGCACTTGATAAACACTTTGCACTTGCATTCAGCTTTCAGCCTCATGCTTGACACTATGAGAGGTAATCATTTCATGGATTTTTGACATATTTGAAAGGCCACTAAAGACGTTAAAGAAAGATAACACAGATGGTAACAGGCATTGCATTTTAACTGGTATTCTAAAAAAAAAAAAAAAAAAAAGTCAGTTGTGCTTTAACCATCTGCTGATACATAGTGGCTAGCTCTGAATGCATGTTTATCCCAATGAGATTGGTTATGCAGTACTATCACATGATGATATGCTGTTAATTATTGTCTCACTAATCCATAAGTTTTAAAAGCACTTAAAGTCACCACATCAGTTTTTTTTTATGTGCGTGTGCATGAACTGCGCTATACAGTGAATAGAGAGCACATGCTTCATGTTATTGCTCTTATGTGGGGGACTATAGCACTATCACGAATGCCTTATTTATTAAATTTTTTTGCACAGCAGCATCTTTTCAATCATGTTCAAGGTGCAAAGGCATTCAATAAATCAGCCAGCTGAAAGGTGTTTTGTTTGCATTTAACTGATGCTGAGTAAAATAACTATTACAAATTGATTGATTTTTATGGAATACTACTCTCTGCTTGAGAGTGTTCTTGAAAGCTCACCTCATACTTATTGTCTAAATCACCCCAATAGGTGAAATTTCCCATGATTCTCAGTGTCACTCCTACTAGCCTGAAAAGACTGTTGATCTCTGGCCTTTTAAATATTTCCACCCACGCATACCTGTGAGTGCTTGCAAGTATGTGTGAGAGCCTGGAACAGCTTTATTTCCATTTCAGCCCCATACCTTTATTAGCCGCTCAGTATAGCAATATTTCCTCATAGTTAAAACACAGATGGTGTAGTTTGTCATGGCATTAGCAGAAAGAAGACCTTATGTCTCTGGGGTGCAAAGTGAGTAAAATAAGTCAGCAATATTATCATTTTTAGAGGGAAAAAAAGCATCAAACATTTATCAATATTTAATTCATAATTGGCACCTTGAGGCAGGCTGAAAGAATATTGCACACAGTCCTGCCTGTGCTTTTTTTATATGCTTGTTTTTAAGCCAAGGACTTAAAAGGGTGTATGAGGGAGCATGTTCTGGCTGCCATATCTCTGTTTTGGTTTCCAGTCTATCTGGGTTATTCAACCAGGCATTTCTGAGATATGCTTTGGCAAACAAAACAGGAGCTGAGTTGAAACAAGGGTCTTGGTTTCAGCCAGGTGTGGAATTGCATTGAAGAAGCGCAAGAAATGCATGTTTTTTTTTTAAATTATTATTTAGGTTTGTCTACAGATTACGTAATTTTAGCCCTGATTTTTCTGTCTCAGATTAATTTCAGGAATCTGCAAGACCCCAATCCCCCCAAACCCCCCCTCCCTCCCCATATAAACACGTTTGGCGCAAGCTGCTATGCATCTACCTTGCGACTGCTTGTGTAGTGTGGGTGATTTATTTTGATATTCTCAGCAATGAATTTTGTAGTGCGTACCTCTACAACAAGTAACAAGAATATTGAAGAGACTCACAGAGGAAATCTTTAATCCAGTGTAATCATCTGTTCATGTCAGGGCACAATGTGAACACAACGTTGCTTCTATAACAAATATTTGGCATGTCGTATCCAAAAGGATCTTAGGAACAGCAAAAACAAAAACAACAAAATTCCTGGCATCACACAGTATAAAATATGGTTTTTGAACTTCAGCTCCAGTTCTCTTTGCAGAACAGACAACCTTGCTTTCTGCATCTCCCTAACCAATCCTTCATTCACAGTTTTCTTTTATTTATCTTTTATCATGTTTCTGTGCAAAACAGTGCAGAAACAACCACCACAGCCAGTTGCTTGAGACAGTCACACCATAGACAGCCCACATTATTATTGTCATGAGAAAGTGGGATTTGAGGGTCAGGCATCTGTGATTTCTCCAGGTGAAATGTCATGACAGTATAGTCTGTGATTGCTCTGTGTAATGTGTACACTGCTACGTCCACAAAACAACGGATTGCAATTAATAAACGTCATGTAGTATATGCAGTAGAGCGATTCTGAGATTTTGAAAGTCCACTTGGCTTAAGTACCACTGGCTCTGGAGCACAAGAAATGGAAAGCGAGACATTCATGAAAGAAAGAGTATGGGTGTTTGGTTTTTAATGTGTCACTCCGCAGTTTCATCCTGGTCTCTGATTGAAATATAAAATAAAATATCAGTTTCTATTCCTTTCTTTTCAGTCCCTCCAAAAATTGTCAGCTTCTCAAACAGTTTGGTGGTGAACGAAGGCTCCAACGTCACACTCATGTGTCTGGCTAACGGCAAACCAGAGCCTGCAATCAGCTGGAAAATGTTGTCCCTAACAGGTAAGAGACTCCACTTCCTTTTTTTATGTCACGCAATAGATATTTATATTCTCTCAAAATCACAGTTCCAGCTGAGGTCCCGGTGCACAATAGGTCACACCGGTGTGTAAGAAAACGTGCAAGAAAAGGTGTTTATGACACATTTTGTATTTACACAATATAACATTTCAGTTCAATTTTACAAGAACACGTTTCGTACCTTCATCTCGCGTCTGAATGAATATGTGTTACTGCATCCCTTAATGAGGTTTATGAATATTCCAAATTACACGTCATACTCAAATAAGGTAACACATTGGGTAGCGTTTCAGTGCGATAAGTTGTATGTGTGGGTGTGTGTAGACATTTCAAATAAACTGGGTGGTATGTTTGCCTATCAGCATGCGCCACAGAGAAATCAGCTCCGTTTGAGCCTGTCTGTTCCTCTGCTGCACCCTGTGTGGCTTCACATTATCAGGAGAAAAAATACATTTTTAATGTTTAATGATTCATGTGCTTCTATTGTGCAATAGCCCACGTCTCTCTGCTTTTATGTCAGTACAAGAATCTGGTAATTGAAATGTTAATATGACATTGATGTGACTGCCTTTTTTTAAATTTTATTTTATTAAGAGTTTTGATAGGCTCTATTATAATACAGTACAGGTGTCTGGCAGAGCTTTTTACAGCTTTTATTAATAAAGATCAACTACCACAGTTAAAGCAGAGAAAGAAAACATTATGTTCATGATGTACATGGTTAAAGGTGAGGAATATACAAAGGAAAGCATAAATTAACCTGCACACAAAAATTCAGCAGGATCAGTACTATCCACAATAATATTGTCTTTTACATTATGTATGTTCATTCTAAATCAGTATCATGGTTGACATAGTGTGTGTTCATTTAATACAGATTCATTAGTTTGGCACTTCACTGCCTTGTAGATATGATTTACTCTGATACACATTCTTGAAAGGTAAGAATCTTGATGAGACCAGAAGCAAGTAAAGGCGAGTGCACATGAAATGAGGTGTGTAACCCTTAGCCTTTCTGCACTCTCAAATCTGGATGACAGGCTTCCCAATTTCAATATTAACGATTTTATGACATTTGCAGACTTAAAGTACATTTATTTCCAGTAAATCCTTAAACATATTTTTTAATTGAAGTATTTGAAAATGTAAAGGATGCTGTAGCTGCTGTTGTTTATATTATCCAGGGTGTAAGTATTCAACCCCCTTGAACTTTAAGTGGGACATGAATGACATGAATCTATCGAAAATACACCATAATAATGTAGTCTATGGAAAAATCAATATAGTTTGTAAAATTACTTACAAATAAAAATGGTCAAATTGTGAAAGTATTCACCCCCATTGCTGTGAAACCACAAAATTACCATTTGCCATCTGAAGTCATATACAAGTGCATCTCAAAAATCATCAAGATTGTTGTAGGCTGATTGGCATTTCCAAATTGTCCGAAGTGTGTGTGTGTGTGTGTGTGTGTTTGTGAGGGTGTGTGCGATCCCTATCCAGGGTATCCTCTGCCTCATGCCGCGAGCCCCCGGGATAGGCTCCAGGCTCCCCATGACCCTGTGTAGGACAAGTGGTACAGAAAATTTATGGATGGAAAGAATATGGCACAATCGTGACTCTGCTTAGAGGAAGTCATCCACCAAAAGCCAGTGACAAGTTCAAGAGTACATTAGTCAGAGAAGCACCCATCATGTCAAGTGTGACTCTGAAGGAGCAGGAGAAATCCATAGTTGAAGGGGGGTGAATACTTATGAAAGGGACTATATCATTATTGATGTGAAATATTCCTGCCAGTCACACCTGGCTTTGTGGGAAGACTCTACGGCTTAAAGATCTGAATCATCACACCTACAAACACCACGGCTACCATGACAGATACTTTTCTTAATAATCCCAGATGTCTAGTGTTAACTCCCACACAGCATCTGCAGCTAGGCATTGCCACTGACAAGCTCAGGATTTCCACTTGCAGTCCTTGTTGAGCTAGACGTTTATCTAAATTTGAATCTAGGGAGCAAAGCGAGCCCATGCATTCACATTGCTGAAAGAAACTGATGAGATTTTGTTTCTGAGTAGCAGTGATTGAATGGCCTACACCTTTTGTATATCACCTTTACATTAAGATAATTCCCTACCAGATATAATTGGGTGCCACTATGTCAAAGACTGCAACAAAAGTTAATATCAAAACAAATAGTTTAATTTAGGAAGAAATCAGAACAACAAAAGCTTGGTGTAATAGCCTCCGTTTTTTGTAATATTACAGCAACTCTTTGGTAAATGAAAGAATAAATGCCTATGATCTTTGGAGGAACCTCCAGTGCTTTTCAAAGGCAGTGATTTATGTTGCAGCTCAAAAGATACGAAAGACAATATTCCTCCTTGTTCTAAAACCGGTTTCTCTCACATATTGCAATCCAATAAGTATTCTGAAAGAACACAGGTGAAATAAGACTTTGCACGATAAGCAGTATCAGTCTTATTGTGTTCTGGGTAAAGGTGTCCATTTATCTGATCCAGTTTACTTACTCTCTAGTAAATTACACAAACCTGCTTTTTTGTCACCCAATGATTTTTTTTTTCTTTTTTAAGTATAGAACCAAGTAGAGGCGTTAGATTTATTCTTCTACACTAGGAAAAGCATTTTTCTTGGTTGTAACCAGCGTCCATTATTGTGTTAAATTGTGCATGGATGCTTCATTTGAAGCTTCATTTGACAGGTACAGGTTGTGAGGTTTTTATATGAGATTTTAACATTAATATTCATAATAGAAGAGGTCTGCAGAGTTGAATTGGTCTTCATATAGTGCTGCAAAACCGGCACGGCATGGAATGCTAATTGACTATTCAATAACAACAAATGAGTTATTATAATTCTATGAAGTACCATTCTTATGCAATGTGTGCGGCACTTAAAGCTAAGGGTTTCTGTGCTTGCTGTGCTTCGTATGATCAAGGCAAGTAATCAAAACTGTTTACAGCTTTAATAAATACTGGCAGTTTCACGTTTTAACCTACAAAATTTATCTTGTTTTTTTTTTTTTCTCCTCTAATACCAACCGACAAATTGCGCATGAAGGCATTTTAGATTTGTGCAAGGAGAGAAGAGGATTATACATGTTATTTTACAGCTTCATAATATTGTGTTGCTGCTGGATATAGAACAAGGTCAATACTAATAATACTAATTGAGGAACTGTTAGTAATTTATCGTTGCCCGTGTTTAATTGGTTTGCATAAGACACTGTTTTTTTAATGATGCCATTTGTGTCTGCAAGGCTTGGCTGCTAAAGCACTATTACATTAGTTAGTATTAGAGTTTGGGTTCATTTAGATGAAGGCAAAACACTGCAGGCTTTTATTTTTATTTTTATTTTTTATGAAGTCCTGATTGTGTTAATCTAGTCTATAGCTGTTTGGGTATAATGAGACTTCAGCGCAGTTGCCGTGTTTGTGAGTTTAGCAGCTCATTTCAGGGGCCAAATGATCCCTGTAGCAGGAATGCTATAATCTACTAGTACAGCTCTGCTCTACTGAGCTCTCTCTCTGTCTCTCTCTCTCTCTTTCTCTGCTGCCCTCGGCTTTCTGTACCAACTTCCACTTTCATTATTTATCTCTTCTTCCCGTTTTTTGGGATGACAAAAATAATAAAGTGTGAAATAAATATATATCCACAGGGTGGAGGCGATTGATGATACAATGGCCTTGTCTGCGTGTTGGACAGTCGTGACTCATCGCAACAACACACTGGCTCATGATAGATCCACAGCTTAAGGGAGTTTAACTGGATCAGAGGATCACAGTAGTATATGCTACTATATACATACGGAATCCAACACAACAGGACCAGGCTGTTATAGGAAAGCAAGCAAAGACAATGTGGTGTGATGCACAGGGCAGCAGTGTGTGTTGTTCTTCTTATACCAGAGCAATTTGTCAACACAGCGCAGTTTATATTTATTAAAAAATGACATGTTGTATGGCATGTTACATTTAATGTGGTGGATTGCAGGCTTACGAGATATTGATTTTTCCCTGCTTTCGATTTACCAGTTAAAAAATAAAATATGAGATTAACGATTTCGTCCAGCAACTAGAAAAAATTCAGAACCTAAAAAAGAAAACAACCATATGTTTTCCACCATGTCAGGTTTAAGGATAGTATGGAAGAGCATAATAATATTATCAGCTGTGCACTAAGGAAATGCTTGCTGGCAGCGGCAATCGTTAAAACTCAGCTGGATGGTGGGTTTTTAGGTGATTCTGCAGTAATGCGCAGTAAACAGTGCAGCGATTTCAGTACATTTTCGATGTAATCCTTTTCAAAATTGGTTGCCCATTGTCCACATGGTCAGCATTTTCAATCTTGATCTGCTGTTGCTCACTGGTTAAATGCATCTGAGCTCTGACCTGTATAGGAGAGCCAAAACCCGAAAGTGCTGTGTCCATATATTTATCACTAATAAATATAGGTAACCGATGTTAAATATATTAAATATTGCTTAGATGAGCATACATTGATAGATTTTATTTTAAATGAATGATCTCCATTTACCTTAACAGAAAGTCAGGATGCCACAGGAGTATATTCAAGAGCAAGCGAGCTGGAAGGAAGGGGTGGAGCTTCCAGGAGGTGTCATTTAATATCAGAGAGTTCAAAACACGTGCGCTAATCATTCCAGATTAATATGTTGATTGGATTATCTCTCATCTGTAATTGGGGAGGATTTAATTGGTGGATTTGCTTGGCAGATTTTTGAGTGAATACTTGCACTAGCATACTCCGATGTTAAATTGGGAGCTCCTGTGTAAAATGTGTGAAGGCTGCAGGTCTAGTGATATAATATATTCATAGAAAACATCACTAGATATTGTGGCAGTATAAAATCATATAGGAATGAGTAAATTGTTATATTGCACAAGCCTAGTGGAAGGTCAGGGAAACAAGTTAGTTCCTGTTGCTTCTTCTTTTTCTCTCACTTGAAAAAAGTAAGAAAATACAGCATTTATCTCTGACTGTTACATAGCATATACATGCTCCAAAGTGTTATTTAGGTTTTTTTTCCTTAAAGAAGGCTTCACCATAGCAACGTTTATATGTGTTCTTTTATTATTCAGCTTAAACTACTTTACCAACTTCCCGGACAAGTCCCTGTGGATTAGTTGTTACTATAGAAACAATATTATACTGGAACGAGCGCATTATTATAAACCTGTGATTTGCTTATAGCTGGCATTATTGTCAGAGCAGCTGTTACAGAAAATCAATCAGCACCTTTTAACCGGCTTCAGAATCAAGACTTTAGCAGCACTGTGGTATTAATGCATGTAGTTGTTAGTCAATGCCTCAAGCAAAGAAACATAGGTACAGTACAAGAGAATGTGAGAACGTTGTCTAACTAGCAAGCTTATTTTCTGAAAGTATACAAAGTGCATTCTGTAAGTACTTGGACAGTTCAACCCCAGCACATTGGCGTTCATAAGTAATCATGGCTAATGCGGTGGAAGTATGTGATGCTAGCCTTAATTTGATGAGTATAAACATGGGCATTTGTATCTATTCAGAGTTGCCAGTTTATTAGGTGCATTATTCTAGTAGTATGTTGCAAGTCCTATGGTTTTCAGGCTTGTTGCATTGTGCTGGATTGCTGTGCCAAGCGAAAATTGTGCAGTGGACAGCAAACAGCTCTTTCCACCTCATCCCAGGGATACTTGATTGGGTTGAGATCCAGAGACTGTGCAGGTCACTGAAGCAAACTCGTTGTCATGTTCCTGGAACCTATATATATACTATCATACTGGAAATGTCTATTCAAGTAAAACTAAAATATAGCAATGACTTCATGTAATGAGAAAGAACACTTGTTTCAGACGTTCTCAGAAGGATTCATGTTGCTTGCACCAAATTCTAATGTAGTCATCTTTGGATTTGTCTAAACAAGTAACTTTTTTCCACCTTCAATGCTCTAGAATCCTCACATTTTCACATCCTCACAATGCAATTTTCAGGTTTAGGTTGGTGCATTTTTAATACAAATAAAAATACAGGGTATCCCAAAAGTCTCCATACACAGGAGAAATTAACACTTTATTTTTTAATTTTTTTATTTTTTATTTTTTCACACATAAAACATACTTATAAACATACTTAGTTTATATTATTTTTTTTTTTTCAGATAGCCTTTAAGAATGCCTTTGACGAAAGAAGAATATATTAAAATCATTCTCATGGCTGGATCAGGAAGCTGTCACAAGGTTGTGGTGGACATGCAATTACATGCATAACACCAGATATGTTAGCACGAGTTCATCATGAGTGTGTACTGTATTTACAAAGAAATGGCAATCACGTAGAGGATGTTATGGAAATAATGTTATATTTTGCTAAAAAGTGTTAATCCCTATGTAGGGAGACGTTTGGGGCACCGTGTATATTCATCTATAGGATTCCTCTTCTGTAGGATCAGTGATGGTTTTATTTCTATTTGCATAATTAATGGAAATCCTTGAAATGGTTGTCAGCTATTTGCAAAATGCTAGAATAAGCATGTCTGGCATTAGCTACACTTTTTATTTTTAAGTTCTTTACTTAATTAAGCATTAACTAGAAACATTGGTCTGCCTGATTTGTCACATGACATATGTACAATTTATTTAAGCATATGGCTGAATCTAATACACTGGCAAATCAGCTTATTAGGTGAACCATATACAAACCACAGCCCTATACTGACTGATTTTCATGAGTCCTCTGTATGCATTCACATACATCCAAACAGAAATGCAAACACACAATATCATCTTACACTGCTCTGATTTCAAAATAAGCAATAGCTGTAGTGTTTAAATTTGACTTTTTGTATAATAGAGGATTTGTATATTTTTATGGTTTTGAATCAAAGTGCGCTTGTCAGAAGAAGTGATCTTGTCTGACAAACATCTCCACACAACAAAGCCAGCATTATATTCAAAGTAGCAGACACGTATTGAACATAGGATTGCCTCATTTTGTGTACAATTTTTACTTTTTAGGTGGATAATACATCAAACCTTTTTATTGTCTATGTAAAGAGTTTTTTAATATCTTGTCACACTGTCATGTCAATTATCAAGCTGGATACAGATGAATTTATTCATATGCAAATAATTTGCAGGAGCATTTACACTAGAAATGTAGTCATGAAAATCCAATAGTCATATCCTATGAGAGTTGCTGAGTTTGTGTAAATGTATGCATAACAGTCCCTCCAGGATTTTGTGATCGCAGAAATTAACACAAAATCAGGCAAACTGCAATATTCAAAGGAACTTGCAATTTTTCAAAATTACTGCAGATTTTCTGCAGATTTGGACCAAGACGCGTCATGTGACGTCATTACAACGTGCATTCAGCCAAAGCCCTCATTAATTCACATGCATTGAACATGTACAGCTAAAAGGTCTCATTCACCAGCAAATATTACTGTGAAAGACTGTGCAAAACAATTTTGTGCAATTGCAATTTCACCACTTCAAGTAGTTTTCCACAAAAAAGCACAAAAAACTCCACAAGTTGCATTGCAAATTTTGAAAAAAGCTGTAGCAAAATCAAGCCTTTTTTGGCCACAACAATAAAAAATGAAAACCTTCAGAAATCCTGTACAGATTGGCATAACAAAACTCTCTATTGTGAACCTTGATTGATTGGCTTCAAATCATATAATTGACGGAGTTATTGCAATTTCATACATTATTATGCTGTTAATTTTAAGTCACTTATTTATTTTAATTGCATACAAATAAATGTTCAGAAATGCAGACTTTTAGTATCATTAACTTGAAATGAAATAAGGCAGTTCAACACAGTTTGTAATAAAAGTCCTATAAAGGGAGGAAGAGTTAGTGTGTGTCTGCTGTAGCCAACACACTGCAGTTGTTGAGATTCATTACTAGAAGATTTAGTGCACGCTGCAATTTTTGACATATTTTAGTCATATTTTTGTCATTGCCAGCTCTGTGACATTTGTCATTTATGGAGTTTGTGGATTTGTAAATGTAAATCAGCTGCACTGTGAATGTGCTTGGTAATCTACTATCAAAATATGCATGTGAATATGAAGTGTTACGGAAATGCTTATAAATCTGGCTGAAATGTATAGTTCACTTTGTCCTGTGAAAACACTTACACAACTTTACTAAATGATTGAAAAATAATAAGGCTGCTTGTTTGTTTTCAGGTAATTTATTATTAATCGATATTGTGAGAGATGAATTAATGAGAATTCATAACAGTAGGTATTCGAATATTCAGATGTTTCGAGCTTTATATTATTTTTACTGTGAGGCCAATATTAATTCTGTTATGATATCTAATGTCTATTGATGTTCAAGTGTCTCACTACTTGAAATGAAAAGTCCTTGTTTCTGCTGCTTGTTTATATTGTGTGAGAACTGAATGTCCAGTACCGTATTTCCTCATCAAGTATTCCTCTCAATATGTTGATGAATGACAATCACCTGCAAATTACCAGGCGTGTGCAAGGCATTTGCAGTTGATTGTCGGTGTTGGTGACGCCCACAGCACTCCATAAAAATCAAAGCTCACAGTGCTGAAATAATAAGTAAACAGAAAAAAGACTTTGTAAGAAGTAGAAATGAAAGTTATTTAGACTCACGTCTGTGGAAATATTTAAGAGTAACAGCACCTGAAAAGGTTAAAATCTAGAGACAAATTAAAGAGGTGAAAAGAAAATGGTGAGAAACAAAAACAGAGGAGAAAAATAAGATCTACACTGTACCCAGGTTTTCATGCACAATATTGGTCAACTTTTTTTTTTTTGTTATAATTAAATTATTAGTTTTATTGGTCCTAATTTGTGGGTTTGTATTGGCTCACTCTCTTAATTTTCATATGTTGTGTTTCACCAAATGTTTTCGATGCTACTCTTGGTTCCTGACCTAGTGAACTAGCATGAAGTGGGTATAGAAAAGAGTCCCCCCCAAAAAATAATCACATTTTGTTGCTTTGTAGCCTGAAATGAAGACGGACACAGTTTTTGTTTTATCCAGCTGTAGCAAATCAGATGAATCTGAAACGTTTAAAATATATTCTCCACCAATTTATGTAACGAATTAGCTCAAATGGCGTGAAATATATCTATATATCTAATCAAAGCATGTTATGACCAGTTATAAATATACATCAGCCATGAAAGGGAATTAATGTATGTGCACATATACATATAGATAATTAACTACAATGGATTATAATTAATTATGACTATATATGTGGTCTAGATCAGCTTTTAGGATTAGCTGTAGTCTAGTTTTAGAATTATGAACTCTAAAGAGGGAGTTTATCCTTCTGGCCAGGAAGGAATCTCCGTTTTGTTATTAAAAATAGAGCATGTAGCGAGCCTCGCAGTGTAGAAGGGACTTGATCACATGACCAAAACAGAGAAAATCAAGCGTGGTGATAATAGATTTTAATAAGTGAGTGAAACTACGCATACACACAACTAACTCTAAGCAAACAATACATATGTACATCTATATACAAGAAAAGAAAAGGTATAGAAAGAAAGTAATGAAATGAAAAGGAATGGCAGACAAAAACACAAACGATTAGCCTTTTTCAAAACCAGCAAGAACTTGAATCTCCTGTAAACAGGGGTACAATCTTAACGCCTATATAGATCAATTAAACTATACTTGCATGGCTTAGGTGTTGTCGGTTTCAAAGTTTTGCGCGCAGTCCAGTAGGAGTTCGCATTGAGTTTGGTGGTTCGTTGTTTGAAAAGTCGTGGGCCGTGAGGCGGTTGGATCTTTTGCAAGAGAGTGGTTGTAGCCGGCCAGAAAACTGAAGGCAAGGGTGCCGGAAACGGTAAAAACAGGAAGAGAGAGAGGAGCAATGCGTGTCGTTGTTTTTAAAGACAACACCAACGCGCACGCCTCTCTGGGCTATTGGCCAATCAGGAAGTTGGATTTATTGGCGGGATGAACTCTTTGTCTGGTCTGAGACCTGAATTTGCATGTCCTGGGAGGAGCCGGTTTAAACTGTATTACATATGAAATTAAGAAAAAGCATGAAATAATGTATCTCATCGTAATATGATATGCATAATCAATCAGAGCATCAAGAGACGATTAACTACATACCAAATTCGATGGAATTAGAAAATATTACAGGTAAAACATGGTTACAGACATTTAAAATGATATCCTAAATTACACTATCCAAAATCATCCTAGCTTGGTTACAGAGGCACACAATACATGCAAATAAGAAAACATTGAACTATTTGGACATCGAATAATTACATATAATTACATGTTACATTCAAGAGAGATTTTTCCATTGTGTGTGTGCGTGCGTGCGCGTGTAGGTAAGTTTGTGTTTGTGTGTGTGTGTGTGTGTGTACGAAGGGGGGAAGGTTGGTCGTTAGCATTCCAAAGGTATCTGGTCAAACTGGGGCCAGAATGGTCATTAAATGATGGGGATTTAAAGCTTAAAGATTTCGCTAAATTCAGGTTGATTCAGAAATTAGTTTAATACCGTCAGACGTTACACAGCTGTAGATCTTTTGACAGTGCCTTGCCACCCAGAGTTGATTGTTTCCTTCAGTTGCACTACCAAGGACTGACAAATGCTCCAGGAAAGCTCATTTCATGCTGAGCTAATCAAAATGACCAGCGCTGATCACAGTTGAAAGTCAAATGGCTTTTTGTGTCATTAAGAAGGTGATTAGCTACATCTTATTGAATTTACAAGTCATTTTTAGGAAGGGGGTGATCCTTTTTCCAACTCAGTGATTCTCGTTTTTAATTTAAAAAAAAAAAATTATGTCATGTTGGTGTTATATCTTTCACTTGGATGTTATAAGTTGCAGTGAGTAAATACAGCTGGATAAAACAAAAACTGTGTCCGTCTTCATTTCAGGCTGAAAAGCAACAAAATGTGATTATTTTAAAGGGGGGTGATTCTTTTCTATACCCACTGTACTATAGAGACTATTATTACAGACACTTCTATTAGTCGCCCTGGATAAGGGCATCTGCTAAATGTAAATGTAAATAAATAAACAATTTAAACTTGACAGTATAATCCATATATGCAAGTGCAGTAATCCAATCAAATGATATGATTTGAAGTCAGTCAGGTTTACATTTTGAGGTTTCTATTAGTTAGTCATCTTATGCATAAATTTATACACACTCAGGAGCATGAGTAGGATACTATGTTTTTTTCTAAAATTGTACGATTTTCATGAATAAATCCATTAGTTTACAGCTTGATAAATGAGGACCAATGAGATTAGGAAGCCGAGTACATACATATCCCTTTCTTTCCTCCATCTACCCTGTGTGATCAGAGTTGAGGGGTCCCCTGTTCCCCTGTCACATGACAGATGCAGATTCAGTCATTCAGCATCCATCTCGCTCTCTCGCATCACTCTGGAGCATCTTGGGATGTGTTAGTGTGTGTATATGTGTGGGTGTGTATGCGTGAAAGAGAAGTAAAGGGATCTGCTGGAAAGGTTACTTTCTAAACTGCCAGTTCTAAAACTACACTGCAGGGAAGCCTCAGATCAAAGCAATAACTTTTCTTGGAAAAAAAAAAAAGAAAAGATTGTTTTGCCTGATTATGAGAAGAAAAAGCAGGAATTTTTTTTTCTCTCTCCAATTTTAATGGCTTCCTGGCAGTCATGAATGCCTTATGAATGAATGAATTAATTAACACTAATAATAATAATAATAATAATAATAATAATAATAATAATAAATTAACCTGAAATTGTATACCCTGCTGAAATTTGTATGTATATCTACAAGCTGGTTTAGGCATGATTGACAAGTTTGGAATGCCACTAGGCTGCCATCTAATGCTCCATGCTTATTTTGCTGAAAAAAATCACTATTTCTGACATAGGCATGCTTTATACTTCTATGAGTTTCTACAAGAATGTCAAGTCCTTGTGTGTGGACGCTTGCATAAGTATAAATCGCGAACTTTGCATGTAATGTGAGGTTGTACACTAGGGGGCAGTGTGGCATGAACCTAACCGGAATTTACAGGAAATGCTACATGAAAGAGAAATCTCATTCTAAAAACAAGAGACAGCACCATATAAATATGGAAAAGAAAACACCATGGGTGTAACTTTGTTTTGAAAAGTGCTGGGGTCAAGAATGATGATGGTGAAAATAAAAAAAATAAAAAAGTTTTTGCACCAAAAACTTTTCTGAAGCATTTTCACTGATCTGTATCAAGCATTTCCTATATTGAAGCACTCCAATTTAACTACTGGTTAAACCCACAATTCTAGAAGTCACAGAATGATGGGTGCTTTAGATTTATTTATTTTTTTTATTTATTTATTTTTTTAATTGAGTTGGTGCATCTTTACTTGGAATGTTGGAGGAGAAAAGAAAATAAAGTGTGTGATCCTGTAGACTGAATAAATTGGCCATTATAATGACAGCTACAGGGGTTATAAAACCTCACATTTTATATTTGCAAATGTCTCCAGTTCAGAATTTGAAATTTTGTAAAAGAATTCATGATTCAATATCATGGTGTTATCGTATTGCCATGTGTGACGCAAACATGAAGACAGGAAGAGATACCTGATAGAAATTCATCCATGCTGTTACTTTATAGCTGACAGGATGCACAAGTTTTATCGTAGAGGAGACGTTACAGACAAACACCACCCTTAATAATTAAGAGCATAAATAAAGCTATCGACAGATATATTCAGAGAGCATTTTCAACCGTTACTTCACAAGATTTGCCAGAAAGCTTCACGTTGAGAGTAGTTGTGTGCATCGGGACTGAAAAAGTAGTCGCACAAGTGCAAGGTTTTTACTTTCATGCTGAGCTTGAAAGGCGCTGAGTATGATGCTTGCGGGCAGATTTGCCAGGTTTCTGCAAGATTTGCACCCGAACGACATTTCAAAAACTGCATAAAAAGACTTCAAACTAGCCCAAAAAGTTTGCCATTGGACAAGGGATATTTTACTTCTTTTTTTTTTTTTTACTTCTTTTTTTGTCTCTTCATCAAGTTAAGCTAAGAATCAAGTTAATAATAATGTAGAGCATGCACTGTGTACAGTACCTCTGCTGAGGTCTCCAAGAAATTATTTAATTATTTTAAAAAATATTAACTTTCTCAAAATGAACATTCTCCATTATTATTCAAAGAAAATTTTATATTTTACAAATATTATAATGAAATGCAGCTTAAAGGACCCCATATTGACTAGCAGCAGCAAGCAGTTAGCTTACTTACTCACATTAGATAAACGACAGAACAATTGTCAGAAAGTTCCAAAGGACCTCTGGTTCAGAAGTTGAATAAGGTTATATTTTTGCACATTTTATTTGTTGTTATAATTTGTGTCTGAAAAATTACTTTTCCCAGCTGCCCTGTTTTTTTTTCAGTGTTTTCTAGTTTTTAATGGCATAGTGGTAGGGTTCACATTAAATAGTAATTTAAATAAATAAATACAAACTTTCTGTATAGGCCACACCCACTTTTGGTATAAATTCAAATATAGATACAGATGTGGATATTTGGGTCAATAAACAAATACATATACAAATAGAGACAATGACATTGCATTACATCCCTAATATACAGTGCTGCCCCATCCTGATTTCTTCTGTTTTTGTGTATATCTCATACTAAATTGTTTCAGAAATTAAAACAAAATCTAAGATAAAACAAAGGCAACCTGAGCAGACACAAAATACAGTTTTTAAATGATAATATTATTTATTGAAGCAAAAAAGATATCCAATACCCATTGGGCCTGTGTGAAAATGTATACTACCATAGCTACTAATTCCCCAAATCTGTGAAACTGCATTCATAATGGGGTTCAGCTGGATGAGACACAACCAGGCCTGATTACTGCAAACCCTGTTCAATCAAACCAACATATAAATAGAACTTTTTCAACAGCATGAAGTTGGTTAAAAGGTCTTACATACTATTATATTCAAGAAATTCCAGAAATGATGAGGAAGAAGGTGATTGAAATACATCAGTCTGGGAAGGGTTACAAAGCTATTTCAAAGGCTCTGAGATTCCAAAAAACCACAGTAAGAGAAATTGTCTACAAATGTAAAAAAAAAAACAAAAAAAAAACCTCACAGTAGTGAACCTTTCCAGAATTGGCCAACCTTCAAAAATTCCTCCAGGACCACGGCAACTACTCATCCAGGAAGTCACAAAAGAGCCAAAGACATCAAAGGACCTATAGGCTTCTCTTGCATCAATAAAGGTCACTGCTCATGACTCCACTATCAGAAAGACACTGGGCAAAAATGGCATCTGTGGAAGAGTGGCGAGGTGAAAACCACTGCTAACCCAGAAGAACATTTAGGCTCGTCTTACACACCTTGGTGATCCTCAAACCTTTTGGGAGAATGTTCTGTCGATTGATGAGTCGAAAGTGGATCTGTTTGGAAGACGGGTTCCGTTACATCTGTTGTTTAACAGTGTTCATAATGCTTAAAATGGCTATAATACAGGGTGTCCCAAACATCTCCATACATAGGGGACTATGTACGCCAGCACCACATCGGTTGTGCCTTTGTCAAGTGGATGGATGAATTTGTTAATAAGTTTGGCAACACTGTCGCGTGTGATGTACTTCCCATGATTCCTGTTAAAGTCCCTCTCAACCTTGCAACAGCTTCCTGATCCTGCCATGAAAAAATATATAATATAAAGTAAGTAAGAACAATTTTGGAAGACATTTTACTGAAAAGTGTTAATTTCCCCTATGTATGGAGACTTTTGGGACACACTGTGGAAAAAACTACACTGTGTTTGATTCTTCTTGACTTGTGGTTTACAATCTTTTCTTTGTGTGAAGGAGCATGGAATCAGTATTGATCTGAACTTGATCCAATCATACACGGAGTGTAGACATCACATCAGTGTGAGCCTGGTTTTGTACACACTGACGTTTGGTTGAGTACACTCAGAATGTAACCTGGGCTTTCCTTTTCAGCTTTCTGCTTTTTCTGCTTTCTGCTTTTTTTTGCAATGCAGTGTTGTGATGAATCCCAGGACACCCAATCTGAAATTCTCAAAGACAGCATACTTAAAAACACTGGTCTGGTAGAAGCAGAGAATATAAAGCATTTGAATGCAGCATTGTAGTGATTTGCTAAATCCAAATCATGAATTGTCACACCTGTAAGTCCCGCTCTTTGATATGATCCTGGATGGCAACCATGAAGTACTTAGAATGGAAATAAATAGTCTCGTTTCAACAATCACTCCTGTGTGATTGAAGAGACTCTCTGATGCACCTGCTGCCAATGGTCCATATTTATCTTGTGTTTGACAGCATATTGGATGTCTGTGATACATTCTCCATGAAAGATCCCTTAATTTATTGTGCCACAACAGCGATATGTGCTTTTGCTGAAATAGATAGATAGATAGATAGATAGATAGATAGATAGATAGATAGATAGATAGATAACTAATGTCAAAATATAAGCCTATGTTGTAAATAGCTAACTGTAAAAAAATTTACAGTCTGTATCATTTTAAATTAACAGCAAATAAGCATTTCATTCAGTCCAAATAAATAATTTTATTCAAATGTATAAATCAATATATCTGTCCGACTTCCTAAAGGCTTGATTCTGGGCCCCATAAAAATCTGTTCTTCTATTACAGACAGTTTCTTGTTATTTTTTTAAAGATACACAAAGATTTAATATTTAGGCATCTTGTCTCTGAAGGGCAAGACTTGTATCAGAAATACAAGGAGTCAGCTTTGACAGTGATCTTAGTTTTAAGAACCAAGCCTGTAAAGCCTGCAACATAGCATAGTGTCACCTCTGTAATATTTCTGAGGCTCTTGACATTTTTCCTCTGCTGACAGTAAGGAACTTTTACATGCTTTTTGTGTCACCTAGACTGGATTACTATAACACTCTCTTATCCGGCCAGAATGCTACTGCCAGAATCCTGTCATGTACCAGAATGAGAGATCGTATTTCACAGGCTCTTAATCTTTTTATTGGTTACCTGTATTGATTGGTTAAGTTTTTTTTTATTACATTTTACACACCTTCATGGTCTTGCCCCTCACTTATGAAAAGAATGTTTGATATTTTCCTACTATGTCATTTGGATTATTAAACAGTATGATCCTAGATATAAATGGAAATGGAAGAACAGGGATTTTTTAAAAATTTACTAGCCCCAGATTTTACCCCATTTCCATAAAAGTTGGGTTTTTTTCTAAAATGCAATAAAAACAAAAATATGTGATTTGTCAAGGCTCTTGAAACTTTAATTAACTGACAAAGGTACAAAGAAAAGATATTCAATGTTTCCACTGACCGAGTTGTATTTTGTAAATATAAACAAATTTAGAATTTGATGCCTTCAACACACTCAAAAATAGTTGGGACAGAGGCAAAATAAGACTGAAAAGTTTATACAATATTCAAGTAACCATTTTGGAGGATCAGGGTTAGGGTTAGGGTTAGTTTGTAACAGGGGAGGGTATCATGATTGGGCATAAAAGGAGCATCCACCAAAAGCTCAGTCTTTGCTATCAAGGATGGGTCATGGCTCACCACTTTGTGCCAAACTTTCACCATCTACAGTGCATAATATTGTGAAAAGAATCAGGGAATCCGGAGAAATCTCATTGCATAAAGGGCAGGGCTGGAAACCACTGTTGAATGTGCGTGATCTTCGAACCCTCAGGCGGCATTGCCTGAGAAATCGTCATGCTACTGTGATAAAAATAACCACGTGGGCTCGGGAGTACTTTGGAAAACCATTGTCACTTAACACAGTCTGCCGCTGCATCCAGAAATGCAACCCGAACTCTATTAGGCAAGAAGGAAGCCACACATCAACTCTATGCAGAAACACCCGCGAGTTCTCTGGGCCCGAGCTTATCTCAGATGGACTGAAAGGCAGTGGAAACGTGTGCTGTGGTCAGATGAGTCCAAGTTTCAGCTTGTTTTCGGGAAAAACGGACATTGAGTTCTCCATGCTAACGGTAAAAAAGACCAACCAGACTGTTATAAGCAAAAGGTGCAAAAGCTAGCATCTATGATGGTTTGGGGGTGCATCAGTGCCCACGGCATGGGTGACTTGCATATGTGTGAAGGTACCATTGATGCGGAGGCGTATATTGGGATTTTAGAGAGACACATGCTGCCATCAAGGCAACGTCTTTTCCCAGGAAGTCCATGGTTATTTCAGCAGGACAATGCCAGGCCTCATTCTGCACGTGCTACAACAGTGTGGCTTCATAGACACAGAGTGTGTGTGCTTGACTGGCCTGCCAGCAGTCCAGATCTGTCTCCTATGGAGCATCATGAAGAAGAGAATCAGACAATGGCAACCAAGGACTGCTGAGCAGCTGAAGTCTTGTATCAAGCAAGAATGGGCAAAAATTCCACTTGCAAAACTGCAACAATTTGTATCCTCAGTTCCCAAATGATTAAAAAGTGTAATTAAAAGGAAGGGTAATGTAACACAGCGGTAAACATGCCTCTGTCCCAACTTTTTTTGATTGTGTTAAAGGCATCAAATTCTAAATTTGTTTATATTTGCAAAATACAATTAAGTTGGTCAGTGAAAACATTGAATATCTTTTCTTCATACTTTTGACAGTTAATTAAAGTTTCAAGAGACTTGACATATCACAGGTTTTTGTTTTTATTGCATTTTAGAAAAAAATCCCAACTTTTATGGAAATGGGGTTAGTACTTATTTTAACTTCAAATCTAGAAATATTTGCACTTCTCTATGGTAGGTAAGTCCCATCATTCAGTAATGGTGGCTTGAGATCACAAATCACATACAGTGCCCTCCACTAATATTGGCACCCTTGTTAAATATGAGAAAAGAAGGCTATGAAAAATTGTCGTTATTGTTTAAGCTTTTGATCTTTTGTTAAAAAAAATCACAAAATACTCTGCTCTCATTGATATCAAACAATTGCAAACAAAACACAGGTTTATCAACCAAAAAAAAACTTTGTTAAATATAGGTGTGCAACAATTATTGGCACCATTTTAGTCAATACTTTGTGCTACCTCCCTTTGCCAAGATAACAGCTCTGAGTCTTCTCCTATAATGCCTGATGAGGTTGGAGAATACATGGTAAGAGATCTGAGACCATTCCTCCATACAGAATCTCTCCACATCCTTCAAATTTTGAGGCCCACGCTGGTGGACTCTCCTCTTCAGTTCACCCCACAGGTTTTCTATGGATTTCAAGTCAGGGGACTAGGATGGCCATGGCAGGACCTTGATTTTGTGCTCAGTAAACCATTTTTGTGTTGATTTTGATGTATGTTTTTGATCATTGTCCTGCTGGAATATCCAACCATGGCCCATTTTAAGCTTTCTGGCAGAGGCAGTCAGGTTTTTATTTAATATCTGTTGATATTTGATAGAGTCCATGATACCATGTATCCTAACAAAATGTCCAGGTTCTCTGGCAGAAAAACAGCCCCAAAACATTAAAGAGACACCACCATATTTACCAGTGGGCATGAGGCTACCTCTCTGTGTGCGCCAAAACCACCTCTGGAGTTTATTGCCTAAAAGCTCTATTTTGTTTTCATCTGACCATAGAACCTGATCCCATTTGAAGTTCCAGTAGTGTCTGGCAAATTGAAGACGTTTGTTTTTGGATGAGAGTAGAGGCTTTTTCTTGAAACCCTTCCAAACAACTTGTGGTGATGTAGGTGAATTCGGATTGTAGTTTTGGAGACTTCTGACCCCAAGACGCAACTAACTTCTGCAATTCTCCAGCTGTGATCCTTGGAGATTTTTTGGCCACTCGAACCATCCTCTTCACAGTGCGTTGAGACAATATAGACACACATCCAGTTCCAGGTTGATTCATAACATTTCCAGTTGACTGGAACTTCTTAGTTATTGCCCTGATGGTGGGAATGGGCAATTTCAATGCTTTTGCTATATTCTTATAGCCACTTCCCATTTTGTGAAGCTCAACAACATTTTGCCACAAAACACAGCTATATTCCTTGGTCTTACCCATTGTTATAAATGCCCTAAGGGAATATGGCTATATTCCTTGGTCTTACCCCTTGTTATGAATGACTAATGGAATTTGGCAAATGTGTTACCACATATTTATACCCCAGTAAAACAGGAATTCATGGTTGAACAAATTCCTGTTCCTAGTCACCCAGGTGTACTAAAAAATGTAAAATATCAATGGGGAATATACTTCAAATATATTTGTTTCTCATATGAATTCATTGGGGTGCCAATAATTGTGGCACACATATAAACAAAGATATATATATATATATATATATATATATATATATATATATATATATATATATATATATATATATATATATATATATTTGATAAACCTGTGTTATGTTTGCAGTTGTTTGATATCCATGAAAGTTTTCTTTGTGAATTTGTTTAATAAAATATCGAAAGGTTGAACAATAAAGACAAATTTTAACCCTGTTATGATTTGCCAGACCCTCTAAAACCTAGCATTTTTTGTCTGAGTTGGTTCTGCCACCACTCTACTGCCAGGAATAGGGTGGGGACAAGAGCCATCAACAGCAACCTCTTCCTACAGCTATGATAGACCATGCTGGTCTAAAATTGATGAACAGATGAGGGCATGCTGAGCTAAAATGTGCTTGGAATTGTGTAGGAAAAAGATGTGAACATTGAAGCATTGGAAAGATAACACCAGAAGAGATAATGTGGGTGGCATTACACAAGTCACTCCTCCCAGTGTGTAACTCAACCCCAAGCTCCAGGATGTGACAATGGGTAATTTAATATGTCTGGCAGTTATAATGGCTTGCAAGCATGCACTAAAGAGGTTAACCCTTTGGTTATGGGGATACAGGGGGCTGCACATACCCTCAGTTTTGTATGGAGTCAATGAAAACTAAAAAAAAAATGCCTAATGAAAGTGTAGATGTGAAATTACACTAGGATTCTGGAATAACTGTGAAACATCTAATGAGCCTAACCCAAATATACCTACTCATCATGAAGCCAGTGTGCTCAACCAAAGAATTGGTAAGCTAGAAAACACAGTTCTGTAACTTTTGGAATAACATGCTGCAGCAAATTTCAGAAAACAAATGCTGCTCTTCAGGCAGCTGATTTAGATTTATGCACTGTTGCAGATTTGTTTGGCTCATTGAGGGCTTATGTGGCAGGACAACTCAGAATTCTCGGCGAAAAACATGTCTCAAACAGTGCCTCATCAGAACAATGTGGATACACAGCAGCAAAAGTAAAGGGGGAAAAAAATCATCACTTGAACATACAGGCCGAAAGAAGTTCAGGACATATGTTTTTATTGCTGTCATAGACAGACACTGAGAAAATGTATCAGAGGTATTTCTTTGGTCATACAAAGAAATTCAGCAGACGTGGGTTTTAAACAATATTCAAACCATCTAATCATATGATCTATGCATTTCAGCAAATAAAATAGAAAAGAAATATGCAGTCAGTTTGGTGAAATCATTTTTGGATGAAATAGCCTAATTTTGAGGAAATGTGAACAAAGCAACAAGAGCACTTATGCAACTTATTTAAAAAAAGAAAATGGCAGGCAATATTTCCAGATGTTGATTTTGTGCTTCCTGACTTTACCAGTAACAAACACAAGTTCAAAAATAAATCCATATTTACAATGGATCAGAGCAGTCAATAAATATCAATAAACTGATGTTCTTTGCGAATTGGATTCTAGCAGTCTAATAAATGGCTTAAAAGTAAGAAGTTGTCATTTTTTCTTGTTGATTATTAGGTTGTTGGGTTCATTGCATGTATCTTTTATGGAGATATCTACTCCCATAGACTCTAGCTGCAGACATTCACTCTCAGCCTCAGTGATGTCATACATGCCATACCACAATGCCAAAAGTGGCTATGCAGTTGGTCACTGGGTGGTGATTCTAAGTAATAAGAAACTCAGTTTATAATGAATTAAAGAGGTCTAATGAATCTAGGACTTTCATGAGGGTTGTCTCAGACTCAGGTCCCTTGTGGATAGTCTGTCATGGCCATAGTTGTGAATGGGGTCTGCACTGTACATTGTAGCCAGACGTGCTGCTTCCCATGTTTGTTCTTAGTGAGGGATTGATAACACACATTGAAATGGAGCAAGGCCCATGGAGGAATGAGTGAGTTCCCATGTGCACATGGAAGGTAACAACTCCATGCCTGCTGGTTGTTCCTGCTGTAGGAATGGAGGAAGCATCCAGTCTCTTGGTTCAGGCATCCCACATGGCCCCCATCCTACATCACCATAAAAAAGAAGCCTGCTGCTGCAGGGAAAGTAGAGAGACAAATGTAATCCAATGCTAATGCCTCCTTTATGTATTCTTACATGGCACAAGTTTCTGGGATCAACAAAGGGTCAGTAGCACAGAGCCATGTGGGGGTAGTTCAGATGCCTTGGCTTTACCATTGAGATTTATGTAAGAATCAGGGATCTGCATCTTTTTTCTGTCTCAGGGGTATCAGTCTGAATGGCAAGAAATTGTAGGGATCTGCAAAAGCTTTTACAAGTTCCAAGTTCCAAAAAGTATGTTTTCCATACCCCCTGGATATGTATGGATTATTATAAGATTTCCAGGGGATATCCAGCACAGTGCTGATAAGAGTGTACTTAGTGATTTGAAATGAGATTCCTGTATGTATGATCAGGGGTTTGATGATCTTATTTATTTCCTCAGTGGACTTCCCTCCAATGTGTGAATACCTAAAGGGTTCTTTACAGGAACCAATGAGATTCTTAACTGCTGTGCTACTTCTTCACCCAAGAAGTTGCCAGCTGCCCAGGAGTCAACAAGAACTGGAAAATATTCTGATTGGTAACCCTAAGATAAGCATATTAATAGAGTGCACCTTTTGTTTTCTAGTAAGTCTGTGATGGGAGAGCTCATCTGGGTAGTGGACATTGCTCCATTAATAGTACATGCTAAGGCACTCCCTCCTTTAGTACTACATTTCCCCCATGGACAACTTAGCCTTGCCTTACATTGCACCACTGTCTGATTTGCATTCATCATGGATAGTCATTTTTTGATACTGGTCAGGAGACACCTGGCTCTCAACAGATTATTGGTATGGATGGTGAGCAGAATGAACTACTGCAAGGTGAGCTATTCATTCTTGCAGGTGATCTCAGTTTGGAGAGGATCATTCAGGTCTCAATAAAATGCACTTTTCAAAACAAGTCCAGCTGCTCTGAGGGCTCAGAAACTGAGTGCATAGTCAGCTGCTGAAACTGGATGATCGAATACTTCCCAGAATGCCTGAGCCAAAGAGTTTGCTGTAGGGCTATTGTAGGACTGTACAGTACAAAGGGTGATAAAGGGCAGTAGTCTAGTGCAGTCCGGTGCTCTTCTGGTAAGCAGAGATATAGTCAGGGGTATTTTGTTGATATCTTGGGAATGGCTAGTGAAAAGCAGAAAGCGTTGTGTGTCGAACCCCTTACATTTTCCACAAAATCTGCTATATATCTCAGGCAGGGCTATACAAGGTTTTTGCATACTTGTATGGCTGTAGGGGCAGTGGTATGACAATGAGTTCCTCTATGGCCATGGAGATTTACTGGAATTGCTGACCATGTTTTCCAAGAAGATGGCCCAAGGGAATGACAGACAATTGCAAATCTCAAAGTTCCATTAGTCTCATGTAATATTCCAGATTCAAGGGAGTTAGGATCCATATGCAGAGGTTTTATTGAGGCACAAACAAAGCAGACGACAAAGTTTATATCATACCTAATCAGTATGATAAGGCAGGCAATGGACGGTAGACAATTAGTCATGCATAGCAATCTAGGAAGTAGGGTAATGCAAAACAGGTTGAGGTACACAGGAGCTGCACACACATACTATACACTAATTTATTAGGAACATCTGTATACATGCTCATTTATTTGATCTCAGTCACTTTGGAATCTGAGGTTACAGTGGACACAAGCTCGCCAAAACTGGACAGTTAAAGATTGGAAAAAGACCAGGTGACATTTTTCCAATATTCAACTGTCCAGTTTCAGTGAGCTTGTGCCCAGTGTAGGCTCAAATTCCTGTTCTTGGCTGACAGTAGTGGAAACCAATGTGGTGTTCTGCTGTTATCAAGAATAGACATGATATGAGTTCTGAGATGATTTTCTGCTGAGTGTGGTGGTAAAAAGTAATTATTTGAATTACTGTAGCCAGTCTGGCTATTCTCCTCTGTCCTCTCACATCAGCTAGGCATTTCCACCTGCAGAACTACCACTCACTGGATGTTTTTTGTTTTGTTTTGTTTTATTTTGAATTTCTCACCACTCTCTGTGAACTGTAGAGACTGCATGAAAATCCCAGGAAATCAACAGTATCTGAAATACTCAAACCAGCCCATCTTGCAACATCAACCATGCAGCAGTCAAAGTCACTGAGAACACATTTTTGGTTTGATGTGAAAAAGACCTGAAGCTCTTCATCTGTATATGCCATTTTATGCACTGCTGCTGCATGCTTGTCTAATTGGATAATTGCATGAATGGGCAGGTGTACAGGTGTTCTAAATAAAGTGGTCCTTTGCAGGTGCCATCTCAATATATCATAGCAGTGTAATGATTGTTGTATGTAAACAGTGCTTGTTCTGTAGGTTCTGTGACTTCTGTTTGAGATGCTGCTCTTCTGACACTTGTCATCAGTTGGGTCTCTTCCAGGTGTGAGACACTGTCTTTCACATTGCAGAACATTGAATCTAGCAGGCTGCATTACTGTCACACACAGCACCAGGGATTTGGTGATGTTTTTGTTTAAGTCAGTGTTGCGCTGCTTCTTGGCGTTTGACAAAGATAGAAATGTGTGCTGTATTGAGTCCATATCTGTGTGTGTGTGTGTGTGTGTGTGTGTGTGTGTGTATGTGTGTGTGTGTGTGTGTGTGTGTGTGTGTGTGAATTTAAGATATCCTACCTTTGCTCTGTAAATACATGCAATAATGTATGGCACAAAGAAATAAAAATTTCAGCTGACATTACTCAACAATCTACTGAAGTACTGTATTACCTATTGTTAGATTCAGTGCAACATGCATGAGAGTATGATGAAATTTAATGCACACATACTATGTCTGAAATCCAGTCATGTGCTTTTATGCATTTATTGATTGATTGATTGATTTTTTTTTAATTAATGCATATGCGTAAGGCCTCTGCTTTTTTAACCTACACATCCTTTAAGAGGTATAAACTGACTGATTCTGTTTATCTGTCATGTCTGTCAAGCAAACGAAGAC
Source organism: Cranoglanis bouderius (assembly GCA_023630585.1). NCBI lineage: Eukaryota > Metazoa > Chordata > Actinopteri > Siluriformes > Cranoglanididae > Cranoglanis > Cranoglanis bouderius. The sequence goes on along the minus strand of CM042550.1, from coordinate 5,943,973 downwards.
ATTGATTCAGAAGATGAATATTTTGAGATCCCTTCCATCAGCAGACACAGGGCAGGAGAGTACGAGTGCACAGCAGCCAACGACATCGCCATAGACACAAAGACGGTGACGCTGCTGGTCAACTGTGAGTGCTTTCTCTCTGTTCACACAGGTTGACCTATTTCAAATCTTTGGTAAAAGCAGAACAATAGTAACAATTATGTGAAATTATTATCTGAAATTATGTGCTTGGCTTGAGTACTATAATGAATTATGAGTCTGATTCCATAAATATTGTTTATAGTGCTAATAATTGAGATACAATAGATAACTAAAAATTGCACTGACCTGATGGGACATCCACTGATAAATAATTCATAAACGATGACATGGATTAAAAGAAACATTATATTATATCAGTGCCCTTATTACACTCATAAATGCCATGTCTCACAAACTTGTGTGTGTGTGTGTGTGTGTAGATCCTCCCAATGTGTTTGAAGGCAGCGATGTGGGCGTGACTCTGGGTCACAGTGGGGTCTTGAGGTGCGAGGCAGATGCTGTCCCAGAGGCAGATTTCGAGTGGTACCGAGATGACAGAAGGTAAATGAGAAAATGCTTTTGCTTCATCTTCTCAGTGCTGTTGAGATCATTTGAGCTCCACATGCAATCAGAGGATAAGTATGAGCCCTCAATCAGCAAGTGCAGTTGTGGTCAGTGTGTAATGTCCCTCTAAAAAAACATTATTCTTTGAATACATAGATACAGTACATATAGTAGAGCCTTGATGTATTTTGTTATTTAGATATCCATAAGAGGTAATAGATGAGTATTCGGTTAACTGGTTGGAGAGGGGGTGAAAAGCATATTTAACATGGTATAATCAAGTATTGTTTTCCACTGCAATAATTAATCCTCCTGTCACTGGTGGTGTACGTGTTTATATGTTTGGCAGATGTAATACAGAGAAAGGATAAACAGAAAGACATGCACAGGAAAAGCTTTCCTAAATGTCAGCATTACTGAAAATCATCTTAATATTTCAGCCTGTGCTGTGCATTGGTTAAAAACCTTGTGATAGTTTTAACTGCCACAGAGTTTAAAAGGCTATAATCACTTTGATCTTTGTGGGTAGGATATTTGGATTAATGAACCTTCTATTATTACACTGGCAATGCATGTTTATACTAGACTTATTTGCCAGTACAGATTTTTTTTTTATTTTAAAAGGAGGGTTGCTGAATGGCTGAGAAGTCACACATGCAGTGTCATTTGTGGTGTAAAATGTACTTAATTTGCAAATATGAGATACCTGATTTGTGTCCACTGGCATTTAATGGTGGAGTTATACCACCAGAGTTAGATATGGATATAATTGGAAATATATCTCTTTTTTTGTCCTGTGAGCATCATATCTGACTGCCATCTCACACCCTCATGAGAGTAAAAACAGTCTGTATGAGTTGTCTATACTATAAGAACTTTGATTAAAAAACATCAGCTCATGAGACTTTTTTTTTTTTTTTACTTCAGATGCATATCATGAAATTGTTGTTCTCTCCATCGAAATTTTGCAAGATGCAGCTTTTCTTTTTCATATTTTCTCACTGACATATCAAAATATGACATAATGTATACCCAAATTGTGGGTATACTGGCAATTCAGTTTTTAAAAACATATTTTTACATGAATAAATTTTATCTAGCATCACTATTCATTCATTCATTCATTCATTCATCTTCGGTAGCCTTAAGGGAGCCGGAGTCTATCCTGGGCACACAGACCCTGATGAGGGACTACACCCTGGAGGGGATGCTAGTCCATCATATGGAACCACACAAACACCCAACTACATGCCTGTGCACGCCTACAGACAGTTTAACATTAGCCAGTCCACCTACATGTATGTTTTTGGGAGGTGAGAGGAAACACTCATGGTCATCGAAAGAACATCTGAAACTTTGCACAGACAGTAACTTGAGCTCAGAATTGAACCCCGGAGCTGTGAAGCGTTTTTTTTTTATTTTCCATCCAAACTTTATTCATCCAAGCTTTATTGCAGTGAAAGAATCAGGTTAGGATTGGTGTAAAGCATGTACACATCTCCAGAGGAGGTATTTATGTAGAAATCAGGGTTGCCAAATTGGATTAACTGTTTTCAATTCAGTTTAGAATCTTCCCAATTAACTACAAGCCCTGTCAAACTGTGGCCAAATATCAAAATAAATGATATCAATTAGCATACGGTTATTTGTTTTCAGACCAATGGGTTTGGTATAATCTTAATTTGTGAGACACAGTCATGGAACACTGGAGGAATTGCATGCTTTTCATCACATTCATTCATCTTTAGTAACCGCTTTATCCTGGTTAGGTTTGCAGATGGACGCCAGTCCATCTCAGACATGTAGCTACAGTACTGTGTTTATCATTAAAAAGAATATATAAGAAGCTTAAATTACAAAAAAACATGTAATTATGTTTATACAGTATACATATAATGAAGGAGGTTATTGCACATAGGCAGAATATACAGTATCTCAATTTTTTCAACTTTTGATTTGAGAAATCTTGGTAATATACTGCAACACAGTCCTTTTTTTTTTTTTTTTTTTTTTTGTACATATGAGGGATTAAGAGACCACAAAATGTTTGCTGTAAAAAGGAAATAAATCCATAGGCTCCTCCAGGCGGCCCTTTCAGCTCTGATTGAGGTGGTATGGAGTATGCAGAGGTTTGCACCTCAGTAGATTTGACAGCATTTTCTATAGACACCTCATTTTGTGGTGCCATTTTGAGTGCTGTGGATATTACAGGTTAAAAGCTTCATATTTTGCCTGATCGATCTTCTTTATTTTATATTCATCCAAATAATAAAAGGCTTTGCATTCCGTCTAAAACACATTTCGGTGCAATGCATTTCAATATGTTCACTGAAACCCATCTTTGTTGTCAGCAAAGTGAAAAATCAGAGCTGTGTGTGATTAGTGGATGCTGTTGATGTTAATATCTTCTGGCGTCTGCACATTTTTTTTAAAATGTGTAACAGGCCAGCTGCCATCTGTGGCCATGGAATGCAGATGCCGTCACAAATGTCACCCTGCTCTTCAAAAGCAGCTCTGATGTGGTGCAAATCATGCTGGGCTGATCCAGCTCCCTCAGTTTGCTGCCTTGTCTTTCAGGATCTTCAATGGCCTTGATGGAATTGAGATTGAGGACATCGGATCCACATCAATGCTGACTTTTCACAATGTGTCTGAGGCAGACTATGGAAATTACACGTGTGTCGCCATCAACAAACTTGGGAGTGCAAACACAAGCATCATTTTATATGGTGAGTCAAGTTATACATGTGGGTTATACATTAAGCAAATCTTTTTGCTTTATGCGAAAGAAATATATTTCAATAGCATTAATAGATCTAAAAAAAAATACTATTGCTTCCATTCTTTTAAGATGTTATAGCAAGTTTTGATGAATATAGACAAATTATACAACTCAGCTCATTTGCTGAAGATCATTTGGTAACACTTAAGGGATCATAGGGATACATGAGCCCCTCATGATAACTGACCAAAACCTACATAAATATTTATGGAGGCTTATTCCTAAAAACATCAGCTGACATAAAGACTGCCTTTAATTTTGATATCAAGTTGACATAACACTTCAGTCAAGTGACATTTTGTTGACTTACATTTTCATTATAAAAGTTTATGAACACTATAACAACTAGCTCAGTGTAATTCTGTTGCACTATATGGCCAAAGGTTTGTGGACACCTGACCATCACATCCTTCTGTACTTTTTCAACATCCCATTTCAGATTTAGTCCCCGTTAGCTGTTATAATAACCTCCACTCTTCTGGGAAGGCTTTCCACTAGATTTTGGAATGTGGCTGTGAGGATTTGTCCTTTCAGACGCAAGAGCATCAGTGAGGTCAGGCGCTGATGTCGGGCGAGAAGATCCACATATGGGTGTGATGGGCAGGTGTATGCACATGATGGGCACATGGTGGCGTAATGATATACATTTTCAAGGGAGATTTAAATTGCCAAATTTAAAGGTAAAATTATCTCTGGACCTCAGCACTTAATAGTAATAATAATAATAATAATAATAATAATGATGCAGTAAATACTAGCAGTGAGAGGAAGTATAAAATAATAACAATGTACAATATAAAAACTACATTCACTGGCCACTTTATTAGGAACACCCTTACCCCTGCACATTCATGCAATTATCCAATCAGCCAATCATGTGACAGCAACCTAATGCATAAAATGCAGGTCAAGAGCTTCAGTTAATCTACAGATCACACATAAGAAAAATCCAGTTACATTGAACGTGGCATGCTTTTTTGCTGCCAGACAGGATTGTTTGAGTATTTCAGAAACTGCTGATCTCAGCTTCTCAAAAGCAAATATAGACAGTTGTGGTTTGGAAAACAAAAACAAACAAACAAAAACATCTGGTCTTTTTCCAATCTTCAGCTGTCCAATTTTGACAAGCATCTGCCCATTATAACCTCAGATACCTATTATTGGCTGACAGGACCTGATTTGGTCTTTTGTTGTTGTAGCCCATCCTCCTCAAAGTTCAACGTGTTTTGTATTTTGAGATGCTTTTATGCTCACCACATGTAAATAATGATTATTTGAGATACCATAGCCTTCCTGTCAGTTTGAACCAGTCTGACCATTTTCCTCTGACCTCTCCCATCAACAAGGCATTTTCACCTGCAGACCTGACGCTAACTGGATGGTTTTTTTTGTTTTTCGCACCATTTTGTGTAAACTCTGTTACACAGAAAGGCTGTTGTTTGTGTAAATCCTAGGAGATCAACAGCTTCTGAAATGCTCAAACCAGACCATCTGGCACCGGGAACCATGCCAGAGTCAAAGTCACTGAGATCACATTTTCCCCCATTCCCACATTTGATGTGTACATTAACTAAAATTTCTTAATCTGTATCTGCATGATTTTATGCACTGCACTGTTGCCATATGATTGTATGACTGAATAATTGCAAGAATGAGCACGGGTACAGTTAGTACCCTAGGTTACTAGGTGTTCATAGTAAAGATGTCTTAACAGTCAAAAAGACAGAAAACAAACTGCAACTATATATTTTTCCTAGTAAAAAAAAAATGTACTTATCAGTAAAATTGTTATGCATATCTATGGCAGTGCAATGACACTGTAATGATAGAGTTGTTTATATTTTCTCTGTTCTTAAATTAGTTTGGATGTTTGACAATTTCACATTGTCTGTTTCACAAACAGCCATAAAAATATTACAAAACAACCACAACAAAAATCTGTGTCAGTTGACTTTGGTGAAATGTCACCATCACAATGGACAAAAGCAATCTTTATGTCAGGCAACACCTAGTGGAATAAGATGTGTTACCAATGATTGCATAATTTCTGGGATATACTGATGTGTGATACGGCTTGATCTATAGCCTTTGCCTCTTATATTGCCATTTTCGTTTGTTTGTTTTTGCTGATGTAGAAGTAATTGAACCCACTAGCTCGACGCTCTTGCAAGGTTAGTACCCCGCATAAGCATGTCCTTTTAGCCCCTGCTTCCGCCAGGCCTGTTCCTGCATGCTTTCTAAACAAATAAGCAAATAAATGAATGCTTCAATTTTCCTATGAACCACATTGTGATGAAGAGACGATGTAGCTGAGGTGACACTCAAGTTGATCTGCAAGATTGCTACACCAAATAGATGCTAATATAATTCTCTTGTGTCATCTGATGCGATTGTCAGTTCGTAAAGTGGTGATTAGCAACTCCTATTAAAGGGTCTATTAGCTTAGAAATCCGATTTGTAATGTCAATAAAAATTACATTTTGAGTGACATGCAGAATTGCTGCTGGGGGAATAGCATGGTGCTGTCATGCCTCAGTCCATCCTCAGTAGACCGCAGTGGGGTGTTGAATGCTTCTCCATTCTTTGTTGCTTAAATGTGTTTTCTTTCTTCTTTATGTCTTTCTGTTTTCCTGTCTAACCTTCATGCACCATGCCATGGCTTCATTGTGGCTATGCATGCCTCCGTCTGCTGTGTGTAAGTACTCGTCTGCAAAGTACGAATCATTTTGTTCTGTCTTATTCCCTGTCAGTGTTCTGAAATGTTCTGAAATGCTTATTGTGCTTTCCAGCCTAAATGCTCCATGTGAAGACAATATGCAGAATGTCTGACCTAAATTGAAAACACTTTGAGTGGGAATGATGACATTGTCTTCTCAAGAGAGTCATTAATTACTTTGAATTTGATTTTGAGAAACGTATTATTCTAATTATCCAACTGCAAGATTGAGTATAATCTGCCATGGCTCTATAATTGGATCGCTGTGTCTAAAATAAGACGCTAGTGAGCTCCAGCAAATTCACAGGAAATTAGAAAGACATTCTCAGAAAACCATCAAAGCACAAAGTTTAATAGACACTCCATATGATACTACAATATAACATTTGTTCAGACAGAAATTAGACACTTGTCTGAACCCTCATTTCCCCCCACTATTTGGAAGGGATTAGTTTCTCAGGACGTCTGTAATAAAGTCTTTGCACACATACTTTGTGATTACACTCTTGTGTCCAGGCAGTTATACATGATCAGGAGACAAGCAAATTTCAGCTTTTTTATCTATGTAGCCAGAAATTTGCGTGACACAAGAAATTTGCGTGATGTGTTCACATTTTTGCCATTTAAATGAAATGTTTTTATTGAACACTACAATCACTATCAATCATGTGGCATATGTAAATATAAATTGAGGCTTTATACTGACCATAGCTTTTACTGTAATAGCCAATTTAGTCAACCAGCAGGATTGCACTCATTTTGATTACCTTTATTCCCTTTTCCTTCTAACGGGCTCCCAGTGAAGACAAATTGATACCATCCATAGCAACGACATATTTTGGAGACTCTTTAAATGCATCCATCATTTCATGATTTCTGGAAATATTTTCTCCTAATCCATGGAACAGGTAAATTTAAAAGATAATAAACAAACAAATAAACAAGCAACCAAACAAACAAATAAATAGATAGATAGATAGATAGATAGATAGATAGATCAGACCAAACCTCCAAATAGGGCACAGCTGTATTTAGTACATAATAATAATAATAATAATAATAATAATAATAATAATAATAATAATAATAATAAATATACTTTTTTAACTGTACCTGAAACACAGAATTGTGTAATGTGGTTAACTTCATGAAAATATTCAAGTCAGGTAGGTATAGTATACATAAATGAAATTACAGTGACACCGAACAAATGGCACGTGATAAAGTAGTCCATTTAAATAAGCACCATCTTAATTATAGAGTCAGACCTCTGTCATTTGCCATCTGCCATTGTTTCTCGCTTCACTACTAATAAAATTCTAATCACTATATTCCATATTTATTTCTCCTTGTCAAATCAAAAGTACAATTCAAACACACCTCTGGTACAGAATCGAATTTGAAGTCACATCTTTTGATAACACTCGACACACATACAGAAGTTTGCTTTTTATTTCTCACTGAGTCTTTTCCCTTTTTTAACAGTCATTACTTTCCCATACTCAGCTATGAACACTGGTTCACAGAAGGCTGATTGAAAAGCGAACAGATTAATGGCTGCCCCGGTTTTCCCTGCCATTTGTCCGACCATACTCAGACAGTCTCTGTTTTCTTCAGCCGACAGCACTGTCTTGTTAAGGCTTTCTGTAATTGTGAACCCAAAGCAGCTCGTACAGTAAAGCCTCCATCCTCAGCCTCGTCAGCAATCTCGCCACCAAACCCGCGCCTTGATTAGCGTGTTTATCGCAAACTGCAATTACAGTTAACCCACACCGTGCATGGGTAAAGGGTATGAGCTTTACATCATGTTAATGAAAGTGCAAGGCAGGAGGACAGGAGCAGCCAGCAGCTCTAGCCAGAGGAAAGCAGATGCACTAATGATTCTTATATGAGCTCTAAACACCTTAGTTCTTTACCACATCTGAGTTTTTTCTGTTTTTTTTAGCCAGTTCAGAATTAGGTCCCCGGTTCCACATCAGTATTGCAACCCTTCCAAAAATACTCTGACCTCTAAGTGGGCTTACTAGGCAAATAGAGCGGTAAGAGCAACAACTAATCTAGGCTGAACTGGATGCTTTAAGCAATGTTTCACTTTGGTATAACATTTTTTTGTCCCCATGCACTCCTAGTCATTTTCAGGACCTTTCTTTGGTTCCAAGTGGCTCTGCAGCAAATAATAGATAAGGAATCCATATTTACTACAGTGAAGTAGTTATATACCAGCACAAACAATAATTTTTATGGCACAAATTAGCACATACAGTGGGGGAAAAAGTATTTGATCCCCTGCTGATTTTGTATGTTTGCCCACTGACAAAGAAATGATCAGTCTATAATTTTAATGGTAGGTGTATTTTAACAGTGAGAGACAGAATAACAACAAAAAAATCCAGAAAAACGCATTTCAAAAAAGTTATGAATTGATTTGCATTTTGATGAGGGAAATAAGTATTTGATCCCCTATCAATCAGCAAGATTTCTGGCTCCCATGTGTCTTTTACACAGGTAAAAGCCCAGAACTATACGGGAGGATCTTGTTAATGATCTCAAGGCAGCTGGGACCATAGTCACCAAGAAAACAATTGGTAACACACTACGCCGTGAAGGATTGAAATCCTGCAGCGCCCGCAAGGTCCCCCTGCTAAAGAAAGCACATGTACAGGCCCATCTGAAGTTTGCCTGAATGATTCAGTGGAGAACTTGGTGAAAGTGTTGTGGTCAGGTATGGTCAGATCTCTTTGGCATCAACTCAACTCGCCGTGTTTGGAGGAGGAGGAATGCTGCCTATGACCCCAAGTCATAACACCATCCCCACCGTCAAACATGGAGGTGGGAACATTATGCTTTGGGGGTGTTTTTCTGCTAAGGGGACAGAACAACTGCACCGCATCAAAGGAACGATGGACTGGGCCATGTACCGTCAAATCTTGGGTGAGAAACTCCTTCCCTCAGCCAGGGCATTGAAAATGACCTTAATGACTTGGACAGGATCTGCAAAGAGGAGTGGGACAAAATCCCTCCTGAGATGTGTGCAAACCTGTTGGCCAACTACAAGAAACGTCTGACCTCTGTGATTGTCAACAAGGGTTTTTCCACCAAGTACTAAGTCAAAGGGGTCAAATACTTATTTCCCTCATTAAAATGCAAATCAATTTATAACTTTTTTGAAATGCGTTTTTCTGGATTTTTTTGTTGTTATTCTGTCTCTCACTGTTAAAATACACCTACCATTAAAATTATAGACTGATCATTTCTTTGTCAGTGGGCAAATGTACAAAATCAGCAGGGGATCAAATACTTTTTTCCCCCACTGTACAAATGACAAAATTTTATTCATACTGTTTGATTGGATCCAGCTCATGACCATTGCTGGGGAAGAACAATATTAATAACAACATAGCCACAAACAAAATTGAGAGGCTATCATATTTGACTTATGCTATAGGCTACTATCTAGTGAATTTTTAAAGTAACCTCGTAATAGGCAGTTGAATGCCGACAATATACAGTGATCCAGCATACAGTCTATCAGCTCATTGTGAGCAGTTTTAGGCATATCTTTGTTCAACTGTGTTCGATATAGCAGGTTTGCTTCCCATTGCACACACAGAAGAGCTAATATCATTAACCAGGGTTGCCAGTTTTCAGCAAAAAAATGTATATTGATGATTTGTTATAAAACAAGATCTTGGCGGCCACAGAATAGTTTAAACTAGCCCAATCGAACTTTTAAAAAAAAAAAAAAAAAAACAACACTATCCTGGCAACCCTTTTATTAACTCTACTGTCTGGTGCTCCTCCCCCAACTCTGGAACAAAGTGATTCCTGTCCCAGTGGGTATATCAGTCATTTTGCGATTTTGCGATCACAGAAATTAACGCAATATCAAGCAAACTCTGCAATATTCGGAGGAGCTTGCAATTTTTCAAAATTACATTGTGACTTCATCACAATGTGCATTCAGCCAAAACCCTCTTTGATTCATGTGCGTCAAACATGAGTACAGCTAAAAGGTTGCATTTACCAACAAATATCACTGCGAAAGACGTGAAAAAATAAGTACACCAGATGGAAATTGTTGTCTTTTTTTTTTACATATTTCTACAAGCAAACATTTGATCCTCTTTGAAACAGTGCCTATTAATAAAGCTGATACACTGTATCAAATGACACATAAAATCAACATTTTGTAGTAATTTTCCCAATTTAAATTAACAAAAAAACAGATCAGTCACATGGAAAAAGTAAGTACACCCCTACATTTATCACTCCTTCAAATCCATATAATTAGAATCAGGTGTTCAAGATGCCAGTGATTAGAACCTGCTTAGGGAGTGCAGGTGGAACCTGTCTTATTTATACCCCTCTCATATCTAGTGTCTGGTGTTCCCTTTGTTATTTAGGTGTGTGGTGTCATCGTGCCAAGATCTAAAGAGTTCTGTAAGGACAACCTTCAGAAAAAGGGTTGTGTATGCCAATGAGTCTGGCAAGGGATGTTAAAAAGATATCAAAATTATTTGAAATACATCATTCCACTGTAAGGAGAATAATCTACAAATGGTGCAGATTACAAATGACTGACAATTTGTCCAGGACTGGCCATCCCATCAAATTAAGCCCAAGTGCAGATCGTCTCATGCAAAAAGAAGGATCACTGGATCTGCTAGCAAGTCTTGTAGCTGTTAGTGTCAAAGTGCATGCTTCTACAATCAGAAAGAGATTGCACAAATTTGACCTGCATGTGAGCCAGGAAAAAGCCTTTGCAAGACTAGAGTTTGCCAGTGAACATATACAGTGGGGGAAAAAAGTATTTGATCCCCTGCTGATTTTGTACGTTTGCCCACTGACAAAGAAATGATCAGTCTAAAATTTTAATGGTAGGTGTATTTTAACAGTGAGAGACAGAATAACAACAAAAAAAATCCAGAAAAACGCATTTCAAAAAAGTTATAAATTGATTTGCATTTTAATGAGGGAAATAAGTATTTGATCCCCTATCAATCAGCAAGATTTCTGGCTCCCAGGTGTCTTTTACACAGGTAATGAGCTGAGATTAAGAGCACTCTCTTAAAGGGAGTGCTCCTAATCTCAGTTTGTTACCTGTAAAAGGACACCTGTCCACAGAAGCAATCAATCAATCAGATTCCAAACTCTCCACCATGGCCAAGACCAAAGAGCTGTCCAAGGATGTCGGGGACAAGATTGTAGACCTACACAAGGCTGGAATGGGCTACAAGACCATCGCCAAGCAGCTTGGTGAGAAGGTGACAACAGTTGGTGCAATTATTCGCAAATGGAAGAAACTGTCAGTCTCCCTCGGTCTGGGGCTCCATGCAAGATCTCACCTCGTGGAGTTTCAATGATCATGAGAATGGTGAGGAATCAGCCCAGAACTACATGGGAGGATCTTGTTAATGATCTCAAGGCAGCTGGGACCATAGTCACCAAGAAAACAATTGGTAACACACTACACCGTGAAGGACTGAAATCCTGCAGCACCTGCAAGGTCCCCCTGCTCAAGAAAGCACATGTACAGGCCCGTCTGAAGTTTGCCTGAATGATTCAGAAGAGAACTGGGTGAAAGTGTTGTGGTCAGGTGTGGTCAGATCTCTTTGGCATGAACTCAACTTGCCGTGTTTGGAGGAGGAGGAATGCTGCCTATGACCCCAAGTCATAACACCATCCCCACCATCAAACATGGAGGTGGGAACATTATGCTTTGGGGGTGTTTTTCTGCTAAGGGGACAGGACAACCGCACCGCATCAAAGGGACAATGCACGGGGCCATGTACCGTCAAATCTTGGGTGAGAACCTCCTTCCCTCAGCCAGGGCATTGAAAATGACCTTAATGACTTGGTGAGGATCTGCAAAGAGGAGTGGGACAAAATCCCTCCTGAGATGTGTGCAAACCTGGTGGCAAACTACAAGAAACATCTGACCTCTGTGATTGTCAACAAGGATTTTGCCACCAAGGACTAAGGGGTCAAATAATTATTTCTCTCATTAAAATGCAAATCAATTTATATCTTTTTTGAAATGTGTTTTTCTGGATTTTTTTGTTGTTATTCTGTCTCTCACTGTTAAAATACACCTACCATTAAAATTATAGACTGATCATTTCTTTGTCAGTGGGCAAACGTACAAAATCAGCAGGGGATCAAATACTTTTTTCCCCCACTGTAGGCAAAGACCAGGCCTTTTGGAATAATGTGCTCTGGACAGATGAATCTAAGATAAAGTTGATGGTCATAGTAACAACAGAAATGTTTGTCACAGGCCAAAGACAGCTTTTCAGGGGAAGCACCTCATACCAACTGTGAAGCATGGTGGTGGAAACGTTATGGTTTGGGGTTGCTTTGCTGCCTCGGGGACTGGACAGCGTGCATTCACTGATTCAGCTATGAATTCTGCATCATATCAAAGAGTGCTTGAAGATAATGTCACGCCATCTGTCCGAAAGTTGAAGTTGAACCGAAAGTGGACCTTTCAACAGGACAATGATCAATGAATGCACACTAGCAAATCCACCAAGGAATGGCTCAAAAAGAAGAAATGGAGGGTTATGGAATGGCCTAGTCAAAGCCCAGATTTGAATCCCATTGAAATGTTGGGGGGGGGCAAACATCTTGCAACTGAAAGAAATTGCATGGAAGAGTGGTCAAAAATTGGAGAACAGTTATGCAAAACGCCTACAAGAAGTTATTTCTGCTAAAGGGGGCAATACTAGCTTCTGAGGCCAAGGGTGTACTTACTTTTTCCACAGACAAATATCACATCTATTGATATTTCTGTTGAATAAATAATGGAAAAAGCTAATTTTCCTTGTGGGTTTGTTCAAGTATATCAACCTTATTAACAGGCACTGTTTCAAAGATGATCAAATGTTTGCTTGTCCATATAATACTTATTTTTTCACATGACTGTATAAACATTAAGTGCTTGTTGCAGTCCCATTTTTGAGCACTAGATGCAATAATAATTCTATGGAGCTAAATGGCGCTTCATGGATGAGCCGCCACTGATGCATGTAGTGAAACTGTTTTCAGATTGACATTAACATGAGAAAAAACAATGGCTATAGCATGTCAGTCCAATGTTAGTGAGGGAGAATAACTCATAGGCTGTTCCGAAAGGTTGCTTAGTTGAACTAGACAATTAATTTTCATTAAAAAGTGATTTTGGGTGCTGGTTTTTGGAATTATAGCTGTCCCTATTACCAGGGATTTTTCAGTGTATACCATCAGATGCACACTCATTGCACTGACCTTACAGTTCCTGAGTTTACTTATGTGTCATTCATATTCAAACAGGGACTCTTAACAACACAAATACTTTCCTTGTGAACATTTCTGCACAATGATACATAACCACTTCTTATTACTCTCAAACGGTATGTCTAAAGTGCACAATTTTATTTATATAACCTTGCTTGAATGTGCTTTACAAAGGTGAATAAAAGTGAATGAGAAATGCTGAGGATATACTGATTTTGCTACTGTGGGCTCCAGGAAAAAAAAAGTAAATAATGATGACAATAATAACGGCACTTAATAGCACTAGGGCTATTTCTTTCCCAAGTTGCCCACACTGAATGCGTTGCCTCCTGGTTTTCTTGCTTTTTAACTGCTGCTGCCCAAATGTGTTTCTTTTTTTGAAACATGTGCCTTGTTTCATATAATTTCTCTTTTTAGAAATGACTTCATCTGTTTTAGAGCAAACAACCACTGAATGCAATCAGTTGTGGGAAGGTTTGTAATAGACAGAACTACCAGACCTAATCCCTAATCTACTGACTGACTGACATCAATCATTAACAATTTACTAACCCTAGAAGCTAACATAAATACAAGTTACAGGAAAATCTGAATTATTGAATTGAATCAAGGCAAAACTGAAACATGCTTTGAGGACCAGTAATTAAAGCAGTGTTTTAATGTCAGAGCTATTCTTAGAAAAGTTTTAAAGGTATTATGTGCAGTGGCATGTCCCGACCAGTTGAAGACACGAGGATCTATCAATAAATAATCGAATTTGACTTCTAAACTGGAAATATGACAATGTTCCATAACATTTACAACTACCCAAGGTACAGAATTCTAACAATGTATGCTGTAAAATTGTGCCTGATTAATAGGTTCTGCTTATAATTATTCATTTTGCACAATCACATGTATATACAGTGCTTGCATAAGTATTCATGCTCCTTGACCTTTTCCACATTTTGCTGTGGGCAATAGCCCAACATATTGAAGTGGGAGGGAAAATGAATATAGTTTGCAAAATTACTTACATTACAAAAAAGGAAAAGTTGATTGCGTAAGTGTTCACACACATTTCTGTGAAAATCCTAAATTAGTTCTGTTACAACCAGTTGCCATAAGAAGTGCATATTTAGTTCAATGGAGACAACTTGTGTGAAATTAAAGTGACACATAATCTCAATATAAATATGCTTGTTCCTGGAAGACCCCAGAGTCTGTTAGAGAACATACCACCAGTAACAAAAAATACCACAATTAAATACAGGATGTCTCAAAAGTCTCCATACATAGGAGAAATTAACACTCCCTCCCAAAAAAAATCAGTACTGTTACAGTACTGTGCAAAGGTTTTAGGCACCCTATTTTTTTGGTACAAACTTTTTATAGATTTTTTTATTTTATGACTTTTTTATGACTACATTGTCAAGTCAGTACAAAAAGCATTTTAGATTCCCAAGCATTAGTTTTCTAGCACAAAATGTTACAGAAAAATGTTTGTATGTCATTAAAGAAGCAGCATATTATGTAAGAGACCACTTTTCAGACAAAAAAACATAATGAAGGCTGCTGGGTTTTGCTGCAAAAATAAGAAGCAAGTGCGACAGTTAACATCTCCAGAAGAACTGTGTCTGGTTCTGCAAGATGCTCAATAAAACTTACCAGCTCATTTCCTTATAAAACTGCACAAATTGTACCGGAGACTACTATTTTTATTTTTATTTTTTTGTCACACCAAATATTGAATTTGTTTCATTTACTACTGTTTACTGCTCCTTATGGTATTTTTTTTTAATGTAGAAACATTTAATTTCATTATTTTGAAGGCATCTTTGCTCTACAGCATTTCTTTGCATGTTTTGCAGAGTACTGTATATTTTTTAAGAATGCCTTTTACAAATGAAGAACGTATTGAAGTCATTCTGGGTCAGGAAGCTGTCACAAGGTAGTGATAGACTTTAATATGGAAAACATGGCAAGCGCATCACACACACACACACACACACACACACACACACACACACACACACACACAGCGTCCACCCTCCATTACCAAGACCTTGCTAGATGCAGAAACTGACACAAATCATCCAGCAGCAGTCTGTTGCCAGACTTCAAAAAGACTGCAAGTGTTGCAGATCAACCATGAACATCCATTGATGAAGTGACAACCGACATGGTGCTGGCATACATAGTCCCCTATGTATGGAGACTTTTGGGACACCCTGTAAATTATAAATTATATTTTAAAATGGAAAGAATATGGCATTCGGCCTAGAGGAGGCTGTACAACACATGCCAGTGAGCAGGTAAAATCAGTCATAGAAGCAACCAAAAGGCTATTACTTATGCAAGTCGCTGTATCATTGGTTTTATGGGCTTGGAAGGGCATACATTATGAGGGCATATAAGAGCTTGGAAATTAATAGCATATACTGTATTTACACAGCCAGAATTATGGCTCTACTTTGCTTGGAGGTAAGACAGTGTTGTTATTTTTTTGAAAATATTGACATAACTTTCGTACTTGTCATATACTTAAGTCGCCAACTCTTAATGCGGCCCAAAATGCATAAATATTTGTCAGTATTGGATTACTGGCTTATTGTTGTTTAGTTTAAAGAAAGAAATGGAGCTTAAATTGTTAACAATTCTCATGTTTATGACAATCTCATAACCTTTTAGCTGCCAGCTTCATTAGGGTAGGACCCATGATGGCCAATTAAATTTCTGTAGGCACGGCACAAATTTTATATGTATATATAATAGTATATATCACTTTGTGCCTGAAACTTTTTTTCTATTATGCATCTTTGTATGTTTAATCATAATTCATATACTCTGGTACTCTTTAGAACCTGGTACAGTTCATGATGGTAACAGCGGTACAGCAGGGACATACACACCCGTCTGCCTCCTACTCATCATCCCCCTGCAGCTGCTGCTCAAGTTTTGATGGTGAAGAGGTTTTCGGCTGGAATTGGTCCCATCTCTCTCGTCACTCATATCAACCCCTGCAGCCACCGATGAGAGCAGAGCATGTAATTCCCCACTACTCCTTTTTAATAAAGTAATCATTCCATTTTACTTTATATTAGTGTTACATAAATATCTCCTATATTTTTACTTATCTTTTTTTTCTTTTGCCCCAATGAAATTATCATTATTTATATATAGGTAACAGGCCTGTTGAGGTGAGGCTTGTCCAATATATATTTGCATATGAAATTATAACTGTAAGTGTAGTTTCATTTAACCAGTTGTAACCTCTTCTAAAACGTTAATATAACACTTAATAGGAGAATAATATTATTCCAAGTAAAATGCATATATGTCTCCCTTTTTCTTGTTTGTCATCACAGTGACCTCAAGAAGTAAGAATGACTGTACGATTATTTTTAACATTTTTTGTAATATAGTTTTCCAGAAATTTGGGGGAGACGGGGCACATCCGCTACTCCCCATTGTAATTTTTTTTGTGGTAATATTTATAAGGTTTATTTTACAAATGAATACATATGATGATACAAAACAAACACATAATTTGGTGTAACTTTTGCTTTAAAATTTAAAGGCAAAGTGGGGATTCTGCAGAACCATTAAGAAACTCACTACTAACACTTAATTTAGTCTGCAGGAAGAGAAATTAATGTTTGGGATACTTTAATGTAATTTAATGTAATATGATGTACACCAATTCAAAATAATTGTTTTCTTAGCTTTCTTAATATTATCAAGCAACAATAGATTTAAACTCCAATCCCTCTTTGCATTTTGAGTGAGTAGGGCTGCATCCTAGGGTTTGGGGTAAAACCATTCCAAGCAGCAGACATTTCCATTACACCGACCGAGAGAGCCCAAAGAGCTATCAGCTAATACGTCTACATTTCAGATCTCATCATTTTTAAGTTGGTTTGGAGTTGTGGTAACACAAAAGAATTGGTATTACCATTACTATTGCTGTATCTTGAACAATTATTTTATTTTTTTATGTCAACCCATCCTTATATATTTCGAGTAATAATGCGCCTTCTTCAATTTTTCAATAATTCTATAGAAGTTCCCATCCCAACATAACTCATCATCACTAAGTTCTCTTCTCTATATGCATATTATTTGTACAAAGGGAAAATATGCACCTGTTTTTACTAAAGTTGTGAACCAGTTTAATACAATGCAACAGACTTTTCTATTTTATGTTGCTGCTCTGGTTGTGAGTCATGTAATTTATTTCTGAAATTTGCATTGCATTTTGCATTAGAGTAACTTCTAAAAAAAAAAAAATGTTTATTGTAAAATCTGATATTAAGTAGTATGCTTTCCACATGTTGTACTGGGCAGGATGAAGTAAACTTGTCTATCATCGTCTTACCTTCAATATCTGAGTTTCAAAATGGTATCATTGCAGAGCAGGTGTGTGGTCTGCTTAAGCATCTATACATTTTTATCGTTTTTGTCTCACTGTTTTTGCCTGAATATTACAAAGTACATACAAAGCAAAGCTCACACTGTTATGATTTATTTCTAAGCACTACAGTCCATGTGCATGTCCAGATTTAAATTACAGGAAGATTTCAGTAACTGTGACTGGTGACTAAAAAAAAAAAAATTAATAAAATAAAATAATAAATAAATAAATCACACATATTGAAATATGCCCAGCAAATAAGACAGTCCTGGGCACATGGCTTGAAATGGAAGTGTAAGAAAACCATTATCCATCATTATAATAGTGGATTTCAAGCACAAGCTATAATTAAATTTGAAGGCATGTGGCATTTGTGCACTGCCTTATAGCAGAATTTTGTATGTGGTTACCTATGAAGATATACTGTAAAGCACTACAGTTTTGTCCTTTCCTTATTTTTCATTTTTATTTCCTTTTTTTTAATCAGGTTTTGGCCTAAATAAAGAGTAGGTGCAATCGCGTTTTCTTTCAAACGAATAGCATTATGAAAGCACAGAAATCACTTGTCACATTTTTCCACACATGAAATTTCCAACTTAAATTGCACCAACTCTTTAGGGCCGTTTGTGATGTGTGTTTAGAAAGTGAACTTTGTAATCTGGGTTTATGAACTGAGGCATTTGGAAGAAGTGAACCTGTTACCTGCACCATGTTATCTTCTAAAGGGGAGTTGTGCTCGTCTGTGCATGGCCAGAATCCACACCTTTACCACGGATGGGTGAATTGGTGCAAATTTGTTTAAAAAATGGCACCCAAACAAGTCTTTAAAAAAAATAATGTATTGCTCCTCTCCTACATGATTCCTTGTGGAGGACCAAATCAAATTAAACTCCCTGTAATGTAAAGTAATTGTTGCTTCATGTTTTTCTTTATGGATATTGTGTGTTCATATTTAAGACTTACAACAATAAAATGTTGTAGCTAAACAGAACATGCTTTAGTGGTAGTTTTTTGTTTTGTTTGTTTGTTTGTTTGTTTTTGTTTGTTTTTCAGAGTGGAATTAATGGTATTAATGGTAGTGGTATTAATGCACCACAATGAAAACTGGACTGAATTGAAACTGAACTGAATTGAATTTTTTTACTGTATGTATCATTTTACTGAAGCTGAAAAATTACAGATTTTTCTCACAGATTGACACTTTAAGCATTTAGTCAATCCACACTTAAAGTGACTTTTCACTGTTTCACTTTACATTTAATTTTCAATTTTTAGCCGGACATTCAGTGCAACCTTAATTTCGAGATGATTGGTTAAGTGTTCAATTATGAAGTTAGACAAAAAGGTTCTTCTTAAGAGTTGAATTCATTTTTTTTTTTATTCATTGTAACATTGTAATTTTAAAATCTCAAAATAAATGATGTAATCTTCCACAACCGATGCCTAAAAAAATAAAGGAAAATGAGCATTTCCACTAATTCAGGTTCATTGGGTTTGGCAGGTCTTGGGGAGGTGTTCCCAGTATGCAGTGGTTAGTACCTACTAAAAGTGGTCCAAGAAAGGACAACCGGGTGAACAGGCGATAGGGTCATGGGCACCCAGGGCTCATTGATGCACATGGGTAGCAAAGGCTAGCCCGTCTGATCCGATCCCACAGAAGAGCTACTGTTGCACAAATTGCGGAAAAAGTTAATGCTGGCTATGGCAGAAAGATGTCAGAATACACAGTGTATCGCCGCTTCCTGTATATGGGGCTGCGTAGCTGCAGACAGGTCAGAGTGCCCATGCTGACCCCCTGTCCACCACCGAAAGCACCTACAATGGGCATGTGAGCATCAGAACTGGGCCATGGAGCAATGGATGAAGGTGGCCTGGTCTGATGAATCACATTCTTTTACATCATGTGGATGGCACGTCACATGGCATGTGTGTGCGTCACTTACCTGGGAAAGAGATGGCACCAGGATGCGCTATGGGAAGAAAGCAAGCAAGCGGAGGCAGTGTGATGCTCTGGGCAATGTTCTGCTGGGAAATTTTGGGTCCTGGCTTTCATGTGGATTTTACTTTGAAATGTACCACCTAGCTAAATATTGTTGCAGACCAAGTACACCCCTTCATGGCAACGGTATTCTCTAATGGCAGTGGCCTCTTTCAGCAGGATAATGCGCCCTGCCACACTGCAAAAATTGTTCAGGAATGGTTTGAGGAACACGACAAAGAGTTCAAGGTAATGACTTGGCCTCCAAAATCTCAATCCGAACGAGCATATGTAGGATGTTTTGGTGCCAGCACAGCACACCTTCAGCTGTTTTGGTGCACAAGGGGGACCTACTCAATATTAGGCAGGTGGTTGATCGGTGTGTATGAATACAGTACTGTACAAAAGTTTTAGGCACCCTATTTTTTTGTAGTACAAACTTTGTTATGGATTTATTATTTTATGACTTCCACATTATCAAGTCAGTACAAAAACATTTTAGATTCCCAAACATTAGTTTTCTAGCACAAAATTAAATGTTACAGAAAAATGTTTGTATGTCATTAAAGAAAGCAGCATATTATGTAAGAGACCACTTTTCAGACAAAAACACAATGAAAGCTGCTGGGTTTTGCTGCAAAAATAAGAAGCAAGTTCCTTATAAAACAGCACAAATTGTACAAATAGACTAATATTTTTATTTTTATTATTATTATTTTTTGTCACACCAAATATTGACTTTGTTTCATTTACTGTTTACTGCACTTTACGGTATTTTTTATGTAGAAACATTTAATTTCATTATTTTAATGGCATCTTTGCTCTACAGCATTTCTTTGCATGTGCCTAAAACTTTTGCACAGTACTGTAAATAAATAAAATAAATAAATAAATATAGATAGATAGATAGATAGATAGATAGATAGATAGATAGATAGATAGATAGATAGATATCTTCATATCACACAAGCCTAACTGCAACCAATGACTATGTCAGGAAAAGGTCTATTGGGTCAGTCCATGGATTTACAAAGAACAATGTTAGAAAAAAAGCATTTTAGTAGCTTATTCAGTATCTAGCTGTCACGAATTTCCCCTTGAAGTGAGGCAGCACGTGTGAACTGCCCGAAGCACGACAGCACGAGCGTCCGGGTTGGCATGTATTGTTTACATTTTCACGTGTGTTCTGTTTTGGTTTATGTTCTGTTTCCGCCCTTGTCTTGTGACTGGTTGTTTCCCTCATGCGTCCAAATCAGTCTCAGCTGTTCTGTTTTACCCCGTGTATCTTTGTTCAGTGCGAAGTATTGTGTTTCTGTGTTTAGCTGCCAGAGCCATACTAAGACTTTTGATCTTTGTTCATGCTTCCTGGTTTATGATCCTGCTTTTGCCCTTGTGTTTTTGAGATTCTTGTTTTGCCTAGTTTTGCCCGTCTGTTGATCGCCTGACCCACGCCTGTCTTTGGATCTTGATATTGCCTTTTGTATTGGATTTGTCTGTCTGCCTCTCAATAAATAAATCTTTTACTGCGATTGCATCCATCTGCACGCCCCTTATCTGACACTAGCTAATCAGCTACTTACTCATTTGTACCAGACAGCCCTATATTTAGATGAACACTCTGAGAGTGCAGGGATGCTAAACACACATGACCTGGAGAGATATGTTACACACAACATGGCTCAGGTTATGCTTTATTTGATTACATATCCATTTAAATCTTGTGTTAAATCTAACATATTCTAATGGTGCATTATGGGTATTATAAGGATGAGAAAAAATAGTCTTGTTAATGTCTTGTTAGTGCTGATTCTGTAGGGCATATGGATTTCTTCTTCTGAGATGTTATAGTGTGTGTCTTCATAATGTCATAATGTGATTTTTGACATCTGATATATTTTTTAAAAAATGGTCATATTGATTCTCTCGAGGTTAGGGTTGTTTTTAATTTTTTTTATTTTTTGGTGCATTGTAAATAGGTGGTTTGCATCTGTCAGTCTTTACACCTATGGATTATATGCATTATATGCTGATGTTCTAAATAAATGAAATCGACTGTACAGGTAGTTTCTGAAGATATTTCTAGGTTGCTTAAAGCTGACAGCTATGATTAAACAAAGATAAAACTTCCTAATTAGTGTCTATAACACTGAAAAGTCACAGAGCTCTCCACTACAGTGCACACATGAACAGCCTTAACAGACATGGCTTATGGGAATAAATAGTACATGTGTTAAGTAGTGAGGCTCAACCAAGCTGTGATTTCCGATCAGAAACAAATGCAAAGCCATCTGGGAGTGAGAAAAGAAAGGAGGAGGCTGTCTTACTAATTAAAGACCTCGGTTTCACTTGGATAAAGTGGCTTTAAACACAGCCTTCTTTCTGGCTTGGCTGATTGTTCGACACAGACAAACGTCTGGAGCTGTTTTAGAGGAGACATGTGAATTACACATCTCTTGTTCAGCTAAAAGGCACACATCAAAATATTTCTGAGTTGGAGCCCAGTGAGGGTGGAAGAAAGGAAGTTCTGTTGAAAGAAAAAGCTTGGCATAGGTGTATTTTTACTTACTGCTTTGCATATTAGAGAATAAAAGCATCCCAGTGAACACACCACACACATATATAAGCTTTTCTTGCTGATAAATCCAAGGCCTCTGAAAACCTGGCAGGGAGAAGTAGAAATTGCTCAGGAGGAAAATATCACTGAAAAGCAGCTGGTAAATATTCAAATGCTTAAAGAGACACCAGGGGGAAAATATAAATCTAATAAATCATATCGTAATAAATTATGTGTCAGCCATGTGTCTTCAGTCTCCACCCTGAGTGTTTATTATGAACACAAAGGGGAGAAACTAGGGAGCCCACAGCCTTTTGTCTTGGAATTTGCTCGGAAATGGAAAGAAAAGCAACAAACAAACTGAACAATTGGTGGTGATTTCTGCTCATCTCCATGCTCCTGGTGGAGTTCTTTATCGGAGTTCACAGGATCTCCCCTCTGGAGCTCCCGCTGAGCTGTCACTCCTTCAGAAGGCAAAACAACATGAATAAATAAGCACATTGACAGAACAAATTAACCTGACTTGACATTTCTTGGCTGTGGCACCTTTGGAATGTTAGCCAGACTGCCAGTCTAAAGAACATATAAAAGAAAATGTTCTGCGTGTCCGCCTACTGTGGAAAATATTTCAAAAAATGATATAACACATCATATTTTCTGCTTGTTTGCTATTGTTTAACCTCTCAGAAGCTTCTTTACAGTTTTTCTCAATAGTTTTTCATGCTGGCAACAAGCGGGTTCAATTAAATTTTCAGCAGTGCTATTCATAAAACAAATCTCTTTATGTAATAAAACCAAAAGTAGAAGAAAATATTCTGAACTTTATTACACAGGACAGATACAATTTTCATTCTCCAATAATAAAAAAAGAAGACAACTATATTTGCACATGCACACAGACGTTCTGTGAGAATTGTTCAATTTCCCTCAGTACTCTAAAATTTCAACAGTCAGAGACAAGCCTGGAAAAGAAATATACAATACATTTTTAAAAGACACTGAGATACTGAAGGTCGGGTACATCGCAGTAGCTTGATAAGGGTTAGAATAATGTATTAGTGGAATAAGAGGCAACAACTTTTTATTTATTATTATTTAATTTATTTGCTGAAATGTCAATTCAGATTGTTCAGAAGGTTGTTGGTTAATTTTCAGCATAGCTCAGACAATAGTTTGGCTGCAAGGCAAATCACTGGTTTGAATATGTTATCATTTCTACAGTAACAACTTATTGTTTTTTGATTTTTATAGTGCATGCTCCACATCAACAGATTGAAAATGTGTAACTTTAGACATTTTTGGAAGGAGTCTCCAGTGTCAGTGGTAAAGCTTTAACTTTAAGTTTTCCACCATGGGAGAGTCTTCAGGATGAAAGGCCTTCCAGTTTGTGGTTTCTCAGTAACATTTTTGCCTTATTAACTTCAAGAGAAAGAGGTGAGGCTGGTGAGGGAATGATGTTTTATAGATGACGACTTGATTTTTGGAACTTTATATTTCACTACAAATGGATCTTTGGTAAATAAAAAAATGGCATTGGAAAATTGTTATGGTATTAGAGAAATTTTATTTATGGTATTTTATTTATTTATTTATTTATTTTTACCATGGACAAATATGTTTAGACTGGGTAATAAATGTGGCCACATAGACTTAAGACTATAGACTAATTAAGGTTACTGAGTGTCCATCCATCCATCCATTTTCTGTACCATTTATACCATTTACACAGGGTTGTGGGGAACCTGGAGCCTAACCACAGTGACTCAGGGCATGAGGCAGAGGACATCCTGGATGGGGGTGCCAACCCATCACAAGGCACATCTGCACGCACTACAGACTATTAAGAGATGCCAATCAGCCTACAATGCAGGAGGAATCCCCATGCAGGGCTGAGACGGGAATCAAACCCCCATCCCAGGAGGTGCGAGGCAAACGTGTTAATCACTAAGCCACTGTGCCCCCTCGGTACAGACTGGGCTAGAGTTAAATTAGAATTAAAATATCTACTATCAGCAAATCAAGTGTGGTTATACACTCCTTAATACAACCCCAATTCTAAAACAGTTGGGATGCTGTGTAAAATGTAAATAAAAACAGAATGCAATGATTTGCAAATCTCATAAACCCATATGTTATTCACAATAGAACATAGAAAACATGTCAGATGTTTAAACTGAGGAAATGTACCATTTTAAGAAAAAAATAAGTAATTTTGAATTTGATGGCAGCAACACGTCTCAAAAAAGTTGGGGCGGGGGCAACAAAAGGCTGGAAAAGTAAGTGTTACTAAAAAGAAACAGCTGAAGGAACATTTTGCAAATAATTAGGTTAATTGGCAACATGTAAGTAACATGATTGTGTATAAAAAAGAGTATCTTAGAGAATTCAAAATTTCCTTATTTTTTTCTTAAAATGGTACATTTACTCGGTTTAAACATCTGATATGTTTTCTATGGTCTATTGTGAATAACATTTATGAGATTTGCATATCATTGCATTCTGTTTTTAATTTACATTTTACACTGCATCCCAACTTTTTTGGAATTGAGGTTGTAGATGGTGATTTGTTGCTTCCTAAAGAGATCATCCCTGTAAGCCTCACTGAAAGAAAAAGCTTTTATTGCAGGGTTCTAGTTAGACTGTTTAAGTATTCCCCTAAAGGGACAAAGTGAATAAAGTTAGATTATTTTAAAAAGAACATAAAAATCTGAAAGGCCACTGAAACAATATTTATGAAGAAGCTACATTTACATTACATTAATTCATTTGGCAGCACTTTCAGCTGACATCCAGTTCAATCTGAGCACACAGCTGAACAGTTCATACTCTCTGGCAGCTCTTCTGTACTCTGGCACAGAGCTTCCAATGGCTTTAAATTATAATATACAGTAATTATTATGCTTTTGTGCAGCTTCTGAAACAAAGTAACAATAATTCCATTTGATAAATGACATCAGACGGCATTAGCTGCATTTTTACACTTCATTAAGGACAGCACTGCACCTTGGGAAAACAAAATCTGAAAATCTGTTTTGATATTATTTACCATAATTATATGAACAGTAATATATGTTGCAATAATTATCTTTACAAAGGTGTAACAAAAATAGCCTGTTTGAGTGATTCATTCAGTAGGTTTGCAGCATATGTGAATATGAGCATGAACTGGAACCTGGTTTTCATAACCTACATACAGTATCAGCAGTTCAGCATATCAGCAGTTCTTTATCTACCAGCTGTACACATATGTTGAAAACACATACACTATGTTTAGTGTTTAAGACCTTTTCACATGTATCAGGTAAACTTTGTTAGGCATGTGCAAAAGGCATAATAAGGAAATAAATAAATATTTGTCTCTATATCTTATGTTTTAAAATAAGGAAATCATCCCTTCAGTGCTAATGATTTTGGATAGCATATTAGCAATTTGTGTGAATGACAACACAGTGCACGAGTATCTTAATATACACTTCATAAATGCAGAAGTTATTGGTTCAGATCAGTTATTGGTTCAGTTTTTAATATACAAAACTGTGCAGCAGTCTTAAGCACATGCAAAGCAATGATGGCTTTAAAAATGATTAAAAATTAAATGATTCTGCATAAAAACATTATTTTACAAAGAGCAGTAAACAGTAATCAACTAAAGTTAATATTCGGTGTGATAACCCTTTGCATCAGTTGGCTCACGTACACGTCATGCAGTTTTATAAATAAATAAATAAATTGGCTATTAAGTTTTTCTAAGCATCTTGGAGATTTGTCACAGTATTTTTATTTATTTATTTATGTATTTTCGAATTTCAATTCATTTTTTTTGGCTGAAAAGTCATCTATTATTGTAATTATACAACATTTAGGTCTAGTCCACTAATTTGATCAGTTAAGTGGCGTTCCAAAAGTGCTGAGATTTAGTATAACATCACTGGTACATTTCACTGTTTGTATCACTCCACTCGTATATGTTTGCTATATAAAATTCAAATGTTAGCAATAGTTTGTTACAATTAAACCATTATTACACTTAATATTGGCTGTCAGTTAGTCTGTGCACTGAATGGCAACATGCAACTCTATCCAGCTGTGGCTTCTTTGGGAACTATTTTCCTTATCAAAGCAAAAATAAACCATATATATGTCCATATTATGCCCGAAATGTCAGTTACTCAATACTAATTTCTTTCTTTCTATTGTATAAAATCAGTATATCACTCGCAATTAGCTACAGCCTGATACTCAGTATAACAGCACAAAGTAATGTTTGGAAATCTTTGTATTTTTTGTTGCTTTTTTGTTTTGTTTGTTTTTTTACTGGCTCAATAATGCAGAAATCATAAAATAAATATCTAAGACAACATTTGTAGTTAAAAAAAATAGGGTGCCTAAGACTTCTCCACAGCACTGTACTGTATACAGTATACTGTATATGATACTTATATATGAGACATGCCTTTATTTCATGCTTGATGGATTTTTTTTTACAATGTACTCCAGTCAGATTACACTGCTTAAAATAATAATAATAATGAATTGAGAAAGCATTCATTTAGCTGACATATGAGTTAGGGAAAAATAATAAAAATATGTAATGCCAAAGTCAAATCTGGTACGCTTCATTGTTCTTCGATTGTCCATCTGGTGGGAAACTTTAAAGGTTCTATGTAGAACCCGGAAACAGAGTGTCTCACTCTCAGAAAAGGTTTTTTTTGAACCCTTAACTAAGGAAACAAACAAAACTCTTAGAACCCTTTTTATAAGAGGGCACATAATGCTTTTAAATGCAACACCTCTTTATCACAGTTAGGATTCCATCATGTGAAGGTCTGCTGTACAATTGTGAATGATCTGTTACTATAGAAACAATAATGCATTAGAATGAGTGCATTATTATAAACCTGTGATTTGCCTTGCAGCAGGCACCACTGTCAGAGCTGCTGTTCTAGAAATATCAGCAAACAACTTCCGTCCATTCAGAATAGAAAATTCAGCAGCAAGGTGGTAAAATGCATTAATAATTGTACTTCATAATAGTTTTTAATGCAAATAGACCAGCACTTCTCCAAGCTCAGGAACATCACATTCCCTGCTCATATATCAAGTAGATAAATGCATATTCCAGAAGGTAAGATGACAGGTAGATACTTCACTGAGGACATCTTAAAGCTTCATACACTGCCAGTCAAAAGTTTTTGAACACCTGGAATCTCTTGTTTAATTACAGTTTAGTTACTATTATTGGTACAAAAAAAAAATTAAAAAAATAACTTGAAGGGTAAACACATTAAGCCTATAGATTCATAGTAAGTGCTATTAGCGACTAGGAAACCTAAATACAGTGCCCTCCACTAATATTAACTAATATAACACGGCCTTCTTAGCTCATATTTACCAAGGGTGCCAATATTAGCGGAGGGCACTGTATGTGGTGTGCTACATATTTAATTAGAGTAATAAAGACTTTGACCTTTTCTAATTAGATTACATCTAAATAAAACAGTAATTTATAATATTTGTCTTTTGGATGTGATTTAAAGCATTTGACTGGAAGTGTAAGTGTGTTGTTATACAGGTCAGCCTAATAAGTTGCAAAACAATGATTACATTTATTCAGTTTACAGTTTTGCACAGTCTACACACAATAACCTTATGCAGTTTGACAGTATCCTTTCACAAATCCACTAGTACTGCTTTACAAACTATTTAGGCAATGTTTGGAATGTGTCCCAATGAGCTCCACAGCATAAATCAGAAGGAATGCAGGTCACAAGAGTGGAGTGGGTAAATATTTGTACCAGCATACTTGTACGAAGTTGTTGTTCGTTAAAGTTAGAGATGAAGTTAGTAGCCTTAACATTTCTTACAATTTAATTTGAAGGAATCCAAACAAATTCCTACTGCTAATTCTCCATCCATCCATGCATTTTCTGTATCGCTTATCCCACACAGGATCGCAGGGAGCCTGGAGCCTATCCCAGGGTACTCAGGGCTCAAGGCAGGGGACACCCTGGACAGGGCACAATTGCACACACTACAGACAATTTAGAGATGCCAATCAGCCTACAGCACATGTATTTGGACTGGGGGAGGAAACTGGAGTACCCAGAGTAAACCATGAAGCACGGGGAGAACATGCAAACTCCACACACACCGGGTGGAGGCAGGAACCAAGCCTACGGCCCCAAAGGTGCGAGGCAAATGTGCTAGCCACTAAGCAACCATTCCCCCCCTAACTCTCCTTAAGTTCAAATAGATATTTTTTCTTCTCAGATGACCATCATATATGATTAAAAAGGAAAGAAAATCACCCAGCATATGCAAAACACTACATGTGCTCAAACTTAGGTCTATAATAACAAACCCTAAAAAAATAAATAAGTTGCTTGTTATGAGAATTATGCAGGATATTCATGTGTGTGTTGCATTGTGGAGTAGTTGATAGTTGTGTCTGTTTTTGCAACATCCTTAGTGTACACGATTTTATTTCTAAGCTCTCATAGAATTGTGTGTGTGTGTGTGTGTGTGTGTGTGTGAGAGACTAGCTTGTGTAATGTCATGGGCTGATAACTGTTTCTCCTTGGAAAGCATCCAAATCTCCTCATTAAGGTGTTGACTGCATTCCAGCTCTGCTTTTAGAGAAAGAGAGAGAGAGAGAGAGTAACAGGTGCAGACGTGTGACAGAGAAAGTGGCAAGATTATCAAGGTTACATATAAGTGCTGAGAGACACACAAGGGGATTATGGGTTGTGGGAGTGGGTTTGGGTTTTGAGCTGTGTGTTGTGCTGTATCTTTCCTGTACTAAATGATTATATACACATTCAGTATGAATAGTCTACGTTGATGCGTATGTATGCATGGGAATAAAATGTATCTGATGAAACTTAAAAAAAAAAAATAAAAACAGCTCTTAGAAGATAGAATAATAAATAAAGCATAATAACCATAGCAATAATGGTGTTGGCCTTATTTTTAATATCCTTTGCCATAAGGATTTAAGCATAGACATTCACAGGCACACAAAAATTAAAGTCATCCCTTAAAACCTGAGAGAGAACACTGGTAAGATACCTCAACAGATTGTAAACAAACAATGATAAAAACATACTTTTTTTTTTTTGTTAAATGAAAGGTCTTCCTTATTTGTGAGCCATTAATATTATAAGTAGGGATGCATCGATACCAATATAGGTGTCATGTATCGGTCCAGTACCGTGCTCAGAGCTTATTGCTCCAATACTAAAATTTTATACCATGTGATTCTATGTGAGGTAAGCCGAGTGTACAAAATGACAGCGTATTTCACGATTAATGGCAATCAAAGCAAAGCAGGCTGCAAACTGTGCTCTGGGAAAATATCGACAGGAGGAACTAGAGAATCATACTACAACACAAGTAACCTTATAAAATATCTTAAACCTAAAACTCAGCACGAGGAGTTCATAGCTAGCAGCAGATGGCAGCACCCAGTATAAACAAAGCTAAGTAAAATGTTCCATGATGAACGTGATACCTTAAAGGGGTCATGACATGAGAAATAAAATTTCCCTTCATCTTTTGACATATAAGAGGTCATTGTACCATTAAAATGTCCTGCAAGTTTCATATCAGTACATCCTCCTCGGTACAAAAAAAGCATTTATTTAACCAAGCTCCAATAACGGATCGTTTGGACGTGGCGGGATTTGTGACATCACACAGGCAAACACATTTGCCAAAGACATCGACGCCTACTTTTACATCATCGCACCGTTGGCACTGCCCACTGGCGCTCAGTCGCTGAAAACAGTTCTGCACATGTTATGGCAGGGGACGTTGATAATTAATTCATAGGCAAAAATGTATCATAGCAGTTTAAATGTTGGCAATCATAGCAGTGAGTGGTTACACTGAAGGTAAAGGACAGAGACAAAGGGGAAAAAGGTCATAAATTGTGACTTTTGTGCAAAAAAAACTTTACTAATATTATAATTACACCTCAGGGAAGATGATAAAATAAAAACATCTCATGACTCCTTTAATACTACAGTAAGTATGTTAGTAATTTCTGTCAGTATCGGTATATCGTTATTGACGCGTACCAAAACACATGTACTCACATTCTTATTTGGTCTGAAAAAAAAAATGGTATCGGTGCATCCCTACTTATAACTTTATGACCTTATGATCACCATTTAACAGGAAATTCCCCATTTATACAGGAACTGCAGGGAAAGTGCCATATATTAATAATTATACATTTTTTTCTGATTACACATGCGGTATTTAGGGCCTCGTGCCACATGTAGATAACATTTGCAGAAGTGTTACTCTAAATGTGCACAAATCTTGCATCAGATGTTGCAAATCCAGTGTGTTGCCTACTTCCTAAACCTACATGTATATATATTACTGTAAAGAGTGTCTAAAATAAGGTTCTAAAAAGACCAGGTAAGATGACTAACCTACTGATCTACTGTCTGTGTGTGGTAATGCAGCAGTCCTTCTTTACAAAATCAGAACATCATTTCAGTGACAGATGAACATTATAATACACACCAGACTGTTTTTTTTTTTTCAGGAAATGTAAGTTATATTACGCACAGACTGACCTCACTCATATTCAAATGAACTGTAAGTATTCCACTGTATACATCTGTACAGGTACGTTAAATCAAATACCACATGATTTTTTGCACTTTTGTTGATTATTTAAAAAGAAGGATTCATTGCAAGAACTCCATTTTTTTTTTTTTTTTTTTTTACAAGGAAAGCTGACATGACACGGACATCTCAACTCACACATTTCAATACCGAGCAAAACCATCCATGTATTATTATTTTTTAACGATCAAGTGACTTTTTGCTTTTCTTTGACATTTAAAAAAAAAAATTAAAGAGCTCACTATATTTACCAGCCAGTCACAGAACCCTATCCTGTGCAGTCTTGTTCTCATGGGACAGACTCATAGTCCAAATCTATTTTCTAGCCCAACCCCTGGAGAAAAAAAAAAGTTCAAACCAAATAATAACAATAATAATGGTTTGCTTCTAATGATGGGACTTTGAGTCTGTCTTTGTGTTATGCCGAGAGGAGCTGATGCAGTTGTTGGTGTCTCTAGCATCAAAACTTGAGATAAAAGAGAATGAGTGTGAGCAGTTGGCAGACAGAGCTGGATGGAGAAAGTGCAGCGCTGTTCACATCGTGTATCGCTCCTGGGCCTGTGGAGAGAGAAAGAAAGTGCACATTCTGAGCACTTTCCCAATCTGACTGAAGTTCTCCAGCTCAGGTGTGTGTGTACCTGAGTCAGTAATGTATGGAACTGTTCACATTCAATAAAAAATAAACAAACAAACAACAACAACAACAACAACAATAATAATAATGATTATTATCATCATCATCATCATTATCATCATCATCAAAACCAGACGGGAGTTTAAATCAACATTTATTTAATCTCTGCTACTATTACTTAAAGTAAAAATCCACCCTGAATGACCAGTAAATTTATCTTAATTAACATCTAAGATTTATTTTGTAATTAAATTCTGCATTGACTTATTAGTTTAGACTAAAGATGGGACGATAGCAATTTTTCTTTTCCGATACTGACGCTGAAATCTTGAGTTTCAGCCGATACTGATACCCATCCAATATAGTTTTCTCTTAAAAATCTACTAATCTTTAAAATTCTTTTTTATTAACTGAAGAACTTCACAGTTAAACACTTTCACACAAAAAAATGCTTACATTGTAAATATAACTAATATAATGAAATATAAACTATAAATATTATAAAACCAATCATAACAAAAGAAAAAAAAAGTAAATTATTTTATTCAAAAAATAAACTTATTTTTATCCAATTTGAATCTTTGTCTGATCTGTTTTCTCCGAAATCTGATCCACCATTTTTGGCTGGTATCGTCCTGATAACGATACTAAGTATCGGATCGGTGCCACCTCTACATTAAACCTCTTTCATTGACACATTGGTCAATTTTCACTGCATAACAGTTACCTACATTACCCACAATGCTGTTCGACTACCTGCTGACAGTGATGTGAGTGGGTTTTAGCTGCATCACTATCTGTACACACAGTGAGTGATGCAGCAGTGCTTTAGTCCTTCTAGCCTGTCCAGCTCTCTCACCCCCTCATTTGTACACTCAACCAGATCAGCATCCAAGCTTTAACTTTCATGCTAATACTGTGGTCAACGAAATTGCGATTGTCATCTCATAGATCACTAATAGGCCAAGCCGAGTCTCTGATGTAACTGAATGTAACTGCATCCTACAACAGCACTGCATTCTGAACCTCTAAGTCAGTTTGCTGTCTTTACTACCTCTAAGGATGTGACTTATTGCTTTTGTTTTTAATAGCTACTAGCAAATCCTGACTATCTGCTGCTATCCCTTATATTTAAAATTATTCAAACCCCCACGCCCCCCACACTATTAAACACCAACAACATTCTTTTAAGTAAAGTAAGTCTTAAGGAATCTTTGGAATTATAAGGTTTTATTTGCCTTTTTCAGCAATGTGTTATTTACTTTCCACTGAATATATGTGAGAAGATTTACACAAAAATTCAAAATGCTTAAAAAGTATCAAAATTATAAAGCCAAAGAAAGTTATATCTGCTTTGACCTTATTTAGGGTGAAAATTTTTTGGCTTAATATCTTAAAATCACAAAATTATCAGTTAGAAGTTATCTTAAATGTTTAATGAACACACAGGTCAAATTATATGCTTAGCAGTTGTGACTTTCTCACACATTTGAAACATTAGTAGATGACATTAGTTTGAATGACATTAGTACAACTGTTCGGTTTGCGTGTTAATATAATCTGCCTCAGTGAAACCAAGCAATGAATAGAGCTAAATTGATTTATATTACTAAATATGTTTGCTTACCGTACAGGATTATGCTTGCATTTGTGATTCCCAGCGTGTTCATGGCCACACATGTGTAGTTTCCATAGTCCTCTTCAGACACGTTGAAAAATATCAACATGGACTGTTTACCTTTGTTTTCTATTTTGACTCCATTGAGTCCGTTGAGGAGGCTGCAATGAACAAGGTCAGGTTAATAGTGCAGATTCTCGGGTTAGGTAATGAAGTAATGAACTGATAAAGAATTATCTTGGGTTTGAAACTGCTACAGCATTTCTAGCTAAATGGAGATTATATTTTCAGGTCTTTCAGTCAGTCGGTACACTGTTCATAATGAGCTCTCACTTGGACACTGCCAGTTCAGAGTTTTTGAACACAATTTTTGGATGCTAGACTGTTAGTATAAACTATAAGACGAATATATCCAGATCTGCTTTTTCCAGTTAGAAGATCTACTGTAGATCTTTTTCCTCAATGAAATAAATAAGCCACAGACATTTCTACACCTTCATATTACTTATATTTTCTCATTCTAAAGTATTTAACTTTAACACATTTATAAGATTAACCAAAAATGTTCAAAAGCTTCAGTAACCACCAGTGGATTTTGTTAATACGCCCATACTAAACCCTTTTCAGATCTAATGTATATCTATTCCAGGCTTTGATATGTATGAGTGTGAGCAATGCACTGCTATTTGTCCAGTAAAAATATTTAAATGTGCTTATTTTATTGTGTTCATCTTCTGTATTTCATTTTTCCTTGCTTGTTCCTTGCTTTGGTTTAAACAGCATTGCCATCCTACATATTATAGATACATGTCTTGAGATTGATTCGTTGAGAACTAGACTCGCTGCAATTCACCCACACATCTCAAAACTTAAATTTAAAATGGGTAACAACAGTTACAGGGACATTACATTAGATTTACATTTTTATTTAAAAAACAATGACCTGTCTAGGGTATCACATAACACATAATTGCCTGTGCAGTCCACTGTGGTGGAAAAGCATCTACCTCTATGCATTTAATCAAGTAAGATTAAAACTATTCTTACAGCAATTTATTTCTTTAAAAAAAGCCACTGCTGCTTGACACATTTTACACAGCTAGGGACTGAGAGGGATCTTGTTTAAAACTGAAGTGCTAAGCTAGAGATATGTCTCCGTTTTGCATTTCAATTGCTTTATACTTACAGTACATTCTCATTCCTCAGTATTTTCTTCAGAAACCCAGCCTAAGTGCACTTATCCTCATGTGCTGTGCACACACAGACATCTCACATGCATATATACACTCACTGGTCAGCTGTACATCTGCTATATATACATAAATACATACACGCACGCACGCACGCACGCACGCACGCACGCACACACACACACACACACACTGATCAGCCATAACAGTAAAACCACTGACAGGTTAAGTGAATACCATTTATTATCTCGTTACAATGGCACCTGTCAAGGGGTGAGATATATTAGGCAGCAAGTAAACAGTCAATTCTTGGAGTTGATGTGTTGGAAGCAGGAAAAATGGGCTAGCATAAGGATCGGAGCGACTGTGACAAGGGCCAAATTGTGATGGCTAGATGACTGGGTCAGAGCATCTCCAAATCAGCAGGTCTGGTGGGGTGTTCTCGGTATGCAGTGGTTAGTACCTACCAAAAGTGGTCGAACAAAGGACAACCAGTAAACCAGCAACAGGCTCATGAGTACCCAAGGCTCATTGATGCATGTGGGGAGCGAAGGCTATCCTGTCTGGTCTGATGCCACAGAAGCGCTACTGTAGCACAAACTGCTGAAAAAGTTCATGCTGGCTATGATACACAATGCACTGCAGCTTCCTGCGTATGGAGCTGTGTAGCCGCAGACCGGTTAAAGTGCCCATGCGGACCCCTGTCCACCGCCGAAAGCGAATGTGCCCTGCCACACTGCAAAAATTCTTCAAGAACATGAGGAACATGACAAAGAGTTCAAGGTGTTGACATGGACTTCAATTTCCCCAGATATGTCCCCATATGTCGGCTTTGTGGAAAAAAATAAGTGTTAAACGGGCAAACACTAGCATACAAATCTCAAGAGCCATCTCCAGGCGTGTCACCCAGCCGCATTAAAAAAAAAAAAAAATTAACATTTAGATTTTTAACACATTATTTAGGTTACCGCCCTACTGGTATTTCTTTCAAAGTTTTATAGGCTTGTGGTATACTACACTTGTAAAAGAAATAAAGTATTCTTCAGAGAAACATGTTTCACTTCTTCTCTGTATTTTTCCACTTCTTCTCCTTCTCTTGCATATACTGTATACAATACCGTATCCCACAGCGCCCTCAGGCTGTTTCTCATTGCAACAACACGACACAACAAGGCTTCACTGATGGAAGTGCTAAAATAAACGCGCACGTTTTGTTACGAAACAGATATCTGAGCCTCATTTAATTTTTTTATATTTAGGTTTTTATTTCATTTAAGTGTATAAAATTATATATATATTTATTATATCTTATATTATATTATATTATATTTATTATATTATATATTATATAGTGATATAAATTTCATTAACCTGCTGTAAAAAGCTGCCACCATCACAGTCCTAACGAGGGGGACCTACACAATATTAGGCAGGTGGTTTTAATGTTTAATGTTGTAGCTGATCGATGTGTGTAATGTGTGTAAGCAAAATCACCATTTTCACCATCTGTTTTAATGTAGGAATTCAGTGCAATGCTCAGACACAGAATAATATTTAAATAAATGGTAGTTTTTCACAGTCTCAGCATCTCAACATCCTTTTTAGGCTTCCTATGATCCAGGCCAACTATTATCGCAACAATTTTCCTTAGTGTTATACTGCAGTGTCTGCTTTTCTCTTTACATTCATGTTTATCTTGTGCAATTGGATGTAAGTCCATTGTAACACTGCTGCTCAAACCAGAATAAAACAAGTGTTCAGCTCAATTCCCTGAAGGTTAAACCCAAATCTCTACGGCCTTGTACTGGAACATCAACAGAGCCCCAAAGCTGCTGCTTTGTATCTATGATTCTGTGTGTCCTTGTTAGCTGTTAACTGTGAAGTGCTAGGAACATTGCGTTGCAAAACTGTCATTTTAAAATAGAAAACGTACCGCCGCTCTTCTTTGTACCACTGAAAGTCAGCAAGAGGAACAGCTGATGCTTCACACTGCAGCACTCCTCTCTGTCCAACAGCAGTCCCTGTGCTGCGAGCTTGTGAAATGACCGGAGGATCTGTGGGGTGAATGCACTAGACTAATGATGATCATAAATGACCATGTCAGTGTTATTGAATGTGCAGGCATTTCTTTCATATCAGTGGGACTGACAGTAGACTTACAGTTTACTGTGACCTGTACCGTCCTCACATCCGGGGGTGAGATGTCGTTTGAAGCGATGCACTCATATGATCCGGACTGTTCTTTGGTGATTGCAGTCATCTCAACATACTCGCCCTCACTGATGAATCTACGACCTGCGATACAAATCCAAAACACCACTCAAAATGTGAAGTTGAATAGACTACTCTAACTTGAATTAAGTATCTGCTTTGAAACATAAATATCAATATGTATATATTATCATATATCGTATACAGGTGCATCTCAATAAATTAGAATGTCGTGGAAAAGTTCATTTATTTCAGTAATTCAACTCAAATTGTGAAACTCGTGTATTAAATAAATTCAGTGCACACAGACTGAAGTAGTTTAAGTCTTTGGTTCTTTTAATTGTGATGATTTTGGTTCACATTTAACAAAAACCCACCAATTCACTATCTCAACAAATTAGAATATGGTGACATGCCAATCAGCTAATCAACTCAAAACACCTGCAAAGGTTTCCTGAGCCTTCAAAATGGTCTCTCAGTTTGGTTCACTAGGTAAGACACAAACATTCATTACCAAAGAAGCTGGCTGTTCACAGAGTGCTGTATCCAAGCATGTTAACAGAAAGTTGAGTTGAAGGAAAAAGTGTGGAAGAAAAAGATGCACAACCAACCGAGAGAACCGCAGCCTTATGAGGATTGTCAAGCAAAATCGATTCAAGAATTTGAGTGAACTTCACAAGGAATGGACTGAGGCTGGGGCCAAGGCATCAAGAGCCACCACACACAGACGTGTCAAGGAATTTGGCTACAGTTGTCGTGTTCCTCTTGTTAAGCCACTCCTGAACCACAGACAACGTCAGAGGCGTCTTACCTGGGCTAAGGAGAAGAAGAACTGGACTGTTGCCCAGTGGTCCAAAGTCCTCTTTTCAGATGAGAGCAAGTTTTGTATTTCATTTGGAAACCAAGGTCCTAGAGTCTGGAGGAAGGGTGGAGAAGCTCATAGCCCAAGTTGCTTGAAGTCCAGTGTTAAGTTTCCACAGTCTGTGATGATTTGGGGTGCAATGTCATCTGCTGGTGTTGGTCCATTGTGTTTTTTGAAAACCAAAGTCACTGCACCCGTTTACCAAGGAATTTTGGAGCACTTCATGCTTCCTTCTGCTGACCAGCTTTTTGAAGATGCTGATTTCATTTTCCAGCAGGATTTGGCACCTGCCCACACTGCCAAAAGCACCAAAAGTTGGTTAAATGACCATGGTGTTGG
Organism: Cranoglanis bouderius; assembly: GCA_023630585.1. NCBI lineage: Eukaryota > Metazoa > Chordata > Actinopteri > Siluriformes > Cranoglanididae > Cranoglanis > Cranoglanis bouderius. The sequence goes on along the minus strand of CM042550.1, from coordinate 5,906,196 downwards.
TGTGCTTGACTGGCCAGCAAACTCACCAGACCTGAACCCCATAGATTCTCTATTGTCAAGAAGAAAATGAGAAACAGGAGACCAAAAAATGCAGATGAGCTGAAGGCCACTGTCAAAGAAACCTGGGCTTCCATACCACCGTGCCACAAACTGATCACCTCCATGCCACGCTGAATTGAGGCAGTAATTAAAGCAAAAGGAGCCCCTACCAAGTATTGAGTACATGTACAGTAAATGAACATACTTTCCAGAAGGCCAACAATTCACTAAAAATGTTTTTTGTATTGGTCTTATGAAATATTCTAATTTGTTGAGATAGTGAATTGGTGGGTTTTTGTTAAATGTGAGCCAAAATCATCACAATTAAAAGAACCAAAGACTTAAACTACTTCAGTCTGTGTGCATTGAATTTATTTAATACACAAGTTTCACAATTTGAGTTGAATTACTGAAATAAATGAACTTTTCCACGACATTCTAATTTATTGAGATGCACCTGTATATATCAATATATGGTGCATATAATTGGGAATGGTATATTCCAGTATTCATAACATTGCACAGCATTTGTACTACACAACCAAACCAGATTGCCATAATTCCAGCATTTTGACTTCATTATCAATATCAGATGTAGTATTGTGATTATCTATACCAAAATGACACTTTGCACAAAAATAAATAAATTAATGAAAAACCACTGAACATTGAATTATAATTTCCTCCTGCAGTAAATCAGGACATTTGCATTTAACGCCAATTTCTGTTTGATATTTCATCACGATCCTTCATAATTAGTCTACATAAAGTTTAGACGATTAATTTGTGATTGTAAAGAAGCAAACTTAGGTTCATGAGTGACTACAATGGAAAAGTAGTTAATCACATTGCTGAAGTAAACTCAATAAAACATCTAAACCACCAAATCTATGTTGAGGTTGTGATGCTTGTCAGCTACTGTAAACTCATTTGTAAAGTTGCTCATGGTGGCTGTTTTGCAGTGGATGCATTTACAACTCTGTTTGCATACTAGTTTTTGTGTCTGTTAGATGCACGTCCTCATCAGCAAGCTAAGAAAAACCATCCCCTTCTGAGTCTGTGTAAAGGTAAAAGAGCTGCCATTACATAATAAACATAGACAGAGATTTTTCCATAAGGGTGTTCTTATCAGATCTGACAATACCAACAATACACATTCCCAAAATTGGTTAATTGGGAATTAAATTCCAGTAACATTAGCATTACATATAGTACAATAAGGAATGGAAATCCTACCCATTTTATGTTGTAAGTATAATGTAGAATATGCCCTATGCATGCATTTAAATTAGTTGATGGGCTAGATTTTTCAAGGTTGTGTTTAAGTTACGCCAAATAGTATTCCTGTTAGGATTAAATCAAAGCAAACTGAATGCTCTTTCCCATATAGATGTAGAGCAAGGCTCATCTAACAAGATACTATAAATACATGAAATTATGCCTCATTTGGAGGAATGAGGCATACACCATTTAGTCATTGGATGTGAACTAATTTGGTTATCTCAGGGAACCCCATAGGTTTTCATAGCTGATCTCAGTCAGAGATTTAAAAAATGATGTCCTGGGGAGGGTGAATTTGCCTTTTAACTCTAACAAAATTACACAGACCCGAATCATTAAATGTAAACACGTTTTCAACTCTCCAAGCAGAATATGTAAATGGTTGTGCACAAGACAGGAAATTGTGGTTATTTCATAATGGTGTGGATGAATAGTATTTATAAGGCCCTTCCATTATTTTATCAGCTACCCATCAAGCCTTCAGAGTAGTAGTAATAACAGGACCAAATCTAAGTGAAAGACCAGTATAAGGTAAATCCTGGAGTCTGTGGGATTTCACCACAACATCCTCAATTGTACGCCAAGGAACTCTAGAACCAGTGCTCATCCAAATGGCCTCAGCCCTCAGCTCTCAAATGAAAACATATGTACCTCCAGATTGCTTATGACGCTGCAGTGTAGTATGCTGTATTCTAGCACGTTTGTTACGCCACATAAATTTAGATATCAGGGAATAAGCTTTGTTGGCGTATTTTGGGGGCAAAGGGAGCACAGATAAAGTTAAATCTTGGAAGGATATTAATTTTTACACTAGAGATTCTTCCTTGAATTGGGAATGTCAGTGAGCTCCACCAATCAAGGTCTGTTCTGATTTTGCGAATGAGACTGTTGACAGTTATTTTTAGCAACTGTTGATAAAGATGTGTTCATTTTTATACGCAAATAAGTAAATGAGTTTCAAATGGGGATTGAGGAAAGTAGTAATCTGGCCAGAGCATTTATGGGCATATGGTTTGATTTAGTTCAGGTGATCTTGTAACCAGAGATCTGATTTCATCAAATAGTAGAAGATAGTAATAGTTAACCCTGTCAAAGGCTTGACGAGCATCTAGTGAAAAAATTGCAGTTGAATATGGGAAAGAATTGGCAGCTTCTAGAACACGCAGGAGTCTATGCACATTATGAGCTGTGGAACGCCATTAAATACTATCAACCCAGTCTGGTCATAATGGATTAGCTCGTTCAATATTTATTCAATCTGTGCAGATAGAACTTAGACATAGAGCAAAATAGGACAAAAAAAAAAACAAATACTGCATTCCAGTTGGTTGTGGTTTTCACTGGCATAATGGCTGCATGGTACAGTTCCCTCCAATAATATTGGCTCCCTGTAACAAGATAACAATTAATAAAAATTAAAAAAAAGATCACGCACAAAAAACGAAAAAACAAAACAAAAACATGACCGAATGTCACTCTTTGAGCTTGTCTTTTCTACATGTTGAGGGTGTGAAACTTGTTTTATTTATTTGTGCACTTGCTGCTTGAGGCATATGTCTCGCTCATCTGAATCCAATTAGCACGCACAAATTCATTCGCCTATAGGCAGAATGCGATGTCAGATTAGTGTTGGTCAGGTTAAAGACAGCATCAAAAGTATTGGACGTTATATAATCAAACGGTTTCCTACATTATAGTACTGAGCAGGTACTGAACTTTTAACATCTTGCAATTCTGTTTGAGACCATTTCACCTTCAATAACACATTACCTATCCCCAGGCAGAGCAAATGTCAACACACAGCAACATTTTTACATTAAAAATCTCTCATTAAATCACCAATAAATTCTCTCTCTCTCTCTCTCTCTCTCTCTCTCTCTCTCTCTCTCTCTCTCTCATTTTAAATGTTGAACAGTGGATGTAAGTTGTTATTTCTACTCCCATAATACCATGGCCTTGGGGATGGTGTGATATAGCAGGGTAATTATGCTTATCTAACCAAATTACTCATTTCTGTAATTTTGGGCTGATGTGAAATAGAGGGGAGAGGAATATGACTGTGTGATTAACTGAACATTTCATGAGGCCTGATTTTATGCAGCATGCAGCATATTATCCTCAGACATTTACCTTTATGGCCAGTAAACGGAGTGGACTAACATAATTTAAGCAAACACACTCATATTAATTACCATAGATACTCATTCTTAGAAAAAGAGTTCATTAAGGATTCTTTAGACGGTTAATGGTTCTAGCTTTCTGCATCAATTCTACTTTAAACCTTTCCTGAAAGGGACAGTTCAGCTATACAGTTCAACACAGAACCTTTAAGGGTTCCCTCAGAGGAAAACCACAGAAAACCAAAGCTATACTGCAAAGATTGGGCAGGGAAAGGGGGACTATGTCCATACACCAGAAATGCGTGTGCAGCACAGTGTCTTTGTTTCTCTCTCCTCTCCACCAATAGCTGGTGTGTGGTGGGCATTCTGGTGCACTATGGCTGCCGTCGCATCATCCAGGTGGATGCTACACACTGGTGGTGGTTGAGGAGATTTCCCCCCATACTATGTAAAGCGCTTTGAGTGTCTAGAAAAGCGCTATATAAATGTAACTAATTATTATTATTATTATTATTATTATTATTATTATTATTATTATTATTATTATGCAAAGGCTGAGACAAACGAAGACAAATGTGTCCCCCTTAACCAATGAGCAAACTTTTTGGGCTAGTTTCAGGTCTTTTGTTTGGATTTTGAGATGTAGTTGGGCTGGAAATTTTGCTGAAACCTGGCAACCCTGGTTAATGATATTAGTTCTTCTATGTGCAGCTCACACACTGTGACAGGAAACACATGTGCTGCACTCAACACAGTTGAACAAAGGTATGTCTAAAACCGCTCGAAACATTCTGTTAGAATGGATGCTGGATGACTGTATGTTGTCGATTCTCTGCATATTACAGTATTGCTCGAAAAAAATAAATCACTAGATAGTAGCCTATAGCACAAGTCAAGTGTGATAGATTCTTGATTTTGTTTGAGGTTATGTGGTTGTTAATGTCATTCTGGCCCACCAAAATCTATAGTCTCAATCTGCTGCTGCTTCTGCCTTTTAAAGTAAAGACATTCATTTTGAGTTGGTTGTTTTACTGACTTTCTCATATATTTTATTTACTGCCAGTTTTAACAGATATCTGTTTTTTTCTGACTATAATTACATTTTCTTGCTTCCTTACATCAGGTGTTTATAACAAGGTTATAAAGCAGAATAAATCACACCATCACAGCTGTTAAATTGTGACTGTAAAATGCTGGGAAAATTGCTACCAGGCTGTACAGGTCTTCTTTGTCCAACTAAACTGCAGCGAGAGGAACAGCTAATAACTTGTGCTGACTATAGTGTGAAAAATGTCTGCTTGCTAAAAGGACTACACAGGGACCACTGAACTGTTTACACTTCTATACAGTGCAGACCTTAAGTAACTAAACAGTGCCAATATTTGTTCCTGTGATTCTGTACTCTAACACAGTGGACTTAAAATAAGACAATGGCTATGGGATTAAAGTGCAGAATGTCAGCTTAAATTCCAAAGCATTTACATCTATATTAAGTGAACCATCTGGGAATAATTTAAATGCATCATACATAAGTGTACTGGCGTGCAAATCCTTTGCCTGAAGACTGTGACCTAAAAACATCACCACATGCTGGATATCTTCCTTGGTGATGTTCAGCCAGGACTCTAATGAAGCGGTTTCTACTTTATGCATGTGTTTGGGGAGTTCTGTCTTCAATCTTGGATACACTAAATAAAACACATCCCCAGTGAGGTTCAGGTCATATTATCGACCTGACCAGGCAAAAACGTTTCACTTTTCGTAGTTGCTTCCACAATCCACTCTTGATCTTGATTTTTTTTTTTCTTTTCAGGAAGCAGAAAAGCAGATGTAAAGTGCCCTTTTCACTCAGAACTACTCAGTGACAAGTCCTTTGTTAAATCACATCTCACACAGTGCTTTGATATCATGACAGTAAACATTTAAATAATGATTTTTATTTGATGCTTTGACAAGCACTATTGTGCTTTGTGACCATGGCTGAAAGTGAAAGACTCGGTTGCCAGGACAACCTTTGAATCACTTCAACAACTGGCAAAAGAAGTGTGTTATAGACTTGCTTTGGCTGTGTATCACTCACTTCAGAGAAAAGGAATAAGAAAAGGTAACTTACACAAACCCTCCTGGACAATGAGCACCATTTGTAATTTGAAAAGGCTGTTATAATGAGGTGTTTAGCCATTTGCTACAATTCACTTGCACATTAACTGGCTTTTTATATCGACCCATTTAAATGGTATTATCATTTCAATCTCAATCACAACACAAATGGTCATGTTAGCCAGCATTATCTCATAGCCTTATGTCATCATTTTTATTATGGGGGAATCAAAAGAAAGTATAAGGCTTGTGGCAATTAAGCCCAGCAGTAGTTAATAATTGCACAATCATTATGAGGCAGGAACAGAGAGGCGGATTATGAGAACATAACCACAGCAAAAATAAATAACTGGCTTAAATGGAGAAAGACAACAAAGCTGACTGATGAATAGAGAGACAGATGACAGTCCACTTTAAAAATAGAATGCCTTTCCATTTAACCACTTTAGTAGATGGAGACATACATCAAAACTCTACAGGCTTTCCAATAAAAAAAACAATGAGGTTTTTTTTTTATCAGTCCCACCATTTTTAGAGCTCCTGATTATAGACCTATAGTCATAATTATTATATTAGTATATACACTGTCATGCCATAATTGACCTTATAACAATGTTCAGGTTTTAAAAGTGTTATTTCTCTGGATGACTGGCTACTATTGAGGAATGGAAATCCAGCCATCCATTTTCTGTACCGCTTATCCTACACAGGGTGCCTATCCCAGGGGACTTGGGGCACAAGGCAGGGGATACCCAGGATGGGGTGCCAATCCATCGCAGGGCACAATAGGAATGGAAATATATGATTATAATTGTTAAATTACTTCAGCACTTTAGCATAGCTTTGTGTCAGTATTCGTTTTGCTGATGAAAACTAAAACAAAAATGTTTGTCAATGACCAAAGAAGAAATGACACAAAACAACATTTAAAAAAAAAATTTTTTTTATAAAAACAAATAACCTGGATAGGAAATCTGCTTGTTTTGGGTGCATGGGATACTGATTTGTTCACCCCTTTCTCTTGTTGTTCAGATGTTCACCTTAAAGCATATTATTCAGGAACTATGTGAGGAATAATAGATGACAGACCATTCGGTTATACAAAAATAATACATGCAATCTGGGGGTTGTGTATATGGTTATGGATATGGCCCAACATGAGTTATATTTTCCTATAACTGCACTGTCTGAGGTGTGCTATTCTGCTTATACTACAGTGATTAACAAATTTATTAATGAGTGACACTTTGTGCTTTTTGATTGTTACATTTAATGTTACGGAACATCTGCGTGAAAAATTAGTTCCTGTTATTGCTTATTTTATAGCAGTTATAAACAGTTGCTCCCTCACTAGCATGTCTTTTTTTCTGTCTCTTGAAGTAAATAAACTTCTAGTATCAGAAGGTTTCATCACAAACAAAAAATGTTTGTTTATCAATTTATTATTAGGCTTAGACTTGGACTGCCATACAAGTAACCTGAGAATGCCCTGTTACTATAGCAACAATGACATATTAGAACAAGCGTATTAATTTAAGCCTATCGTTTATGACACAGAGGAACTACAGAACTCAAGCTGATTCCAAGTATATGATTTATAATATGATTTATTATGTAGCTACAATGAAGCTAACTGGAAATGTATGTAGTTAGACAAGAGTAATGTAAGTTAAGCAAGTACAGACGCTTCCTGTTGTCTCGGTCACACATACACAGCAGAAAATATCCTTGATCCCTTGCTCCAGTACATTCATCTTCTCTGACTGAAAGTGTTGCACAAATAACACAAATAATATGAATGTGTGACATTGTTATTAGGTTGTTTACCATCATGATGCAGAACTCTAGTGGAAAAGTAGTTATCGTCATTAATTGCATTCTCCTTTTCCTGATTATTTATTATTAAATGTATGCTCAACTTGCCAGTGCTTTGGAACGCTGGATGCATTCCCTCTGCAATGACATTGACAAATAAACAAATAAGTAAATAAATAAATAGAAGACCATCTCAAACACTCAAGAGATTTTCTTACAGCCAAAAAAGACCATAGAAGCTCTTCAAAGTCCACTAAATGGAGAGTTATGAGCAAAAGAAAATGGGTTCAAATCATTTTCCTCTGTACGTGCCCAGAAAATATGTTAAAGTGGGTCAATGTTTCTAAGCATTGAAATGGGTCGTTCGGTTTTGAAGGGAAGCTAGGCCAGGCACAGAAAGGCAGGGAGCATTGCTCTGGATTTTTCTTACCATAATAAATTCATAAACATCAGCCTTCATTTAGGCCTTTATGTCTCCCCAGTGGGTTTCAGGGCTTCCCAGTAAACCAATAAACACACCAAGCGATGATATTACATGTATAATGAGATTGAGCTGTGCTAATGAGTTGATAATCAGGCACTGACCATTATTAATGTTTGTGAACACATCTAATTGCAATGTGCAATCATCTTTGCATGGGCTACCCTCATAATAGGCACTCAAATGGTGATAGCTTCAGATAGTAAACCACTGGCTGAAACAATTACAGGCACAAATGATGTTTCTAATAATGGAAGAGGAGACATCAGCTACACACAATGTTTGGGGAAAAAAGGTTTGCAAATATATGTATATAACATGGAACATGTATTGTCTCTGACATACCAGAAAAGTGTTTGCGCTATAGTTGATAAATTGCGAGTTTGAATCCCAGCAATGCTGTAGCCAGCTGTGGCTGGGAGTCAAGAGAGCAAAATTGGCTATGCTCTCAGGATGGGAGAGTTAGAATTACTTCCCCTGTCAATCACAGTGAGACTAGCTAATCATGGGCATCTGTGTTCTGATGTATGCAGAACAGGGCAGATAGTGTTTTCCTTGGAGTGGGTTACGCTGTCTTGTGATGCAGCATGCAGCACTTGTTAAGTCTGATAGCTCCAGAAGCAACAACCAACACACATTATACTTTATATGGTTACACATCCACATTATAACAGTTGAAAAGAACTCTTCAGCAGCTTTCAAACCCCACTGGCCACTGAAACTGGGCATTTTAGCCAACTTCTTTTTTCTTTTTAAAGTTTCATGGTCAGACACGTTGTTTATTCAAGCTAAATTTTTGGGAGAGTTTATAAATGTATTTAAATTATTTTAAAGAAATTGTAAACGTGTAGTACATTTTGTTTATAATATTAAACCTCTGTTTGTAGCAATTCTTTGATTTATTTAGTTTTATACAGACAAAAATGCACATTGCTTTGCACTGTTTATGATTCAGAAATAATAATGAAAAAGGATCTTGTCAGTCATAATTTTTCTTCAAATCTTGTTCAAAATCGAACTGAAATCATGAATCAGATCTTGACCAGAGTGTACTGTTACACCCCTAGTATCTTCTCCTCTACCTGGAAAAAATGTGTGGTTCTTTCATAATTAGAGCATGCTGTTAAAGTTCATAACCACCACACCACAATTCTTTCAACACAGACATAAAATAAAGCTATATGAAGACACAAACCCAAGTGACTGACATTTCTTTCCTTTCAGAATGGTTTTGTTGTGAGCCAGTATTGAAAAGTCACTAGGTATTTTATGTGGTCCTGGTGCCAATCTTGAACTGCACTACACAGAGGTTAGAAAGGCTGACATTTTAACACAAGCAAAAGAAAGTGAGAATGACCCACAGGTTTGCTGGAAGATGAAAAGGGTTTCTTCATAGCACACTTAGGGCTAGTGATTCTGGTGCTCCGGGTCAAATATTGAACAACGAGCCTCATGTCTTGGCTGTGGGCTCGGATTAATGTATGAATAAATTATGTGAATGAATAATGAATAAATATAAGAGTGAAATCAAACAAGTGATCCTTAATTTTCCCCATCAAGTCCACTCTAAGAGGGAATTATTGGACCTTGTTTGGGGAGAATTATGGTTTGTGTCTTGCTGCCATCTCTCAAGCTGTGAGCCTAAATCACCCAACCATACTTCACTAAGCAACAGGTCACCATGGTTACCCAGATCATGGAGACTGATCAAGTGAATCTCTCTCTCTCTCTCTCTCTCTCTTTCCTTTTCAGAATTTTTCCCTCTCTCTTAGCTGTCTCTCAGCTGTTACCCAAATGAAATATCAGTGTTTCCTCTGGCTAGATATTTACCTCCCATGTTTTAGATGTAAAAAAAAAAAAAAAAAAAAAAAGCTCAGTTATTTATTTATTTTTTTTAATCTGGGCACATGGGGCCTATTCAGAATTTTGCATGTCATAACTGATCTGATTTTAACTTGTAGCTTGGTTGACTAACATGTAGGGGAAAAAATGGTTCTAGCACCTTAAAAGATCTACAAGCTGTCTCTCTGGATAAACCATTTAAGATTCTATATGAGATTCTATGTAGAATCAAAATCCCCTGGGTTAAGAACACTTAAAGGGGATAGTTCACCCAAAAAATAAAATTCTGTCACCAATTACTCACCCTCATGTTGTTCCAAACCCATAAAACTTTCGTTTATCTTCGGAACACAAATGAAGACATTTTTAATGAAACCTGGGAGATTTCTGTCCCTCCATTTACAGCCCAGATAACCAAAACTCTCAAGCGCCAAAATGTTCATAAAGGCATCGTAAAAGTAATCCATGTGACTCCAGTGGTTTAATCCCAATTTTATGAAGCGCTACAAATGCTTTGTGTGTGCAAAAAAATTAAATTAAGTCTTTATTCACAAAATAACTTTACTTTCACATAGATCTCTGACGCATGTTCACGAGAGAACCACTACGCATGCATGTTGAGTTGAGAGTGGACAAAAAATGCTCCTCTATGTTGAAATCTCCAGACATCTTTGTTACAAAGATTGTTCTGTGTGACTCAGTTTGTGTACAGCGTCCCTGTTCCTCTGCTGTACACAGTGCCGCGCTTCCAGGTCCTGTTGTATTGCAAGAACGTCCGCTCTCATGGACATTTTTTTGGCCGCTCTCAACACAACAAGCATGCATCATGGTTCTCTCGTGAAACATGTTTTATTTAATTGCAGAATATTTCATGGAATTAGCATTTAAAACACATATCTAAGGAACTGCACTATGTTTTTAATAGGAGTAGACTATCCACAATGTGTATCCAAAAAATATGACATCCATAAGCTGCCCTGAAGCTTGAAAACTGGAACAATGTGCAAGAATGCAGTTTTGCTTCATGAATCAGCCTTTAGAATTTAAAAAGCAAATACAAAAGAAAAGTCTTTGATGAATATGTTCTGTACACGTTTCTGAAAAACAAAAATGAAGCAACACAAGCAATTATAAACCTGTCCATGTCGAGATACAACTCAAACAGCATAACTGTCAGTGGACTTCATTATAGCAAACATTGCAGTTTTGGAACTTCATAGTGTCTAGAATGAGGTTAGCGGTGTAGTTACTAGATGGCAGCTCTTGATGTAACTCAACACTTCAACAGAAAATACATCAACATAAAAAATATATCTACAATTTATGTTAAAGAACCCTCACACATTAAAATTATATTAATAATTGAAAATGTTAGCAAATTTGACTACAAAGGTAGTATACTGGGTAGCTAGTTTAGCTAGCTCGCTAGTTGACATTTCTTCACTGTTACGTAACACGGGGAGGGTAGGATGCAATCGCTGGGGTGAAGGTAGGTTTATTTAATTAAAGATGAGGGAAAACACAAAACAACATCAGGGTCAAAAACAATAATCCACAGGAACATGAATTAGTCCACAATGAGACAGGAACATGAATAATCCACAATGAGCCAGGAACATGAATAATCCAAAAGTGAATGAGGCATAATTCCACAACAGCAAACAAAGCAGAGACATGAAACAAGGCGATGGTCTAAAGTCGAGAGAAATAACGAGACGAGAGAAGCATGGTGTATGCGTGCGCTAGCAGACAAGCTCAATTCTATGTTAATCTAATACTCTGCGAAGAAGCGGAAATGTGAAGCAGTTTAAATACACATACACAAACAAGGGACACCTGAAACTCACAATGACAATGAAACGAAAAAACAGTGAATGAACAGGGCAGAGACATGACGTAAACCAAGAGACAAAGAACCAATGAACATGAGGAGGCAGAGACATGACGAACGAAAACAAAAGCACATGGCAAAGAAAACAAACGTGAGCCCATGTAAGAATCAGTCCAGCAGGCTTGTGAATGAGAGCGTGGAATGCGGAAGTAAGCAGCCGGCTGTCCTCAACGGTGCTTGGAGCTGTGCTTGACCTGGTGCTTGGCCTGGTGCTTGGCCTGGTGCTTGACCTGGTGCTTGGCTTGGAGCTTGGACTGGAAACAGGACTGGAATCAGACTTGGCACCTGGACTTGGAGACAGACTTGGAGACAGAACTGGAAACAGAACTGCAGACATAGCTGGAGACATGGCTGGAGACATAGATGGAGACATAGCTGGAAACAGGACTTGAAACAAAAATAGAAACTAGATTACAAATTACACTAGAAACAGAACTGGAAATGAAATTAGAAACCTGACTGGGAACAGAGCTGGAGACAGAGCTGGTTACAGAGCTAGAGACAGGACTGGAGACAGGGGTGGAAACAGAGGTGGAAACAGCTGGAGTCTAGGCTGGATTCTGGACTGGATTCAGGACTGAGAAAGGACTGTGGGTCTGAACTGAGGCATGGATTGGAACATGACTCTGGCTTAGGGTATGGATCTGGACTGAGACATGGACTTGGACTAGGACATGAACTAGGGCTAAGACATGGGCAAGGACTTGGACATGGACTAGGACTTGGAAAGGAGGTCATCCCGTGGACCTCAGACATGGACTTGGCTTGGGAGGAGGTCATCCCGTGGACCTCACACATGGACTTGGCTCGGGAGGAGGTCATCCTGTGGACCTCTGACATGGACTTGGCTTCGGAGGAGGTCATCCCATGGACCTCTGACATGGACTGGGCTTCGGAGGAGGTTATCCCGTTTACCTCTGACATGGACTTGGCTTGGGAGGAGGTCATCCCGTGGACCTCTGACATGAGCAGGACAGGAGTGGAGGTCTCCTCGTGAACCTCCGGCAGGCGCAGGACAGGAACGGAGGTCCCCTCGTGGACCTCCGGAGGGTGCTCCGCTGGGGAGACCTCCTGCTGGGTCTCCGGCTGGAGCTCGGGGCTGGAGGTTGCCACGTTAACCTCCAGGTGGCGCTCCGCTGGGGAGACCTCCTGCTGGGTCTCCGGCTGGAGCTCGGGGCTGGAGGCTGCCACGTTAACCTCCAGGGGCAGCTCCGCTGAGGAGACCTCCTGCTGGGCCTCCTGCTGGAGCTCGGGGCTGGAGGTTGCCACGTTAACCTCCAGGGGCAGCTCCGCTGAGGAGACCTCCTGCTGGGCCTCCTGCTGGAGCTCGGGGCTGGAGGTTGCCACGTTAGCCTCCAGGTGGCGCTCCGCTGAGGAGACCTCCTGCTGGGCCTCCTGCTGGAGCTCGGGGCTGGAGGTTGCCACGTTAGCCTCCAGGGGCAGCTCCGCTGAGGAGACCTCCTGCTGGAGCTCGTTTATGTACTCACCAGCTGTCCTTAAAGCAGTCCTGGGAGCAGAAATAATAGCTCTTAGTTCCCTGTTTTTTACAGGTGGGGCACTGTAGGCTGGCCTGCCGGGTGCAGCCCTTGGTGGCGCGCTCCTGGGTCCGGAGCTGAGAGGTGCCGGCCGCCACGTTCGCCGGCTCCCTCTCATAGTAGTCCAGGAACGACTGGCCAGGCTGATCGGGCAGGTGAACTTGATTCAGGAATATATGACATGACGTAAACCAAGTGACAAAGAACCAATGAACATGAGGAGGCGGAGACATGACGTGAACGAAAACAAAAGCACATGGCAAAGAAAACTAATGTGAGTCCATGTAAGAATCAGTCCAGCGGGTTTGTGGGAATGTGGAAGTAAGCAGCCAGCTGTCCTCAACAGTAGCGTGGTATGAGACTCGCACTATTCGGCAGTTTTCGTAAGTGGCGTGAAGAATGGAATGCGGAAGTCAGTCATTCGCTTCGCGAACGACACCGCATGCAAGGGGTTTTCTAACATTCACTTGAACTAACAATTTGGTGATAAACTGTATTTCCCTGTGCCATCACAAATCACAAAGACCTGCATTTTATTTTTATATGTTAAAAAAGACCAAAACTATGAATGCCTGAGGTGATGTTTATGCACAGTATCTTTATGCCCATCCCCTGACTTAGAGCTTCAGTGTTTCTTCTGTGGTTCTGCTTTTAAACAAAGGTTACTAAAGATGATGAATTTAATTATTTTTCTTAACAAATTGTTTAGCATAATAATAATAATAATAATAATAATAATAATAAGAAGAAGAAGAAGAAGAAGAAGAAGATGAAGAAGATGAAGAAGAAAAAGAAATGTATTTAATTTTAAGTCAAATCAAGACACCGGTTTATTATAGTAGGAAGCAGATGAGGGAAGCAGCTCAGAACTCACATGCATTGTTAAGTATTGCTGAGGATACAAAAATTGCTGGTATGCAAATGTTATAGTTCTGTGGGGGATTTTGTGGGTTTGAGAAGATGGAGGATTACAAGGGCGCACTCAATATTGATAAAGTCATGTTACGATGTAAAGGATTGTTAAAACTGTGTTTGTCTCACTGTCTCTTGCTCTCTTTTTCTCCTTCTGATTCTCATTTCTTATCCTGTGAAGTCACACAATGACTCTTAAATAAATAACGTCACACAGTGTCTCTGAACCTCTTCATTAGCTGAGACATAGTCAATACACATTCTAATTAAAACAGAGTTTTCATTTTTAACTGTCTTTCAATTAGGGCCCAGCAGTGCCTTAGTCAGGGAGAGGAAGTGCTGATTAGCTGATTACTCTTCTGCTGTGTGTTGAGAAGGAATGGATGTTACAGCACTACTGAATGGAGATTTATAATAGAGGAAGAGAGAAAGAGAGTAAAAGACAGAGAAAGAACTTAATAGTATTGAATGGAACAGACAAGGTTAGTTACTGTTCATCTCTTTTAAGCTAGACACTTTCACTAGAAATGACTGTATAAAACTGTATAATATGAACATTCCTCAGCTGCAGAGATTAGTGAAGCGAACACGCTCAGATGGACTTTACGACCAAAAACGTATCAGTGCTGTTTTATTGACCTACCACAGGAATAAGTTGTATATAACTTTAAATTAGGGTAGACCTGCCAGACACAGCCATATACACTCAGGTCTAAATAGGCAAGGAGGAAGAATCGCAGATATTTATAATAACAACCTAGTCATTGCCCAGAAATCTGGATCCAATTTTAACTTTGAAATATGAAATACCTTTTTATTGACATAACTAATGTAGCCACCAAAAACAACTCTCCTAGATAATTCTCACTGATTAGTTTATACAGGCCATCAAGGCCCTATCCTGAATTTCTTAACAAAATTTGCAAGATTTCACTTGAATTCTCACTTTGAAAATCCACATGACTCTCTGAAAGCAGTGTTTGTTTCTATTTTAGGCTTAGTGGACATCACTCATAATATACATAACAAGAGCCACTAAAGTGGACATACCCTTTAATTTAATACTGACAACAGTGATATAGAAAACATAGGTAAATTACCCCAGTCTGAAAATATTTCATATCACAACCTCATTTCATTTAAAATACTTCTTAGTCATAATATGTGCACTTTGCCTCATGTCGGCTTCTGTAGCCAGCTTTACTGAAAAGCTTCCATATTTATTGCTTTTGATTGGTTTGATGTGTGCTTGAAGTCAGTGGTTTGTCACTACACTACATACAGTAATGTTGACTGCTAATAAGGGAGTAAAAGCTAGCACCTGCAGGCCACTGGAAATTTAGAAACCAAATGACATCAAGCTGAACTGGTAGTTTTCCAAAGTGTATGGATAGATTGCTTCTTAACTATAGAAAGACTCTTATTGCCACAAGATCACTTAAACTAATCCAAGATTTTTATTTAGTGCTGTAGCAAAGTTATCTAGGACAGTCACAGAATCACCTAAACTGGACTGTAAAAGATTGGAAAAATGATGCCTGGTCTTTTTCTAATCTTCAACTGCCCAATTTCAGTGAACCTTTTCCCATGTGGCTTCAGATTCCTGTTCTTGGCTGACAGGAGTGGAACCCAGTGTGGTCTTCTGCTGTTGCAGCCAATCTGCCTCTATTTTCGTCATGCTGTGCATTCTGAGATGCTTTTCTGCTCACCATGGTTGTAAAGAGTCAGCTATCAGCTGGAGCCAGTCTAGCCATTCTCCTCTAATCAGTCTCATCAACAAATTGTTTCTGAATCCTGAACATCTCCTCATTGGAGTTTTTTTTTGTTTTTTCACACCAATTTTTATAAAGTTTAGAGATTGTTCTGCTTGAAAAACCTAGGAGACTTTCACAGAGATAAATACTCACAGGTTTTGAAATACTATAGACTTCTCTAAGTATACAAAAGGAAAGCGTGGTGTACCACAGGGCTATGTTCTAAGACCCCTGTTTTTTTGTATTTATATGTGCTGCCTCTGCATACACTTGTCCATAAGCATGGTATTAGCTTCCAGTGCTATTCTGGTGACAAATGGCTGCATGTTTCACCAAACCAGATGACAGATGCAAGCTTAATAAAACTGAGGAAGGTGTAAATGACATTAGACACTGAGTCACTTTCTCCTAGTTATTTCTTACAGAAGTACTTCTTCAAAGGCCACATATGCAGCTAGGAGAAAGTTTTCCCATAATGTAGTAACTCTTGAGGACCTTTCTCTTCATGCTAGTCTCTCATTTGAAGCTCTTGTAGATTTGTAGATTACTAGGACAGCCATGTTCAACATCCCAGAAACATTGCTAAACTAAGAAATATGCTATTATAGGATGCGTAAAAATATTTCAAACAGTTCATGCTTGTATTACCTCTTGTTTGAATTATTGTAACCCCTTGCTCTCTGCATTGGTGCATTAGGTGCATAAACAAGCTTCACTTAGTCCAGAGTCTTTACTAGAACCAGAGAGTTTGACCATATTATTCCAGTTTTGTCCATACCACAGTTGGCACTGATTATACAACATTACTAATGACCTCTAAATAATTGAATGGTTTGCAGCCATAGCTAGACCTGCTGGAGTCCACACTTACCCTTGAATCACAATATGCACCCTTTTAAGCCACTGTATGAGCATGCCTAATAATCTGTTCCCTTTCTCCATCGAGTCGTACATGCACTCAGGCTGCCTGTGATGCTGGCGCCAGATCCTTACACACTTCTCCTGCTGTGGCTCACCTCACCCACCAAAACCTGCCTCTTTTTCCTGCTTCTTCATTTGGAGCTTTCTGCATTTGTGACTCACTTCTTACAGCTGAGGTAATCTCACATGCTTGCCCTAAATACTTATACCTCCCAAAAACAAACAAACAAACAAACAGTTTATGCCTAAGACTGACCTTTTTCCTGTAGAACTGCACATTCTAAGAATCATGAAGTCTGTGCTCTCAGGACTCCTATTCACAATATGCTCATCTTTTCAACACACATAGTACTGTTTGTCCTTTTCTCTATATGAATGTACAGGGCTCCCTTTTGATTCTGGTTCATCTCAAGGTTTCTTCTTCATCTTGTCTCAGGAAGTATTTCCTTGCCATTGTCTCCCGTGGTTAGCTCATTAGAGATCTAAATCTACATCCGGATTGCTGTAAAGCTGCTTTATGTCAATGCCTATTGTTAAAATCACTATAGAAATAAAACTGAATTGAACTGAATCGGTCAGTTACCTTAACTCCATAAGGTCTAATCCAGAAACCTGACTCTGTGTTTATGTAACTAGCTATCACTGGTAAGAAGTATTCAAAAGCCCTAGTAGTGTGTGCTGTCCTTGGCATTGTTTGATGATATCTTAAATAATCCGACTTGTGTGCAGTCTCTTTGGAGTGCTCCTTTTAATGGTCCCTGGCCAAATCAAAATATAGCACAGGGTAGTTTTTTAGGCAACAAAACAACAGTTTTCCCACAAGTCATTAAAAGGAAAAGCAGCACCACAAACATTGCGCCTTCCAGTTTGCTAAATCGTTAACAAACACTGACTTTTATCTTCTGTTCTACTTCCTACCAGAGTTAACTTCTTTATTAACAGCCCTCTATTGATAACAGCAAAGCAGGCAGTTACATCATGATTTCACATAAATCATATGAAGAGTTTAAGAATTACCAGTGTTATGTTTTGGTACCTTTTTACATTGTAAGAAATCCAACAAAGCCACTCTGTCATGGTAGCGTCGATACAGCGCCAGACTACAGCACTCACAAGCCACTGCACATCACATGCTCACTGTACACACCATGGCACATGACCAGGAGCACTTCGTATCATGTTGTTGTCTAATTAGCACGAGTATTTAAGTCACGCATTGTACAGCACTCCTTGTCGGTCTTTAGTCCTTGTCTCTCTATGTATACCATGTTCTTGTTGATCTGTATCTTAGTTGTTTCATGTTCATGTTTCCTAGTCTTTGTGTTTTGCTTTGTGTCACTGTAAATAAATGCTAACCTGCACTTGCATCTTCTTCAACTACCATTCCTGACATACTCTTGCTCAGGTGAATTTTAGATGAGATCAGATTAACTTCAGTTATTCTTAATGGACTGTAAAATAACCCAAGTCTCAAAATTTATAAGAATCATATATGAAAAAGAAAAAAAAACAAAAAAAAAACACCTCTAGCCCTCTTTCCCTGTCTCTGCAAGGCTGAGCATTGGAGATGTGTCATTATCTCCATGACCTCCACCTCCAAGAAGAAAATGATATATAATGGCAAGCTGTTTACTTTTTTCTGCTACATATGAAACTATAGAAAATATGCATAAAGTCTGAGTGATGCTCTTGGGAACAATTTAATTCATATTGCTAGGGCTGAGGGATTACATCCCAGCTGGTGGACAACAGGAAATTAAAGAGCAAATTAATGCTTTCAAATGTTTTCAGTTTCCACCTGACGTGAGGTAATATTTAGCGAAACTTTCATGAAAGAGCTAATGGAGAAATAATTAGAGGTTATTGGCAAAAATGAAGAGCAAGTTCAAGTTTACACCATCAATTTCTGAGACAGACATTCTGCTAGGATGATGGGATATTTAAAAGTCATTCAATGAAAAATATTCTTTTTACTGTGTAGGGCTTTAGTTGGCCATGAAAGCCAGAGAGAGTGAGAAAGAGAAGGAGAAGAAGAGAGAGAAAAAAATGAAAAGACAGATACAGGGATAGAGAGAGAGAAAAAATGACATAAGGAGCATCAGAAAAAGACAGGAAGACCTATCATCTGTCACAGTGCCTGTGATAAAGAAAGGCTTCACACATCCAAGACTTTAAATTAAGCTGCCATGGTCTCTTTTTCCCCCCAACATCAGGCTGATCCCACTTCATAATAAAATCATAAACAGCATCAAAACCCTTAGGAAATCAAACACATAGACGTAAAGCTTGAATCTAGGTCCTTCTCTGGCACCCGTTAAAATGATATAATGGAATAAACACCAGTGATGTGTTTTAACCTCTGGGTCTCAAGAGCTGAATCGCATTCAATACCGGCTACTTGGATTCAGAAGGGACAAGAGCACATGAGTGAAAATGAGTATGTAATGCTTTGTCATTTAAAAAGAGTCTAAGAATATGAAAACAAATAACCAAGCTTCCCCCGTAGAGAGAAGGATGGGGTCCAATTTTCAGAGATGAAAAGGCAAGCCACGCCATAAGAAAGGTGGGCTCTGGATCATTATGCACAGCCAACAAGCTTATTCATCATTCTTGACCCTCGGCTCTCCAAAATTAATTTTGCCAATCATTGTAATGCATTGCCCATGTTGGAGGGATCCTTACATTGATATTAATAATAATATGAGATCATCAGCATAACCACATATCATTATTAATATCAATAGACCTCATACAAGGCATCAGGGTGGTGCAGCGGGTAGCATTGCTGCATCACAGCTCCAAGGTTCCTGGTATGATTTTGAGCTCAGGTTACTGTGTGGAGTTTTGCATGTTCTCCCCGTGTCCGCATGGGCTACCATGGGCCTACCATTAGGTGGGCTGGTTTTGATAAATTGCCCCTAGGTGTGATGGTATGGTATGTAATATGACAGGGTCCAGTTTAAATGTTAAATTTTTTAAAAATGTCTTATTTGTACAAATAACCTGAAAAATATATAGAACATGATAAACAATAATTGTTTAAGCCATATCCTCAGCACAAGTGTGTATGGCTGAGAAAACCTGTTTGGAAAATTGTCTTATGCTCCTTGTTTGTGTTTACATGCGCCTCCTGTCAGTTATTTTATAGACACTTCCCAACTCTCCTTCACTCCGCCTCCATCTCAGTCTTTTTAGAAAGAAAAAATATGGATGAAATCAGCAAGCACGCAGTACAGCCTGATAATTCTCCTGTGAGCATAAAAACATGCTGTGTTTCAGGGAAAAAACAAACAAACAAAAAAACAACTTTACCACAAATAACACAGTAAAACCACAATAAACACTGGCAGTGATTTTCCATGATGGAATACTTTTATTTGCTAAGGGGCTGAAGATGGACACGGAATTAACAATGTTGTGCCTGAACTGGTATGTAAACACAATCTGTATAAAGTGTTGAATTGTTTGAATTGACTGCTTTACAGAACAAATCAAGTAGATAAGCTTTTATATATATATATATATATATATATATATATTTTATGCAAATACCAAAGCTTAAAGCTCATAAGACCTCATGATATGGAAGTGCTGGATTTGCAAACAGCAGTTGCTTGAAAAAGATGCAAAGACAAGATTGGCACGTCAAAAAAATATGATACATTTGTTTGAGAGTGGGCTGAGATCCTGACAACACAGTAAACAGCACTGCATCCAGAAACAACGCTGAAGTAAAATAATAATAAAAAATAAACAAATAAAAATTTTAAAAAGGCACTCCTTATTGGAAAATATATAAGCGGGGAAAATACATCATTGATGTCATGGCATTTTCCCTGGTCAAGGCTATAATACCCATTAAAATGGTCGAAATGAGGATAATTGTAAAAAAAAAAAAAAATCAGTATTTCAACATATTTATATACTCACTCATTATATACTCATTTTTTGCACTTTTAAATCCTGAAGACATTTGTAGAGATGATATAATGTTTTTTATTTACCATGTTTAAAATACAGAATCCATGTTTGATTCTTCCCTGAGGTGTAATTATATTATTAGTAAAGTTTTTTGCACAGTTTTTTGTAATAATTTATGAACTTTTTCCACCCTGTCTCTGACCCTCTGACTGAAATGATTGGTTTTTGTGTCCACCACCCACTGCTATGATTGCCTAACATCTTTGCCTATGAATTAATTATCAACGCTCCCTGCCATAACACGTGCGGAACTGTTTTCAGTGACTGAGCGCCAGTGGGCGGGGTGTCGATGTCTCGCTGTAGGGGCAGTCATATGCAACATGCAAATATATGCCCATGTGACATCACAAATCCCGCCACATCCAAATGAGCCGTTTTTGGAGCTTGATTAAATAAATGCTCTTTTTGTTCTGGGGCAGACGTATTAAGCCATGAAACTTGCAGGAGGTTTTAATGGTACAATGACCTCTTATATGTCAAAAGATCAAGATCTCATGTCATGCCCCCTTTAAAGTCTTATTCAACTTCACCTATTTATCTGTTAGAGACCTAATCTTGACAAATCTTGCTTAATGTTCCCTAATTGTGTTAGCATGTCATATGATTATTAATAGTAATATTTCTGATAGCAGGTGGTGATTCGTCAAGACAAAAAAAAAAAAAAAGTCTATCTCATACAATCTAGTATATGCCGTTTTAAGCATTGATGCAGAGACATACACTTGGAACAGTGTAAGTAAAACTGTGGAAGATTAGCTACTCTGTCCTGACAGTGCACCATTGATCCCACCGTGTTAGTGTGACAGATCGGCAAGAAGTGTCTCTCCGGCCCCACATGGGTCACTGCGCTACACTGATGGGGTCACTTGGATGCCCTCATAAAAGATTAGAAGCTGACAACTCTCCAACATCATGCCCAGCTACGACAAAAAACAAACACTTCTCACAATTCAGCTTTTAAATAACAGTTCATAACAGATTGAGGGGGAAAAAAACATGCTGTTTCATTTCTAACTGAAACTGCCAAGCCTGTGTTACATTAGCACTGAATGTGTTGGTAATGAAAGGGAAAAAAGACCTTTATTGAGTTACAGAAAACTAAGCGGTCGCTAATGCTTAAATTTTATTTTCTTAGAGGAACACTGTTTGCCTTTTTCAGACATGCTTCTCATTTGAGCACCGCGGTGCGTAAAACGACACTGCATTATCTTCTTGGTGAGAACAAAAGACTCGAAAAACAGCAGAAGCATTCTGTGGAGAGGAAAGTAATCTGAATGATTTCTCTTTAAGCCAATTTGCCACACTAGTTTTACCTGGTGTGTAGAAATGTGGGGCTAAAGTGCTTAAAGGAAACTAAGAGCATTCCAAGCCATAGGGTGTAGATGAGCTAATTACCCTTAAAGAGGATAAGAAATGAGAGAGAGAGAGAGAGAGAGAGAGAGAGAGAGAGAGAGAGAGAGAGAGAGAGAGAGAATGAAAGTGCATGGAAAATCAGGTATTTAATATTATCTCAGCCTAGAACATGACACACACACACACACACACACACACACACACACACACACACACACACACACACTGTCCCAAGACCAAAAACAAAGAAAAACAAGTCTACTCTGTTCTTTCCTTTACTTTAAAGAGTGCTTCCACTTGGTTGTACAGATGTATTTGACCTGCATTCCATTTGTAGAAAAAGATAGAAAGATGAGAGAGAGAGAGAGAGAGAGAGAGAGAGAGAGAGAGAGAGAGAGAGAGAGAGAGAGAGAGAGAGAGAGAGAGAGAGAGAGAGAGAGAGAGAGACACTTTTGCAGCCAAGAAACTCCTTTTCTCTCTCCTGGCTGAGCTGCTGACAGAATGGGGACACTTTAATTTGATGTATGGTGATAAAAACCTGCATCCTCAGCAGTGAAAAAAAAAAGTCACAGGAAAATCTTTAAAAATGATTTCTTATACAATGCCCTAATTATCCCAAAAGGTGTAACAAAAATAAAAAAAAAAAATAACTGTGCAATTATACTGGAGGTGTTCAGCAGAGGTCAGAGTGTATGGTGAAAAGGTGAACTATGAGACGAGTGAAATCCAGGTTCATATTCAGGTTACTAATCCCATTTAGGGCCATGTGTCTGAATGGACATTTAGCAGACACCCAAACAAATGAGGGTGGAAACATGGGGGGAGAGAAAGAGAGAGAGAGAGAGAGAGAGAGAGAGATACAGGTAGAGGGCCAGACTGTGGAGCAAGAGCTGGTTGTGTGTGTGTGTGTGTGTGTGTGTGTGTGTGTGTATGTGTGTCCATGAGTTTCCAAGTGATAAATGGTGTCTGAGGCCAAACTGACTGCATCCTTTCAGTGTCTTGTGTCGCTGTTGCTTTACACTGCTCAGTAATTTATTTCCAGCTCCTTGGCCCTTTAATGAAGGGTCCAGTAGCAGCACATTGATCAGCCTGAACCCTCCCCTCGCCCACACACATACTCCATTTAACGTCATCATTTAATCTGTGATCCGCCAACCTGTTCCTCACACACTCTTGCTTAGATCTATGACCTTTCGGGGGAAAAAAAGCAATCAATAATCAGCTTTACTGCCTCTGTGTCTAATTAAAACAAGCAGAGTGTGACTCAAAGGGCAGCACTGATGCACAGGACCTGCTATATCGCTCAGAGCAGCTTCAAGCAAACTGGACTTTAAGCAGTAACTCTGAAGACAAGCTGATGTTTATAGATGTTGTATGTATTTCATGTAATTTCCTTCCAAGGGATGTGCTACACATGCAAGTTATGCATGTCATTTCGTTCAAATTACAGTAGGTATAGAAAAGAATCACCCCCCTTTAAAATAATCACATTTTGTTGCTTTTCAGCCTGAAATGAAGACGGACACATTTTTGTGTCTAATCACCTTCTCAATAGCACACAAAGCCATTTGACTTTCAACTGTGATCAGCTGTGGTCATTTTGATTAGCTCAGCATGAAAAGAGCTTTCCTGTAGCATTTTTCATTCCTTGGTAGTGCAACTGAAGAAACTATGGGTGGCAAGGCACTGACAAAAGGTCTCCGGGATAAAGTTGTGGACAGGCAGGAGATGGACACAAAAATATTTGAAAGGCTAGAATGCCTAAAAGCACAATGAAGTCTATTATTAAGAAGTGGAAGGTATTTGGTACAACACAGACCCTCCCTGGACCTCACTCCAAACTGGATGAAAGAGCCAGGAGGAAACTGGTCAGAGAGGCTACCAAGAGGCCTACAGCAACTCTGAAGCAGTTGCAGGAATTTATGACAAAGAGTGGTCATTGTGTGCAAGTGACAACAATATCACAAATTCTCCACAAATGTGGCTTGTATGGGAGGATTGCAAGAAAAAAGCCATCCACGACTGAGCTTTGCCAAAACACACCTTGAAGATACTGAGGCCACATGGAAAAAGGTGTTATGGTCAGATGAGACTAAAATTGAATTATTTGGCCTCAACACCAAACGATATGTCTGGCAGAAATCCAACACATCTCACCATCCAAATAACACCATTCCTACAGTAAAGCATGGAGGTGGTAATATCCTGTTATGGGGGTGTTTCTCTGCAGCAGGGACTGGAGCACTTGTCAGGATAGAAGGATGGGGCAAAATACCGTCAAATTCTTGAGGAAAATCTGCTGCCCTCTGCCAGAAAGTTGTCAATGGGAAGAAGGTTTACCTTCCAACATGACAATGGCCCAAAGCACACAGCAAAACTGACCACACAGTGGTTGAAGGAGAAAAAGGTGAATGTCCCTGCATGGCCTAGTCAGAGCCCAGACTTAAACCCCATTGAAAATCTGTGGAATGACTTGAGGACTGCAGTCCACAAACAGTCACCACTAGGGCTTGTAATGTCTACCGTTACAGATTTTTCTATTCCGTGTATGTAAATAAGTGGGCGTGGTTAACTTTGTGTGTAGCGCTCCTGCACGTGAGAACGATCGATAAGCTGTACATAAGAGTAGTTGTGAGAGGAAAAACATGGAGAAAGATAAGCACGCTGGTGAAGAAGTCCACAAACCATTCCTGAGCAGGAGGAGGAACTTGTTATGAAAAGAGGCACGACATCGGTGGTATAGATGTGGCTCGGGTTTTCAAAATCTGACAAAGAGCAGAAAAATGTTATTTGCAAACTGTGTTGCGCAAATGTTCCCGCTAGTAGCGGTAGCACAAGTAACCTATTTTATCATCTTAAAATGACGAATGTCAAAGCATACAATTGATTTACAGTTGATTTACCAGAATAACTACTTTTTTACGTGATATATATCGTTACCATGAAATAAAATTACTCATTCCGTGAAATAGATTTTTGGTCATACTGCCCACCCCTAGTCACCACTAATTTAACTGAACTTGAGCAGTTCTGCAAAGAAGAGTGAGAAAATATTGCAAAGTCTAGATTAGTAGAGACATATCCCAACAGACTAAAGGCTGTAATTAAAAAAAATAAGGAAAATTAAAGTCTTAAAAAGGGGTGATCCTTTTTCCAACTCAGTGATTGTTTTTTAATTTTTTAATTTTTTTCTGACATGTTGGTGTTATATCTTTCACTTGGATGTTATAAGTTGCACTCAGTAAATACAGCTGGATAAAACAAAAACTGTGTCCGTCTTCATTTCAGGCTGAAAAGCAACACAATGTGATTATTTTAAAGGGGGGTGATACCCACTGTATATGCATGATGAAAAAGACTGCATATTCACTACGGGTTGTATTCAGAGTTGAATTACACATGCATAGTGAGGAGCTTGTACTGAAATTGCACACATCAGTATTCAGACCTACAGAATCAAGTGCTATTCATTTTTTTGGGTGGTGTTTGCCTAAAAGAGAGGTGTGTCTCAATTACGTGCAATTCTGAATGTGGTTTTAAGCCCATCTTCCTTACATGATATTGGCTCGAGAGAGCAGCAGTCTGATGTTGATGTAACCACTACAGTATCTCACAAAAGTGAGTACACCCCTCACATTTTTGCAAATATTTTATTATATCTTTTCATGGGACAACACTGACGAAATGACACTTTGCTACAATGTAAAGTAGTGAGTGTACAGCTTGTATAACAATGTAAATTTGCTGTCCCCTCAAAATAACTCAACACACAGCTATTAATGTCTAAACCGCTGACAACAAAAGTGAGTACACCCCTAAGTGAAAATGTCCCAATTGGGCCCAATTAGCCATTTTCCCTCCCCGGTGTCATGTGACTCGTTAGAGTTACAAGGTCTCAAGTGTGAATGGGAAGCAGGTGTGTTAAGTTTGGTGTTATCACTCTCACACTCTCTCATACTGGTCACTGGAAGTTCAACATGGCACCTCATGGCACAAAACTCTCTGAGGATCTGAAAAAAAGAATTGTTGCTTTACATAAAGATGGCCTAGGCTATAAGAAGATTGCCAACACCCTGAAACTGAGCTGTGGCATAGTGGCCAAGACCATATAGCGGTTTAACAGGACAGGTTCCACTCAGAACAGGCCTCGCCATGGTCGACCAAAGAAGTTGAGTGCACATGCTCAGCATCATATCTAGAGGTTGGCTTTGCAGAATAGACGTATGAGTGTTGCCAGCATTGCTGCAGAGGTTGAAGGGGTGGTGGGTCAGCCTGTCAGTGCTCAGACCATATGCCGCACACTGCATCAAATTGGTCTGCATCGCTGTCGTCCCAGAAGGAAGCCTCTTCTAAAGATGATGCACAAGAAAGCCCGCAAACAGTTTGCTGAAGACAAGCAGACTAAGGACATGGATTACTGGAACCATGTCCTGTGGTCTGATGAGACCAAAATAAACTTATTTGGTTCAGATGGTGTCAAGTGTGTGTGGCGGCAACCAGGTGAGGAGTACAAAGACAAGTGTGTCTTGCCTACAGTCAAGCATGGTGGTGGGAGTGTCATGGTCTGGGGCTGCATGAGTACTGCCGGCACTGGGGAGCTACAGTTCATTGAGGGAACCATGAATGCCAACATGTACTGTGACATACTGAAGCAGAGCGTGATCCCCTCCCTTCGGAAACTGGGCTGCAGGGCAGTATTCCAACATGATAACGACCCCAAACACACCTCCAAGATGACCACTGCCTTGCTAAAGAAGCTGAGGGTAAAGGTGATGGACTGGCCAAGCATGTCTCCAGACCTAAACCCTATTGAGCATTTGTGGGGGAGCGCAAGGTCTCTAACATCCACCAGCTCTGTGATGTCGTCATGGAGGAGTGGAAGAGGTCTCCAGTGGCAACCTGTGAAGCTCTGGTGAACTGCATGCCCAACAGGGTTAAGGCAGTGCTGGAAAATAATGGTGGCCACACAAAATATTGACACTTTGGGCTCAATTTGGACATTTTCACTTAGGGGTGTACTCACTTTTGTTGCCAGTGGTTTAGACATTAATGGCTGTGTGTTGAGTTATTTTGAGGGGACAGCAAATTTACACTGTTATACAAGCTGTACACTCACTACTTTACATTGTAGCAAAGTGTCATTTCGTCAGTGTTGTCCCATGAAAAGATATAATAAAATATTTACAAAAATGTGAGGGGTGTACTCACTTTTGTGAGATACTGTAAGTCATCTTGAATGGAATTTGAGGTCAATATTAAATACATAAATAAGCACTACTCATTAATTATGTACAATATTATTCATTTAAAATCCACAAAAAGTATGTATAATATTATGAACTACAAGTAAAGTGAGCAGTAAGTGTAGCAGATGAATGCTTGGTAAGCTTATCCTTTAAACTCTCAGCACGTTTTTGTTACACATCAAATTAACATCAATATTGGCATTATTTTACTAATTCGACAACTCAAAATAGCAAATTAAAAGCAGGATAAAATAAGCTACATCCCATACACACATTACAATTTTATGACTGCAATTAAGTATCTTGTGGCTACATTAAGAACTACAAGCAGGTAATATACATAATCTGAAAGGGGAGGCCAGATTTGTCTACTCAGATATGTGTATAACCCATCACTGAATAAGTGTAACTTTCCCTTTGTAAATATTGATGTAACTCTAATTATGGCCTTAAAGATTTTATATGCCTGATCTGAGAACTTCAGGTTTGAAGGTTTTGAAGCAATTCTGTGCAATTATATTTCTGAATACTACTGAAAACTGCATTCCCCCACTTAAATTCACCAAAAACATCTGGTTCAATTCATAATGTGAATGGTTCATATCATGAATTCAGCTGGTCTTAGAGGGAAAAATAAAAAAGCCTTTTCAAAGAAGCAAGGCCATGAGAGGAATTCTTGAAAAGTAGTAATAGGTATATTACAGCTAGGCGTACTTTTAGGGCTATTGGATATTATCATGTAATACACTGATTTCTGGATTTATTCTCTGGTGTACTCTTCCTGTAAGTGACCTTCTACTCTGCACATCTGCTCATTAAGTTCACTCACTCTAGCTCATGGTAAATTAGTATGCAGACAATAAAGCATTCCCATGTGTTTAAGCTCAAAATATTACTTACTGCATGTTCTATATTTTTTCTGTTTTACATAAAGGATGTCTTTCTTTCTTTCTTCATTGATTGTTAGATTTATTGATTTGTTGGTTTGTTTGTTTACTGAATGTAGCTTAATTGTTAGAATCCACTATCATCATTAGAATCACATTTCATCATGGCTACAATATGTCCCAGATCTATACTACATGCTACTAAATACATCACCATACTAAGTACGCCACATCACCATACTAAGTACGCCACATCACCATACTAAGTACGCCACACCACCTATGAAGTACCATTATACGTATACTATTAGTATTCAAATACCCAGATAACCCAGTTAATACTGAAATCATTATTCAAGTGTTCGTTGTGCAGTAGGTCCAAATGAGAAAATATGAAAATGAAAAGTCATGTCTGCCAATGCAGAGGGCAGCTCTGGTGTACAACTGAGAGATGTGCATTGGAACTAAAAAAAGTCTCAAGGGTGGGTGGCTTCTACTCTCTTGAGGACTGGAGCAAGTAGTCAAATATGAAGCTCACTGACAAAAGACAAATAATCCATTAATACACATATTAATATTTCTGTTTTCATTATATTAAGGCTATCAAACACATAAAAATGTGCACCACCACAGACAGGAGGAACTTTTAATTGCAGTGGAAAAACTATACTTTATTAATTAACGCCACATTAAATTGTTTTTCCTCTCTCCTTAACACACAAGTTAACCCACTCCTAATCCATCTCCTTATTAACTTTTACAGATTATTAAAAAAAAAGAAGATAAAATTAGTCAAATATTAAGACATAGTGTAATTAAATATCATGACACTTCCCCAATCTTATAAACTGAGCCTTAGTTCTTCATTAACTCCAGAAATCTTTCACTGGTTAACACTCGCTATCATAAAAGTGTCAGGAATAGGTAGTTGAAGCAGATGCCTTAACTGGTGAAATTAACAAGTGATACACAAACAAATAATCAAAACAAGACTGTAAGCATGAACATGGACTCTAGACAACAGACAAGGAATAAACCGTAACTTGGGTGGCACATGACAACAAAAGACAAAGCTAGACAGTGAGTGCTATACAAGACGTGACTTATAGGCTATGTCTCGATCAGCTCCCTAGCTCCCTAGGTCGTGAATCAGTATATAGTGTACACTAGTCTGGGCACTGGTAAGGACCCTGACTCACTACACATTGGGACACTGATAACTCATGACTATGTACTTGCGTTGTAAAACGTCTGTAAAATGTATAAAATAATGTCATAAATTTGTTAGCTTAATCACACGTGTTCCTGTCATGGTATGCCAAGCAGGATCATAGGCTAGCTAGTAGATTTTAAAAAAATCATTAAACACTTGAAAGTCGTTAGACTCAAACAAACTGTATATAGAACGTCAAATAAAGTTCAAATGCGCTAAGTAATCATATGAGAGGTACAACAGTGATAACAAGCTACTTTCATTTGTAAACGAAGTTGGCTGAGAGTTTGTCCCTCATTTATTCCCTGGTTTTTGTGGTGCATTGTGGGATTTTTTAGGGAGAGAACGTTCCAGTGCACTGGAAGAATTTTGCGATTGAGAGAGTCCTTAAAATGGCCGACTCCCTGATCAGTGTCCTGATAACTGAACTAGGGAGCTGATTGAGACAAACTTATATACTAGTGTTCATTAAACATAAATGTGAATCAGATGCAAACAGTCATGTGACGTGGTGAGTGTCATGATCAGGTGATGTGCTGTGGCTAATGAGTAGTGTAGTTCAGAGCCATTATCAGCGCTACCATGACCACAGACTGTACCAATGACAGGCTTGAACATGGACATCTAAACTGATAACATCCAGCATGGAAGGAAACTTTGATTCCAGTTTTACAAGGGGTGTTGTATCCTCTTACATCAAATCTAGCATTGAGTATGATGGCACGGCTGCAATAATAGCTTCGATTCGGATCATGTAAGGATTTTTCAAGAAAAATGCAACAGGGTGAATTGTAGAGCATCCAGGAAGCAGGTTTGAAGTGGTCCACCCGTTTACAATTCTCACTAAGAAACCCTTAACATGATTCCTACTGTAGGTTCCATCCACGTAATTGCAGAAAGAAAGAGAGGCAGGATGGGTGACTATTACCAGGGAATTTCATCGTGTATACAGACATAAACTTGGAGGATCAACAGTCAGAAGCCTCGCTGCAGGCCCCAGCTCTCAGCTCCACAGAGAGCATATGCATTATTAACGAGGCCAGTGATAACCACAGATGTTTCCACGTCTGTGCTCTATTTCAGCAATATTTGAAAGCAGCGCCTTCTGTTCTTCTTGAATCACCTTTCTCAAATCCACAACCATGGATTTCTACACACTTGCCCCAAAAACCCAATAAATTATTCATTATCAGTGTTAATGTGTTATCTGATTTTTTTTTTTTTTTGAGAGCAGCAAAAATAAAGGACACGATATATTTTGTAATGAATAAAATCGTAGTTCGCATACACCAAAGCAACTCTCACAACAAAACACTATTACCATAAGAAGCATGAAGTCAAAAGAGAGTAAAAATACAATATGGCAGCATTTGTTATCCATTTTGAGGCACTCTGCATTTATTTCCCATGTAAATGCTGGTAACACTGCCCTCAGAGGAAGCAGAGGTTGAATCATAAGCATCCAGTCAGATGTACTGTCTACTAAGGAGCTGTGCTTTATTAAAGCAAACAGCGCCTTGCTCATCTCTTTTTCCTCTTATAATGATGCCAGACAACTGTGGGAAATGTACAAATGATGAGAAGAGGTCTGAATTGCCTAAAGTGCTTGAAAGAGTTTTCAGCTTGTTACAACAGAACAAATTACATTTCAGTGTATTAGGAATGAAAGGTAAGATGCCCAAACACAGTCCACATTCTGCAAGACGAAATTCAGGACATTACATTTGCTATTATCCTAAGCAAGATCTTTAATAAAAGCAAAAAGGTGCAATGATTATTTTAAATTCACATTACAAGAGGATGATGAATTAGGCCTGTTTAAGGATTAGTCAGAGCCGGACGTGAAGGAGTAGCTCTTGATGACACGTTATTAAGTTGTAATGAAGTCTCTTGAAGTGGTGTGTCAAGCAGCTCCAGGCTGAGGCCTTTTCCACCAGCGTCATTGGGGGCTGCCAAAGAGAAAAGCCCTCCGAGAGCTAATCATGTCAGCCAAAATGAGGTTTAACCGCAGCGCCACAACTCTGCTACAAACCCTCTGCCGCAGCCTCTCTGCTATTCTGTTGCTAATGATATCGGAGTTGTGCCTGATTTGCAAGCGTTTGCTGGTGATTTATGATGTCTGAGAACAAAACCGCATCAGGCAGGACGCTTGTGTACACGTTGGCCTCTCTGAGGAGAAGGACTGGGCCCTGACACCACACTGAGGAACACTGGCATAGCGTGTAAGTTAATCTCTCCCCTTGACCTCTATTTCATCTCTGGCAGTCTTCTTATTTTTCTCACCATCATTGTGTGGCTATCAGGAAGCATGGCTGAGACCACAGTGTAACCCCACACAAACCCTTCTCTTCTTTCAGCACGGATTATTTGACATGGCCACTGAGGCATTGCCTTTTTTTTCTTATTTATATACATGATGATTGGTACCTGTGGAAAAAAAAAAAAACCCCGATACATTTGACTTGAAACTATAGCTGTGTATTACGGGGAAGACAGCCAAATTGTTCTAGCATAGTATTTTCAAATTTCTGGATTGCAAGAGTATATACCAGCCATAAATTTAAAACCACTGACATGTGAAGTGAATAACATTGATTATCTCGTTACAATGGCACCTGTCAAGCGGTGAGATATATTAGGCAGCAAGTGAACAGCCAGTTCTTGAAGTTGATGGGTTGTAAGCAGGAAAAATGGGCAAGCGTAAGGATATGAGTGTCTTTGACAAGGGCCAATTTGTGATAGCTAGATGACTGGGTCAAAGCATCTCCAAAATGGCAGGTCTTATGGGGTTTTTCTGGTATGCAGTGGTTAGTACAAGCTTAGAGAAATCAGATCTGGTTAGATAGGCAAAATAGAAAAGTTTCAGTATCTGTACAGGAACTGTGCTGACATAACTAGCTTGTTAGTAGCTAGTTAGCTCTGTTGCTGGATGTTAGGAGAAGTGTCAGAAGAGCCAGAAAATTTGTAAATGTGTAGCTTCAAAGCTGTTCCTTTAATTTCTAGATAGGAATTTTTAGCTGTTGCTGTTTTGTCAAGTAGCTTTTAAACACACTGTTAAACAAAATGCTAGCTAGCTGGGTAATTTAGCTAACTAATGCAAAGACTTTCAGTAACACACAGAAGTGTAAGCTGGCTAATTTGGCTAGTCAACTACAAGCTAAAAATATTCTGCCCCTGAGACATGTCTGCATTTATTTATTTATTTTTTAGTTAGGAAACTGCCATAAATTTGAATCAGTCACCTTCAGCAAATGCTAAGCAGTGACATGATTGATAAATGGTTCTTTAGAAACACTATTTGAAAATTTCTACAAATATCTATCCATGTCTCATTTTTACTGCTACAATACTCAAGCCTACAGTGTATAACTGAAAACAAAATGGTGGTATTAGTCAACCATTTTCTAAAAAAACAAACAAATTTTTTTTTAAATTAGCATTAGATCCCATAATAAGCACTGCTGTGGTTTCTGTGCGAACCTCAAGCAATAAACACACAGATCTCATCATAAAAACAAACACACATCATACGCTTCCAGCAGTGTGCAATGTCATAAAAGCCACTTTTCAAAGAGCGCTTCATTCACTGTGCTTTGAAATTGATATATCTTAATCCTATTAAAACTTTCCAGCTCTTGTAGCCTCCCAGGCTGTTAAGGTGGTGCACTAAATCATCTCACTCTAATGTATCTCTTAAACAAAGAAATAAAGGAGCATTATTACAAGGTCATTTCACCACTAAAAACCATGAAATCATTCTATTTAATTGGCTGCAGAAAAAAATGTGTACATTGAATAAAAACCTAAGACCTTTTCCAGGATGAAAATTAATGCCATTCAGTGAATGGTTTTATCTCACCTGTGTGATGCTTAATGAAATGAATGAATGAACAAAAGTGAAGCAAAGAAGATTTTAAATGGAAAAATATCCACCTTGAATGACTTGCATATCAGTCTTTATAATTAATATGTGATCTTCAGTGGTGTCTAAGATTTAATTTATAATGAAATTCTGAGTTGATTTTTCCTATAACTACCTGCAGTAAGACTTACTCCTAATCTCTGTGTAAAGAGAGTGACGCAGAAGTGCTTTAGTCTTTTAATCTGTCCAGCTCTCTCACTTCTTTATCTGCGTACTCTGCTTAAACAGATCAACTTAAATAGATTCAAACTTTCTGGGCAATGGTCATTCTCTGTGGCCCCAAGTGTTGAATTTTTTAAATTCCAGATTTATAATTTAGGACTACTGTAACATTTGAACATTGTATTACTATATGTCATTAGCATACAATACAGTGCAAAAGTCTTTGGTACCCTATTATTGTAAGCACAAATTTTGTTATAAATGTTTATTTTATGATTTCTGCATTATTGAGTCAGTACAAGAACATTTTATAATTCCAAATGTTACTTAAACAAAATGAAAGCAAAATGTTACAGAAAAAAATATGTCAGAAAAAAAAGCATATTATGTAACAGACCACTTTTCAGACAATAATAATAATAATAATAATAATAATAATAATAATAATTATTATTATTATTATTATTATTATTATTATTATTATTATTATTGTTATTATTATTAAGGCTGCTGGGTTTTGTAGGCAAAAAAAAGCAAGTGTGACAATCAAAGTCTCCAGAAAAATTGTGGCATGTTCTCCAAAATGCTCAGTAAAATTTACCAGCTAATTTCCTTATAAAAGGGCACAAATTATACCTGAGACTAATATTTTTGTCTAGGTGGCTATTTTTGACTGACTAGGTGGCCAGCCTAGAAGAGGCATTTTCGCTCACTGACTGACTGACTGAGTCCCATTGCTGAATCTGCATGTGCGAGGAGTCTAGCTAGCTGAATTTCAATCTAGCGAGCGAGATCAGGGACATTCTGTGATATATGAGCACTTCCGTGTCATTTTGGGATAGTTGGAAAAAGCTGTAAATTAGACCACCTCTGCATCATTTTGGGATCGATGCAGAGAGAGAGGCAGGTTAGCTAAAGACATTTGGAGTTGTGATCAAAAGATGAATATGACAAGATAGTGTAGAATATCCTAGTATTTATTTATGTTGGATGTTTTACACGATATATTGTAGAACATGGCACATTTTGTATCAGACCACCCAATTTTTATAATATTGGAAAATGTGACTGACAGGTGTTTCTTGTTACCCAGGCGTGTCCTGTTAGATTGTTAAACATCAACTCTTGGTTTTAGAGTTCAGTTTCACCTATGAAAACTGCATTTGTTGTTAAAAAGGATAAGCCAACATGAAGATCAGAGAGCTGTCTATGGGAGAAAAGCAAGCCATTTTGAAGCTGAGAAAAGAGGGAAAATCAATCAGAGGCTTTGCACAAACAGTGATCACAGCCAGTACAACAATTTGGAATGTCCTGAATAAGAAAGAAACCACTGTTGTACTGAGCAACAGACACTGAATGGGTCGGCCAAGGAAAACAACAACAGCTGATGGCAGAAACACTGTGAGAGCTGTGAAGAAAAACAGAGAGCAGAAATATAGAGGCCATACCACAAGATGCAAATCACTCATCAGCAGTAAGAATCGGAAAGCCAGATTGGAATTTATTGATGATGTAGCTCATGATGGTAGCAGCAGAATGAATTCATACATTTACAGGAACATTTTATCTGCCAATTTACAGAGAAATGCATCCAAATTAATCGGGAGGAACTTTATCATGCAGCAAGACAATGATCCAAAAAGCACCACCAACACAACAAAGGACTTCATTGGGGGGAAAAGTGGAAGGTTTTAGATTGGCCAAGTCAATCACCAGACCTTAACAGAATTGAGCAGAATTTCACCTCCTGAAGAGGAGACTGAAGGGCGAAACCCTCTGAAACAAACAAAAAATGAAAGACGCTGCAATAAAAGCCTGGAAAAGTATCACAAAAGAAGAAACCAACAGTTTGGTGATGTCCGTGAGTGACAGGCTTGATGCAGTTATTGCAAGCAATGGATATGCATCCAAATATTAAATGTACTGTAATTACTTATCTATACTTTTGCTAATCTAAAAATTGGGTGGTCTGATACAAAAGGTTCTATGTTTTATGTTGTTTAACGCATCTAGATAAATAAATACCAGAAAATAAAAGCTGACATCCTAACCTCTTATATCCATCTTTGGTGTATAGCATAAACAAATGGATCTGCCTTGCCGTTCCAATAATTTCAGAGGGGACTGTAGGTGTATGTCCTTACTTCAAATATTCTTCTTCTTTTCCTTTCGGCTGTTCCCTTCAGGGGTCGCCACAGCGAATCAACTGCCTCCATCTAGCCCTATCCCCTGCATCCTCTTCTCTCAGACCGACTACCTTCATGTCCTCCTTCACTACATCCATAATCCTCCTCTTTGGTCTTCCTCTCGCCCTCCTGCCTGGCAGCTCTAACCTCAGCATCCTTTTACCGATATATTCACTCTCCCTCCTCTGAACATGTCCAAACCATCTCAACCTGGCCTCTCTAACTTTGTCTCCAAAACATCTCACATGTGCTGTCCCTCTGATATACTCATTCCTGATCCTATCCATCCTCGTCACTCCCAAAGAGAACCTCAACATGTTCAGCTCTGCTACCTCTAACTCTTCCTCTTTTCTTTTCCTCAGTGCAACTGTCTCCAAACCATACAACATCGCTGGTCTCACTACTGTCCTGTACACCTTTCCTTTCATTCTTGCTGGTACTCTTTTATCACACAACAGACCTGACACCCATTCCAACCTGCCTGCACATGCTTCTTCACCTCTTGTCCACACTCCCCATTGTTCTGGGCTGTTGACCCTAAGTACTTACAATCCTGCACCTTCTTTACCTCTTCTCCCTGTAACCTCACTGTTCCACTTGGATCCCTCTCATTCACACACATGTATTCTGTCTTGCTGCGACTAACCTTCATTCCTCTTCTCTCCAGAGCAAACCTCCACCTCTCTAGACTTTCCTCCACCTGCTCCCTGCTCTCACTACAGATCACAATGTCATCCGCAAACATCATAGTCCATGGAGATTCCTACCTGACCTCATCTATCAGCCTGTCCATCACCACCGCAAACAAGAAGGGGCTCAGAGCCGATCCTTGATGCAGTCCCACCTTCACCGTGAACTCCTCTGTCACACCTACCGCACACCTTACCACTGTCCTACTGCTCTCATACATATCCTGCACCACTCTAACATACTTCTCTGCCACTCCAGACCTCCTCATACAATACCACAGCTCTTCTCTTGGCACCCTGTCATACGCTTTCTCTAAGTTTACAAAGACACAATGCAGCTCTTTCTGACCCTCTCTGTACTTCTCCATCAACATTCTCAAAGCAAATATTGCATCTGTAGTGCTCTTTCTTGGCATGAAACCATACTGCTGCTCACAAATGCTCACTTCTCCCCTTAGCCTTGTTTCCACTACTCTTTCCCACAACTTCATTGTATGGCTCATCAGCTTAATACCTTTGTAGTTTCCACAACTCTGCACATCTCCCTTGTTCTTAAAAATCGGCACCAAAACACTTCTCCTCCATTCCTCAGGCATCCTCTCACTCTCTAAGACCTCGTTGAACAACCTAGTTAAAAACTCTACTGCCATCTCTCCTAGACACTTCCATACCTCCACTGGTATGTCATCACACTGCTTCAAATATTATCGACGCTAATAACTTATGGTAAATGAAGTGGTGTGAGGATGTACTGTGGCATGAATGCGTTTGTAGCTAGAAACTGACTGTATTTATCTCGACCGTTATGTTGTATACTTACATGAACACATTTAATTATGTCTCAAGGACTTCTAATAAGAAGGTTTAGACTCTACATAAATGGCTGCTACACCGTTGTTGAAATGCTGTTGACACTTGTGGGGCAAATGCTATGCGGCCGACAGCGGTCTGGAAAAACTAGTTTTGTCTAGTCTTGTTTTTTTATATTTTTGAGGGCATCTTTGATTTACAACATTTATTTGCCTAAGACTTTTGCACAGTGCTGTACGTGTTACATGAGTGACTAAAAACTAAAGGAATATTCCATGAGAACCATGAGAAGTTTTTAAAGTTCAAACACTAACTGTATCAGGAAAACAGGTTAACATTATTACTTAATAATGGTCTAGAATAGTACATACGTAACACTAGTTCATTTAGCAGAGATTGATGGATGGGGCAAGTTGACCATTTTTATTACTGAATTGCAACACTTAGTACGGCATGTCAGGAAAGTGAGAAAAAACTAAAATAGGCTTGTGTGAATGCGACTCCCAGTAGCAAAATCCGTCTTCAGTGTTAGATCGATATTTCTAATATTAATTCAAAAATAAATTAATACAACAAAGTAGGAGATTGTGAGTTTCTCTCACAACCCTGTTTGTAAATTGACTTTGGGAACTCCTGTGTTAATACCACCATCAATCTTGTAAACTGCTAACTGGCCATAACTCATATAGCTGATTGGCATTTTGGAAATTTGAGTCTCCACATCTGCATTGGATTTCTTATTAATATGACATGGAACATCACTGGAAAACTGTGAGTGAGAAAAGAAGCCCTTGCTCTTTTGTTTTTACGAGCATTATCCCTTATGTTTTTTAGATTGTTCCTATTAAACACCATTGTAACTGCACTAGCAGTGTCCTCCTGTGACCTCAGCACAGTAGACAATGGCTAAATTCTCAGAGGAATAACAAAAATATACCAAACAACAAATTATCATCGGAAGCATCATCACTAAGCACACCATAATTATATCAATACAAATATATTTAATGTGTTTCAGGGTGGACTTTTCTTCTAAGGTTGCGTTCCTAAGTTTCTAAGAAACGGAAACTGAATTTTTTTCTTGGAGAAAGGCTGAAAAACTGGGACACTCCTGATTATTTCCGGCTCTGGTCTGCACTCAGCATTAGAGTATTAAGAGTTCTCAAAGAGTGTGGAGTGTTCCGGGTGGGAGATTGAGTGCGGGTTTATGCAGGTCTTCAGATCTAGAGCCTTTAAACAGGTGGAAGCAGCCAGTAGCTGCTCGGAAATTGAGCATGAGGAAAAATGCTCTAGTTTTCTAAAGTGCCAAATGGTGCAATGTCAA
Source organism: Cranoglanis bouderius (assembly GCA_023630585.1). NCBI lineage: Eukaryota > Metazoa > Chordata > Actinopteri > Siluriformes > Cranoglanididae > Cranoglanis > Cranoglanis bouderius. Next base: position 5,867,732 of record CM042550.1, on the reverse strand, counting down.
CTGCAGGGGACGGTTCCAGCCTCGTGCCATATGCTCTGCATAAAGACGAGACGCACAACCGACGACAGCTGGTCACTTGAAAACAGAGATTTTCAATGCATTTCTCAAAGACTACAGATCGGTCTAATTTGATTATCTGAACGCATGCACAATACAGAGTGGTGCTATTTCTGAGAAGACATGCAAGACACACAAGCACACACAATGTACACTCACACACGCACACACAGTTCATCATCTTTTCAGAAAGCAGTAGCAGGTAGCATTGTCCTCACTGACAGCTCTGCCTCTGCAAATGGCACGCAACGCTTTCTGGGTGAAAAACAGCCTGACAGAGTTGCTACCTGACTGCCGTGTCCCACTACAGTGCCATTTGACTGTCTATCAATTGCTGCTACAACCAATTTAGTGGACCTGAACCTCTTACAATAACAAGAACGACCACAGAATCTCAAAAATGTCTACGACATCAGAAGGCTGAAAAAGGCTTTTGGAGTGAGTGAGTTGCAAAGTTTTTTTTTTTTTTTTGCCTTCAGGTTCCTCAGAGCATGATGTTTTATTCAGAATGTAGTGGTACAAACTACAGTGAGGGCTGAACCATTTTGAATATCAGAGGGTACATTCCAGTCTTATGATTCCAGATAATTCCAGGGTGAAACAAACATTTGTGGAATACTCTCTCACTCATGCACATTCAGTAAGCGTTTATATTTGTCAGGGTCATGGTGGATCCGGAGCCTGGAAACACTGGCAATGGAGTGAGAATATAACCTGGATGTGATGCTTGTCCATCGCAATATTTGTGAAATATTTCATCAAAAACATACCATCATACATTTTTGAATTTCATATAGATATAGAAATAAACCAGCTCAGATAAACCAGTGTACAATGCAGCCATAATCAATATACAAAATATTTGAATGGTACCTTACATGCTACTGACCCAGGGACATCTGGTACACATGGGCTATCAGAGCTACTTTAGAATATTTGCTGTTAACAAATGTCAGATTGTTTTGGACGTTTGTGGTATCAATGTTCATACACAGAATAGTATGAAGAAGTGAGGCTGAGGCTGATTACTTTCTAGTCCAGACTGTAGATTCATGTAGCCGATCTGTGACAGTTACGTCGTGTGATTACACAGAGTGAAATGCCACCTAGATTTGATCTCCGTTTGGTCTGATATTTTTCAGCCTGGTGCATACATAACATGCAGCAGTGACTGAGAAGATATACGTGAAATATAATTTGGAGGACAAATAAATAGGCTAAGTGCACATTGTCTAGTGAAAGTACAATTTACACTAAAGGACAGAACTGTGCGTGTAGTGTTTTCCGGTTTGAACAAAAGGGTTACAACTTTTCAACAATTTTTTTGCATGAAATTGTTTTGCATGGTCTTTCAAAATTTTGCTTGTTGGTAAATAAGACCTTTTAGCTGTACTCATGTTCAGTGCACGTGAATGGAAGAGGGCTTTGGCTGAATGCATGTTGTGTTGACGTCACATGATGCGTCTTGGCCCAAATCTGTGGAAAATCTGTGGTAAGTTTGAAAAATTGCAAGCTCCTCTGAATATTGCGGAGTTTGTTTGATATTGCGTTAATTTCTGTGATCGCAAAATCGCAAAATCCCGGAGGGGCTGAATTCTCTTTAGCATGTTTGGTATTCAAAGCTAACACTGAATGCATGATGCCAAGAGAGCATTACAGACTTTGAAAACTTTTCATGAATGCAGCTGTTTATCTGTCTTAGTGTGTGTGTGTGTGTGTGTGTGTGTGTGTGTTTGCGTGTGCAATAGTTTCATCCGCATTCTTGAGACCTTGTGCTTTAATGCATTGCTCAGCATTAATAGTTTTGTTGGTTTGCTTTTCATAGATTTTACGTTTTGAATAGAAGGATTTGGATAGATTTTAGATAGATTTTAGATTCTCCCATCTAATATTACAACCATCCATCACTGCACTGACTCAACCACCAACACTACTACTTCTCTGCACTTTCATTTGTCTTTCATTGTGACAGATCAACAACTGCTTCTTGTTTCAGACTACAGAATTCCACCTCAATTTATCTACAAGGTTTTCCTGATTCACAGAAGCAAATGAAAGAAGTGGAACAAAGAAGGGGGGGGGAGCAGCACCTTATAAATGTCATTCCAGAAAAGCCTTCAAGTTCATACAGCAGCTGAGTCTTCACCAGGCAAAAACACATCCCTCACATCTCATTTCTTACATTAAGACGCTGAGAGAAATGTCAGGCCAGATAACTGCCGTCTCCGTTCAGCCCCTGACATTAAAGGACAGCAAGTGTGCAGACACGTATGCAGTGTGTATATTGCTTTTGCAGAGGAGTGATTCAGAAAAGCTCAGTCTTGGCTGATTGTGCTGCTGGTGCATGTCCTTTTGGTAATAATGGATAAATTAAAAGTGGCATATGTTGCCCGGGAGTTTAATAAAGCAGATAGATATGAAAATGATAAGCTGTGATAATGGTGGGTTTACTGGAGAGCACAAGACAGCAAGGTGCAAAATTCTACAATTTTCAAGATTTTATTTCTATTTAACATATGGGGAGGGGTGAGGGAGCTAGTATAACTAGTTTATTTAATATCTACAGTATATCTAATGTAAGAAAGTAGCCCTGAACTGGTCTTGATTATTTTCTTATCTCATATATCCTCTATTACAATTTTCTGTAGTAACTTTGTAGAAGTATGGTATTGAAATCAGTGATAATAGGAGCTCTCTCTCTCTCTCTCTCTCTCTCTCTCTCTCTCTCTCTCTCTCTCTCACACACACACACACACACACACACACACACAACAATGCTTTTTACCTCACCTCCCTTTCAGTACAGTATCTATGTAGTGATGTTAAGACTTCAAATGCATTCTTGGCTTCAAAAAACTGACTGAACATGCTCATGCCAGTTTAAGATCCGAGCTTTTATGAGAAACTGAAATGGAAAAGTATTGATAAGAACATTAACTGGCTCCTGAGGCAAGGTGCCAATTTGAAATTAGCGTAAAAAGGTTTCTTATTGGATCAGGGACTAGGAACGTGAATAGTTTAGAAGTGTCAGAAGGCTGATATAGACTGGTCCAGAGGGGAAGCAAGGGGGGGAAAATAACTGTGAAGAAGATTGAAGTTTCAGGGGTTTCCTTATTTTCCTGTATTCGATTTTAGCTGGTTTCTCCCATTTCAATTAAAGTCATTGAATCGTCTATTTTCAACCACTCTAAATAGTGAACCTGGGTGTGTTTTTGAAAATAAAGCTGGCAAGAACATTACTGCACTATGGGCTTTTAATAGATGTCCCATGGTCACAGAAGAAATGTCTTGCATTGCTGAAATTAGCATGTGCCTGTAGCAAAGCAAAAAAAAAAAAAAAATCCCACATTTATAGAATCCTATATATTTCAGGGTCGCATGAAGTCTCATTTCAACAGAACTGATGCATGCCTCAATGACTATGCTAGAGAGTCAACGTCTCATCAATAATTCAGCATGAAGCACATGTTCAATATCAGCTATTAGCAAAGTCAACCGCTATGTTTTGCTGCAGTTTGTGATATCTGAAACAACTAGACCAAGTACAGAAAGAGAGAAAAGTGCTAGAAGAGTTGGAAAATGAGAAGGAACTCTTACCTCTAGCAGAGCGATATTTCCATATAATACTGGGTTCAGGTCGTCCAATCGCCAGACACATGAGACTGACGTTACTGCCCTCGTTTACCGTTATGTCTGTTGAAATGTTCACAATCCTTGCCGGAACTGCAACACATAAGAGAAAGATTTTTTTTTTCAATAAAATAAATTTAATTCATCCTAAAATTCTAACTTCAAAATTTTCAAATTTATAGAAACCTAACCACAATGAAATGTAATGAAATGAAATGCAATGTTGTCCCACAAATAAATCAGTATATAATCAGTAATAATTCTTGTTTTATTATTTTACTTTTTCTCATGCATGCAAAATCTCAAAATCAGCTTCATTCTTTTCTGGTACTACAGGGAGCCAGCAAAGACAGTTTGAGTCCACATGAGCAATATGCACACTGAGCAAGTCCTGTGGGATGCGTTCTTAAAAGCCGTTCTCCACTGAGGCAGAACCCAGTGTACTCAAAAGCCAGAGTGATGGAACACAGAAACTACCGTCCAAAAGTTCCACCAGTCTGTAGGTCGAGAATTCTAGGACTAACCCCAGGGACAGACTTCTCCCAGTTAACAACCAAGAATTTCGACTGCTTCAGTAGTGCTGGGTGTGGATTTGCCTGATTTTGTTGCAGCAACTCATCAATATTAGAAAATGGCACTGAAACTCATAAGCAGAATTAATTCATTATGCTACTTTATAATTTGGGACTACTACTACTACTACTACTACTACTAAGAATAATAATTATAATAACTACCATTAATATAGCACCTTTCATGCATGCACAACATGTCTAAGTGCAAAAAATAAGCATAACACATTTGTGTTACAGAAATTATAAATGTACATAATAAAAAGTACTATTAAATGACAAAATAAAAAGGTTTTTTTTTTTTTTTTTTAATTAAGTATATATATTTTTAGTTGACAATCAGGTAGTTTATTTGTATGAGCCTACTTTTTAGGTGAATCCACAACATTGTCATTATCATAAGCCTAACTGGGTGAAGCTAGTCTGAACCTCGTCTCTGCATACCTCTGACTCCAGCAGAGAAATGAGTCAGCCCTACTTTTTCCACTGCTTGACTGACATGATCCGATATCTGTGTAGGGAATGCTGTTTACATAACTTAGACTGCAAATGCAATGATGACAGCTTGCCTGTCTCCCCCATCTTCTCCTTTTCAGTGTGAGCCACCCGGGCAGCTAGAAACCTGGAACGATATCATTTAGCTGGCACACTATCATGCTGGAGTCTGCTATCTAGGTTTGTTGCAAAAGTAAATATTTCATGGTAAAACTGCTAAATCTGTCACACACACAGCTAGAAAACTCTAGGTCAGATGTACGTATGATAGGAGGTGCAATGCAATACACCACTTGCTGCAGCTGCAAAATGTGCTTGCATTTGTAATGTGTAATAATGTTTAAACACGAGGTTTTTTTATTTTTATTAAAGAGTAAACAGTGTGGAGAGTATTAGTACAGCTGATATGCCATTAGTTTCAGTGGCGGCTGCTGGTTTTTAAAATAGCAGAAGCACAGCTGTCTGTTATTGAAGTCTATAACACAGATATGTACTTCAGTAAGAGACAGCTATGCTTTTTTTCAGGCAGTCCTCACAGAATGCTTTCATGATTTATTTGCCGCAATTGTAGCCACTGTACTCGACGAGACCAAAGACAAAGTTAAAAAAAAAAAAAGAAAAAGAAAAAAAGAAAGAGAGAGTTCAAAGAACCTGTTTTTGCTCCCTGACTGGGTGTTGATCTTGGGTCTTCCCTTGTTTAATTCTCAGTCTCTCCTCATAAATAAAAACATCAAAAGTCCAACATCTATCCAAAATCAGGTCAACAAAATGCTGCTAGCCAAGCTACTTAGAGTTCACTGAAGAAAGTAGTGACAACTAGCTATCTAGACCTATAAATAAATACATTTCCAAAACAAACAATCAGACTTAAATTTATACTTCCAATTTATTTACAAAATTTACAAAAATAAAGATAAAATTACATGCTAGTTGTGTAAAACTGTTATGGATTAGGCTATTTGTTAGCTCTCCCTCTCGCTACACCGCTAAACGGAGCAGCGCCCTTCCGCATTCTACGGAGCGCATTCCAGTTCCATTCATAAAGACTCTCGTTTTGTTTACCTCTGCCACGTGCTTTTTTGTTTTCAGGTTCACGTCATGTCTCTGCCTCCTGTGTTTCCCCATGTGCTTTTGTTATTGTGTTGCGTCATGTCTCTGCCCCCGTTTCCTCATTGGTTCTCCGTTTCATGTGATTATCGTTTCCAGGTGTCTTTGATTTTGTGGATGATTTGTGTGTGTTTAAATACCCATGTTTGTTTTCACTTCTGGGCGGAGTATTAGATGGGTATAGTTTAAAGTAGTTTAGATTGGTTTAGTTTAGTAGTATGTTTCAAGCTCTTTGTTTGTGGTTCCCAGACCACCTCCTTGCCTCGTGTGTTTACTGCCTTTGGATTAATGCTTTTGGATTCCTGACGTTGGATTAATGCCTTTTGGTTTTCTGCCTCATGTGATAAGTATGACCTCTGTGGATTATTGCCTCCTTTTTTGTTGTTCCTATCTTTTTGAATAAACTTTTCACAATAAACTGACGTTTCCCCAGCGCATGCAGGTTGACAAGTTCACATACTTGGGTAGCGTCCTTGCGAGCGATGGAGATGCCGACCATGATGTAGCTTGTCGGATTGCAAAAGCAGGGGCAGTCTTCCAACGGCTGTTGCCGATTTGGTCGACCCAGAAGATCGATGTGACGACGAAGGTTCACCTACTTAACTCCATCGTCATCCCGACTGCAATTTACGCCAGCGAAACATGGAAGACATCTGCAAAGATTGCAAGAAGGCTCAATGTCGCGCAACAGAGGTGGCTGCGACGGATCCTGCGAGTCTCATACCGAGACCGCATTACCAACGAAGAGATTCACCGCCGAGCTGCCACCCGCCCTCTAAATGACATTGTGACGGAGAGGCGTATGCGATTCGGAGGCCACATTCTTCGCCAACAACCAACGCGCCTACCAAAAGCTGCCATCACATGTACGCCACCAAGAGGAAGACGGAAGCAAGGTCGTCCCCGAATAACCTGGCGTCGGACCTTCAATGACGATTTGAAAGCCCTCGAAATTTCATGGGACGAAGCCAAAGCTGCCGCAGCTGATCGATCTCGATGGACACACCTTGCCGCCCAATGCGCCGAACAGCGCAGGAGGATCTAAGTCTAAGTCTAAGTCCCCAGCGCATGCATCCTGACTCCCTCTTCCGTCCTACACGTGACGTAACACTATTCAACTGATCACTACTACAGCTGCGAGTCTGATTGGCACCAATAAGTCTGTACTGCTTTCAGTCATGTTCATTATCATTTCAATAATTGGCAATAACTGGTTACAAGAGAGAGATCTCGCAATCATCATAAGGAGAAGCCATGTATCAAGTTGGGACAAAAATGCATTTACAAAGAGTGAGGTGTCCAAAAAATGCTGAGAATTGTTTTCCTAAGCAGAAACCAGGGCAGGACCCAAAATTATATATTAAAAGCCTGTTGTCCAATGAGCGTTAATCTTTACTCAATTAAAACAGTGTACTCAAATCTGCCATTTGAGCCAATTGAAGCTGTGGGGTAAATGGAGTTATATGGGTGTCAACAGGCTTCTATGAATGTTTTCACACAGTCAGCTGAGCTGTCCATGGAAAACAGTTCATGTTAATTAAATGAACAGCACAATACTGTAGTGAGATATTTGAATTAGATAAAATATTGAATTTCACTAAGAGTGATGGATAATATACACACATCAGTAAACATTTAATTGCTGCATTGTAATGAAATTTTAGGGGTGGCTATGCTTTCTGTGTAATCTTAAAGCAATGACCTGAGATGAGATTAAGGTGTAGCCTAAAAAAAACCCTGCTATACAGAATAAATTATTTTGCAATTAAAACTGTGTTGCTTTTTTCATTTGCGAATGTCACAATGGTCTTGTTTAATGTGTTGACTTTCTTTGTTAGATAAGGAAATCAATTTGTGCGTCCTTGGCGTATGTGCTATGACCAGGGTTGCCAGATCTGTGTGATCAAAGCAGTCCAGTTGAAAAGTAATATAACAACACATAGCCTAGTTTCCATAAATAATTCATTCAACAAAGTTCTAAAATTGTCTTGTATTATTACACATTTTGTTATGAATAAAAAAAAATACCTAAGAGAATTATTATTAATTATTATTATTATTATTATTAATAATAATAATAATAATAATAATAATAATAATAATAATAATAATAATAATAATAATAATACAGTGCACTTCAAAAGTATCCCAGTTTTGGGGGAAAACCACACACTGGAAACACTGCCTATATTGAGGCAACCCAAAGAAAGGAATATGCTGATTCATTGGTTAATGTTGTGAAACCTCTAATCAAATCAACTGCTTGTGATCATACTTATTAGAAATTGGCAGCTTTGTTGTTGGGAGCTTTGTCTCTGGTGAACAAATGAAGAGATTCATTTGCTATGTCACAACTTGAAATGGCACTTCAAGGAATTTTTTTACTAGGCTTCGAGTTCACTAGCAAGCATTACTTCTAACGTCACTTCAATTGCTCTATGTTGAATGCAACAATTGATCTATAACCTCTAAATGCTTAAGTAGATGTCTGTGATTTTGAACAGCTGTTTAAATCAAAGGTATAGGAAACTTTGACGCCTTTGGGCTAAGATTAACACATCTCTTGGAGGGGATACTTTGTTATTGAGTTGAACTGAGTTCAAAGTGTTCATGACGATTTTTGTGAAAATGTCGGCAGACTGTGCAGCATTTGGATGTAGGAATCATTGACACCTCAAAGAAAGAGAACAGGAAATTACTTTTCACTGGAGAAAACTCAGAGCATGTCAAAGAAATGGGTCAAGGTACTTTTTAACACAAAAGTGCTGCAGATCATTCAAATACTCACTTCATGTTAATACACCTAACGCCGCTTGTACAGCTGGGCTATTATCCGTGGGACGCCATTCATCTGAATGGAACTACATTGACATGTCCATGTGAAAAAAGCTGTTTAAGGTTTCTTCCCCCCCCCCCCCAAAAAAAAGTTTCATTATTCAAATCAACAGGAAAAGGAATCCTGTAACTTTGCAGTGTTGCAAGTTGGTTCCATCTTTAGTTGTTTGCTCACTTTTTACAGAGTGAAAATTAAAAATACAAAATGTCATGCAATTTTTCCTTGGCTGTTTTATTTTGTTTTTGTTTTTTTGCCCCTATAGTGTGTGTGTGTGTTTACATTTAATGAAAGACATTAAGCAGGAGTTATGGTGGAATATTGTTAATTAGCTTCTTTAATGCAGCCTCAGTAACTAGTTAATAATCCTAGATTTGTGATTGGATGTGTCGTAGGATTTGTGATTTTAATGTTGCTGACTTAGTTTATTAGGTAGGCTGTGTTTACATGTTGTAGCATTATTACTTTCTTAAAATTAAGTTTATATGTTCTGATTTTGTGTAATCTTATAATTGTAGATTTCTTTAAATTAAAAATAACTCTTCAAATCTCTAATCTGATTTAGTATTATTAGTCTATTATTATAGCTTTATATTTTCATTATTTTTATATATTTTATTTTTTAAAGTATGAGTAACAGTAAAACATTAACTGATAATAATTACCTGCTACAGTTGAAACACTCATATCAGAACCACACACACTGCTATTACCATGTCAGTGTCGTTGCTGTGCTGAGAATGATCCACCACCTAAATAACTTCTGGTCAGGGGTGGTCCTTCAGTGGTCCCTTTCTACTGATTTAAAGTGCACTTGTGATTAAAGGTGAAGTAAAGAGAAGTGATCATGGGTCACTTCCAAGTTAACCCTACTGAGATTTGATTGCTTTGAGTACTTAATTTGTACCTGATTTAACTCAAACGTGTTCTGTATATTGGGTTATAGGTAGCCATTATGCCAAACACATAAGTGAGCTGAAGTGTTGCAGAAATATGAAGTGGGTTATCTGGAGAGAGGGAATAAACGATGGATACAGCTGAATATAGTTTCAATGTTTCATCACTGTATTTCTGGCTAATGAAAAAAAAAGACAAATACAATTTTGGTCCTATACATCCTTCAGTAATTATCTTTTTAAAAAAATTATTATAATTATTATTATTTTTTAATTATGTTTATTATTATTATTATTATAAATTATAGCAAATAGCAGATATTTCACACTTATTCAGACTTGGCATACGGATTAGACAGCGCCTTTAAAGTTGGGGTTTTAAACACTTTGTAGGTGTTTATTTTATTGCATTTGAATACACAAGAATCATTCTGACAGCCCTAGTGGATATTCCACTTCTCTTTCTTGCTTCTCTTTCAGAAGAGAAAATGGTCCTTGGTATGGGCGTAGTGGGTATCTGTAAATATTGCCTTACTACTGCAATGCAAAGTTGTAGACCCTGATATCAATGGTCCTTGGTATGGGCGTAGTGGGTATCTGTAAATATTGCCTTACTACTGCAATGCAAAGTTGCAGACCCTTATATCAATTTGCAAATCTGAGTTGGTTTACTAATTGATTGAAGTGGCTACATTAAAAGTAGTGAAATATTTGGACATATACAGTTCCCTCTGAAACTATTGTAACGGCAAGGACATTTGGGTTTGAGATCAAAAGGTGAATAAATGCTTGATGCATTTATGGCAAGCAACGGATACGCAACCAAATGTTAAGTGTTATTTACTTTAATTTGCTTCAAGGCCTATCTGTTCCTATACTTTTGCTCACCTAAGAATTGTGTGGTCTGATACAAAAGCTTCTATGTTTTATGTCGTTTAACACATCTAGATGTAAATATCAGGAAATAAAAGTTGAAATCTTGAATTCTCATCTCATATCCATCTTTTGAACTCAAACCCAAATGTCTTTGGTGTATAGCACAAACAAAAGAATTTGTCTTGCCATTCCAATAGTTTCAGAGGGGACTGTATTTACAGAGCTGTAAGATGTTACACAAGAGCATTCTTTCCATATCTCAAATCAAAACCATATAACATCCTGCCACTCTGGAGAATTCACAACTCAAAAAGACTGTCAGTTATTGAATTAGAAGTTGGAGAAATTCTTGGAGCAATGCTTAAGCCTGTCACCACAGAATGGCATAGTGTCATTCACTTAGTGCCTCACAATGACAATTACAATTTCATATTGGATGACCTGAAACATTTTCCATGTTATAAATGATCTCAATACAATATCCACAATGTCTGTAACAATAAACAGATTTTATATGGTCGGAATTAATGTGGCTATTCCAGAACATTGTCAAAATAGTTTTTTTATGTTTCATTCAACTGCATAAAGATAACTGGTAATTGATTCTTTAGAACAGAACAAGTGTCAGACATAAGAGAATCCTGTGATTCTCTGAAGCATCAGACTCTCTTTGTGTGAAAGCCGCACTGGAATACTAGCTGACCGAATATCAGCTTTGGGTTCACTGTAATATTAATATGCTATGTGACAATGTGGCTTTGCTTGTTTTATTTAATAAAATTGCTTTGCTAGTAGCCCAATGGACAGAAATCAAACAACATGTTCAACAGATAAAACATTTTGTGCTCTGATTGCCAGTCCTCTCTTTATAATGATAATAAAGTCTGTAATTGAGCCAGTGGAAGGATGTAGACATACTTTGGCTGCTTTACCCTGTTTGAAGGTTTGTTCGGAAATGACATCACTGTGCTGCAGTCATCTGTGGTCCTATCTCCATTCCATCTTTATTATCCCTTCTTAAATTTCAGTACTATTATCAACCTGTCCTTGTCAGATTCTTCACATAAGTGTTATGCATTGTTATTGCTCATGTTTACATTCTAAAGCATTGTTTTGTGAAAGAAATCGCATTACATTAAATTTTTTAACTCTGCGATATAAGGGGCCATTTAATGAAACTCAATTGGATGAATAAAATATAGGACCAGCCCTTATAATAGAGCTGAGGATTTAATCATTGCCATGTGCCCCAACACCATCCCCACCCTATCCCCACCCTATCCCCTAGTGTCGCAACACCATCCCCACCCCATCCCCTAGTGTCCCAACACCATCCCCACCCCATCGCCATGTGCCCCAACACCATCCCCACCCCATCCCCTAGTGTGCCAACATCATCCCCACCCCATCCACTAGTGTCCCAGCACCATCCCCACCCCCATCGCCATGTGCCCCAACACCATCCCCACTCCATCCCCTAGTGTCCCAACATCATCCCCACCCCATCCACTAGTGCCCCAACACCATTCCCACCACATCCCTTAGTGCCCCTACACCATCAACACCCCATCCACTAGGACCCACAACACCATTCCCACCCATATCCTGTAGTGCCCCAACACCATCCCCTAGTGCCCAAATACCATCCCACACCATCCCCTAGTGCCCCAACACCATCCCCACCCCACCCCTTAGTGCCCCAACACCACTCCAACCCTTTCCGCTCATGTCCTAACACCATCGCACCCCATCACCATGTGCCCCAACATCATCCCCACCCCACCCCCTAGTGCCCCACCACCACTCCAACCCTTTCCCCACATGTCCTAACACCATCGCGCCCCATCACCATGTGCCACAACACCATCCCAACCCCGTCCCCTCAAGTCCTTAACACTTTCCCCACCCCATCTCTGCATGCAACAACACCATTAAAACCTCATCTCCACGTGCTCTAACACCATCCTCACTCCATCCTCACCTGACCTACACCAATCCCTGCATGCCCTTACACTATTCCCATCCTCATCTCTGTGTGCTACAACACTGTCCATTTACATGCATGCATGTGTCATCATAAATTATTCAACAAAAAATAAACAAAAAAGGTGTTCCAATATGTGATCTATTTTTTTTATTCTCATATTAATTTCTGCTAAGATGGAAATGGAGATGGAATGGAATGAAACATTCATTCATCTATACATCTTTTTTGTGACAATATACAGTAAATGCAACATGAATTAATTTAGTGTTACAAAAAGTTTTTTTTATTAAGATAAAATTGCTCTCTGACAGAACTGCTTTTAATTCACTGGACTTTGTCAGTTATAAGACTACTAATATGGGGCCATTTTACAGAAGAAGCAATGTCATACACATCCGAAATCCCTACAGCTCCATGTGTCACATGCATCTGGTATAAAAAGCCACACAACATGGGAGCATTTACTGTGTCTGACATAAAATGGGTTGTTTTACTATTACTGTAGTATTAACATTCATTTATTACCATTCTTGTGGGAATACTGTGAAGCTCATCCCTGCTACCTTTCTTTTAAATGTAGTCCCCATTACCACTGTCCCCATTCCCAATGCAGCTCTCTAGTACCTATTTAATCACATTCTGAAAGAGAAGGGTTTGTCTGCAGCCCATACTTATGGACTCAATGTCCTTCAAAAATTGTATGATCGTGCTCAAGATTTCTTAAATTTCTGAACATTTATAGTCAAGTCAAGTCAAATGAAGTGGTTTATATTGTCATTCCTATATATAGCTTGTATACATCAGAATAAAATGTCGTTTCTCCAGGATCAAGGTGCAACACAGAACAATACACAAGACTACATATAGTGCACTACACAACAGTGTGAGACAAAAGGACAATAAATACACAGAACAGAACAATATATACACAGGACAACAGATGCACAGGACAATAAATACACAGAACATGGGCTATAAACTATTTTGTAGTGTAGCAGCAATAAGTACAGCAGCAGTATTGGCAGCAAAAATGGGATCCATAATAAAAGTGACTGATTTTTAACTAGCCCAGGTGAGAGTTGGGGGGCAACAGGGTGTTGAATAATCTGACTGCCTCAGGGAAGAAACTGTTGCAGAGTCTGCTGGTAGTGACATGGATGCAGCTGTACCTTTTGCCAGATGGCAGGACACCCAGTCCATGAGAGGGGTGAGAGGGGTCATCTGCAATACTGGTGGCTTTGTGGATGCAGAGGTTATTGTATGAGGTGTTGATCATGGGTAAAGACTCTCATGATCTTTTCAGCTATTCTCACAACTCACTGTAGGGTCTTGCAGTCAGAGGCTGTGCAGTTCCTGTACCACAGGGTGAGATAGCTGGTCAGGATGCTGTCTATCATCCCTATGTATAAGGTGGTGAGGATGGGAGGGGGGAGTTTGGCTCTCTTCGGCCTCTGTAGGAAGTGGAGTTGCTGCTAGGCCTTCTTGGCTAGGCAATGCAGGAAAGGTCCTCCGTCATGAGTACACCAAGAAACCTGGAGTTTTCGACTCCCTCCACAGTTGTTCTGTTCATGTGCAGTAGTGAGTGGCCTACTCAGGTCCCCCTGAAGTCAACAATCATCTCTTTAGTCTTATCAACATTAAGAGATAGATTATTGTCTCTACACCATTCTGTGAGCTGGTTCACCTAGTCTATGTACGCTGACTCATCATTGTTGCTGATGAGGCCCACAACTGTAGTGTCATCAGCAAACTTGATGATGTGATTTGAACTGTACTTCACAGTCATAAATCAGCAGAGTAACCAGCAGTAGACTGAGCACACAGCCCTGTGTAGCACAGTGTGGTTGTGCTGGAGGTGGAGATGCTGATCGTGACAGACTGGGGTCTCCCAGTCAAAAAGTGCAGAATCCAGTTGCAGAGGGAGATGTTCAAACCCAGCAGGCTCAGCTATGTTATCAGTTTCTGTGGGATGATTGTGTTGAATGCTGAACTGAAATCTATGAACAAAAGCCTTAAATAGTTGTCCTTTTGTCCAGATGGGTCCGAGAATGGTGAATGGTAGCAGATATGGCATCTTCTGTTGAGTGGTTGGGATGGTAGGCGTACTGAAATGGGTCAAGTGTGGTGGGAAGATTGCTCTTTATGTGCTTCATGGGAAATGTTAAAGATGTCTGTGAGGACATCTCACAAGCTGCAAGCTGATCAGCACATTCCCTGAGTACCCGGCCAGGTATGCTGTCAGGACCTGCAGCTTTCCATGGGTTATTGATGCTGTATATTCCTGCAAGTCTGTGGTGTTGTGGTATGTAGCAGCCTCTCTGAAAATATTTCAGTCTGTGTGTTCAAAGCAGTTCAGAAGTGCTGAGATGGTTCCCTCAGACCAGGCTCTCACCTGTTTCAGAATCGGTTTGGTACGTTTTAGAGATGTGGTCCAAACAGCCGAGGTGGGGGCGGGGTGCAGCATTTTAAACACTGTGAATGTACATGTAAACAAGGTCTTATGTGTTTGTATCACGGGTTGCGAAATCAACATGCTGGTGGAATTCTGGCAGCATTAATTTCAGATTCGCGTGGTTAAAGTCCCTGTGTAATGATTCCAGGCTGGGTGCGGAGGAACCAGACAGGAGACAGGCTGACTCCAACTTTCAACTTTTTTATTTTTTGTCTCACTCTTCACACACACACACACACACACGCACACATGTGGCTCTGTGTCAGCGTCACTCTCTCTCTCGAGGCGCGTGTCTCTCCTCCTTTTCTCCTCATTGCAACACAGAACACTCGTTCTCAATTTCCTACAGGTGTGGAAACCTTACCACTTGCTTTCTCCGGCTCCGCCCTCCATTCACAAACCGGTGCTCGACCACGCCTCCGCCTCCACATACCCCCACCGCCCGACTCAGGCCGGGGAGCCATCCAGCCTGCCGCCAACCCCCCCCCCCCCCCTTGCCGGGAGAGGAAGTCTGCCACAGCCATCTGCAAAACCCGGTCTGTGGATCACCTCGAACTTAAAAGGGTGAAGTGCCAGGTACCAACGAGTGATCCACGCGTTGGCATCCTTCATGCGGTGGAGCCACCGGAGCGGGGCGTGATCCGAACAGAGGGTGAAGGCCCGCCCCAGCAGATAGTAGCGGAGGGTGAGGAATGCCCACTTGATGGCCAGGCACTCTTTCTCAATTGTTCTGTACTTTGTCTCCCGTACCGAGAGCTTGTGGCTGATGTACAGCATGGGGCACTCCACCCCCTCCACCACCTGGGACAGCACGGCCCCCAGCCCTCTGTCCGATGCATCCGTCTGCAAAACAAAAGGGAGAGAGAAGTCAGGAGAATGTAAAAGTGGTCCGCCACACAGTGCAGCTTTTACCTGTGTGAAAGCCTGTTGGTATGGCTCCGTCCACTGGACCGGGTCTGGTGCCCCCTTTTTAGTGAGATCAGTCAGCGGGCTGGTGACATCCGAATAATTAGGCACAAACCTATGATAATAGGCAGCCAACCCTAGGAACCGTCTCACCTCCTTTTTTGTCTTGGGCAGGTCGCAATTGCTGCTGTCTTATCAATTTGGGGACGCACCTGTCCATGACCCAAGTGGAAGCCCAGATAGCGTACCGTCCAATCGCGCACTTCTTTGGGTTGGCCATGAGTCCCACACGCCTCAGCGACCTCAACACCGCCCTTAAATGCTGCATGTGTCGCTGCCAGTCATTACTGTATATAATAATGTCGTCTAAATAGGCAGCGGCGTATGCAGCGTGTGGACGGAGTATTCGGTCCATGAGCCGCTGGAACGTCGCGGGAGCCCCGAACAGCCCAAAAGGAAGGGTCATGAATTCGTGTAAGCCGAACGGGGTGGAAAAGGCCGTTTTTTCCCGGGACATTGGAGTCAAGGGGATCTGCCAATATCCCTTGGTTAAATCCAGTGTCGAATAAAAGCGAGCTGCGCCCAACCAATCGAGCAGTTCGTCAATGCGAGGCATTGGATATGCGTCAAATTTAGACACCGCGTTGACTTTTCTAAAATCCACACAAAACCGGACCGTCCCATCGGCCTTAGGAATTAAGACCACCGGGCTGCTCCAGTCACTGTGGGACTCCTCGATTACTCCCATTTTGAGCATGGCCTTAAGTTCATCCTGGACCACATTTTTTTTGTGTTCGGGGAGCCGATAGGGGCGGCTGCGATCCACCACCCCTGGGGCTGTCTCAATGTGGTGCTCTATGAGGTTACTGCGGCCGGGGAGAGGTGAGAACACGTCAGAAAACTCTGCCTGTGGGGTTTTGATGTCTATAATTTGGGCTGGGGAGAGGTGGTCCCCGCATGGCACCGGAGGGGATTGACTCGCCAATTTTTGATCTACCTCCGGCCCTAGCTCCTCCCTTTCAGGAACTACCGTTGCCAACGTTACCGATGCCGTCTCCCTCCATAGTTTTAGCAGGTTTAGATAAACCTGCTGCGCCCCGCCTCTATCCGTTCACCTTACCTCATAGTCTACATCCCCGACTCGCCGTGAGACCTCAAAGGGTCCTTGCTACTTGGCGAGTAATTTGGAGCTCGCCGTGGGTAGTAATACTAGCACTTTATCTCCCGGCGTGAACTCGCGTAGCCATGCAAACCTGTTATACAGCCGGGATTGACGTTCTTGTGCCTGTAGCAAATTCTCCTGCGTTAGGTGGCTTAATGTGTGGAGTTTTGCTATCATGTCCAAAACGTACTGAATTTCATTCTTACTGGCTGAAGGTCCCTCCTCCCAATTTTCCCGTATGACGTCAAGTACGCCGCACGGCTTGCGTCCATACAATAATTCAAATGGAGAGAACCCCGTGGAGGCTTGTGGGACCTCTCGTACTGCAAATAACAGGGGCTCTAGCCACTTATCCAAATTCCATGTATCTTCCTGCACAAACTTACGAGTCATATTTTTAAGCGTTTGATTAAAGCGCTCCACCAGCCCATCCGTTTGCGGATGATAAACGCCAATTCTCTCGAAGGGGACCTCGATTAACGGGAGTGGGCGCAACGGCACTTTTGGGGTGGCCGGTGGATTCACCAGCTGGCATTCGCGGCACGTCGCGCACCACCGGCGAACGTGACCACGAATGCCCGGCCAATAAAAGCGGGCCAAGAGCCAACCTAATGTTTTCGCCTGCCCTAAGTGCCCCGCCATAGGGTTATAATGAGCCGCCTGGAATAATCCTTCCCGACAGTTCTTCGGAACCAACAATTGGGTTACATTTTCCCATGTCTGAGTGTCCTGCATCACTCTATAAATCCTATCTTTAATAACGGAGAAGTAGGGGTGGGAGAGCACAACACTGGGCTGGATCAGCTGACCATCGATTACTCTCACTTGATCAAAGGCGTGCTTCAGGGTTTTGTCGCACGACTGCTCCAAGGGAAAATCCCCGAGGGGAATCCCTGCTAAGAGGGGGGGGAGAGCCACTCCCCCCGCTCTCATTGTCATGCTGACGTGGAGCTGTCATCGACAGCCCTGGCACTGCCTCTCCCACCAAGGCTGCGCACATTCCACACCGCTTCTCCCTAATGCAGGACCCATCCACAAACATTTCTCTCGCTAATAAATGAAACCCGGCCAATTCATTCCCAAAATTAGTGGATGGGTGAGACGAGGACTAACCGCCGCCTCCACTATATTTTTTTTCCCTCGAAATTTGATGACAATGGGCACTAATGGGTACTCGTGAATATCCCCGTGCACACACCTCACCTTCACCAAACGTGCATTTTCCAATGCCTCCCCTTGAACCAAGCATTGGTGAATGGAGGTTTGATTGCATCCTGAATCCACCAAAGCTTGGTATGTACCCCCTTGGACACTCACCGGTATGCGGTACATCCCTGCTCGATCGAGGCCAGCCTGCAGCGCATCGGGGAGCCGGACCATTGCTCCCACATCCATGACGGGGCACTGGTCCAGGAAATGCCCCGGATACCCGCAATGCCAGAACGCCGACCCAGGCATTCCTCCTGCTTTGGTTTCCCTCACCTGAGGAGCGGAAGAGACAGAAACAGGGAGAGCAAAGGAGTGGGAAGGGGAGGGGGGAAGGGACGGGAGCGTGGCATGGGTCGGGGTGGACCCAGCCTGCGTCTCCAGGGGGGTAGGGACAAGGAAAGGACGGGGAGAGACACGAGGTCGAGAGAGAGAGAGAGAGAGAGGAAGAAGGGTGGGGCTCGCCTGCCCCTGGATATGCCGCCAGGTGATCCTCTGCCAGCTGAACCGCCTCATCCAGCGATGCAGGACGATGGCACTGGACCCATTCCATCATCCCGGCAGGCAGCCGGATGATGAACTGCTCCAGCACCACTAGGTCGATCACTTCCTCTGCGTCGTGCTCCTCAGCCAACAACCACCTCCTGCAGGTGTCCCGTAGCTTCTGGGCGAAGGCGAACGGCTTGCCGAGCTCCGCGAAGGCCAGGGCTCTGAAGCGCTGCTGGTGCTCTTCGGAGGTCCGCCTGACGCGCTGCAGGATCGGCCGCTTCAGGTCTGGGTATTCCAGCATGCTCGCAATGGGTAGCTGCTGGGCCGCAAGCTGCGCCTCGCCTGACAGGAGCGGCACCAGACGAGCCGCCCACTGACCCTCAGGCCAGGCCCATGCCCGCGCGGAGCGCTCATACAGCTCTAGGAAGGCCTCTGGATCGTCCTGAGGTCCCATCTTTGTCAGCGCGACGTGGGGCAGAGCCGCAGGCGCGGCTGCTGCGGGGCCGGCAGCTGGAATCCCGGCCTGCTGCACCAGGCCTGAAGCACCTGGCGGTCCTCGGCCTGGGTGTCAAGGAGGTCCTTAAACCGCTTTTCCTGGTTGCGCTGGAGCTGCAGGAGGGCCTGGTGTTGGGTCTGGTGGAGGTTGGCCAGCTGATTGATGAGGTGGTCCAGAGGTGAGCCTTCCATGGCAGCGATTTCCTCTCGTATCTCCCGGGTTTCGGCACCAGTGTAATGATTCCAGGCTGGGTACGGAGGAACCAGACAGGAGACAGGCTGACTCCAACTTTCAACTTTTTTATTTTTTGTCTCACTCTTCACACACAAACACATGAACGCTCACATGTGGCTCTGTGTCAGCGTCACTCTCTCTCTCAAGGCGCGTGTCTCTCCTCCTTTTCTCCTCACTGCAACATAGAACACTCGTTAGTCTCAATTTCCTACAGGTGTGGAAACCTTACCACTCGCTTTCTCCGGCTCCGCCCTCCATTCACAAACCGGTGCTCGACCACACCCCCGCCTCCACACCCTGTAAGTAACTGATAGCCCTGAAGAGTTCACTTAGCACTTCCCTTGCGTTAGCAACAGATGGAATGTACACTGTGGCGATGAGCATGGTGGGAAACTCTCTGGGCAGGTAGTATGGGTGGCACTTCACAGTCACTCCACCAGTGACAAACAGTAGCTTGAGACAGCATTCCTGCACCATTTCTTTTTTGTGTAAACACACAGACCACCGCCACAAGTCTTACCGGATAGTGCTGCAATCTGGCTGCTAAAA
This sequence comes from Cranoglanis bouderius, assembly GCA_023630585.1. Lineage (NCBI taxonomy): Eukaryota > Metazoa > Chordata > Actinopteri > Siluriformes > Cranoglanididae > Cranoglanis > Cranoglanis bouderius. Next base: position 5,847,785 of record CM042550.1, on the reverse strand, counting down.
TGTGTGGTTAGCCTAGTGTGGTAGTAGCCTAGCATGGATGCTGGCTCACTTACTGTGCTTTAACTGCCTCGCACCCTGTTTCCGGCACCCTCTATCCCAGGACAGCAGCATCAGGCAACACTGAGGTCTCAGGGCATGGTTCATGTAGCAGTGCAAGGTCGCATAGCTCTTCCCACAGTCCATTAAAGTTTATTCCCCCTTAGCTTTGTTTTCCAATGTTCAGCAAAAGTTGGTCATGATAGACATGTTCACCAGTTCTTCCAATGCACATCACTGGTAAAAGCTTCCCAATTGGTGTAGACGACACGTAACATGCACCATATTTGTGGACCATATTTGTGGTGTCCAAAAAATGTATAAATATGGCTTACAAATCTTCACAATAATCTCAGATGTCCTGTCAAGATATGTTAGTTAACAGCATATGTTAGTTACCTAGCATTAGCATTCAAGATTATTAACATTTATAAATACGACTTACAAATCTTCCAAAAAAAACAAACAAAAAAAAAAAACCCTGTCAGGTTAGCTCATGTTATCTAGCTGGCTAGCTTAATGAGTGAAGATTATTACCATTTATAAATATTATTTAAACATTCTCTCAGAATCCAAGTTACCTATTGTTAGCCACTTGGATAGCATTAGTTGTAAAGAATATTACATAAAAATCCTCTTATTAATGATATAAACCATTAATACATTGCCAAGATCAAACATATAGACAATACAATAATAAAATAAACATTAATCTGAAACAATGGTTTAAACTTAACACATGAACACAGTGCTGATCATGGGTGTCAAAACATCTAGATAGTCTTACTCTCTTGGCTGTGTCTGACTGAAATGAAATGTTCTGCACATTCCCAACCAAGCATATGCTGACTTTTTTCAGCCTCCAATCTCTGTTCTATTATGCTGACATGCAAGGGGGGTGGTGGGGGGTTAAAGGAATTGGCAAAGCCGGCAGGGCACCCGAAGAACTCTGTCAGTGAAAAATGGGCTCCACACTGCCTGTGCTGAACTAGCTGCCACTAATGTGTTACACAGGCAAATTGCTGAGGACTCTTGTCCCATTTACATTCTCATAACACAGCTGAATCCTTCCAACGGCTCATTACTGCTGTTTAAAATGAGGAAAAAGGCAGCTTCTCAATCCAATAAACGAGAATTGAGGCTTATTACACAAATGTGCAGCTAGTTGAGAGGCCGTCAGATATATTCCCCTAAGGAGGAGAGGGTTTCAGCACTAATCTAAAACAAAGACACATCATTTCACTTGAGCAGAGGAGAGAGAATAACCCTGGCTGCTGTCTGTAGTGGTGTCTAATTGAATTGAATGGCTCTTGCACTTTGACCCATAATGCCAAGATATCTCAAAGGACATACTGGTCCTAAACTATTTTAGAATGTTTAAACAGAGACCCACACTCTCATTAGTCATTCAGACACAGTTCCCTTGAAATGCACAGAAATGTGTATCTTTGTTGATAGGTGTGCATTGTATTAGATCAGTTTTTCTCAAAAGTGTCTTTCTTCTAAATTAATTCTGCTGCTACCATCATGAGTTCCATCATCAACTCATGACACTACCTCCACCTGCTTGACTGATGAGCTCGTATGTCTTGGATCATGAGCAGATCCTTTCTTTCTCCACACTTTGGCCTTTCCATCACTTTGGTAGAGGTTCCAGAACATTTGTGGTCCATCTCTGTTAATTCACAGCAAATTCCAATCTGGTCTTCTGATTCTTACTGCTGATGAGTGGTCTGCATCTTGTGGTACGGCCTCTACAGTGCCTATAGAAAATCATCATACCCCTTTGAAATAGTACCTTTTTTGTCTTACAGCCTGAAATCAAAACCCATTCAAATATATTTTTTGTTCTAGCTTTATTTACAAATTCTGCCTTACAACATTCAAGTAACGTAAATAGGAAACAGTTCAGAAACGTAAAAAAAAAGAAAACTAGAAGAATGATTTAATACTTCGTAGAGCTACCTTTTGCTTTAATTACAGCCATCAGTCTGTTTGGATATGTCTCTATTAGCTTTGTGCACCTAGAGTGGGGAATATTTGCCCATTCTTCCTTGCAGAATTGTTCGAGTTCAGTCCCATTTCATGGTGAGTGGCGACTGACTGCTGTCTTCAAGTCCATCCACAGATTTTCAATTGGATTTAGGTCAGGGCTCTGACTTGGCCACTCAAGGACATTCACCTTCCTATCCTTAAGCCACTGCATAGTATTTTTGGCGGTGTGTTTAGGGTTGATGTCGTGCTGGAAGATGAACCACCTGGCCATTTTCAGCTGTCTAGCAGAGGGTCGCAGGTTTTCCTCAAGAATTTGGGTGTACTTGGCAGCATCCATTTTCCCTTCAATCCTGACCAATTGCTCAGTCCCTGCTGAAGAGAAACACCCCCACAACATAATGTTGCCATCACCATGCTTCACAGTAGGTATGGTGTGTTTTGGGTGGTGTGCTGTGTTTGGTTTTTGCCAAACATAACGCTTGCAGTTCAGTCCAAAAAGTTCAATCTTGGTCTCATCAAGACCATCTCATCTCATCATAAAACCTTTTGCCACATGGCATTAGAATCTTCCAAGTGTTTTTTTGCAAAGCTTTTTCAGAAGAGGCTTCTTTCTTGCCACCCTGCCATAGAGGTCAGCTTTGTGTAAAGCTTGCGAGATTGTTGTCACATGCACAGACCGACCAATCTCTGCCATAAGGACTTGTAAGTCCTTCAAAGTTGCCATTGGCCTCTTGGTAGCTTCCCTGATCAATATTCTCCTGGCTCGGTCATCCAGTTTGGAGGGATGGCCCAATCTAGGCAAGGTGTTGGTGGTGCCATACACTTTGCACTTCTTAATAATGCTCTGAACGGTACTCAGAGGGATAGTTAAAGCCTTTGAAACCATTTTGTATCCTTCTCCTAACTTGTGCCTTTCCACAACTTTGTCCCAGAGCCCTTTTGAAAGCACCTTTCCAACCATGGTGTATTCTTTGCGTTGCCATGCACTACTAGTAATGGAATCATCATGGAACAGTCGGTTTTCTTATGAAGCAATTAAAACCACTGCAATTGATGTCAGGTGGGGGTCAATTAGCATGGTGTGCGATCTGGGAAGTGACTGGTTGTACCTGAGCAAGTTTATAATGGTTACTCTAAGGGGCTGATCACTTATCCAAACCAGGTATGGTATGCTCTCACAATGTTTCTGTCATCAACTGCTGTTGTTATCCTTGGCCAACCTGTTCAATGTCTGGTTTTAGTACACCAGTGATTTCTTTCTTTTTTAGGAAATTCCAAATTGGTGAATTGGCTATGCCCAATGCTTATGCAATGGCTCTGATCGATTTTCCCTCTTTTCTCAGCTTCAAAATGGTTTTTCATCCATAGACAACTCTCTGGTCTTCACGGTGCTTTATACATTTAACAACAAATGTGGTCTTCACAGGTGAATCCCAGGGCTCAAACCAAAAGTAGACATTCAGAGCTATTAATTGTTTAAACAATCAATCTAACAGGGGTCACCTGGTCAACATGAAACACCTGTCAGTCACATGTTCCAATATTTTTGATCACCTGAAAAATGGGTGGGTCAAACAAATGGTGCCATGTTCTAAGTTGTTTAACACAGTTACATCTATATATCAGGAAATGAAAGCTGAAATTCTGATCTATCGTCTCATATTCAGATCTCAAACCCAAATGTCTTCAGTGTACAGGGGGGAACAAAAATTGGCCTTGCTGTTCCAATACTTTTTGAGGGGACTGTAAATATATAAACATGTATTTCATATTTAGACCCAATGTGTTCTGTCAGTGGAAAGTTCAGGAATAGAAACCTCTATGGGTCTAATAAACAGACAAATTATTATTTTGAGTCCTCGGCCACAAAAGGTTTGATAACCCCTATTTTACATGGCACATGATGGCTGTGGTTATCTGCTAACTCTCAGATAATTTCAGCTTCGTGGAAATTCTGTATTACATGTACAAAACTAGACTGAATCAACACTTATATGCAGGCATTATTTGCCTAAATAGATCATATCATATTTATACAGCAGCAGTAGAGTAGCTACAATACATTGTCTCAGTAAACATATACTCAGGACCAATACTCTGAGAGCACTGCCAGCTATTTTAAATCAGTAATGAAGAACTTATACCCTTTAACCAAATTTAGTGCTCAAATAATATTCCATAATTTTTTTTATTAATATTAGTAAAAATGTGTTGTGAACAGGATCAGATATATTTCAATATATATAAGGAGTAAAACAACTATTGTCTGTTCTGAATGATCCATTCTTGATCAATAAATATCAACTACTAAAGACTTTAGTCTTTAATTAATGTTTAGTAAAAGCACTTATTGGACCCTCTAGGTGGAATACAAAAGAAAAATATATATATAAATAAATAATTACATAAATGACTAGTGAGTCACTCCATGTACAAATGAGTCAGTGTACAAAGTCCTTGGGCATCACTGAGGAATAAAACTTTAATTAGAGGAATAGATATAGTTGGAAATCTGCAGGTGCTTTTTCTTCTGCTTATACTAAGCTAGATTTACCCAATCATTTGTACTCTGACTGTGCGCACTGAGAGATGGAATCAGTGGAACATATGGTGTGTTATCATCACCTCCAACACCCTACATGCTCAGGGACAGACACCTGCACTGCTCTCGTTCGTCACTCGGCTCTGATCAGCTCCTTTCAGCCTAAAAAGCTGTCTCTTCCTCTCTGCTCTCACCTGACTCACTTCAAACTCCAACTCATTCACTGCATATGGACTGAGGAGGCTCTTAACTGCCAGACACCAAACTCAAACTCTAAACTAAACTTTTTTAAAGATCCTTTAATAAAACATCTTCACGTGAATCCTCCTGATAGCAGAGTGATATTACTTTGCTCCACATTAACAAATATTTTTAGGGGAAAAAGAGAAAAAAATGCATTCAACTAGTAGACCTGTATATTATAAAAATACACAATACTTAAAAAACCCAGAAGCACTGCTTCCCTTATTCATAGTAGTATACTTGTACAGGTGCATCTAAAAAAATTTGAATATCATGGAAAAGTTCATTTTTTTCTGTAATTTAATTCAAAAAGTGGAACTTTCATATATTCTAGATTCATTACACATAAAGTGAAATATTTCAAGGCTTTTTTTTTTTTTTTTAAATAAATCTTGATGATTATGGCTTACAGCTCATGGAAGTGAGATACTGGAAAAATCCAGTATCTCAAAAATATTAGAATAAAGAATTTATAATACAGCAATGTCGACCTGAGAAGAGCTCTAATCAGCTAATTAACTCAAAGCACTGTTGCTCAGTGGTCCAAAGTCCTTTTTTCTGATGAAAGTATATTTTGCATTTCATTTGGAAATCAAGGTCCCAGAGTCTGGAGAAAGAATGGAGAGGCACAGAATCCAAGCTGCTTGAAGTCCAGTGTGATGTTTCCACAGTCAATGATGATTTTGGGTGCCATGTCTGTGTTTTCTAAAGTCGAGAGTCAATACAGCCGTCTACCAGGAGATTTTAGAGCACTTCATGCTTCCATCTGCTGATAAGCTTTATGGAGATGCTGATTTCCTTTTCCAGCAGGACTTGGCACCTGCCCACAGTGCCAAAACTACAAGTGCCTGGTTTGCTGACCATGGTATTACTGTGCTTGATTGGCCAGCCAACTTGCCTGACCTGAACCCCATAGATTCTCGAGGAAAATGAGAGACACCAGGCCCAACAATTCAGACGAGCTGAACGCCGCTATCAAAGCAACCTGGGCTTCCATTAACACCTCAGCAGTGCCACAGTCTGATTGCCTCCATGCCACGCTGCACTGATACTGTAATTCGTGCAAAAGAAGCCCCGGTCAAGTATTGAGTGTATAAATTAACATACTTTTCAGAAGGTCGACATTTCTGTATTATAAATTTTTATCGTAATATTTTAAGATACTGTTTTTTTTTATTTTCATGAGCTGTAAGCCGTAATCATAAAGATTAAAACAAAAAAGGCTTGCAATATTTCACTTTATGTGTAATGAATCTAGAATATATGAAAGTTCCACTTTTTTGAATTAAATTACAGAAAAAAATGAACTTTTCCTCGATATTCGAATTTTTGAGATGCACCTGTATGTGCACATAATCTGGGTTTCATGTCAACATTACCATTAAAACAAAAATGTGTTCAAATCTGGTTCAAATCTTTAGATTTATGCATCTCCAAATTTTACTGGAAAAACAAAACACAGAGAATTAAACTGGCCACTCTACAGAAACCAAAAACACAAGGAGGGTTGAAACCTCCACATTTTTACCACTATTATCTAGCAAATCATCTTCAATACATTTATAAATTGATCCACCCTAATCAATCAGATAACACATGGTTAGATATAGAACAAACAGTTTGCAAAGACATTCAGATTTCAGATATACCATTTCTCAGCCAGACTATCAAACATCATGCTTGTTTCAAAACAGTAACAATAGCTGAGACTCTGACAGCCTGGTGGAAATTCCATAAAATCACAAACAGCACCTTTGCACCATCTAATCTTACTGACAAGTAACAAGAAATCACTTTGGTTCCACACATGGTCAGAAAAAGGCATCACACATCTTAAACATATTTTTCAAAATAATATCATTCTCCTACTTGGTCCAAATGTACGGTATTCAAAATAAACACTTTTTGGAATATCTACAAATTAAGTCATCCATTCATACAAAATTAAACGTTATGGCCACCAACCTAGATCTTCCTCAATCAGTTTCAGATTGAATTAATATTCTGTCTTCAAAAAAAACTCCTTTCCAAAAATATATAGAATAATATCACAGTCTGATGAAACACTGTCTATACCATCAATAAAATGGGAACTAGACCTACTTATAACTCCGGATGACCAAATTTGACCACTCTGGAACCAAATTTGCAAAAATATCTACTTGATGTCCCAAAATGCCAATCTATAACTCATACAGTATAAGATACTTCATAGAATTCAATACATGGGAGAAAAAATGTTTAAAATGGGATTCTCATCAGATATCTGCTCATATTGCGAACAAAACAACCCGGATAGATATGTTCATGCCACCTGGCACTGCACACCCATTAAAAAATTTTGGAAAGAAATTACTGAATCGCTATCCCTCTTCCTGGGCTGCCACATCCCATTATCCCCCACACTCTGCTTGTTAGGAGATATATCAACAATCAACCTGAACAAAACAAACAGTAGATTACTCCTCGTGGCTCTAACTATTGCAAAGAAAACTATCCTCATGAACTGGAAATCAAGGAACACCACACATATTGCACACTGGAAAATTTACTTATAGATTACATCTCTATGGAAAAAAGCATCCACCTCAATTCAAAACACTGCAATAGAACCCCACCTTATTTGGTCCTCTTTCATTTATTTACTACAAACCTAATTTCAATTAATTGGTTGTTTTTGGAAGGGAGGGCTGCTGTTAATGTTAATTTTTTTTGTACTTTCTCGCCTTGCTTCTAGTCTATGCTCATTGTCTCTTTCTGTCTATGGTTCCATCATTTGTGTGTGCACACAAACATACATACACATGCACGCACACTCACATACACACAAAAATACATTGGCACATTAATTTATACAAGTAATTTATTGATATCACAATGTTCGCTGCTGCCCACGCCGGTGGGTGATCTCTGTCTGTGGGGGCTGTCCTTGGGTGTGCTCAACCAAGGCCTGCAGAGGTTCCTTCTCCAGTTCCTTCCTGTTCTCCTCCTGTCCAGTGAGTGCAGTTGAGTCGAACAAAAGAGACGAGTGCCCCAAGCAGCATTAATGCTGTAGTAGAACATGCTCATTGTTATGATGCTTCTACTCAGTGCACAGAAACCACTGATAATGATGATTATGAGATGCAGATATTTGAAGAGCTGCACCTGGCCCGCTCTATCAGACAACTGCACGTAACGGTGGAGAAGGAGGGGATCTGTCATCTTGGGGGAGTTTATGGGTGGGGGGTCTGTCGTCTTTGGGGAGTGCTTGCTGGTGGCTGGGGACTTTTTGGCATTTCACCGGGTGGGTGTGCTTGTCTGTGCCTTCGCAGCACTGGACTGGTGCTGGCACTGGCGGCTGGCATGGAGGATGTATGGGTAGTGATGAATGTCTTATGTCTGTTCTTGTGTTTGTTATTGTCTATATTCTTCACATTTTTCTTTACAGTACCCTTGGGTACCGCAATTATTATTGTTGTTGTTGTTGTTACTGTTGTTGATTTAATTGTTGTGTTGATGTTATTGTTGTTGGTGTTGTTGTTGTTGTAATTGTCGTTGATGTTGCTGTAATTAGTAGTAGGAAAAGAATAAATTATGATGTGGTGTGATGTTGCGTAATACAAACAGCATGTCCTGAGTTGTTTTATTCCTCTTATACCACAGCAGTTTGACAAGGTTTGCACTTTTTATAACTTATTAATAAACAACACATCAGTATAGCTACATTTAATGGTGTGGAATGTCCACAAACAAGTTAGTTCCTGTTATCACTTACATTATAGTAGCTTTAAACAGCTTTAAAAGTCCTCTGTCTTGAAGACTTCCTCATTGTGGAAAACTTACTGTTATAAAGCACTGTCACTGGAGACTCATTCCATAAATGTTAAATAAACATTTCCTTACAGAATGCTTCATCATATATAACAACAATTTTGTTTATTATTAGACTTAGGTTATGTAGATTGTTCACCATACAAGTCCCTGTGAATGAGGCCATAGAGACAGTAACATATTAGAACAAGAGCATTAATAGACTCCTGTGATTTGCTGATTGGTCAGAGCCATGCCATGCAGGAAATTAATCAACATCTTCTGACTAATTGGAATCAAGAATTAACCAGTACTGTGGTATATTTGTTCATTTATTCATTTTCACTACCCTGGTCGGGATAAAGAGCCTATCCCAGAAACACTGGGTGAGAGGATGGAACAGCCTGACCCTGACACTCTGAGGAATACAGACTATAACCTGAGCTCAGGAACAGGGGCCCTGGTGCTGTAAGGCAGCAATTCTACCGGCGGCACCACCATGCCATACCACTATGGTATACTATTTAGTACATAATTCATAGTATTACCTACAGTAAATAGTTCAGAAATGTCAATAGGATTGGCCTTAATCGTTTTAGTCTATTCACACTGAGGTGTATATATGAATAGATCATGAGGCTGAAGGTAACATAACATAGCTAACTTTAGTGTTACTGCTGTGGAAAGAAAATTATCCATCACCCAAATCATATCTGGCCAGCCGTGGTCCTTTAGTGGATGCCTTGATGGACAGAGCAGAGGAGAGATGACAAATTGTGTGCATAATTATATTTACATTTATTCATTTAGCAGATGCTTTTATCCAAAGCGACTTACAAATGAGGAAATACAAGCAAAGCGATATAATAAAGCAGAGAACAATACAAATAGTGCTACCATACAAGATTTTTAATCGAGTTCTAGAGGAGCAAAGTGCACAGAGTAGAAGTGTAAGAGCCAGTGTAAGTGCAGATTTTTTATAAAGAGGGGGACCAGGGGACAAGTTAGGAGTTAGTTAAGTGTTCACGGAAGAGGTGGGTCTTTAGCCGTTTTTTGAAGATAGTTACATATTCTGCTGTCCGGATTGAGGTTAGAAGTTCATTCCACCGCTAAGGGACAGTCATTTTGAAGGTTCTGGAAAGGGACCTCGTGCCTCGCTGAGTAGACATTACCAGGCATCAGTCGTTAACTGATTGCAGGTTGCATGAAGGAACATAAACCTCAAACAGAGTGTTGAGGTAGGGGGGTGCTGTTCCAGACAAGGTCTTGTATGTGAGCATCAAGGCCTCGAATTTGAAGTGCCTGGCCTAGTAGCTGTGTGGCTACTAAATACAAGACGTACAATATGGAGAATTTACTTTTAGGCACTGTGAGTGAAATGGTGAATTCTTAAATTGAGATAGAATTGTTAGTTGCACTGTCTGTAGCACAGTATGTCATGGGCTTTCCCTAGAAATAGCAGTGAAACATCAGCATTTAAAGGATAATCTGACAAAAATATGTCACACCAGTCAAGCTTCTGCTGTTACTTGTATTTTCCCATGACACTACTAAAATCAGCATAAAATCTAAACTTCATTTGAAAGACATTCTGGAACTGCTATTTCTTTCTGATTTTGTCTTCCAATTTTTTTTTTTGTATTATCTAGACAACAAACAGCTCAACAAAGCACCATGTGTCTCACCTCACCTTGCACCACAGCCACTTTTCTCTCGAGAATTAATGCAAAGTTTATTCTTGTCACCTGTCTATACTTCGAGGGCCACCCAAAGCGCATAACACACAAAACACCATGCAATATGTCCTAGTTTTAAAGTACAGGCACTTTAACTTTGCATCAATTACGGTGTTCTTGCTTCTGATGCTGAATATGATCCAAACGCTCGTGTTCCCAATGGAACATATTTACGTCCTTGCAGTAACAATCTTTACTGCTGCCTTCTGACAACTGGCATTTGCTTGCCTCTAAATCACTGACATGCGTAGCAGGCGCTCGGAGAGAAGGTTTGTTTTTGAGAGGGCACTGTCACAGCAGGATGGTGATTGGTGAAAGCTTGTTAGACCAAAAAGCTGACAGAACAGTGAATGGCAGTACCGAGCCACATTGGCCTTGTGTTTGTGTGTTTCTGTGTGTGTGTGTGTGTGTGCGTGTGTGTGTGTGTGTGTGTGTGTGTGTGTGTGTGTGTGTGTTTTAGTACTCCATGCTTCACCTGGCTGGAACAGTGCAGCTGAGGCCAGCTAGAGTTCATCAATTTCCAACACCACAATGCTTTCATTGTGGTACTAGTGACTGATATTGACTGTAGATGCTGCAATATAAGAATTGTGTGTAATACATCCAGTTAACCTTCACATGTTTTCTTACTAACATTTTTTTTTACTGCTTAGCAAAAATGTCTCACTGACTCAGTCCATCTCTTTTAATTTCATAGCGCTCCACTTATAACACTAACATTGATTATTTGCATCGTAATTATTAGAGATATAACATATTTATGTAAATATGAAACACCAAACCTCCTTTTTCATGTTTGGGGATCATCCTGATAGCGGGTTTGTGTACGTAGATTTGATTGTAAATAAGAGTAGGAGGTGAGGTGATGTGATTCTATTCAGATTAGCAAGGACCAGACTTTATTTATTTATTTATTTATTTTTTAGTTTTATATATGTATTTTTGACTATCTGGTTGAAATTACCTGAAAAGCTCCAGAATATATGATTGATTGTGAATTTTTAACACTGTAAAAAAAAAGAAAAAAACCCATAAAAAAACGGAAACAAGGAAATATAAATGGGGTATGAATGTGGTATTATTCACAGAGAAATGAGACCCAACATGGCTAAAAGACCCTTTGTTGAACTTTACAACGGAGGAGTTCCCTTTCACAAAAGGTCCCAAGTAGAAGCTAGAACTGAAGAACTTTTAACCGTGAATGTGTTTGTGGACTGGGAAAAGCCAGGACAGATGCTGGAGAAACTAGGAAGCAGGTGAAAAGCAAAACAAAGTCAAACAAGAAATGGAAACAAAGGCCAACAAAATAGAAAGAGAAAGAGAGTGTTCATGAGCGAGAAACTGAGCCAAGTACAGAAAGCCTGATGTTGGAAAAACAAGACTAGGCAAGCCTATTTCCCCCCCATCGACTGTACAGCATTTATCATGCAAATGTCAGTGTTACAAGATCTCTGATGGGATGTTAGACTTTGACTGATCATTTGTATCTCATGGCTGAGAAAAATGTCTCTGGGCCTAGATGCCTGCTAGCTTGCAAGGTATTCTGCTGTGTTCAGTGCTGAAATATGACTCAATGTTGTGATTTGTGAAGTTTGCTTCTAAAACGAGTGTAAATTTCAACAATGGGGAATCAGTCGGTCATGTAGGTTCCAGGGTTCCAGTGGACACACCTTCTTGGTAAATATCACGGAGATACCATTTCGGTGCACACTGTAGGTACTGATTTTATTTGTTGTTATGCACAATTTGTCAGACGTCTTCTACCCCATACATGGGTACAAACGGATTACCACAGGACCACTGCTGACCAATTTGGTTGGTGTTCTCTTCCTAGTACAGCAATGACACTGACATGGTATGACCAAATGTATCAGGTGTACGCCTAACTTGTTGGTCAACCTGGTAGGTTTACAGTTAGAGACTATAGCCTCTCAACCATGCAATGATGTGTAAAATATTCCAGCAACAGTGCTGAATCTGATACACTGATCTTTGTGGAGCTCTCTACTATTTGGGGCAGTGGACAAAAAATGGGCAAAAAATGTGCTTGGTTATCTGAAAATAGTTCGACTGCACAGTCAACTGCAGATTATGCTGGGAAACTTTATTTATTTATTTTATTTTGCTTAAATGGACAAATGACACTTTGATATCGCTTTACATGAAGTGGAGAGGTGTGCGCCCGCTCCTTCAGGAATTCCACCTGCAGTTATTTTTGCTGTCCTTTAACATAAAAAAAAATAAAATAAAATAAAATGCTTGCACTGTGACACGAATTCTGTCGTGACCAGCGTTTTGTAAAAGAGCACTTCTGGAGCTATGAATTGCACGTCACTATCCAATCCCACTCAGCTAGTTTAGACTCAGATCAACAGTGCATGACAGCTCAAAGAGGCTGATCCAGACTAATATTCAGATGCTACTGAGATGAGCATGGTGGTAAAAACATGCCAAATGCTGTTTTGTAGACAATGCATGCAGTGTAGACAATGCATGTAGAGTAACATAAAGTTATTAGGAGCATCACGCCAAGTGTGCTCTCCATTTCAGAATCAACAATATCAGCTGAGCCACCAGCTCGTCCAGACAAGTGCATTTTAAGACATCAGACGTCTTTACATAGTGGAATATGACACACAGATTTATTATTTTGCACATTTATTGCAACAATTTATTTACTTTTGTCCATAACCTTGTAGCCAAAAAAAGCATTTAAAAGCTGAATTTAATCAAAGTATAGTTTTACACTTTCATGCTGCATAATAAAATAGCCTTATATACGGATGTCCTGAATCAGTTTTTGCTTTGGCTATGGAAAAGACAACAAGGCAACTACTTTTTTTGAATTACTGGTCATCTAGTAAAAATTAAGTATAAGTAAAAATAAGTGGTGGATATAGTGCTCCTATAGTGGTCCCTTGCTGCCACTGGATTGGGTGAAAGGAGGTGACAAATTGTACACAGCAACAGATGGGCTGAGTGCATATGGTAGATTTGTCCTACTCAAATGGCTAATGAGTATAGGAACAAAGTAGGAATACCTAATAAATTGCCCACTGAGAGTGTATCTTCAAGTCTATATGTCCTAAAAGAGGTGCATTAGCATAACAAGGTGGTATCCAATGAATCATTTCACTCTTAAAGGATGCAAGGGAATACAAGGGATGAGTCGGGGAATGGTGTCTCTGTTAAATCAAGCATTAGCAAGCAAATACACTGTAATACAAATAAAGTTAAATATATCAATACTTCATTACACTCAGCCCATATCTGACATTTAGGCAACTGTGATTAAGGAAAAAATCCATCCTAAACTACTTTTGCATTAATCTGTTTAATTACTGCTTCAGTGGCATGCAAGATTTATTTTGTAATAATTCAGTTCACTGTTTTGGTTTAAAGTTCTTTCATTGACATGATGGTGTATTTTTTTTTTCACTTTAGTCAGTGGTTTACTACATTACCCACTTACTGCCGATAGTGGTACCAGTGGGATTTAGCCCTTGCTTCATCTCTGCCTAAAGGGAGCGATGCAGCAGTGCTTTAGTCATTTAGTCTGTACTGTACACTCTGCTCAAACAGATCAGCTTCCACAGCTTCAATTTTCATGCAAATCCACAATCAACACCTCTGCGCTCGTAGATCTTATAGATCGCTAACTAGCCAAGTCAAGTCTTTGCCATAATTCATAAAGCATTGCATTCCGGACCTTTGAGTCCAACATTTATTAATATAATGGCAAATGGTGATGATCATGAGTCCGAAATAAACATTTTTTTGTTTTGCTTTTAGGCAGCAACAGTGAAACTTGACCATTTGTTTACATTTGTGATCTAAAATTTTTCTTCTATTTAAATTCATTTTAACTGCGCTAGCAATGTCCCCCTGTTACATCAGTGCAGCACACAACTGCTCACTTCTCACAGCTAACAATTTAGCAGCAGAATTGCTAAGCACATCACAAATATTACAATATAAACAAATTTATTGGACTTTTTCATTTATTATTATCTGTAAAAGTGAAATGATTACCAAGTGAAATGGACAGAGGAGCAGGAAAAAGAAAAATACTTGTTTGTGCTTATAAACGCATTAGATAGAAAGAACAGAGCTATTAGTGATGAAGCTATCAACTAATATTACTAATTTTATTAATATTGGTGGGGGCATGGTGGTTTAGTGGTTTGCCTCACACCTCTGGGGTTGGGGGCTCGAAACCCACCTCCGCCCTGTGTGGGAAAAGTTTGCATGTTCTCCCTGTGCTTTGGCGGTGTACTCCGGTTTCATCCCCCAGTTCAAAGGTATGCGCTGTAGGCTGACTGGCATTTCTAAATTGTGTGTAAATGTGCCCTGTGTTGGGGTGGCACCCCATCCAGGGTGTTCCCCGCCTTGTGCCCCGAGTTCCCTGGGATAGGCTCCAGGCTCTCTGTGACCCTCTGTAGGATAAGCAGCATCGAAAAGGATGGGTGGATGAATAATAACAGGCCACAAATTGGGTTTACATCATAGGTGCAGTATGTAGTTTCTGTTACACTGGAGCACTGCAAGGAAAGCATAATTAGCTGGCAACAAGAAAATGGTAGCATGAACTTCTGAGCCATACACAGATTAATCCCTTTGTCTGTCCTTCTATTCTTTTTTTCAAAGTATATGAAACTGTTCTGTTAAGATTGTGTGTACGTTCTGACTGGGAGTAGTATTTAAAATGAGCTAAGAATTAAATAAACAAGCTCACAAAAAAAAAACCCTGATCATTATGCTTACAATCCACACTTATGGACAGTCTAAAGAAGTTAAAAAAGAAAGTTTTTCTTTATTCCGAACAAGTGAACTGCAATAACCTTCATTTGTCTTCTCCAGATGGCAGTTTTTCGCTTGAATATTTGTATACTTTAGAGAAAACTCGGGTCAAAACGACAGGTTTCAGATTGCGCCCTTCTCTAACACATTGTGCGTCTCTCCTCATATTACTGCTGATCAATGGAGCAGATCGATGCCACGGAAGACGATGAGGCCTTTTTACCCTTTTACAAGCCCGTCCAACCACCATCATCCACCACAGAAATAGATGTAGCGCTAATCCAAGACATGATCTAGAAGTGTTTGGTTTGGGGGGGCAGAATGAAGAGAAATGATCCTACCCACAGGACATGATGGTAAGGGGCCAAAAAAGCAAATAGCTTGGAGAGAGCTCTGCAAAACACTGAAGCCAACTGCTCAAATTAGGTCTGTGCTGGTATAGAGTACCTGTATCATTGTATACGGTTATGGATATATTTCCAATACTTATACTGTTCATTTATAATATCCTCCATATCCTTTACAAAAACAAAACTAGGCAAATGTGCCAGGTACTTCACTAAACAAGACTATTTTAATAAATTATTCTAGCAGTTTTCCTGACCAAGTAATTTAATACTTCCTTCCTTCCGTCCTTCCCCTACAATGTTTCACAGTAAAATAAATCAAAGTCCTCTAATGTCATGAACTTTACAATCATTAATAAGATGCCATAATATACCAAAACGTGCTGTATTGGGTTACACAGTCATCATGGTGCAAATTTTCCTTCTGTTCCACCATTAGCTTAAACATCACTCAAGTTACAATGTGGCTCCCTTATCTCATCCGCCTTTCTGTTCATTCATGTGAAATACCTTGAGGGAGAAACATGCATATGTTCTCATTACAGTCTCTTTTGGTGCTCAGTGCTCACTCTATTCATCACCAGCTCCTGTCAGCTTTAATCTTTAAACCTGCTCCACACAGCTGGGTTTAAAAAATCCTGTCCAGTTCCACTCACCACCTGGACAATGCTGGCTCTGGTGCAGGACGCTGGGCAAAACCAACCTCTCCCCAGAGAATGATCCCAGGAGAGACTTCCAAATCAAGCCTCAGAGCCTGCTTTATTCTACATACAAGCTAATGTGCACGTAAATAAATGCCAACTCCTTTTATTTCTTTCTTGCTTTTTTGCTATTTATAGCTCTGAAACCCATGGCTCATCCAATACAGCTCAAGTGTTTCCAATATTTTCAATATTCAAGATTTCCAATCTGTAACCTTGGCCTTCCCTCACATGCCCATCTTTTCATCCGCTTGGCTGTCTGTGATGTTTTACTTCCAACAACCGCAAACACTGAATGTTGGCTGCTAAACACAACTAGGGCAGACACTGGTATGACAAAACTTAGTTTTCCCAGTATGTTTTGATGCTTAATATTAGCTTGTGATCAAAAAGACAGCACCCTCTTCCCATTTATAACCAGCAACACAATGGTCATGTAAGCAGAGATTTAAGTTATATCAGTTGAAAGTTTTTCCCTCGACCATCTCTCACTGCACTACCGGAATTACAAATGTGGAATGGCCTGGGATAATTCTCCACATGGTCAAATTTGCTCAATTTCTACTACAGTATATCTAGTTCATGCTCATGTAAAGTTATAGCTTTTTTTTAAAAGTGAAAACGTTAAAAATATTGATTTAAAAATTCAAGCCCATATCAATTAAAAGACACCCCACCTACAGTGCCCTCCATTAATATTGGCACCCTTGGTAAATATGAGCAAAGAAGGCTCAAGAAGGAAAATTGTCTTTATTGTTTAACCTTGATCTTTTGTTCAAAAAATTCACAAAAATAATCTGCTCTTACGGATATCAAACAATTGCAAACACAACACAGGTTTAACAAAAAAAATATATATTGGAACCCCATGAATTCATATCAGAAAAATATATTGGAAGTATATTCCCATTGATATTTTACTTTTTTTTAGTACACCTGGGTGACTAGAAACAGGAAATTGTTCAACCATGACTTATATTAATTGACTTGTATAAGTATGAGGAAACACATAGGCGAAATTCCCTTAGTCATTCATAACAACGGGTAAGACCAAGGAATATAGCTGTGATGTGGGGTAAAAGGTTGTTGAGCTTCACAAAATGGGAAGTGGCTATTGTCTCAATGCACTGTGAAGAGGATGGCTCGAGTGGCCAAAAAATCTCCAAGGATCACAGCTGGAGAATTGCATAAGTTAGTTGCGTCTTGGGGTCAGAAAGTCTCCAAAACTACAATCCGAAGTCACCTACATCACCACAAGTTGTTTGGAAGAGTTACAAGAAAAAAGCCTCTACTCTCATCCAAAAACAATCTCAAGCATCTTCAGTTTGCCAGACACTACTGGAACTTCAAATGGGATTGGTTTCTGTGGTCAGATGAAACAAATCTAGAGCTTTTTTTTTTTTTTTTTTACTTTTTGGCCAGAGGTGGTTTTGGCGCACACAGAGAGGCAGCCATATGGAAAAGTACCTCATGCCCACGGTTAAATATGGTGGTGGCTCTTTAATGTTTTGGTGCTCTTTAATAGAAAACCTGTGGGGTGAACTGAAGAGGAGAGTCCACCAGCGTGGACCTTGAAATTTGAAGGATCTGGAGAGATTCTGTATGGAGGAATGGTCTCAGATCCCTTGCCATGTATTCTCCAACCTCATCAGGCATTATAGGAGAAGACTCAGAGCTGTTATCTTGGCAAAGGGAGGTAGCACAAAGTATTGACTAAAATGGTGCCAATAATTGTTGCACACCTATATTTAACAATTTTTTTTTTCTGATAAGCCTGTGTTTTGTTTGCAATTGTTTGATATCCATGAGAGCAGAGAATTTTTGTGATTTTTTTTAACAAAAGCTCAAAAGGGTAAAAAATAAAGACAGTTTTTTCACAGCCTTCTTTGCTCATATTTACCAAGGGTGCCAATATTAGTGGAGGGCACTGTACCTCTCAATTTCTAACCTAATGTACTCATGGAGAAACAACATTACTGCCACATTTTAAAGAATTGTAAATTTACAATGGGAAACTAGTTATCACTTTGATTACTTGTACTCATTTCAACACAAACCTCATTGTCTGTTCGCTCGACTGATAACATTGGTGGGGAAATAATTGCTGAATAACTCCATTTTTTGTTCCCTTAAATTTGTTGTCCTTTTTATTAGGCCATTTTAAAAATGTTTCCGTTATCATCAGAGTGTGCAAGCGCTCTTCTCTGTTTTGAGGTGACAATGCAGGAGCATTACTGACGTTGTGACAACCACTATCTGATCACAAACTGAATAGATTAAGCTTATGTCTGTTTCACTATGACATGAAACCAGGGGCGTAGCTATCATTTCAGATATGGGGGGGACAGAATGTCAAGGGTATTCTTTTTTTCTGACCTTTGTCTAATTGTGTTTAGTGTACATTTTATTGCATATACAGTATCTCACAAAAGTGAGTACACCCCTCACATTTTTGTAAATATTTTATTATATCTTTTCATGGGACAACACTGAAGAAATGACACTTTGCTGTTATACAAGCTGTACACTCACTAAATTGTAGCAAAGTGTCATTTCGTCAGTGTTGTCCCATGAAAAGATACAATAGAATATTTACAAAAATGTGAGGGGTGTACTAATTTTTGTGAGATACTGTACATAGCACACAGTATATAATATATACTTGTATATTGCGGATGATTTTGTTTCAGTTCTCCCTTTTCTACTGAATTATATATAGTAATGTAAAAATGGCAGGGTTACACATCCCCCCCCCCATACTACTAACCTTCTACTAACTTAAACTGCTGCATAACAATTTAAGTTATTATAGCAGCCTGTTATGACTTAGTCATTGTATTTATACAATGAAAATGTGTTCTATTCTATAATACAGTATTTCTATTAATATTTACCATCAACATAGTAAAAGAAACCATTATGTAACATGCAGCGCTGCCTGATCCAGACAGATTTAATCCATGCAAATCCAAATTTAACAATTCACTATCTTATTCTAATGTGAAGGACTCAGATAACACATCTGTAATAAAAATAAAAGACTTTACAAAAGAGTTAAGTGAAAATAAGTGCAGGCTTGTGTGGGACTGAGGATAGGCTAATATTACCATCAAATCTTGCTAATTAATCATCAATGGAAATCGGCAGCGTTTAAAAAGGAATATGTAGTAAATTATTCATCATTGTGCAACAGGAATAGGACTACCACATGCCAAAAGAACTTACACTGCTCGACTTAGTAGTGATGGGTCGTTCGCGCTCAAGTCAGCTCTGTGAGTCGGCTCCATTAAGTGAACGATGGGAGCCGCCTCCCGTCTGAGACCCAGTTTAATTTTTTTTTGTAAATTAATACAAGACAGAATAATAGGATGATCTTTTCGCCACACTGCTCGGCCACTTATTGCTCTGAGCTGAGCCAAATGATCTGGCTAACTAAAAAGAGCCGGTATTCCCATCACTACGACTTAGTAAAAAAAGGAGTGAATGGTTTTTTGCCCTCTGAGCAATCAGCGCGGGTGTGAGCATGGGTGTGACACGTGACGTGAGTGGCCAATTGTCATGGCAACGTCAGGTCACACAAAGACTTATAGACACGTACACATATAGAAATCAAAGATACACAAATTGGTCATGGCCAGTGAAAAAGTGCGGGGGACAAATTTACGTTTTATTAAAAGTGCGGGGAACACGTCCCCCCCCCATCCCCCGCGGAGTCTACGCCCATGCATGAAACTATCCAGAAACTTGAGCAAGTTGTGACAGAAACACACTTAGCTAGGTGTTAGTAAGGTTTTAGACATCTTTAGGCAGACTAATTTCATCTACTGCTATGTTTGTTAAACATGCCATGTACACAGCCTGCTCTGTACAGGCAGATGAGTAAAGCAAGGTTAGAAAGTTGAGAAAAATAAAAATAAATACAAATTATTACATCATTTTATTTGGCAGGGGGGAAAAAAAGAAGCTAATTTTGTGTGTTTTTGGCTGTTTTCCAGAGTTTCATCTGACAGGATGTTTTTCCCAGAGTAAGACACACATGCAAAAGGACTATTTAACACTACTGATATCCAGTTATTTTTGGTATTAAAGAACTCTGGATTGAGGCAGATGATTAGTATTCTGGAATCAAAACACTTAATATCAAGCAGACATTTCAGTTAAGAAGGTCACTGTTTTTTTAGCCAAACCAATCAATACTATATAATTAGAGCTTTATAAAAATATTATTTAAACATATATAAACATTGAAAATGACATATGAAAATGTCCTAGAGCCTGAAACTGTGAATTAAATCGATACTGGATCCTGTAGTGCATCATTCAAAAGGTGTCCTGAAAAGCAGGGATTTGGCCTGTAGCTCTGGTATACACAGTAAGCTACGCTGGCTGCATGCCAGTACAAGCTCTTATTTCTTCTGCTTGCTATTTTCTCATTTTAAGGGCCATTCCAAAACTATCTGCAAGTTAAGGTTGTTACAAGACCTCTGAAAGTCCCAAAATGACTGTAGACTTAAAATGCAGAACTTCCTCAACATGCATGCAATGTAATGTAATGTAATCTGATGTGATTTCTTTTATAACCCATAAAGAATCTGTTTATAAATGTAAGCAGGTTAGGTAGTATACATAATATTACAGTATGTCCTATACAGTATATCAAAAATGAACATTTGATTTCCTCCATTTAAATGTATTATACATTGTACATAACAGCTGTTAGCTAATTCACAAGCTTGCTAATTATCATACTAGCTAGTTCTCAAGCCAGTAACAGCAGTTGTAAACTGATATGACTCTGTGAAAGCTGAAAACAGTATTGAAATGCAGGGAGAGAAGCTCACCGGTAAAAATCATGTGATGTACTAATCCCCCAGTCCCAATGTAAGTGGAGCAAGTTTCTATTCCATGTTCCTATCTGAATTTGCTGAGTTTTTTTTTTTTTTTTAATGCTCAAGCTGCTCAAAATAGTAATGGCTCAAAAAGATCAGATGGTATGGCATGTCTTCCTACGAAGCAAGACCAAGAATTGGAGTTACATTTCTAAGCCAAATGAACAACAAAGCAATGCTCTGTTTAATAGGTGAGGCTCTTATTAATGCTACTACTGTGAAAAAAAAATGTTCCTTGTTGGTAGATTTATAACCTCTATTTTCCCAGTGTATGGCTTTGTTCTCATATTGACTATAATTTTCATATTTGTAATGCAATGCCATGATAACCTTCAATCAATAGCGTTAACAGTAGGCGGGCAGGCTGTGTGTGAACTGGGAACGTTTTTAGTAGAGATGTGTTATGAAGGGGGGTGAGGGTGGGGGTGTGGGTGGGGTGGTGGTGTGTGGAGGAACTGTTAAAGAGCGAATACATGGCCACAGTTGTTCAAAACACTCTCCAGAACACTGCATGAAAACATATCTCTCAGAACACTGATAAACTGAGAGGACAACGATGTGTTACATGGAGATGTTCTTGCGAGAGCACAAAAAAGACTGCACGGATAAATTTTCATTTCAAGCAAAGACACATTTAGATGTAATGCACCCTGTGCAGGCTAAGAACTTGGTTATGAGAGATGTATTAATATGCATCAATATATTTAATGTTCACAAATCAAATCAAACTATTATGAATTACAAAATGCAACATATCTAGGACAATGTTTTTTTTTTTTTTTTTTTTTTTTTAATTATTCAGGTTCTCTTTCATTCCTGCTCTTAGACAAATTTTGAAAAAAGACCACAACATTTCCAAATAACTGGTTATGTATATCTTATTCATTTTTATTTTTACACATCTGTATTCAATTTGATTCCTTTTATTTATTGTATTAGTTTTACTTCTTGTAGCTAATTTAATGGATCAGTCCCTGTAAAAAGAACACTGCTATATACAGTATTTATAGCTGAAATGACATACTGTGAGCCTTCAATTAATCAGCTCCTCTGTGCTTATGGAATTTAATAATGTGATAAGCGGAAATCGCAAGTAATTACATTGTAAACTATTCATTTTTGCCATCTACAACACATTTTATTAGAAGCCCAAATACTAATTAACACTTGGTGTATCTAATCTCTTAAAATAAATTGCCTTATCTTATTTATTTGTTGTGTTTTGCATAAGGAGTAATTAGTGTCAGGACTAAGCACCAACAGTTAATGAACAGGAGATAAGAAGGTGTTTAATTTGCAAAAAAAAAAAATGTGCTTTTCCTCACAACATAAAAAATGTTTTTCACTTAATCCCCAACTGCTCAGAATAAAAGCTGATTAAAAATAAAGAGTGCTATTTTTACAGAAAATTATCCTGTTACAAAATAGCACAATGAGACACTTTCTGTGCCAGGAAAGATCCAGATTCAGCTGATGTTAACTGATTTTGAAAAGAAAACGTGAGGGAAATTGCAGTGCAAATGATGACAAAAGTCTGCATTTTGACAGCTGATTTTAGTGAGTGCTGGTTTTGAGTGATGGCCAGTGCTCGAGCTCTTTCTCTTGCTTCCTCTCCTTCTCCCTCTGCTGTGTCCTAAATCAATATCTATCAACGATTTGAAATTAAACCCAGATTAAATCCCAATTTCATCACGGGGAGTCACGTCTGGAGAGATTCGTTTAATTATATCAGTCTGCGGAAGGAGAATCGAAGTTGTTCTTCACCTTTATCCATCTCGCTGAAAAGTCAAGCGAGCCAAAAACAATCTCCTGCCAGTTTTGATACCATTTCTGTAATCCCAAAAGTGAGAGATGAAAACAGTGACTGTCAAAGATGATTTTGAAAGGATAACAAGAAAAAAAAAAAATAATAATAATAAATAAATACAAATAAATAAATAAAAAAAAAAAAAAAAAAAAAAATATATATATATATATATATATATATATATATATATATATATATATATATATATATATATATATATATATATATATCTCTTTTTTTTTTAAAAAAGACTGCAACACTTTACAAATCTCCCAAACCACCTGAGAGAAGATTGCCTTTGAAAAGCGGTTTACCTTGGACGATGAGATGAACTTTGGTGGACTCCGGTTTCTTGTTTGTGAGGATGGAGCACACGTATGGGCCTTCATCATGCAAGTTCACGTCCAGGATCTTTATACTGTACTCTGTCACTGCTGTGTTATTCAGCAAGACCACTCGCGGGTCCAGAGACCATTTCTCACTACCCGTGAAGAGAATAGTGGTGCGGTTCAGCCAAGCTACCCTCGATACCTTGCTGTCCACATTGCATCTGTTGAAACACAAGAGGAAATAGGATTTATTCATTAAACAGTGCATGTACTTGCTGTCAGTTTTGCTTGGACCAATGACCTTGTTAGGAATTGTAGTAATATTTCCCCATTATTTGGTAAAAGACAAAGCAATTTTTCTTTTTTCTAGAAAACATCTCCCCAGCATCCACCAAAGACAGTATCATTTTATATTCTAGGATGAACAAGTCTATTAAGACAGAATGTAGACTTCAGTAGAGTAAGCGCACTAGTGAAATACTGCAATCTGTCTTCACTTAACAGAATTCATTTCTAAAGAATAAGTGATAAATAGTATAGTATAAACAAGAAAACAGTTAAACCATTTTAGATTTTCATTTTTATTAGCAAAAATAAAAGAGCTTGCTTTATTTTGTTAGAATATAGAAAATATAGACTATAGAAAAAGCATTGTTTGCCATGTCCGCTGATGATGTCATTAACACTACTGTAGTAACCATTTCGAACGAGGAGGTGGAATTGTTTGTGGCAAACACAGACAAGGGGAGTGATGCACATAGACCAATCAAATTAGTGGACCGGAACTAACTGCTGTATAATGAATAATAAGCACAAATCACAGTTATATGTAAATGTGCCCTTGGTCAGGTATAAGAAAATTCACAGATTTGCAACCTCGCTTCATGAGCAAATGCATTTAAAAATGTGAGATATCTAAAGCGTCACATAACTGACATAAGCCAGTATTTTTTTTTTTTTATACTTATGTAAGAATCACTTAAGGTCATGAGGTGCATTTGTATCTGAATGAAAAGATACTCAACTAGAACAGAAGTGCAGAAGAATATCATTAAAGTACATATTTGGACCTTAAGGACTATTATTGTACCTTTGAGGGTATATTTATATTGCATCATGTGGTAAAAAATGTACCTGCACAGATTTTCACCAAAATGGTAATCAAAGGACTATAAAGGGACAAAGAAATAAGGGACAGTGATATACACAACCCAATTCTTTTTTGGTAATTAAGGTGGGATATAAAGAATGTAAAGACAGTATTCTAACCAGGCAAGCTACCAGACCTATACCATCCCCATGCACAGGTTAAGTATGTAGAAAATACATAATGCAAATTATACTTAGTGTATAATGTAAAACTTCAGGGGTGTAATGACCTAATGAGCTATTGAAACGTAATGAGCTCTGTAGCAGTGCCTAAGGTGTCATTTTAACCGGAAATAGAGCTTCAAAGTCGGCTAAAATGGCCTCTTTCTTGGGCACTGTAGATCGCCACGACACGGCTGGTGCTGTTTGAAAGCTAATGAAGAGATATTTTTAACTGTTATAACATGGTTGTGTATAACCTATAATGCATGTCAATCCTTGTAATATGGAGCTATATATATATTTTAACTGTGTGAGTTGCGCAGACTGGGACAGTGCAATTGCATTAAATTCATATACATGATGTGAAATACAAATTTCTGCAATGCTTTGCATCGCGATGCATCATGTCATGATAATACAATAATAATGATACAATTATTATTGTTTTAATAACAATGCTAATACATTTAATTAATAAATAATGTAATAATAATAATAATAATAATAATAATAATAATAATAACAATGATAATAATAATAATAATAATAATAATAATAATAATAATAATAATAATAAATTTTATATAGGTATAGTTACGTATATAGTGTGTTTCTCAAATCCATAACTCAGAAATAAACAGAACAAAATAAACAAACATGACAAACATGAATCAGAATTAATAGATTTGATGAAAAAATGACAAATAAAGGGACAAAACAAAAGACAAATGCCAAAATTACAGAGGATTGATATAGCATGTCAAATTTTGATCAGTATTCTACATTACGACCACCATCTGCTCTCTCTATATCTACAGATCTATATAAATGGTATGTTTGTTATGGCAAATACATATGTCATGCTATGTGAGCCTATCCTACGGATGGAGAAGAGCAGAAAATAACATAGCAGTATCTGCTGACGACCAGAGATATGCTTTCTCCCATTCAGTAGTACTAATGACTGGAAGAGGCGACTGGAAAATCGATTACTTTTGTAAGTGCTCAGAAAACTCTGATAAAAAAAAGTGCTACTTTTACAGAAAATAATCCTGTAACACCATAGCACATTTCCTGATACAATATTTTGCCAGGAATGATCCGGATGCAGGTGATGTTAATAGATTTTGAAATGCGAACAGAAGGGAAATTGCACTGTCAATGATGACAAAAGTTTACAGGCCACCATGAGGCAATAGAATGGACCCAGAAATCAGCTTCTATAATGCTGCAACTTCAGCAGTGTAGCTCATCCACTCCACCCCCTCCACCCCAGGGAAACCCTAAAATAGTCTTGTGTCTGCCAAGCATATAGGAGAGAAGCCTCCTCAGAGCTCTACACTGTCCTTGCTTATCAGTACAGAGCAGGGGATGCACAAGGTAGACGGCCAGTACGACTTGGCCAGGTAGCTGGTGACACTTACAGTGTGCTGGAAAGCTCAATGACGCTTACAACATGCTACAAAGATTTCCATCCAAGCACTGCCAGGTCATTTACACATGCATGCCTATAATACCCCTCAGGCATGCTTTATTTTCCTCTCAAGGACAAATTCACAAAAAGGTCAAAAGCATTAAGCGGATTATCTAATAGCATTTATTACCCCCATCCTCCACCCCCTCAAAAAAAAAATTAAATTAAAAACATTTTTTTAAAAATAAAAAAAGGAATGAAAGCCATTCTGAAAGAGTCTGTGAATCTTCAGGGCAACAATGCATCACATGAAATTGATGCTTTTTCAGGATATTCTTCAAAGGGGTGTGCTCATCCAGAGAGTGCTAATCTGCAAGACTGAAAGAGAACTTGGAGGACTGGAGGAATACAAAAACACCAGATTTAACTCTATTTAGTATCTTTGTGCACGCTCTGCACTTTTTTGTGTCAGAATTGTATATCTGCAGAAAACTAAATTTAGTCCTGGCTTTGCACTAACCTTAAATATTGAATGTTTATTAAGCTGTACATCTTGTATTGCACACTGTGATGAAGGTTCTAGGTAAATTTTCAGTGTTGTGTCCCTTTATTTTTTGCTAACATCTGTTTTTTTCTAAGCATACGAAATCATGCTAACTAGAAAGGACATTCCCCAGATTTATTAGGTCATTAATTCAGTATGCAGAGGCCTCCTTTATCAAATCAAGGCTGTTCATCCAGGCATGTCTTAATGTGTCCCATGATGATAAGTAATTCTACCACCTGCTGCCTGTAATTCTACCACCTCTTCTAATATGCTGGCTAGGACTAGTCTAGTATTAGCTAGGAAGGAGGGTTGTTTTTTTTAATTTTCATGATAGAGAAAAAATAATCAAGGTCATACTGTAATAGATGCAACATCGTCAAGTAAACTTCGGTGTCACCATCCTTCTACAAAACTATTTAAAGTGGAAAAAATGGGGAAAAAGTCAATCTAAGCCACCAATATCGAAAGGTAACAGCAGTTTCCTTGAAGGCAGTGTCTCCATTATCGAGCACTGACAAGATGAGATCAAGCCTCATTCACTAGACTAATGGCTCTGTCACACTGCTACCATGCAGTCTAGTCTAATGGATTGTCAGGCACCTTGGTGTAGGGTCGTTAATATAAAGAAATATCCCCACTGCTCAAGTACATCCCATAAAACATAGATGGATTACCAATACATTCTAAACTGTCTTTATGCACAGACCAAATTGAAGTTTTCAAAGAACCTAAACTCATCATGGGCAGCATAGTCAGTACCTTAAAGATAACCACAAATGTGAAAAAAGGATTTGTCCATGCTTATAAAAGCTTATAAAAGCTTAGAAACTAAATTCTACCATTCTGATGCGTAAGCCGCTATAATTATTGTAATATCTAGCCAGTGTAATATGTCAATAAGCCCATTTCCATAGTGTGACTGTATGAACCAGATTAATTTGAACATTCAATTTTTCCCATATTCTTGGTAATCATGTACATAGGTGATGCTGACATGGCATCATATAACACAGTGTTTTCCACTCCACTAATATTGGCACCCTTGGTAAATATGAGCAAAGAAGGCTGTGAAATATTTTGTTTAACCTTTTGATCTTTTGTTCAAAAAATTCACAAAAATAATCTGCTCTCATGGATATCAAACAACTGTAAACACAACATAGGTTTATCAAAAAAAAAAAAATATATATATATATATATATATATATATATATATATATATATATATATATATATATATGTTAAATATAGGTGTGCAGCAATTATTGGCAAGATAACGGCTCTGAGTCTTCTCCTATAATGCCTGATGAGGTTGGAAAATACATGGGAAGGGCAAGGGATATGAGACCATTCCTCCATATAGAATCTCTCCAGATCCTTCAAATTTCAAGGTCCATGCTCCTCAGTTCACCCCACAGGTGTTCTATGGGTTTCAAGTCAGGGGACTGGGTTGATTTTGTGGTCAGTAAACCATTTTTGTGTTGATGTATGTTTCGGATCATTATCCTGCTGGAAGATCCATGAACGGAAGATCCAAGAACCATGGCCCATTTTAAGCTTTCTGGCAGAAGCAGTCAGGTTTTCATTTAATATCTGTTGATATTTGATAGAGTCCATGATGCCATGTATCCTAACAAAATGTCCAGGTCCTCTGGCAGAAAAACAGCCCCAAAACATTAAAGAGCCAGCACCATATTTAACTGTGGGCATGAGGTACTTTTCCATATGGCTACCTCTCTGTGTGCACCAAAACTACCTCTGGTGTTTATTGCCAAAAAGCCTGATTTTGGATTCATCTGACCATAGAACCCGATCCCATTTGAAGTTCCAGTAGTATCTGGCAAACTGAAAACCCTTGAGTTTGTTTTTGGATGAAAGTAGAGGCTTTTTTCTTGAAACCCTTCCAAACAACTTGTGGTGATGTAGGTGACTTCAGATTGTAGTTTTGGAGACCACTCGAACCATCCTCTTCACAGTGCGTTGAGACAATATAGACATGCGTCCAATTCCAGGTTGACTGGAATTTCTTCATTATTGCCCTGATGGTGGAAATGGGCATTTTCAATGCTATTTTCTTATAGCTGCTTCCCATTTTGTGAAGCTCAACAACCATCACAGCTATATTCCTTGGTCTTACCCATTTTAAGAGACAGGAAGTGTTAAAATATAAACCTGGTATAATATTCTCCTTTCCAATTAATGCCTTCATGTTATTCTATAAGTTTGGTTTCAAACTAGTAAATTGCAATTGTAAAGAAGCAGGCAAACTGTGTTGCATTAGGTGTCAGATTGTGTAAATTCGCGGTACAGCTA
This sequence comes from Cranoglanis bouderius, assembly GCA_023630585.1. NCBI lineage: Eukaryota > Metazoa > Chordata > Actinopteri > Siluriformes > Cranoglanididae > Cranoglanis > Cranoglanis bouderius. The sequence continues at coordinate 5,818,983 of CM042550.1, read as the reverse complement.
CAGTCTGTTGGAGGAGCTCCTATTTTTCATGGATTCACATTTTCCACACATTTTGTGGCGATACTGGATCACATGACCATGACCAACCAGTACCAATTAAGAGCACAGTCCACTGGAATACAGTAACATGTAGCACTTAAATGAAGTTGTGTATCAAACTACACATTAGAACTGACATGCCGCTCCCTACTTCACATTTATTGTGTGTAATAATCTTGTTCAATGCTACGTTGTGACATACAAAAATCATTCTCCTCAACACACAATCTAAAACATTACTGATAAAATTAGTAGTCTTGCATCTATCAGCCTTTATGTGTATATTAATAATTTTACCTAGATCTTATTATGGGTACCAAGGACAGTATGATTTTGCACCCATAGAAAGGCACTGCCTCGGTCTGCCGATTAAATGTCTTTCTAAACAAACAATAAGAGAGAAGATTTATTTGTTGGAGACAGATCATATTGTGTAGCATATTCTGTATCAGTCATATGTTCAGGAGTTGTATGGAACAGGTTTGCAGGTTTAAGGAATTAAAAGAACACAGTGATGAACCATTTAAATGCATGTAAAGTTAAATATATGTCCTGATAGAAAGTACATAAAATAATTATGATGATACAATTGCAGTCAATATTTCAAATAAAGAGGACATAATAATAAACATTTTATTAAGTGGTAGTGACAGTTTCAGGAGTCTAGTTGACAGGGCGATTGACAGGTGAGTTAGAGATTGCTGAGAGGTGAGGAAGCAAATCCCATTACAGTCAAGCTGATGCAGGTGATGACAGACAAGATGCGACTGTAAATAATTATTAATGTAAATTAATGTAAATATTATTTTTAAGATCTGGCAAATATATTGGTCATACACAGTGCATCTGACCCAAAATTTGTATAAAACATAATATATATCACATGACTTTTTGTTTGTACCTGCCGGTTTTATCTGTCTATCTATCTATCTATCTATCTATCTATCTATCTATCTGTCTATCTATCTAGCTATCTATACATATATACATACATACATACATACATACATACATACATACAGTGGGTATAGAAAAGAATCAACCCACTTTACAATAATCACATTTTGTTGCTTTCGTTTTTATTGTTTTTTGTTGGTTTTGTTTTATCCAGCTGTATTTACTCAGTGCAACTTATAACATCCAAGTGAAAAATATAACCAACATGTCAGAAAAAATAAAAAACAGAATCACTGAGTTGGAAAAAGGATCACCCCCCTCCTAAAAATGACTTGTAAACTCAATCAGGTGCAGCTAATCACATTCTCATGAAGGCTGCTGGGTTTTTCTGCAAAAATAAAAAGCAAGTGCAACAGTCAAAGTCTCCAGAAGAACTGTGGCTGGTTCTGCAAGATGCTCAGTAAAACTTACCAGCTAATTTCCTTGTAAAACTGCACAAATGGCTACTATTACTACTACTACTACTAGACTACTATTTTTATTTTTATGTCACACCAAATACTGACTTTGTTTCATTTACTACTATTTAATGCTTATGTAGAAACATTTAATTTCATTATTTTGTGCTCTACAGCATTTCTTTGCATGTGCCTAAAACTTTTGCATAGTACTGTATATACAAACTGGCAAGTACAAACAAAACCAATTAAAAGGTCATGTGATGTACAAACAAGTTATCAAGGAATGAGGCTATAGTCACAAAACGAGCGAGCAAATGTGCGTCAAAACCAGAAGTAGTGTGTCAAAACCAAAAAGGCTTGGTATGTCACATGAAATACATATAATAGCTGAATGAATACTTCGCACCGGACAAAGACACATGAGGGCTTAAATACTAAGAAGAATCAAGGGGCAAACTGAAAACAGATGAAAGTAATCATGACACATTAGGGAGACAACCAGTGACAAGACATGGGCAGAGACAAGACATGAACTACAACAAAATGCGCATGGCAACATGGGCGCCATAGTGCTGAGAGCTGTGATTCACGCTGAGAGCCACATCATGCAGAACTCAGTGAGAGGGGGAATACATGACACACAAACACACACACACACACACACAGACACACACACACATACATACACACACACACACACACACACACACACACACACACACACACACACATACATACACACACACACACAGACACACATCCATCCATCCATTTTCTTTACTGCTTAACCTACACAGGTTCGCAGTGGAGCCTGGGCACATTCACACACCCATTCACACATAATGGACAATTTGGAAATGCCAATCAGCCTACAACATATGTCTTTGGACTGGCGGAGAAAACCGGAGTACCCAGAGGAAACCCCCAAAGCACAGGGAGAACATGCAAACTCCCCACACACAGGGTGGAGATGGGATTCAAACCTTCAACCCTGGAGGTGCGAGGCAAACGTTTATTTTTATTTTAACTACTTTTCATTTATTGTCTGGACTGACTTTTCAACAAAGAGTTTCCCTAAATTACCTTGCTTATTTATTAATTTATTATTTTTTTTGTTTGATTGATTGTATATCACCTGACTGAATGACTGACTGATTTGCATATTTACTTAATTAACTACTTACTGACTTACCTACTTAATTACTCACTCACTGACTGACTCACTTACATACTTACTTGAATTCCTGTTTCAGCCTGGAATTTTCGTTTCAGTGAATCACTATATAATATGTATAATATGTCTGAACAGACAACATTTGGACACTATCATTTTAATGAATAAAACTGTTCTTTACGTGTCTTAAAATTGATGCTTTTATTTTAGTGGGCTAAACGGCTCCGCAGTTCTGAAACTGATAAATGTGGCCATCAAATGGCAAATTCAAGAATATTACCTATACAGGGTATTCAGATTTCTTGATTGAGTGCATATATATGCTCTAGAGGATGATTGTCAATTAAATAGTTAATAAAATAGTAGCCATACTCCTACATTCAAATTCCAGCCTGATGAATTAGCTGTCAGTGTTGCTGATGTTTTAGAGTAGACAGCTGCTTTCCTGACTGTCACCATCATCACTAACACTATCTCTGCAGATCTCATCTCTGACCCCATCCTATCCCCATATTGTCTTATTACATAAAGATATGGACATTCTGTCCTAGAAACAATATTTTTGCTCACAATTGTACCAACATGTAAAGCAATCTGTTTCAATAACCATTTGGCACATTTGAACACATTTTATTATAAAGGGATGGAGTCTTATACAATGAAAACCTCACAATGGGACATGTCTGTCAGCTGTGATTAAAGTAAATTGTTTTTAAATATCTCTCCTTGCACCGTTTTACTTAAACTTCAGGTGGACACTTTTATGATAAAAGCAGTGAATGGATGTCTTGTTCAAAGTAATGCAAGTAAAATAGGCCTACTTTCAACTTTGCTTCAGTGCTCAGCCCAGTAAATTATGACATAGATGTCTGGAGGTAGGTTTTACATTTTTGGACTAACTGACATTTCAGGATGACTCAAATAGCCTTACAGCCATTACCAGATAAAAACCCATCTCAGTTATCCCAGTTATACTGAAATGCCTCTCCATTTCCATTGTCTCTACAGATATATTTTTAACATTTTCCACAAACCTGCAGAATCAGTGATGTTACTACAGCCTTCATTCCAGTGCAGTTCTCTAGTTTAGAGAACAATAAGGACAACCTGATGAATGACACATATAGATTTGGTCATTACTTCACAATACCTGCCACACTCGTATCCCTATCCAGCAACTAATTCGTACACACTCCTGAGCTTTTAATGATTGCAGATCATTCTGAGCAGTTGCCTGTGTGGTCTGGAAAGGGAGATTAACAACAGGCAGATTGTTAAAGACCATTACATCTGAGACAACAGATCATGTCAGCTCCAACTGAAGTTGCCATTTCTAATTTCTGCATTAATTAAAAACCAATTGGAAACATACTGATTTACATATCTTTCTGGTTCGGCTGCTTACTAAAAATATGCAAATGTGATATAGAAAGAAACATAAACATGAATAAGCATTGCTTATTCATTTATTGTGTTAATAAAATAAAAAAAAATAAAATAAAAAAGAGTCAATGGCAAAAGTTTGCAGCATTTTTTTTCCCTCTAAGGTTGGAAGACATTTTTGCTTTGAAATAACAAAAGGTTTGTGGAGCCCTGCTTGTGATTGTCACTTTTTGTCACAGCGTTCAAGCTGAATGCTCTAACATTCTATTTGTGTCAGTCCTCAAAGAATGTGTCTGAGGGCTGCAGCCTACCACGATGGCTAACTAGTCATGTGGATGATTGGTCTGCACAGGAATGAGAGACTGCCATCTTTTCTGCCTGTCAGTCAATAGCGCAGAGGGGAGATGGTCTGTCAAAGCATCTAAATGCATCCATCCACTCAACAATATCTCTACAAACAAACACTCAAAGGATTTTCAGGTTGTGATGCAGCATGAAAACACTCTTGCCAAGCGAAACTGAATAAAACTCAAAATAATGCTGACATTTTGTAACTCTAGTATAATGACTCACACATTTTAAAGTGAAGCATAAATTCATCAGGCTTCTTCAATATAAAACTCTTTGAAAAAGTTTTTTTCAGAAATTGTGCTGTGAACTTCACTTTCAGAGTCCTGATGCACTAAATGTTCTCTAAGTGCTCTGTGTTGACTATGTGTTGAAAAAGCCCTGAAGGACACGTACCAGACATTACAAAGTCTCCTGTGTGTGTGTTCCGGAGAAGATCACTATTACAGTATTGAGTAAAAACTGAAAGAAGACAAACATGCCTTGAGGCAGAGTCAACCAATGAAGAGCGAAAGGAACACAGCAACACAGACACACAAGTATATGTCAGACCCAAGAGACGCTGAAGGACTCAGAAATAATAAGTTATTTCACAGGGCCATCCTTTTTGCATGGTTGTATAGAAAATATAAGTTTATGTTTGTGGGCAGGGTGTAGTGCGAGTTAGGCAAGATGGAAGCTGAGATTGGATTCAATAGCAACATTACAAAAATATAGCAGCATTGACATATGTTTTGCAATAACATTGCTATCATTCTTTTCTGGGGGAGGCAATCATGAATGAATCTTACCTAACAACATGATATAAATGCCTGGAGAGAAGAACTTGGCACTGAGTCTCAAGTTGGCAGTATTGGTGCCCTCCTATCTTCCTAACATTATATGACAGTAGCAAGCCTGCTTCAGATCAGCAGGTAAGAACAGCAGGTTTGTTGTGTTGTTATATCCCCACAAAAACATGAATTCACCATGTAGTTATTATCCAGCTATGGTAATTTAGTAACTAATTGGGAAAAAAATCTAAACACCATGTTAACAATAATCATGTAACACGAGTGAAAATTTCCATTAGCGTCGAGTAGTGGGTGGGGCGAGTGACATGACAAAGATGAGTGAAGTTTAACTTTATGCAAATGAGAAGTGAATTGTTTTGGCAGCTACCAATAGGAGTGAGTGATGGTTGTATGTTTCCTTGTTGTCTTGTTGACTGTGAAATTTCATATATGTCCATATATTCTCCTAATCTCAGCTCCTGAACAGCACTGGTAAGGCTGATGCTTGCACAATAATGCAGGCAAGCATTTACCATTGTTTTCTATATTGATTTGCCATTGAATGGGTTGTTTTATATATGTCCTGAAGCTACCCTGTATGTACTATATTCCACTATCCTGGTTGTACTAGTGAAACCATGGCAACTGACAGTTATGTAAATATATGAATGGCAACAGGTGACCAACATGGAGTGATTTGAGTAACATGACCCAGTGTGAGACCAGCATAGTGCCACCACAAGTACCACCAATAACACTACCACCAATAGGGAGCACTATAATTAAAGGATTAGCTAAAATGCTCATAAAATTGCAACCACTTGACATAAAAGCAAGATTTGTTTAATCACTCTGACACACAAGATGTTTTAAGTCCACTATACAGAAACTTGGGCATATTGAATTTCACTGAAAATGTTTTTGCTCTACTCTAATCATTATTTAAAAAAGAAAAATTGAGCCAGATTATATTGCAGTTGTGTCTGACAAAAGGGATGAAATTGATTTCTTATATTCAGAAGCATTCATCAATAATACAGTAAAGTAACCAACAACAAAGAGCAAACAGGAAGTGCTCTTTGGTCAATGAGAGGGTAGAGAACACTTTTGCACATTGACAGCACCTTTGGTACTATGGCTTGATGGTACTTCTATGTCTTTAGGTCACTTGGCCAGTCAGACCATACTGCTGACCATATGTTTATTTACACCAAATTTAGTTTATACTGTAGTCATACTGAAACTACCTAAGAACTTTGATGTTCATTGTCAACTACTGGCACTATAGACAAAAGCTGATTTCAGATACCCTTTCATGAAAACATCTCCCTCACAAAATGAAAAAGATCTAACAAAATTACAATTTAATCATGGTAGAAAACTAAAAGGTCAAATCATCTGCATCACCACAGACTACGTCATAGTGCTTGGACCCCTTATTGCTGATGGCAGCTATATTTATTGCATATCCTTTTAGATGAATGACAGACTTTTGTCTCTTGGCAAGGACCTGCATGTCATGTGGTCTAGTTTCTATAAGAGTACAAATCCTAACCATAATTACAAAATCCAATTGCACTCACCGTCCGCTTATAAAATCTTGCAGTTTGTTTGATCTACTTACTGCTTATTGAAATTTTGAAGTTTGATGTGGATGCTAGTGAGCAATGTCAATTTATGTCAAGTGGTATGAAAAAGGCACTGAAAGAATGTGCCTTTCTTTCTGGAAATAAAGATGGTGGTTTTACCCTTTTTTAAGCCATAAGAAGGCAGCTGTTAAATGACACTGCTTGAACTCTTACACATGCTCCAGTGTGAGAAGCTTGTCACATCTTTTTAAACTATCAGCCATGCAGCTGCTAAGAGCCTTAAAGTGGAGGAGCATATTAGCCTCTCACCTCTGCAACACAATCTCATTAACTTGCTAGTGCATTAATAGTGTACTGATGGAAAGAAAAACACCACTGTCCTTCATTCACAAAGCAAACACGACTGATTCTGGGTAGAGCTTTGTAAAAGCAGTGCAATACTTTTGTTAAATGGTAGAGTAGGCATCACATTAAAACACTCTCTCTACCAGCACAGAACTCCTTCTGATGTTTTTGGGAATCAGTAGAAGTCTTGGTCAAGGGAAGCACATGCTGGGAGTCTTATACTTCATGCTTTTCTTGAGTGTACCACATATTTATTTGACAAACAACTTGATGGAAATTCAGACCCTTTCAGACCAAACATGATGAAAAAGCATGCATGGGTTTCAAAATTTCTTACTGTCAAACAGCATCAGTAGAGTGCACTTAGAGAAAGAATGGTTTGGAGCATTCCAACTTATCAAACACGAGAAAGCTAGATCGTGTGGGATTTCCAATCAGATGAAAGGGTTGCTGCACCCCATCTGGATAGAGATTATCCATGTGAAGTGACTATCAAAAGGAGATTTTGAACAAAACAGTGGTCTTAAAACAGACATAGGTAATAAAACGAGTAAGAGATATAACACGTCTATGTTATAAAGGTAACACTATTCTCTCAAATCCAGTTCTCTATGTAAAAGAAAAATGTTTGTTGCTTCTGAAAATGTTCTGATGCTCACTAAGCATTGGGGCTGGGAAAGATTAATTTACTTTTTCAATGATCCTCTTTTGAACTACATTACCACTGGCATATCTCTAATGAAAAATAAACACTATAAACTAGAGCTGTCAGATCCAGTTAACACTTGCATTTAATTTTAATTACTTCACAATTCACTATTAACTACATAGTGTACAATATGCACCAACATAGTGCACTATTAACCCAATAAATCTCCTTTTGAGATTCATCCACAGAAAAAAGGTCACTCATTTAAAGGCTGCTAAAAAAAAAAAAAAAAACTAATTATATGTAGCCTAATATTTACACTTATGGCATTTGGCAGACACCCTTATCCAGAGTGACTTACATTTATACATCTGAACAATTGACGGTTAAGGGCCTTGCTCAAGGGTTCACCAGTGGCGGCTTGGCGGTGCTGGGATTTGAACTCATGACCTTCTGACCAGTAGCCTAACATCTTAACCACTGAGCTACCACCACCCCGTCTTCAAGACATGTAGCTTTTTGATTCTCATAAATAATTAGTAAACTAGTACCTAAACAAATGTGAACATCAAATATGTGATAAATCACATTTAATGTTTCTTTTAGGCTTTTATGTTACATCATATTGCAGTTGATCTGATTAAAGTGAAATGCAAAGGCCAGTGTATGGTAATCCATACTCAGAATTTGTCCTCTGCATTTAACACATCCAAGTTAGTGCACACACATTAGAAGCTGTGAGTAGTGAACACACACATTACAAACCATGAACACACTCAGAGCAGTGGGGAGCCATTTTTTTGCTGCGGCGCCCGGGGAACAGTTGAGGGTTAAGGGCCTTGCTCAAATGCCCAACAGTGGCAGCTTGGCAGTGCTGGGATTTAAACTCACGACCTTCCAATCAGTAGCCCAACTTCTTGACCACTGCCCCATGACAATAAAGCTAGCTGCTTCAACACATCTTTGTGGTAACTGGTAAACTGTTAAACTAACAATGATAATAATCTGAAAGTGATAACTCCGCCCATAAAATCATCTTAAGCACCTGTGTAAACTGACTCCTGTAATGTATGTAAAGAGCAGAATGCAAGGCAAAACTCAACAGATTCTTTATTAAGGGTAATCCAAAAATCGTAATCAAAGTCCATAGCAGGGGTTAGAGCACTAGTAGTCAATATTACAAAAGGGTCACAAATCACAATCACAAAATGGGAGAGCAGGACTAAAGTCAAAACATGGTACAGAAAAAGAAAAAAGCTTAGTAACATACATGCAGTGAAGAAGACTCTGCAAAGAAACAAAGACACAAGAGAGTATAAATAGGTACACCAATCAAAAGCAATCAAAAATTTGTGACAAAACATGTTTGAAAAGGAGCAAGGGGTTATATTGAAGCAGAAGCAGGATGCAATCGTGAGTAGTGCTGCACAAGGTATTGAAAGTTCAACACTAAAGTTTAACACTACAATGTGGTTCAATTGTATCATTTAATCTGACATTGTAATCATTTTCCTCATGCTAATTTGATTCAGATGGTTAAGAATGCACAAAGTGGTTTGAGCAGTGAGTGGGCTTGGGGCGACTCACTACAGTATCAGTGAATTGCCGAAGGATTCCAACTATCGCAATGGCTATCGAGTTTGATCTTTTACATTTCTGTGGGAAAACATTGTGTCTGCAACTTTAACATCGACAAAAATAAAGCGTGTTGTGTCTCGTAACATGTGTTTCCTTTTAGCCTATTTTGAATTCTATACAAACCTTATAACCTGTGCTGTCTGATTTTGAGCATGGCACCAAAACATCTTTCTCTGATGCATCCTAGCTTCCCTTGTCCATGTTGCCATCAGATAAAGCCATGAATGTCTTTGCTCTCAAAGCATGAACAGAAATTTAAATTAAGAAATCGTGTGTGTTATTTATCACAGTGCCTTCGCTGTACAAGAATTCAGTAAGCATCTCTGCTGCTGTTTAGCACAGAGCACATGCACACAGTTTATTTGATTTTATTAAAATTTTATAATGAGTTTATAACTTCTCTTAATTACAGCTAATGGTTTATTTACAGTCCCGGCTTCAGTTTTGCAAGCATTCCTGAGCTTGTTAACGGGTAATGATTTAAAAAACAAAACAAAACAAACAAACAAAATAAAAAAAATAAAAAAAAACCACTAGCTAAATGCTAATGTCTGCGACCAGCTTCCAGTCATTTTTTCGGCTGTTAGGACATAACACAACACGTTACGCACTTACACACAATCTCACAAGCCTAGCAGCAAGTGTACAGATGACACAAGTTTCAAATATCACATATCAAAATATCATTTTGGTATCACAATACTATACCTGGTAGAGGTATTATGCTGCCAAAATGCTAGTCAAAATGCTGCCATCGTGACAACCTTAATCATGAGGTGCCTAGAGGTTCCCACACCTAAAAAGCGTGCCATGACAACAGATTATACAAAACCTCACAACAGTTAACACATGATACTATGGAGGACACTTGTTTTCCATTCGGCAGGAAGCTGTCTAGGAAGGTGGTATTTTTGGACAATGTCTGTGCTCCCAAAATAAAAACTGGCCTATTTGATATGCAATACAAGACAGCAGTTTTCTAAGGTTCCTTATTTGAAGACAGCATCATGTGCATAGGAAGCCAATCTCCACCAGTGTGACTATGTAAAACTACTTTTTTTCCCCCTTTTTTTTATGTGATAATGTGTTGTAAGCGAACTAACCCAAATAAAAGGTCGGGCAATTACAGTCATGTGAAGTTTAATTTCAGTATATTACTGCTGGATAATCTAGTTCACTTGCAACATATTTTGACATGCATACCCATGATAGCAAACAAAGCAAATAACCGACTCATGGCTGATGATTGCACACTGTATCAAGCTGCTGGTGTGAGCAGAACAATAAAGTTACTTGGCAACCGTGCTGTCACTGCAGCTACTACTTATGTTATCTACTGTGCTGTCCTTTAATATTTATCTTTTAATCACATAAACACAGTTAGGTTCCCAATTTAATTCGGGTATGGCAGTATGTAATTATCTATCTTGCATGTTTACATATACTCTCCAGCCACTTTAATGGGAACATAATCGATCAGACAATCATTTACACACAATCATTCATACAGGTCAGTTAATGTTCACGTCCAACATCAGAGGAGAAGTTAGGCTTATTTCATGAGCCCAGTAAGTCTAATAATATGCCATGAAAAACACAAACTTTGTGAAGACATGAAGTTGGTTCTGCCCGATATGTTTAAAAAAAGCGGTATAATTATTTATTATATATTGATCTTATTCAAATAGCATAGTGTTAGAGGTACAGTGGTGCTGGGAAGTTTGTGAACCCTTTGGAATTTTCTATATTTCTGCATAAATATGACCTAAATCATGATATATGATTATATATGATATATGATAATGAGTTTCACTCAAGTTCTACAAGTAGACAACAAGAACCCAATTAAACAAATGAGATGAAAATATTATACTTGGTCATTAATTTATTGAGGAAAATGATCCAATATTACATATCTGTGAGTGGCAAAAGTATGTGAACCTTTGCTTTCGGTATCTGGTGTGACCCCCTTGTGCAGCAATAACTGCAACTAAACGTATCCGGTAACTGTTGATCAGTCCTGCACATCGGCTTGGAGGAATTTTTAGCCCATTCCTCAGTACAGAACAGCTTCAACTCTGGGATGTTGGTGGGTTTCCTCAGATGAACTGTTGCTTCAGGTTCTTCTACAACATTTCTATTGGATTAAGGTCAGGATTTTGACTTGGCCTTTCTAAAACATTAACTTTATTCTTCTTTATCCATTCTTTGGTAGAATGCCATATGTACTTAGGGTCACTGACTTGCCAATTTCTTGCTCCCAATTTCTGGAGTATAATGTCCAAGTATAATATTTTTGTCTCATTTGTTTAATTGGGTTCTCTTTGCCTACTTTTAGGACTTGCGTGACAATCTGATGATGTTTTAGGTCATATTTATGCAGAAATATAGAAAATTCTAAAGGGTTCACAAACTTTCAAGCACCACTGTAGGCTTGGTTAAATTACATTGGCGCTTGATACAATGACATGCAACGAATGCTTGTGACAGAATGTTGATATTTATCATATAGATGGTGCTGCAAATAAGTTGCATTTTTTCATGAGACTGGGTTGTTTTTGTTCAGGTACCTAGTCTTACTGTCAGGCATCAAATTTATTTAATAAAGCATTAACAATTTGTTAAGCATTTTGCTTAACAAAGCAACAACAACAAAAAAACATATCTCCATCAGCAATAAAAAAAAAAAGAAAAAACAGAGGGGGGATATCAAAGGCAGAGGCAATTTACACCCAGGGCTGATTGGATAGATGCATGAATGAGCAGTGGTACATGTGTTCCTATTAAAGTGGCCAGTGACTGTGCGGTCCTTTTTGGGCACTGTCTCCAAATAACAGTGTCACAGGTCTCACTGGTGGAAATGATCAGGACAGGAATTATGTGCTTCATCACCAATGAATAGATGTAAATCCGTACAATGATAAAGGGATAAAAGAGGATATAGCTGCAAAATATCTCTTGTCCACACTTTAAGCTTATAATCACACAATTAAATTTTGTTTATCTACCTGCACTGCTGTAAATTAGACACAGATAGAAGCAGAACCTACTTTTCTGGGACATGTCAGGAGCAGATAAGATAACCTCGTGGGGGGGGGGGGGGGGGGAAGAAAGAAAAATATATTATACATGAGGTTTTGCTTGAAATAACATTAGATTTGAGCTCTTGAGAGCTCAGACTTATTATATATTATGTTATTGATAATTATTTCTGACACATTTATACCAGTGGCACTGAATTCTCACACCAGATTGGTCAGATGGTGTTGATTAATTTACTGTAAAAGCATGGGTCTGACATAAGTGCCAGCAGCAAAGCAAATAAGGTTATATTATAAATAATAGTAGGAAATGAATTAAACAATGTGTTGTTATTAAACAAAGAAAAACATTGTTGATATGATGGAGCTTTCTGTTAGGAGAAGTTTATTTATTATTTATGGAAGGAGTCTCCAGTGTGCTTTGTAACAGTCAGTATGTTTTCTGCCACTGGAGATTGTTTAGGACAGAGAACCTTGGCTTTTCTAGCAGTTTCTGGCTAAAATGACAAGCTGCATTTTTTGTCTTATTAACTTAAAAAAAAAAAAGATGCTGATAAGGGAATGACTGTTTATAGCTCATTTATTAATAACTGACAAATTGTATGGTATGGCCCTCAGCTTCGCATCAAACAAACCTGCTGCTACTTTCCCGTTGTTATTTTCCTCATGTTTTTCTTCATGCCTCATCGTGCTTTATTCCTTACATATTTAAGTCAGGTTCAGCACACAGCAGACAACCAACCAAAAGGCAAACAGGACAACACACTTTGTTATTGATACCTTATGACCCAACCTCAAAACCTGTCTTTCACAGGAACTGTGGAGCAAGTGAACACTACGCAGTATGTGAACAGTGACATAAATATTGCATTACGCTGTGGGAGTATGGGCTCATGGACTCATTTTCTGAGTGTGTGTGTGTGTGTGTGTGTGTGTGTGTGTGTGTGTGTGTGTGTGTGTGTGTGTGTGCGTGTGTGTGTGTTCACTCTCCTCTGTATGTGGGCTGTCATGAGGCCTGATTAATCTTCATTCCTTCATCCTGTCATTTCTAGCTCTCATCCACCAAACAGCTGCAGCAGAAGAAGACTCACTGAGCTGAAACACGTCAGTGTAACTTTGCACATTGTGAAGGACTAGCGTAAAGAATGAAACAGGATATGTAAATGAGGACAACAGTGAGGATTTCTATCATATAAACACCCTGACAATGATATAAATATAGTCATGGGCTGTGATCTACTTCACATATAAAACATACTAGTGTATACTCACACACTTTTATTATTATTATTATTATTATTATTATTATATATTTTTGTTAAGCATGCAGATAATGGTGTGGAAGGCAAGAAAGTAAATAACAAGCAGTATGCTGTCTTATGTAGCCCTCGGCAGGAAGCCCAAACAGCAAACTTTATAACAAATCAACAAGACAACACAAATATTTTGTGAGGCAGTAGGGGTTTGGCCATAACACTGACTACCTGGAACTGTGCCTGATGGAGACCCCAGTCTTGTTTCCACTTTCTGCTCCTCAGAAAGGCTACAAGAAAGAGTCATGTCTCTCTGAAAGTGTGAATGGAGCACAGGGGTCACATCAAAGGTCCAAATCCACTAAAGACGTTATAGGAGAAATACGTGTCAGAATCCATTTTAGCTTATTCTAAACTATGAGGGAAATTATAGTGAAGGAACACCATTATTTGTTGCTTTTACCACAGAACCACTCAAGGGTCATTGTGTGCTTAGAGAGCAAGTCATTAGTCAAGATGTTTACCTTTGAGGGGTCAGGTTAGTAGAGTGTTTATTGATTCATTGATGCTTTTGCTCTTAGTGTGTGTTGTAGTGCTTTAAGATTTAGAACCAAATTCAAGTGGTTTATCAAGACCAGTTGCAGAAGGGCTGACCCAATTATAAAGTTTAAAAACAGAAGGACACTTGGGTTGAAACAGTTGATTTAAAGATTAACAAAAAAGATAAATAAATAAATAAATAAATAAAATAAAATAAAAAAACAATAAAAAGAATATTGAGCACATTTCAGTGATGATTTCAATTATATTAAAGTGAATATATAATTTACTATATATTATCATTAAATGGAAAAACAATGCTTAAGCATATTTTATCACTGAAAGCCCCTAACTGTTATCTCCTGTAATAATCATTTGTGAGAAATACAGTATATTCATAAATAATTGCTTGTTATATTTAATCCCCAGGGCATTAGGTAGGGCACTTGGATGTGTCAGGACTGAGATTTTATAGAATATTTCATTCAAAGCCTGCCAAAAAATATTCACGTGCTATCCACTCAATGTGACAATTTATCTAAATTACAAGCAATTATACTATTATACTGTTATACTATTTACTATATTAGCTGTTACACACTCTGTCTTCTTACCACTGTCCATGTGGCAACTGGAATTTTTTGAGCATAGGAACCAGCTGTCTATGTATTTCTCTGATTTGCTCAGGAAAAGAGGGGAAAAGTTTAAGAGAAAAACACCCTTTCCTCATCCTGCAGGGGCAAACCTGCTGGGTGGGGAGGATCAGCTCTGCCTATCGTGGCCTCTGAGAGGCTGGGCAGGTGGGCCACATGCTGGCTACTTTTTGGGAACATCTTGTACATCTACTCATTCATTCAGTTATCCAATCCACCAGTCATGTGGCAGCAGCGCAATGCATAAAATCATTCAGATACAGGTCAAGAGCTTCAATTAATGTTCACATCAAACAGAAGGTAGAAAAAAATGTGATCTCATTCACTTTGATCGTGGCATACTGTAGTTGTTGGTGCCAGATGAGCTGGTTTGAATCTTTTACAATACACAAACTCAAGAGTTTACACTGAATGGTGTAGAAAACAAAAAACATCCAGTTACACAGTTCTGCAAGTGTAAACGCATTGTAGGTGAGAGAGGAGAATGGCCATACTGGTTAGAACTGACAGGAAATGACAGGCTACAGTAACTCTTTACAACAGTGGTGAGCTGAAGGGTATCTCAGAACGCACAACAATGCAGTCTTCTACTGCTGTAGTGGATGTGCTAATATAGAAGACCACATCGAATTCCACTCCCGTCAACCAAGAACAGTAATCTGAGGCTACAGTGGGCACAGGCTCACCAAAACTTGCCAGTTGAAGATTAGAAAAAAGATCAGGTGATATTTGTTCAAATAGATATATACCCCCCCCAGAGAAAATCTGCTGGACAGGGAGGTTAAACCGTGCCCACTGAGGCCTCTGAGAGGTGTATGTTTATGTATATGTATACAGTTATATGTATAAAGTTGGTTTACATAATTAAGATGGCAAATGTGTGTATAGCATTCAGCTCAGCTATCATATGCACACATTACACATACAGGACAGTATGTGAAATTAGAGATTACTCCCCGTGTCCATGTCTGTGTCCTTCCACCTCCCAAAAAGATACGTATAGGTGGATTGGTTATGCTAAGTTGCCACTAATTTTGAATGAGTGTGTCAATGTGTGTGTGTGCACGATGCCCTATGGTGGAGCATTGTGCCTTGCTTCCCATTCAGGGTTTTCCCACCTCACACCCAGTGTTCCCAGGACAGGCTACACATCGCTGGTTACGGATGTAACCATGGTTCTGTGAATTCCGGATGACCGCCAGAGACGGTGCCTACAGTAGTGGATGATCGCAGGTGCCGTCTCTGGCGGTCAGGAGGAATGAAACAGAACTAAATGAATGAATGAATGAATGAATGAATTTTAAAAATCCAAGATAAAAACATGCTATTTTATCTGTTAAATCAATCATAGACGAGTTCTTCTATTTATGTAATCATCCACAAAGAAGACTGGAAGAATAATCTCATCCAAAGCAACTTTCACAGTCTACAAAAGAGTCTTGCACCAAAATTACCTTGAAAGCAATTTCAAAATTAAGAAATGCCAATGATAAGAGGACAACTTCCCAAAAGTTCTTGTTCTATCTTAACTTGGCTACCTCAGGCTCTTGTCTGCAATAGAATCTTACCAATCAAAATTGAAAAGCAATTTGGACTCACAGGAATCAATGGTAGAATGTTTCTAATTATACCTATACATCTAAGAATCAGTGACACACACTACCTTTAGCTGCACAGTTATCCATGTGGTTTGCTACTAGTGGAAAGACTCAGTTAAAGTATCCTATAAGAGCAAAGTCTATTAAATAGGTTGAGCTGAAGAAGGAATTAAATTTGTCCTGCACAGGTTTCAATCCACAACTTGTACTGTTCAATTTGAAGTGTGAATTCTGGAGGAAAATAACATGCTGTTCTAAGGTCACTTCATTTTTCTGGTATGGCACTCCAGGCCCAGGTCTTTCAAACACCAGACACATAAGAATGTTGTCCACAATAGTGCTCCTTTTATGTAAGGCAATAACAGATTACAGATAACACTCCAAACTGCATCTTACTGGAGTGAAGTCCATTAAATATATCAAACTAAAGAACTTCATTCCTGCAGGATTTTAACCTGTAACCATTTTAAGTGAGGAAACTGAAGTGAGGAAACTTCATTGGGTTTGGTAGTCTAGGCCCATGTGCATTAAGTCTCACCTAAGACTTATTTGATATACAATGGAAATAAACAATTTTTTTTTTTTTTTGGACAAACCAAGAAACTCTGAAATTCCTGTAAATATTTCAAAGATTCATATATATATATATATATATATATATATATATATATATATATATATATATATATATATATATATATATATATATATATATATATATATATATATAAAGTAATATAATCTGTAATTTGTAAATGTTTGTATTTAAATAGAAAAGAATGCAAAATGCATTTTCATTTTATAATTTTTTATTTTATTTTATATACATACATATACATATATATACATATATATATATATACACACACATATATATATATACATATATATATATATATGTGTATATATATATATATGTATATATATATATATATACACACACACACACACACACACACACACACACACATACATTAGAAAAGATATTTTAAAAAATACTTTCAAGTGATGCAGTTGTCTGTTTTCTCTCTGTTGTCTGGAGATTTGAGTCCTAAAGATAAGACATCCCATCCATGGCCAGGAGTACAAACTGATCCATGGCCAGGAGTACAAGAGCATAACTGGCTTAAAACAAATGATTTCATTTGTCTCTCCCCTGTCAATTAGAGCAAGGCCAGCCAATCACATGAAACTTTTAGCTGATGTATACCAAATATTTAGGTTCATTGCATAAGACATTACACAATGGTTCTACTTGGAAATATAGAGCCATTTTAGCTATTTATAAAATGGCAATTCTAAAACACCCAGGGGGGCAAGTCAAATACAATTTCTGATGGTTCTACAGAGCTATTTAGACCCAGGTTTATTGTTAAATGAGAAAATAAATGAAACACCAAATTCATATTGGTTCTTTCAGAAATCAACAGAGCACTAAAATAAATCTAAATACATATTCTATAGTTTAGTTGTATACATATTTTAAAGTTTAATTGGTTTATATTTGAGGAAGTCTATGCCTTCATATTATATTTCAAAATAACTTGTAGAAGTGTAAAATAAATAAATAAATAAAATAATCATCATCATTATCATCATCATGGTTCGATAGCTGGTCCACAACGCATGCCAACTATGCATCAGACACCAACAACAAATATGACAGCAACACATAATTAAAAGCATTATGACAGACAAACTGATCTAAGAGCTAGAAAGTAAAATTCAGCTCAAGCACAGTTAGTAAGCAATGTTTAATTCCAAACTCCCTCCAACTTCTTATCGTGCACAATTATTGCCCAAGGCAAAAAAGTGTGATTGATAATATATGCTACATCTTTTCAGAAGTATGCAGAAGATTTGTTTGATTGAAGTAAAGTACAAAATTACAGAGTACAGCCACTGGCAGAGTACAGCCTTTCTCTGCATGGTACTTCAGCCACATTCTATATCATTAGCAGGAAGAAATGAGACATTTCTACCAATTCAGCAACGTTTAAAGTACACTCTGATATACAGTAAGTGCATGGGCATCAATCAATTGTGCAGGGCCTGTCTCGCCCCCTGGGTGTTCGCAATATAACAAAAAGAGAACAAACTCCTCAAAGGCTAATGTAATCAAAGTGCTATTGGCAGAAAAAATAGAGATGAGCTGGATAAAGCCAGGAGAAATCTAAAATGGCAGTCGTACTACTCCAAATTTTTAAGATTTCACACAAGATTGCTCATAGTCATAAATGGTTCAAGTCAGGACAAGGAGCAGGAGAAGCCGTGATAACATTTCTTATACCTCCATTGGTATAAAAACCAACAAAGTAGCAATTACAGTTGTCTAGTGCAGGGATTGTCAACTGGCGAGCTGCCATCTGGATACTAACCCAGCAAAGTATTTCAGCGGATCGAACAACACTGTAGTAGAACCAATCCATGTATGAAAAAACTTGGCTGTAATTCAGCTATTTCAGTATTCGAAACAGGAGCCATTATGGCTTCTGTAGCAGATCCTCTGCTTATCCAATCACATGCATTTATGCAAATTATTTCGCTGAAGACAGCTCATTGAGAAAGCAGAGTTTTCACAGACTACCACAGATTTACCCTCTTTGGTCTAATTAGGGAAATGACAACATGGCTTTAAAATAAAATAAAACATACTGTTTACAGACAACTGGACAGAAATACATGTGTTTATACTCCACTTCACACAGCGTCCACGGTAGTAGCCAAAAGTGGTAATGGGAAGCGCCACTATATAAAAGTAATTAATGTGTAAATTAATGTGTCTTATTTATAGCCATGACTAATCTATAATGGTAAGCATTAGAAAGTAACTGTTGACACCATTCAGTCATCTCAGTTGCTTATCTTGCTTATTCCTTGCAGCCATTGTAAAGAATGAATTCTATGTAGCTGTACTTTCTCAAATTTTAGCTGAATACCCCTGGTCTAGTGGTATACTACAAATAATATATAGCAGCCCAGATGTTCTGTCGGTGCTCATCTCCACAATATGCTGCTCAAGTATACCGTAGAGTTCCTTTTTTCTGACTTATTTATCAGAAACAAGAAAGAAAATAAAAATAAAGACAGGATGACAAATAACCAGTGAAAGTTCAGCTAGTCCAACTAAAAATAAAACAGTAAAATAAAATTAAGATAAAATAAACAGTTCAGCTAATAGTTCCTAACACAAAGCCAAGGAAGGGAGGATGACTCTAAATGTAATGAAACCCCTGGGCTACAAAAAGTGATACAAGACAAGACAGGGTGAATGAAGAGGAAAGAAAATATATTGACCTAAATCCTTTACCTGGGTCCTTTTCCAGTTATGTTAAACAGTGAAATGTTCTGTGCTGATGTGATTAAATCACGATATACGATATGAATGGTATATATCACTGTACATTATGGACAATGTGACCTAAAGATGAAACCTGAAACTTAAATTTAAATCAAACTGGAGCCATTCACAAACTTAAGGTATCACGTATGAAGAATTACCCACTCCTAACAGAATTGGCAATCAGCAAATGCTAGGGGGGACGGTGGGATGATACTATGTTTTATCACCCAAGCCTAGTTCTGTGTCAGTAAAATCCATCACAGAAACCCCCATTGCAAGTCTCTCCTAGTACTGTACGCAAGATTTTATATTAGTTACACTCCATGACTTTGCATTACTTTAGGCTTTGTTGTTAATGCCAGTGGGAAAACCTGATAAAATCACCTCCCCTTTGCTTTCAGAAGCGTTCCTAATTACTCCTCTGTAAGAACAAAGACAGCATGATCTCCCAGTGTATCCCAAGGTCAGAGTTTTATGAAATACCTTAAGACCATTACATTTTCCTTTTAGGTGAATGCCAATTAATCAAGGCTCAGGACTTGTCAGGGCTCAGTGAAAGGAAAATTGTTTTCACTTTTGAGGAAATTAGTGTGCGAACCCAGCATTCTCTGGCTTTCTGCTGTGCCATTGCTGTATATAGAGGGAAACATATAGGCTTTACTATTGTCTGTTCTTCCTCACCTTGAAATTAGTCACAACATATAAAATGTGTCATGCAAACATTTCCTGTTTGCAATTTGCAGGATTTCTGTCCTTTAAAATCCCTGACTGAAAGGGTTACGGTGTCAAAAGCTAAAAAGCTACAACCAACAATTTCTATACTGACAGCCATGTAATTTCCAAACGGAGTGTTTTTTTTTTGTCTTTTCATCCTGAACACTCCATGCTTAATCTCTCTCTCTCTCTCTCTCTCTCTCTCTCTCTCATGCACGCACTCTATCGCAGTCTCACATGCTCAGTGTGCTGCTTCTGGTAGATTGTCATGTGCTCAACTAGAGAGCCAGTTGAGCTTTAAATGTAAGTAAAGAAGTTGTGAACAGAGAGTGGATTTTTCTGTGCTTTCTGCCCAATTGCTATTCTGTTTCTAGATTAGAAATCAGAAACAGGACCTGAACAGGGCAGTGTTTAGGGCAGAAGCTGCACCTAAGTTTGAGTACAATTACTGCAGCTGAGAGCAGTGTGAACGTGATTAAAATTCAGGGGTGTGTAGCTGCACTGTTATTATTTCCCTCCGTTCCACGGGAGGCGTTAGAACTGTGACTGTTACCGAAACTCATTCACCATTTGACAAACAGTATCAACTAACACCTATTCCCTATTCCCTATGACAGTTCTGATCATATTCACATGACATCTCAATCATCACTGTAATACTGAGGCTGTTTTCACACCTTGTTTGTTTGTTAAAGTCTGCAATAGAGTTAAATTTTCTGTTGTTGTATTGTATTTTGTTCAGATGATTTCACAATACAATGATTTTCAAGTACACCAAGCTGCAGGTCATGCAGGTGTATTTTTATTTGAGAAAAGACAGAATACTACATCCTGATATTGCTACCAGGCTCATTTACTAATATTCTTTAAATAATTATCAGATACCAACATGTAATACTAGGTGATGTAAACCTACTGTTTATTGTCATGCTCACGAACAGTTGACACAAAATGACCATATGGTATATCGGACATACAGTATTTCACAATTAATTATGCCAATCAAAGCAAAGCAGACTGCAAACTGTGCTTTGCAAAAACATTAAGAAGATGAGCAACAGCATCTTTTACAATTAACCTGATAAAACCAAACCTCTTAAAACATATAACTAAGCATAAGAAGTACATTGCTAGCAGTATACTGCAGCAAGACAAGACTACGTGAGTGAAAATATCAGCATTTACTCAGTATGTTGTTCTTGACTATCAGCCACTATCTGTCATTGACAAAAAGGGATTCTGACACAATGAAGACAATGAAACACACTTTATTTAGAGCTGTACAGAAGCACTTTTTCAAAGTCAAACAAAGCCCACTCTCCACTGCAACCCTACTCAAGCCAAGGTATAATGCACATTTAAAATCAACAAGCTAAGAACGAGCCTCGTAACTTTCATGCATGTTAATGGTCATTATTTGAACTGAGGAAATATAAAGAGAGCCATGACGCCACTGATGGATTAATACTTAGGAGGTTACTAATTTCACTATTAGTATTAATTACTATTAAACTATTATTATTGACTATTAAATGGTATGGGTGCATCCCTAAATACTATAGTTGTTAAGTACCAGATAATTGTTAGGTTCTCCCGTTCTCGCTACGCTACAAAGGAAGCGTAGCCTACTTCCGCAGTCCAGCTCCAGTCAGAAGGACTCTCATTTTGTTTACCCTGGCCATGTGCTTTTGTTATTGTGTTCACGTCATGTTTCTGTCCCCGCCTCCTTGTTTCCTCATTGGTGCTTCATTCATTCTGTGATTATGATTTCCAGGTGTCGCGGATCTAATCCTGTTGAATGTTAATGAACTCCGCTACTTAAAGCCCTGTTTGTGTCTGCTTCAACGCGGTGTATTAGTTTAGTTTGGTTTAGTTGAAATTCCGTAGCACTTTGATCCGTAGTGTTTGTTCCTATGTCCGTAGTTCCGAGTTTGTGGTTCCCAGACCACTTCCTAGTTTCTGGTGATTTTCCCTGTCTTTTGGATTACTGCTTTTTTTCTCGATTTCTTTGTATTTGTGGATTACTGCTCCTTTTTGTTTGTAAATAAACCTTGCTGCATTATCTGGCATCTCCCCAGCGCATGCATCCTGACTACTCTCCCCTGACTCTTCAGCCTGCACCGGCTATACATAACAATTATAAGGTGTCAGTATTATTATTAGTTCTACTTGCATTTATAGGGCATTTGTTAGAGCCATTTATAAAACGCCGATACCCATCATTTAAATTTGTGATTTTTCTACAAGTACTTCTGGAGCTATTTCAGACTCATTACCATTGTTTATTGCGATTAAAAATTATTACTTAATATGCAGCCTGGATCTTTAAAATGTAGCTATAGGAAAACATACATGTTGTGCTGTGAGAAGTAGTCTTTATTTTTCACCATTAACACAAACAGCTATGTGCAGCCATATTCATCGTTGTCTGATCTCACACTTTTGCAAATTGTGCAAATAAGGCACATTTACTAGTGACAGCTTCCACAGTCTGTTTAAATGTTACAGCTAAAAAGACAAAATGTCAAAACCTTTGCTGTATTGTTATGAGTGCTTAGTCCCTTTATCATTTTAGTGTGAGCCTTTGTAAAATTGTGTTCTCACCAGTACTGAACTGAATCAGGGTTTACTTGGATGAATTTTGGTCGACTAGTGTTTAGTTGTCTGTTGTACTGATGGTGTTGACAAATGCTATAAAGGACGAACTAAATGAAGTATACCAAAAGAGACAGGTGTAAAAGTGCCCGAAGATGGCAGAAAACAATCAAATGACTCATCTTTTTTAATCCAGAAAGTCCACATGGAGAAAATGATGCACTGTAATACAAGAAATGATACGAATATAAAAAAAAATCTAATTGAATTTTGTCTCTAATATCTCTTAATAGCAGTCTAAATTATTCATATTCAGTTGACTGTTCATATTGTTAATTATTTTTAAAATATATAACAAAACAAAAAAGCAGAATTGTGCTGCATGTGGCCCGTTGCATAGTACCGTGCCCAAGCACGATTGCCCCCCTCCCTGCTGGCCTGCACTCACACACTGAGCACACTTACGTCATCACGATGTGACTTTTTGTTTTGAAGTGTGAGTACACCCTAATTCACTTAGACCACAGAACATTACTGAAAGCCTGATTATGGTCTGTCCATATGTGCAAGAATAAAAACAAAAGAGAGCTTAAAATGTTCTGCATGGAGAAGTGAACCAAGATCGTTCTCCAAGTGTCTCCAAACTTATTAGACAATACAGGAAGAGATCAGTACTGTTGAAAGATGTTTCACAATAAAATACATTTCATCTAACATATTGTACAGTTATTGAGTACATCAATAATTCAGGAGATGACTATAATTTGCACAGAGAAATAGCTGCAGTTTACCAACAGCAGGGATGAAATGCCAGTTTAAATAAGATATAAACCATTTTCTATGTGTGAAAAGAGTGCCTGACTCTGGTCTGTCTCTTGACTACGTTTCAAAGTTTCATAGAATCATATAATATTTTCATTACAAAATGGAACTAAAATATTTCACTTCAGAGGCTTAGTAAGCTTGTAAATAAGTCGCGGAATGAAGTTCTGATGTGATTTTATTATAATGGACAGACTGCATAGTATGTACAAAATTTTAGGTTGCAATTAGTGCAGCGAGATTTTGACGATTAAGTTGGTTAATTTGAATTAATCTGTTAAAGCAATTTTCAAAATGTTCTAATTGACACGTCTGTTCCCTTGTCAAAAAAATTCAGTTCAATCAAATTGTAAGACACAGTCAAAAGAATATCACATTGCATTCCCATATAGACTAGGGAATTCTATAGAACAGGAGCACAAGTGGCATGTTGGCTTAGTGGTTAGCACATTTGCCTTGTACCTGTGGGGTTGGGGGTTTGAACCCTGCCTCTGCCCTGTGTGTGTGGGGGGGGTTCCTCCAGGTACTCTGGTTTTCTCCCCCAGTCCAAAATGTGTTGTAGGCTGACTGGCATTTCTAAATTGTCTGTAGTGCGTGAATATGTGTGTGATTGTTTCCTGCGATGGGTTGGTACCCGCCCCCAAATTCCCTGGGATAGGCTTCAGGCTTGCCGTGACCCTGTGTAGGATAAGTTGTACAGGAAATGGAACCCAAATGGATACCATTATATTCCAAAATATGATAGGAATTCTAATTAGAATCTTGTACAGGTTTCTTATTGGAATCCTTTAGCATTTTTGACAAGGGTTTATTAAATCAGTAAGCCCCAAGAGGCCGTGGTTTACAGTGATTTTAGAACAGCTAAGGGGCGTTGTTATGCACAACGCAGAAAGGAGTGCCTAAAACCCCCTTAGCTTTTCTAAAATCACTGTAAACCACAGCCTCTTGGGGCTTATTGCTTTTATAAAATGGTTGCTACATATACCTGGCAAGATTTCATAAAATAAACACACAGCAACAAACAAAATGCAATAATTTATTGATAACAAATAATCATTCTTCTGCCAAGCAATGCAGTTCTTTAGCAGCATTTAGCAGAATGGTTGCCAACGCGGCTCAGCCAATGAGAATCAAGGACCGGAACTATCCGTTTTATAATACCATGGTCTGTCCGGATACTCAATTCTTGGCTTGAAGCTGTGCGTTAAAACCATGTATACCACAGGTAGTTACAGTCAGTTTAATCACCGTTCCAAATTAATGCACTGCCTATAAACAACTGTAACCTTAGTAACATACAGTTAAACTCACAACTTCATTATTAGTAAACAGATGCCGTAATTCACACACGCACAGTCTCTCTCTCTCTCTCTCTCTCTCTCTGTCTCTGTCTCTTGCTCATTCGCTCGCTCGCTCTTGATTTAGAGCAGGTGGAATTCTAGATCTAATGACCCATATATAATACAACTAACAAAAACGAATTGTTATTTTTATCTTTTCAGTCAAATTTTGCGCTGAAACATCAATGACAGATTTAACTTGTCTGGCAAGTGCTGGATAAGTGACCATGGTATAAGCGGGATAATCCTTATATGAAGCAAATATGAAGCAAAAACACAGCCTTCTTAACTTGATAAACACATCCTACAGCTTGCAATACTCCCAAACACTGTGACAAAAAAAGACACAGACCAAAAAAAAAAAATTTAACCTGCCAAGATAAACAGGCTGCACTTCACTGAGGAATGAGCTCATAGCAGAGAAAGGTGGAAATATCACTTTAGAGATACAAAATTAGTTTGAAAAGTCAGATGAAGAAGAAGAAATATAATGCTGCATTCGCATTTTCGACCGCACCACGTTCGACAGACGATATGGCAAAAATGACCATGTCTGTCTTTTGTTAGTCAGCTAACTGTGATGATCGATGTATACTTTTTCTCCTTAAAGAACAAACTGTATCGTCAATGTTTTAGATTAAACAAGCGGATATGTCTGTATGTTGATTGATCTAAAGCAAATACTAAACGAAGTGCTACTGTGTTTATTTCTGATGCTGTGAGCAGCCATGTTGATTTGACGTCACTCTGTAAACGGACAAGGAACTCATAGTTGAGAAGACTAACGTAAGTCACGAGCGGCTAAAACATTTTCTGTTCCATACAAAAGGAAGAGCCCTGGGAGAAAGAAATTATTGATGCAGTGGCATTTCATATCGTGAAAGACAAGGTCCCCATTTACTTTGTTGAGAAAGAAAGGTTCAGGTTGTGCAAAAATAGTAACAGCACCACTATAGCAAATAGTGCAAACAGGTTCTTCAAATATCCTTTGTTTAAATATCCTTCATTTAAATATCATTCATTTAAAAGAACCAGTGTTTGGACTAGTTGCTATAGATGGTGATGTTCCTTTTTTTTTTTTGCACATCTACATTTTCAAAGTACATATTAATTTAAAAATAATAATAATAACAATAAAGTGTTATTTTCAATACTAAAAAACTAAACAAAAAAAAAGAAATTGTAATTGAGAATTATTAATAGATTAGACAATTGTTGTTAATATTATTATTATCTTATTTATTTATTCATTTAGTTTTGCAATATCGCCCAGCCCTAGTTGCTGTATTGCTGTATTGCTACATATAGCCGTTACAAAATGTTGACCTGTGTTACATTATTTTACACAGAATCATTTACTCCCACAGATGCTCACAGGACACAACAAAATATAAATTGTAGTGATAATGCTTATGTGCCTTATTGCAGTGTTCTTATTGCAGCCTTACAGAATATCAGTATTACAAATAATAAGCAATACATTGCATACATCTGTAAAGGATGAGGAAAAATCTGTAAAGGAGTTAATAATATCAGCAACATCATCAATCCCATACAGGAATGGCCAGCACTACAAGAAGCGGGAGAGCTTGCATGATGTAATTAAAGATTTAAAACGGACACGAACTGAAGAATTATTCAAAATCCATAGTGCTTAATGCTTTAAAAAAAAGTTATGAGAAAAAGAACTTGCTTTTCAATGCTCATTTTAATTTAATTTCTATGCTGATAACTGCAAGTGAACTGAAACTGTTATAAATATCGCTCTTGTATCTAACATTTAAAACAAGTCTGGACATACCCGATCAAAGAAACGAGTATTTTCACATGGGATATTCCCTTAATGCTTTCATAAGTTAAATCAATTCATAAACAAATTGACAGACTCCTAAATATTACCTGCAGAATCGGGATACTTTTGCAAAGTTTTCTTTCATTAAAGGTTGACTTGACATTTAGTTGATAAAAGTCAATGTTCTACAATAAATATATGTAATATGATAAAACTTTAGTTTAGACCCCAATAAAAAAACAACGTATTTAATAATTGTCACAACAAGCTCCACCCACTTCCTTAAAACACTTCTGTTGGATTTGCACAATATGCTGTTATGCTGAATATGGCAGGAATACCCCAAAGTTTTTTCAGCCTCATCTGTATTCACACATGTGTATGTGTGAATACAGATATGTGTGACACATATGTGTGATTACTACAGACAACAATTTCAACAATTTGTTTCTCTGTAAAAAAAAAGAATGGGGAAAAAACCCATTTACTCACTTACATAATGGAAGTCTAAGGGTAATTCTCTTTAATGTAAATTCAAAACTACAATCATGGGTTCCTGATGTTGCTTCACCAGCTCTCACAACAAACTCAAACGCACTGAAATCTACAACAGACTATAGACTCCACCACATGGTAAGTCACATGACTCAATTCCTAGATCATGTTCACCCAATTACACCCGAATTCTGCATTTGACTAGAGATCTCCGACCAGGAAAAACCAAACTTCGACTCTAAATTCCTACTTATGTACATAACTCTAAGTTCCTCCGAGTTCAGCAAGTTACATCGAATCGACATGGCTACATACACCATCACCAGTAAACAAAGTAGCACTTCTTACCTTTAACTGAGTTATGCTATAAAACTTCCAAGGTAAGTCAGATGCAGCATAACATAGAACGTCTGTTTCTAATCATACACTCACTTTAAAAACCTGGACTTTTTCATTCATTCAGTCTGAAATCTTGCTCCTAGTGCAACTCTAGCAATAAGTCTAAGCCTTTGTTTAATGATTGCTATTCTTGTACTAACGGTTCTTGTTTTTGTACACATTTGCTTCTCATTTTGCCCTTGTTTAGTCTGATTGCACATCACCTCAATGTTTGCATGCGTTTTGACTACATTTTTAAATTTGCCCTTCAGATTGCTTGCTATTTTGTGTTTATCAATACACCTGTGCTGGCATCCAACAAAAATCTCATTATTGACACCTGAGTGGTGAAACATCATCAGGAGATTGCAAGTTGAAATCCTAACGATGCCACAGCCACCCATGGTCCGGAGTACAAGAGAGCAAAATTGCACTTATCTTTGTGCAGAAGGGGACAGACACTGCTGACTTCTCATAGCGTTCACCTGCCATGTGATGTATAATGAGCAGCAGTTTGAAAAGATGTGATGCTGGCTTCATTGTGTGTAGCTGTCATGTGATAGAGGAGAGCTGGCTTGTGGGTGGGAACTGGAAAGTGAACAAACTAGTAAGAAAATGGGGGAAAACTAAAACTATAATCATTACACACTAGCCAAAACAGGCATAGTCTTACCAAAGCTGCTCTTATGTTTTTATCTACAATCCCAATTCTGAAAAAGTTGGGACAGTATGGAAAATGCTAATAAAAACAAAGAGGAATGATTTGTAAATGTACTTTGACTTGTATTTAAATAAAAAACATATAAAGACAAGGTATTTGATGTTTTACCTAATCAACTGCATAGTCTTTTTGAAGATAAACGTTTATTTTGAAATTGATGCATGCAACACATTCCAAAAAAGTTGGGACTGGGGCAATTTAGGTCTAATAGCGATGTGTCAAGTTGAAATACAAAAGTGATGTGAAACAGATGAGGCAGTTGTCTAATCATAGTATTTAAGGAGCCTCCAAAAAATGCCTAGTCCTTCAAGAGCAAGGATGGGTCAAGACTCGCCAATCTGCCAACAGATGCGTCAGCGAATAATCCAACACTTTGAGGACAGCATTCCCCAAAGACAAATCGGTAGAATTTTGGGCATTTCACCTTCTACAGTGGACAATGTAATAAGATCTCCGATCCCTCAGACGTCACTGTCTTAAAAACCATCATGAGATATCCTGATATGGGCTCGGGAATATTTTGGGAAACCTTTGTCAGTCAACACCATTCGCCACTGCATCCACAGATGCAAGTTAAGGCTTTACTATGCAAAGCAGAAGCCATACATCAACACTATCCAGAAGAGCCGCCGACTTCTCTGGGCTCGGTCTCATCTGAGATGGACAGTAGCACAGTGGAATCGTGTTTTGTGGTCCGACGAGTCAACATTTCAAATAGTTTTTGGATAAAACAGCCGTCGTGTTCCAAAGAGGAAAAGTACCATCCAAGCTGTTATCAACGTCAGGTCCAAAAGCCAGCATCTGTCGTGGTATGGGGGTGTGTCAGTGCCCATGGCATGGGTAACTTGCACATCTGTGAGGGCACCAATAATGCAGAAAGATATGTAGCTACACATTTTGGAGCAACATATGCTGCCATCCAGAGCAGGACAACGCCAAACCACATTCTGCCCAGATGGTTGCGTAAGCAGAGAGTGCGGGTGCTAGCATGGCCTGTCTGCAGTCCTGACCTGTCTCCGATTGAGAATGTGTGGTGCATTATGAAGCGCAAAATAAGGCAACGAAGGCCTTGTATGTCGCGCAGCTGAAGAAATGCATAATGGATGAATGGGGGAAAATTCCTCTTACTAAACTTAACGAACTGGTGTCTTCAGTGCCCAAAAAGGTGATGTTACACAGTGGTAAACAGTCGACTGTCCCAAATTTTTTGGAGTGTGTTGCAATCATCAGATTTGAAATGAGTGTATATTTTCAAAAATAAATTAAATTCACAAAGTAAAACATCAAATAATGTGTTAAATCAACTTTTTTGGAATTGGGGTTGTAGTTTTATCCATCTTTCCAACACCATAGTAACAAGTAAATCAGGTTAGTTTGGCTTCCTCTAAAGTTTTGTAGTATCCATGCATGGTCAAACGCACACAAAGATCTACAATGCTGACAAAGTGTTTCTATTTTGATTCATGAAAGCATTGTACTGTTCATGATCTGTTTTGAAGTGTGTGCATGTTTTTTATTTATTTATTTATTTTTTCCCCCAATGGTAATCATACATACCTCACAGAGGGAGTAGATACAGTGCCCTCCAGTAATATTGGCACCCTTGGTAAATATGAGCAAAGAAGGCTGTGAAAAATTGTCTTTATTGTTTAACCTTTTGATCTTTTGTTAAAAAAAAATCAAAAAAATTATCTGCTCTCATGGATATCAAACAATTGCTATAACACAGGTCTAAAAAAAAGAAAAAACACACACTAAAACACAGATCTATAAAAAAAAATCTTTGTTAAATATAGGTGTGCAACAATTATTGGCACCCTTTTAGTCAATACTTTGTGCTACCTCCCTTTGCCATGATAACAGCTCTGAGTCTTCTCCTATAATGCCTGATGAGTTTGGAGAATACATGGCAAGGGATCTGAGACCATTCGTCCATACAGAAACTCTCCAGATCCTTCAAATTTCGAGGTCCACGCTGGTGGATTCTCCTCTTCAGTTCAGGTGTTCTATGGGTTTCAAGCCAGGGGACTGGCTTGATACCTCATATTTATACCCTTGTGAAACAGGAAGTTATGGTTGAACAATTTCCTGTTCCTAGTCACCCAGGTGTAATAAAAAAAAAATAATATCAATGGGAATATACTTCAAATATATTTTTTGCATATGAATTCATAGGGGTGCCAATAATTGTTGCACACCTATTAAAAAAGATATATTTATATTTAATATTTATATATATTTGATAAACCTGTGTTGTGTTTGCAATTGTTTGATATCCATGAGAGCAGATTATTTTTGTGAATTTTTTGAACTAAAGATCAAAAGGTTTAACAATAAAGACAATTTTTCACAGCCTTCTTTGCTCATATTTACCAAGGGTGCCAATATTAATGGGGGGGACTGTATCAGTTTTAAAAACAACAAACTATTCTTTTGAAAAAAATTTCAAACATCATCAAATGTAAAAGAAGGTAGAAAATACTGCAATAAAGACAGCCAGCAGCACACGGTCACTCTCACAAGCATTACTGTGATAAGAGTCCCAAGCTTTACTTACCCGTACCTCTACCTCGCCCTCGGCTCACCTGAATAAAGCAGCTTAAACCTGCTCAAAGGCGATGCAATTTACCATGCAGCCCTACAGCATCAACTGCAAAACATCAAAAAGGAAAAGGAATGGAATCTTCCTCACCCTCATGGCCTTGCACTCTCTGCATTTATGCTTTTACAATTGTTAATACATTGCATACTGCATAAAGCATATAAAATAAAAAGGAGATTCTCCAGGCAGTCGCAAATAAATGAATCAATACCAACTCAATTTAGAGCTAAATGCTTTCAGGAGACTGCATCATAAATATATATGAATAGTTCTAACACCATGATGTCAGTGTTTTTACATATCCCGATGGTGCACCATAGCTTACTTCTGCTCCATAGTTATTTTCTCATACTGTTAATATCTGTCAAGGCCAAGCTTCAGTGCACAGTAGTGATCTATTTGGTGGGACACCTATGCCCCTCATGCTGCGATAGTGCAAAACCCAGCTCAAATCTAAGAGTAAAATCAAATATAAACATACTGACAGACCCGAAATATCACCAGCAAGAGAGTAAGACTTCACATAGTAGGACAAGCAGAGAAACTTTCTGCAAATGTATTTTTGATTTGCATACAATTTTATTTTTATTAAAAGTAAACTTGACCTCCAGTATTTAGCTAATTTTCTATTCAACTGTCTCTATGTAATAGTAGATCATAAGCTTGCTTTTCCTTTTAATTTGATCAGTTATATATTATTTTATGAAGCATAAATTAGGTAACTAAAATATCAACTATATTATAACGGATATAATATCGGCATGATAAATTATATCACAATACACTTTTCTGAGATACAGGGATATTGTGACATCTTTTCATAACATTTAAACTGTTTTTAATAACAATTACTGATAAGTATGAATGGAAGCAGCTAATATAATAAGCAAATATAATGACTCTTTAGACACATGAATTGAGTGTTTCATAAATGCTGAATTATAGCATTAGACCTGATGTTTAGATTTTTAAAAATTTATTAATTTGTTAATTAATTAATTATCTCAGTGTGTTATAACAGTAATAATGACTTCTGGCATCCTAAGTTTGATTTGCTTCTTTTGCAATCAATTTATATCTACATTATGTAACAGCTGGTTGGATTTATTTGTTTGCTTATTCTTTCTGTTTAGCTAATGCACCTCAGTCTCTGTATTTTACCTCTATTTGCTCTAGTAAAATCCCTAAAAGCTCCATGCTATATACAAACTGACTTAACATTAACCTAAGCATAATATAAATGATTCATCACACTTAAGAATGACATGTTCTCAAAATGACATTTGCAGATTAAATTAAAGTTCACACCCTAACCAGCATAAAGCAGTTACTGTGAAGGAATGAATGACAAATGACTAAACTGTAGGACAATCCAGCCTCATAAAAATGCATTAATATCTATTAGAGTTTTTATACATTTTATCAGCTAGAGGACAATGTTGACTCTTAAACACTGTTCAAACCACAATGACTGCTTTATGAATTCTGCTTTAAAATATTCAACAAAGCCGTGGAACCCAGCAGAGGCAGTAGATTTTTTACACATCACTCATGTTATCTCTGGGTTTTGTTATATTACATTTCCAAGCAGTCCTCAAAGGCCCACTGTGATCAGTGACCTCTCAGATATAAACTCTCATTCAGCAACCAATGGGAATAATAGCAAATAACCAGAAACTTCTGTTCAGTTAGTATCACTTTCCTGACAATACAAACACACACCAACCTTTCAGCAAAGCACAAAGCATTCAAACATGTGTTCATGTGTGCTGTGGTGCTACTGGAACAGAAAGAAAGAGCAATTTCACAAATCTGCAAACAGCTATCTGTAGATGGAGCACTGCAGTAGCACCAAGCCTTTGAGAATCAGCTTCTTCTGGAACAGCAATTTCAGCAGGAGATGAGCAAGAGCTTGCATCCTGTCAACATCTTGATAAAAACCCACTCTCCATGAGCATGAACCAAAGTCTCATTTATGTTGGCCAGAGCTTGAAATCAGTTTGGGAAAATCACCATGAATGCAACAAATCAGTAAATAGCTACGGTGGATTCCACCATTACCAACCTACTGGAAAAGACCACTGAAAGTTTGTTTCCATGCATCCATCCATCCATCCATACATACATACATACATACATACATAAAACCATTCACTTCTTTTCATCTTTCCTTTTGACCATCCAGTTTTTAATCCATACTGCAGTGTTGCATATGGATATTTATATATATTTTTTGTAATTCAGGTATAAAATTTAATTTCCATCCATCCATCCATCCCACCATCCTCTGTGTTGGCCATTAAAATTTAATCAGTACTGCAGTTGTACATATCTAGATATGTTTTGTTTGTAAACTCATGTTTCCATCCATCTATCCTCTCATCCAAAAGGAAGGAGGGAAGGAAGGCTAATGAATGGATGGGTATCCATTCATTAGCCTTCCTTCCCTCCTTCCTTTTGGCCATTTATACTGCAATGGTACATCTATAGACACTGGGGGTGTAATGATTTTCACTTCTCAGAATATTCTGAACAAAATTTGTATGGAAAAAATTATAACTGAAAAGACTTAACAATGGAACACACAGAGAACAGAACTTAAATAGGGGTGCTTATTAGGGGTAACACAGAACAGGTGTAAGTGATCTGGGGCTGATGGATAATGTAGTTCAGTGCAGATTTGGGTGCTACCATCCAACCAGATATTTAATGTTGTAAGAAAAATTTACTACAGGTTCACCATATCTTCAAAATAAATCAATACATTTATAAATTCTTCCAAAAATAAACAAAGAGTCTGACCTCGGGAAAATGATTGAAACATAATGAGCTTGGCAGCAGCACCTGAGGTGTCAGGAAATAAGAGCTCCAAAGTTGCCTTAAATGCCCATCTTCTCTGGGACAGTGTAGATTGCACTGGCATGGGGCTGTCAATTGAAAGCTAGTGAAGAGCTGTTTTTAACCATTATGACGTGGTTGTGTAACCATATAACCTATAATGTGTGTCAGTCATTGTGATCCGGAGCTATCTATATATTTTAACACATTTCTATGATGCACATCGTCACAATTTCGATTTATGATGCATCATGTCACAATGTACGCTTACACCCCTAACAGACACAGAAAGTTCATTTTCATCCATCCACCCATCCATCAACTCTTCCTTCTATCCTTCCTTCTGATCATGCAATTTCTAATTCACACTGCAATAGTGTATCTACAGATATCCTTATTTTGTAAATTAATGTGTAATGTGGCAATCCAAATTTTTATTCTATACTGTAGTGGTACTTCTATTGAAACTGTTGAAAGTTCCATCCATCCATCCATCTATCCATACATGCATCCACTCTTCCTTCTATCATTCCTTCTGATCATCCAATTTCTAATCCACACTGCAATAGTGTATCTACAGATATCCTTAGTTTGTAAATTAATGTGTAAAATGTGTTTTGATCCATCCATCCATTAGCCTTCCTTCCATCCTTTTTTTTTGCTATCCATTTCAATTTTTTTTATTCATACTGCATTAGTAAATATGTTGCTCCTTATTTCTGTTCATATCACATCTAAGTGTGTGTGTGTGTGTTAACTTAACAGAGCTTTCCCCTTTATTCCCACTGGTTCCTGTTGGAATTAGGGTTTCTATCTGAAGAGGTCACTGATTACCCTGGGCCTTAGAGTATTGCTTGAAAGTTCAAAACGTTATCAGAACCTAAAGATAACATGAGCGATATGTAAGTCTTTCACTGTTCCCAGTCCCTTCTCTGCTCTTTGCCCTGAAGGAACAGCTCATGCTAAAGGTCATTCTATTCAAAGTCCATCTTACACACTACTGCACTGGCTCGATGACATTAAGTACTTAGTTACAGGCTGTGGCATTTGATGATCCTTATATGCCCGGCACACGCAGCTGAATGCTCAGAAAACTTTTGAGTTTGTGTTTGAAAGTGGATCTTCAGAAGAACGCCTGCCGGAGCTTTATGAAGGTGGTCTTGCGTGCCCTTGCTCCAGAGCTAATTTTATCAGATGTTCCGACACGGTCCAGAAGCATTCCATTATTTGCAGGACAAATGTGTCCCCCCCTCAGGCAGACAAATGAGAGCAATGCACTCTGAGGAGAACAACAACATTGACCCTCCTGACCTCGGCACGATAAGATTCTCTTTCACGGCTTTCTGTAAAATAAATAATTTTATTCCGAGGGCATGATCAGAGCCCTTTAGACTATCAATTATCCCCGCTATCGGTGGCAGCTAAAGCTGTGGCTCCACCGAGGGCACCTTCCCACGGCGTGCCGTCTCATTTAGACATTAATTCATTGGCTAATTTTCTACTTATAAGGAAGGCACTAGTTTTCAACGCTAAAAAAGTATCTAACACCTAGCATTATCATGGTATAATGACACACTAATTAAAAATGCTCTCGTATTCTATGCACATAACCACTGAGAAAGACAGGTGGCTATAAAATGTAATTTTATACTCTACAAAATACTGACCAGTTGACCCTGTAGGGCTGCATGGTGAATTGTGTCGCCTTTAAGCAGGTTTAAGCTGCTTTATTCAGGTGAACTGAGGATACTGAGGAACTGAGGAAAGGGCGAGGCTGACCGCTGAGATGTCGTCAGTCAGCATGAGATTTAGCATTGCTGTTACAGTGCTAGATTGCTGAATGATGCTGCTGAAAGCTGACTGTCGCTGTAAAGGTCAAAAATCTTTCTTTAAATGGTTGCATAAACCTTGAAAGTAGTCTTTACTACTTGTAGATATATATCCAGGTGATTTACAGCTAGATGGTTCATCATTCTTAGGAATAAACAATGGTGAGAAATAGTCGAGACATACAACTACACCATGCTTGGCAGGACAGTTAAAAAACTCACTAAAATTCCAATTCAGATAATAGAATAATGCTCTATATTTGTGTTATAATTTGGACTAGGAAATAAAATATTAATCAGTTTTCAAAACGTGATTTGTCGATGTTCACTTTGCAACTAGTGGGTCAAAAAGACCCACTCTGCCTTCAATATCGGTGTTAAGAACATTTCATCTTATACGGGGTGAACAAATCATAAAATCATTACCTAGCCCACCGGGCAAGTGAACGCTCCAATATGCTTGTGTCGCATGTTCTGCCTGCCCAGAGGCCCAATTAACTGAGCTAAAAAGATGAGCCAATTATATTCATATACACAACATGGAAAATAAGTGAGTACTTGAATCCCTGGGAGGGCGACTTTATGCAGCCATAGTCTTTATCCTCTCCTTATAATGTCTCTGGTGATTAAGCATATAATTTGTGTGCCCTCCACAAAAAAGGCAGAAAACCTTTGGCTATCATTTCAGCTATGAGCTGGTGTGCTCTCTCATTGCAAAAAAAAAAAAAAAGGATTTGAGTCTAGAGTTTTCATTTTTGCTCGATGAAGTGGGCTGGTATTAGTGTTAAATGACAGTTTTTGTGCTGCATTTTTGTGACACCTATTTTCAATTAAAAGTGCAAAATTAAAAAAAAAAATTGATTCACATTTGTAGATCCTCACAAACATCCAGACCATGTCCTCAGTCCATGTGTGTAGTGCAGCAAGTGGCAGGATTTGAAAGAGCTCCAAGCTCTAGTTTTTGGTTCAGTACTAAATTGTGTAGTTTTATAAGGAAATTAGCTAGTAAGTTTTACTGAGCATCTTGGAGAATCTTCCAGTCTTTGATTGAGACTTTGACTATCGCACTTGCTTGTTTTTTGCATACAAAACCCAGCATCCTTCGTTATGTTTTTTGGTCTAAAAAGTGGTCTCTTACATAATATTTTGCTTTCTTTACTGCCATACAAATATTTTTCTGCAACATTTAACATTGTAACATTTTTTGTTTGAAAAGTAATGTTTGGAAATCGAAAATATTTTTGTACTCAATAATGTATTCAATAATGCAGAAGTCATAAAATAAACATATACAAAAAAATTGTACTAAAAATTTGTACTAAATTGTACTAAAATATTTTTGCACAGTACTGTATACTTTTCAAAAACAAAGCTGTGGATACACACATTGATAGGCAGCGATATTTCCTATGTCCCAAGTATCCCTACTACCCAAATGACTAGTTTCTGCTTAATCTATTTGCTCCTAGCTTCTTCTCCAAAAGAAATATGAATGATTGAGAAATACAGCTTGTTTAAGTGAATTACACCTGCTACTAGATTTCACATATACCTTCTCAATCACTACTGATGATATGTTATGAACATTTTAACAAAGCAGGCTAAAATAATTTCTGTCCAATGGATACCAGATGAATAAAGAAGGCTGCCAACCATAAACTGCATGAATCTACAAACTGGGCTAGAAAGAAATCCACCCCAACTTCTAGTTTATACTGGTTTTGTATTTTCGCTTATGATCGTTGGTGGTGCTGTTACTCTTGGATCCAAAAAAGGAAAAAAGAAATTGCAAAGAAGATGATGCCAACATTTAGCTTCATTATGTTACGACACATGGTGTGTAGTAGGATGAGGGAGTCAGGATGCATGCACAGGGGAAACGTCAGTTTATTAGGAACAGGAAGTTCACAAATAAAGGGACACACAAAACACCATCAAACATAAATCATCCACAAAAAGGGTAACAATAATCCAAAATGAGAGTTTACTTAGCCGAAGAGGCAGTAATCCAAAAAGGTAGTAATCCAAAACACACAGGGAAAAATACGCGAGGCATGGAGGTGGTCTGGGAACCACGGACTATGAGCTAGGAAACAAACACGCGAGGCTAGGAGATGGTCTGGGAACCATGAACAAAAGAGCTAAGGGATAAAGCTCAGGCAAGGAGGTGGTTTGGAAACCACGAAAAAAAGGCTACGGAACATATCTCAGTCAGGTTTGAATTGAACTAAACTAAACTAAACTAATACTCCGCCCCGAAGCGGAAACGGAGCGGCGTATTTAAACACAGAAATCAAATGCACAATAAATTACACCTGAAACCAATGATTACACAGAATGAATCAGACGAACATGAACCAATAAGAAATAAGGAGGCGGAGACATGACACAAACCAAAACATATGCACATGGCAGAGGTAAACAAAACGTGAGTTCATGAATGACAGTCCAGAGGGTTTTTATGAATAGCGCTGGAACGCGCTCAGTGGAATGCGGAAGTATGCCACTCGCTAGCTTCGCAGCGAGAGAGCGGGAGAGGGAACCTAACACATTATTATTATTTTTTAATGTATTTTTCTTTGAAAGAAGCTTAGGCATGGGAGCCCATTTACCAGCCAGCCCAGCCTACATGTAATATATAACTGAATACAAGGACTACTTGTCATGGGTTTAAAATTTGTAAATTATTCAGATATGCATAAGTGTAATAAATATTTTCTGGAGTTTTCTTAATGATCATCATCATCATCATTTTTCAATGTAATATTCTTTGACAAATGCACTCTCTTTCTCTACCAGTTTAAGTATAATTTTTATGTCTCTTACAAAATGATATTAAGCTCACCATATTCCAAACTGAATGGAGAATTACATAAACAAATATAATAATCTTCAGGGTCTCATGATTGCAAATTCAGATGAGCCAACAAATATGAAAGGCTACAAATATTTAAGGTTAGCTGTGATTTGTGGTTTCAGTTCTGGTTTTTCTTCATCTGAATATCTTCATTCACATGGAATGCAAAAACAACACACACTACAGTACTGGCATGTTAAAAGTCATACAATTTTGTGTGACAGTGTAAGATTAGGTTGAAACACGGTAAAATTAAAAGGGAAGAGACTAGATTGAACCCCAAAAATGGGAGTAAAATCCCCCATTCCATGATGCCCGATGGTGTGAGTTCTTTTGAAACCCTGCAGTCTGGATCAGGTCAGGAGGTAAGCCAGTGCTCTGAGTAAGACCTTCAGGCTAATCAATAATGTTCTACAGTGGTCTCAGGAACTCCCAAGTGGTGCAATAGAAAAAAAAAAGGTTTACTCTATTGTGAGAAGGTCACAGATTCAAAGCAGGATGGTGCTCCTAGCCATTCGTGGAATAATTGGCCCTGTTCTTTGGATGATGACATGACTCTCACCCTTGTTGATTATAGTGACAGAAGCCAATCATAGGCATCTGTAAGATCACGGCAGATGGTGGTTAATGTCTCCTCAAAGTGTGTTTGGAGGCATGTGGAGCCCTCACTCTTTCCACTTGTGCGATTTGAGAGAACAGTGGGTGGTAATTGGCAAAGACTAAATTGGAAAGAAAAAAAAAACCTTCCAGTTCTCCTCCTATTATCAGCATGATGATCAGTGTTATCGGTTTTCTGTTTCACATATCACTCTCAATATGCTATTTGATCAAAACAATCGACCACTTCTTATGTAATTTGGTCAAAGCGTCCTGCAATTAATTACTTTTCCCAAATAAAATTCATAATGCATAAACACATAATTCCAAGCCATTAAACTCAGGGATGAAAGATAACGCTTTAATGAACGGACAATCACTCAGTCAAAGTGGAATTGATTTATGTATCATACTTTTGTGTCACAGTTAGTTGAATAAATGTTAAAACTCTTAACAAAGGAATCATTAATCCTCAGCAAACTTGACTAATAACTGCACAAGAAATGTTATATAACTCTAAACTGCATAATATTAAAACCCATGACAATACATTATATTAATCCCACACCAACACAGAAAGACAAAGTAACACATTAACATATACAAATGCTCACATAAAGACACACATGTAGATGTTAAGTGAGTCCTAATATGAGTCAAATCAATTCTTCAACCCCTTTGAATACTTTGTCAAATAGCGGAGATTCTTAAGTAACTTTGAAAACTAAACTCATTGCTTCAAACAAAACAAATTCCTCAAACATAATTTAGCTTTTAACTTCAGAGGCACAGCCAGTCACATCACGTGCAGCAAAACTTTAATGCTTATTGATTAACAATGCATGAATTGCTTGTGCATGCTTGCCATCACAATTTTTCTTGCACAAGAATCAAGAATTGTTGACTCATGGCTGAATTAATGTGAACTGCCAACTGCAGACTAGAACTTTGTTTCAAATTCATATTCTGATTAAGTGGATCATCTGTCTCAATTAAAAGTTGAAGCACTGACAGACATTCATAATCTGAAACTCGGTTCCATTATAGAGTTCAAAGACCTAATGGCGAACCAATAAAATCATAATTTTTCAGCTGTGAAATTCTGTTTGAGAGAGTGTGTGTGAAGCTGTCACCACAGCTGAGAGCTTCACAATGCCACAGTGATGTCCTTTATGGCCTCGTAGTCAAATCCTAAAAACATGACAGCTTTTCACACGCGGTGAGAGAAAAATGACACAATGATAATGTTGTGTTTTCAGCACAGAGTGAGGGGTAAAAAAAAAACCCAGAGAAAATGTGCTCTCTTCAAAATGCCTTGCTTTTTCAGGCAGAACTCATGGCTTTTGGCTTGGCTAAAGTCTGCCACCCTTCATTTGCTTTGGCAGGACTGAAATGGCTTTTCTTCAGGGAATAGATAAATCACAGCAGCACATCTACAGGCGTGTACACAGAAGAGTGGACACAAACAGCACTGCCTATTAGAATCAAAGAAAATACTAATAATACTAGGTCACATTATTTAAAAAAAATCACAGTGTGTTATTCATACAGCACAACAGACCAAATTTCAATACAACATGGTGTCTTCTTATAACTTTCAGGGTTTTTCCTTTTAAGGAAGTCCGAAATCAGCTACGGAGAAACCCCCCCCACCCCCCCTCCCAACAGTAAAAGAGTACATCATAAGGCTGGAGTGAGCTACAGTGGGGGGGGGGAGTATTTGATCCCCTGCTGATTTTGTACGTTTGCCCACTGACAAAGAAATGATCAGTCTATAATTTTAATGGTAGGTGTATTTTAACAGTGAGAGACAGAATAACCACAAAAAAAATCCAGAAAAACGCATTTCAAAAAAGTTATAAATTGATTTGC
Source organism: Cranoglanis bouderius (assembly GCA_023630585.1). Taxonomy (NCBI): domain Eukaryota; kingdom Metazoa; phylum Chordata; class Actinopteri; order Siluriformes; family Cranoglanididae; genus Cranoglanis; species Cranoglanis bouderius. The sequence goes on along the minus strand of CM042550.1, from coordinate 5,777,807 downwards.
ATTTTAATGAGTGAAATAAGTATTTGACCCCTTCGACATAGTACTTGGTGGCAAAACCCACCAGGTTTGCACACATCTCAGGAGGGATTTTGTCCCACTCCTCTTTGCAGATCCTCTCCCACTCATTAAGGTCTCGAGGCTGACGTTTGGCAACTCGAACCTTCAGCTCCCTCCACAGATTTTCTATGGGATTAAGGTCTGGAGACTGGCTAGGCCACTCCAGGACCTTAATGTTCTTCTTCTTGAGCTACTCCTTTGTTGCCTTGGCTGTGTGTTTTGGGTCATTGTCATGCTGGAATACCCATCCATGACCCATTTTCAATGCCCTGGCTGAGGGAAGGAGGCTGTCACCCAAGATTTGACGGTACATGGCCCCATCCATCATTCCTTTGATGCGGTGCAGTTGTCCAATCCCCTTAGCAGAAAACACCCCCAAAGCATAATGTTCCCACCTCCATGTTTGATGGTGGGGATGGTGTTCTTGGGGTCATAGGCAGCATTCCTCCTCCTCCAAACCAGGCGAGTTGAGTTGATGCCAAAGAGCTCGATTTTGGTCTCATCTGACCACAACGCTTTCATCCAGTTCTCCTCTGAATCATTCAGGCAAACTTCAGATGGGCCTGTACATGTGCTTTCTTGAGCAGGGGGACCTTGTGGACGCTGCAGGATTTCAGTCCTTCATGGTGTAGTGTGTTACCAATTGTTTTCTTGGTGACTATGGTCCCAGCTACCTTGAGATCATTAACAAGATCCTCCCGTGTAGTTCTGGGCTGATTCCGCACCGTTCTTATGATCATTGAAACTCCACAAGGTGAGATCTTGCATGGAGCCCCAGACCGAGGGAGACTGACAGTTATTTTGTGTTTCTTCCATTTGCGAATAATCGCACCAACTGTTGTCACCTTCTCACCAAGTTGCTTGGCGATGGTCTTGTAGCCCATTCCAGCCTTGTGTAGGTCTACAATCTTGTCCCTGACATCCTTGGGCAGCTCTTTGGTCTTTGACCTTTTGGAGTTTGGAATCTGATTGATTGATTGCTTCTGTAGACAGGTGTCTTTTACACAGGTAACAAACTGAGATTAGGAGCACTCCCTTTAAGAGAGTGCTCCTAATCTCAGCTCGTTACCTGTGTAAAAGACACCTGGGAGCCAGAAATCCTCCTGATTGATAGGAGATCAAATACTTATTTCACTCATTAAAATGCAAATCAATTTATAACTTTTTTGAAATGTGTTTTTCTGGATTTTTTTTGTTGGTATTCTGTCTCTCACTATTAAAATACACCTACCATTAAAATTATAGACTGATCATTTCTTTGTCAGTGGGCAAACGTACAAAATCAGCAGGGGATCAAATACTTTTTTCCCTCACTGTAAGGCTTCCAATAATGCAGCTCAGCCACTATAGCTCATTGACTAACACTTCCTCCTTTTATAGTATAGGGTGCCATTTCTGTTCTGCTAACACAATTGGAAATCTTATTTGTCTTAATTGTGGATTGCTTAATTGAGAAAGGACTGAGTTTCACAAAATTTTCATCAACTTGTGTGTGCAATCGATATAAATACACAATTTAAAGTTGACGGCAAAATCTATATAGAAAATTGCATAAATTGCTTATGCTGATTATACAATTTGAACCATATCATTTGAGGTCTATATTAGTCTTCTTTTATGTAAATTTACACAAACACAAAACTCAAAATGACATCTTATCAAACATAATAATATATATAATATATTATAGTAATATATAATATATAATATATCCTAACTTGCAGTGCAGCTTATTTGTAACTATTTTCAACCCTTTAGCCTCATTTTAAACCCTGCATTCATCCAAAATTCTGTTGTTTATCCAAACAAAGTAGAAATCCCATTTTCACAAAAATAAATATTTTCTTTTAAAGTGGCTCTGTTTTAAAATCTTGTAATTCCCATATCATGGTATACTGTCACACCAATACCATGATACCTCTGTCTGCAACTCCAGAAGTTCCCATGATCCCTAGTCCATGATCACTAGTCAAGCACCTATCTCTACTCACAATCACCAGATTACTAATGGAACTCATATTTTTGTAATCACCTTCACTCTCATAAATAACCCAGTTTCTCACTATGTCTCTGCGAAGTCTCACACCAGCATTGCACCTGTAATGATTGCAAGCTTTTGATCTCTGACTATTGTTTTGACCACAGCCTGCTTATCATTTACCCTTTTAGCATTGTCTAGTTTATGCCCAGTTGCTAATAACCTGATTATTAGCCTGTTTCTCATTCTGAGTATTGCCTATCCCTTTTGTTTCTCTGCCTGATTGGTTTTAAATAAACCCATAAACTTGCACCTGCATCAAAACACTTATACTTGCACAGCTCTAACTCTGACTGTCACAGACATGCCAACCTCTTGTCTTTTGATGTATTTTTGAGTGATAACTTGTACTAGCGCACTGTTCATGTTAAAGTTTGAAGCTACTATGCAGTTGGTGGATCTGCTGACTGTAAACAAGCTAGGTGTAGCTACCTTCCTGCAAAACATGTCAAGCCAACTGTCACAGCTGCTGCTCATGCAGCATCAGTTAAACTCACTAGGAGGAGAGCTCTAACTGCCCAATTCTGTATGCAAATCTAACAAATGCCTGTAATTTGGTAACATTAATGCATAACATGAACATTGTTTAACAGGGAAGAGAATAACGTCATCCATAATCCAATATCTGGCATCTTTGGCATTCAAATGCATTGGGGAGATGTTTAACAATCTGAAGGATCACATTTAACTCCTTAACCCATAGCTTTTTGATATGCCACCATTATGCATCCCAGTAATGTCCTTTTGAATTTGCTTGATTTATATTGTAAACTTCTATTATTCATGTGCTTAAATTATTAACCAACTTTCTCTTTACACTTGACCCAAGCCAGCTCAATATTTTATAGCCATACAGACCAATGGATTTACAACACAGTATGTCATATTTAATAATACACAATAATTATATTGTAAATATAAATAATATTAAAGAAAAATTACAGAAACCCTATATGAGAGACTGCAGGTGTGGGGACAGGTATTAGTTTAAATTGAGATGAAGGTTAGGTAACAGGGACATAATTCATTTTTGTTACATCTTTCAAGTTCAAGTATTTTTAACAATTTAATTTCACATCTTTGTGATGTGAAATGTGAAGTTCCAGTTTCAAATCTCATCAATTTTTGAGGTTTAAAATTGATAATGTTTAAATTGTTTCTTGGTCCTGAAATATTTCAAAACGTTTCCATATTTGACAGAAGGGATCTTTTGTTGTAATGTACTTTCAAAGTATGACTACACGGACATTTCATCAATTTAGTGTTAAATGAGTGCTTTAACAGGAATGGAAACATTTCTTTCCATTTTCCATACATTCACATCCTTACCTAACAATTTCATATTTATTAAGAAATGCATTAAAACTCTATGGTTACCGCTAAATAAGTTTCTTATGCAGATATGACCTATACCAGTTTGAGTCATGAACACAAAATTAAGGCTGCCCCAGCACAGGCATGTATTAAGTGTTAAGAGGGTGAATTCATACTGTAGGTTGCTGAATAAGTACTACAGTGAAAACTGGTCCATAATATCAATACATAGGGGAAATTTTTGTTTATATTCCCTTATTTTTTTTGTGAGCAAACTAATGGATCTGCACTTCCACTCACTGCTGTAGCAATATCTGGCTCATGTTATCATGTTATATATGTTGCACTACTATTTCATTACCTGCCCACTATGATTTATGTTACACAAATTACACTGCCACTTTACATCTAATGCTGTATTATATCAATCACACTGGTGGTGTACAGTCAACGAGGCCTGTGAGATATAACGATGTCATCTAGCCATGATATTACATTTCCAAGATAGCCAATGACTTGTACTCAGATTACATTAGATTAGATTAGATCACAAGATCTGCCAACCTTTATGCATGTTGTGTAGGAGCTCCGCAATTTAAGAATATGATGCATCACTCATAAATACGCAAAAAGAGCAATATTTTTTCCCCAGTTGTTAGAGTCTCCCTCTCGCTACGCTGCTAGCAGAGGCTAGCGAGTAGCGCCCTTCCGCATTCCACGCTTCGCGCTGGATTGATTAGATAGATATAGATAGATTTAGAGATAAGTAGATTTAAGTAAATAGGGATATAAACGAAGATTCTGTGCTTTTGCTCTCTGCTCCCGTTCCCTAAACCATGGACCCTTACCCAGATATTCGTGTGGATTTGCACCTCGCTAACTTTGGATTATAACCTTGCTTTTGTGGATTTACTTTCTCGTGACTCTTTGGATTTATGTTGTACTCTTCTGTGGATATATTACCAAGTGGATTATTGTTTGTTCCCCTCTTGCCTCCCAGGATTTTGTGTTCCGTGTCCATATACTTTTGGTTTTGTGACTGTTCCGTTTCTTTTGAATAAACCTCCTTATTCCCCCAGCGAATGCATCCTGTCTTCCCCGTGATTTCGTAACACCAGTAAAATGTGAGAGGAGCCAATCGACATATAAAACTGGAATGATCTGCACAGGTGTTTTGAACTCTCTGATGAAGCCCCGCCCTCCAGTCTGCACTCACGGGGTGTCCTCATTTTCTGTCATGGTAAATGGAGAAAGATTTGATTTCATTTTAATGAACTCAAAACAATCAAGTTATGTTTGACTTATGTTTGACTAAGCTAATGGCAATGATCATTAGAAAGTGAATATTGATGATGTTTTTTTCTGTCCTGCAGACACATTCAAACACTTTGAGCAACAGATCAACAATGAAAATGTCGACCATGTAGATATTACACAGCTGCATTGTAAAAGCATTATACTGAAAATATACTGGTTTTTTTTTACTATTTACTGCACATTAATTCAGAATCCCCTTAAAATCCACCATCTAGCTCAGTTTTTGTTAGCTGCGTTTGCTGAGCAGTTCCTGGCTGCACAGCTGATAATATTATTCTGTCTTCCCCTACTCTCCGTAAACCTGAAATGGTGGAAATGCTCATTTTCCTGTCTTTTTTATGCTATAAGTTCTGGATGATGACATTGTTTGTGGCAATTTTTAAAAATGGAAAATTGCAAGCAGGGAAAAACCAATAGCACACAAGTCTACAGTCAATTCCAGAGTTATTGTCAATGAACAAAAAGGATTGTATAAAATAAACCTTACAGAAAAATTCAAATTCTCTACTGAAATTGGGAGAAATCACTCACAATTTATCTAGCAAAATGTACTCCTAATGTTTTTTGGGTTTTTTTTGCAAACAAATAGGGAATGCATACAAAAAAAATCATCCATACCCTCTGTGAAATATGATGGCAGATCAGTAACACTTTGGAGTTGTTTTGCAGTAGGTGGCCTAGTGGCTAAATTGAGCAGATTAGTGAACCAGTATCAGGATATTTTAGCCCAAAACCAGGTTTCCTCTACCAGGAGGTTAAAACTTAGTCATAGATGGAATATGCAAATTAAGACAGAAATCGTAGGAATACAAATCAGCATTTCGTAATGGCCAGCTCAGTCTTCAGATTTAAACTCTATTGAAAACCTATGGCCTGAATTGAGCAGAACAGCCAACATGTGCAAAGCTAAGAACATAAAGGAGACTGAAATGTTCTGCATACAGTCCAAGCTCTCTCTACAAGCATCTTTGGCCTTGGTAGAGTCTCAGTGCTGTTACTGCCTCTAGGAGAGGTGTCATCAAATATTAACTGTAGGAGAGAATATAAATATGAAATAAGAAAAAAGTTTAATTATTTGAAGTTACAGAGGTTATAGGTTATGTAGCATTAAATTCTCATGTGAAATCAGAAACATGACATGGCTCACCGGACTAAATTTAGCTCTGTCGTGCTTGCTCTTGGCTCTAAAGCTTTTCTAAAGCTGGCCAAAAGCACTTTTCTTGTCAAATCTGCGACACAATCACACACAGAGCAAACAGACAAACCATGGTAATAACTTCCATCCGCCAGCTAAGAGGCCTTTCAAATCCCTTTCATTTTAAATGTTGAAATTAGGGGATTCAAGGACTTCTTGGGTTTTCAAATTATTTGATTTCTCTGACCTTTTCCTCTGGCACTACTAAAACACTCACTCCAAAGCTGAGTTATGGTTATGAAATTAATGACGGTTGATGGATGCTGGCATTAGCTGTTACAAATGAACACTTTTATATCTAATGAGAATTTGCAGAGATGAGTCATTTCCTACCATCATTCATATGACATTATGCAGGGCAGTAGTACTTCAGCTAGTAGTTAGTGACTGATATGTTGAGAATTTAAATCCGTCTCTGACCTTATCCCTCAACTTAACCCTCAAATGCTTGGTTATATTCTTGGAAAATATTTATTTGGATAAAATCATATGCCCAAAGAAAAATATATAAATGATCTGTGACAATCCTGAGCACCAGTGTTTTGGCATGGAATGACCTGTACTTTGTTATGGGAATATGTCTATTGACATGGGTTGCACTTCTAAAATTCAAGGTGACAGGTAGTTTTTAAAGAATTCAAAAACTCAGCATATGGACCTTGGCATCCGGCATAGAGACAGGTGGCTCTGCAGTTTTGGATAAACATAAAAAAAATACATCTGCTAGAATCGGGTAGCACTTTACAGAAAAGGAAGCTCACTGTCATATGGGCCCTGTCACAGACAGAATTAAGGTCCACTCGAGAGGTGCAAAGAGCAGCACTCTGGGCTGACAGATGGTATGACACATCTAATTCACACGAGGGAGGACTTCGAGTGGAAAATGGAGAAAGAAATGAGATTCCAAGAGTCACTTAAGTGCCAGTGCACATACTAAACCTAACGCAGTGTGCCGATTTAAAATTTAAGAAGTCAAATGTCAAGAATTGCAGTTGTGCTGATTTCATTACGGCATCTAAGATTGAGTGGCACTGAAGTGACTGTTATTGCAAGGTGGCCTGGTTTGGTGACGCAGATACAGTGTGATTGGTGGAATCTCAATTCCTTTCTAAGGTTTCTTTCTTTTTTTTAATCTCTCTGACGGCTGTTCATTACTGTACAGGGACAATGAAGACAATGTAAACCACAGCCAGGCTGTCCCTTCCACTAGTAATTCTAACAAAGTGTTCTGAATGATGTATACTGATATTAAAGCCATTATAAGCACATTAAAGTCTTACCTTATTCATAACAAAACAGTGATATGATTGTTTGCTCTATCAACTGCAATAGCAGTAGCATCCTTTCCACTGGCCAGAGAAATGTTTAAAAATTGTTGATTACAACAAAACTGGTAAGCATACTGTACGTTGGAGAAGTTGTCAGAAAGTCATTCATATCACTGAAGCAACTAATATGAAAATTGCTGACCAACATAATGGCTGGTAATTTTGGCAGTCCGATGCCAATGGCTTATTATGATGTTTCTTAAAGGCTGTCCAACTGAAAGGGCATTTCTGAAGTATGGGAATAAAATGCATTCCTGATTTATAAACTGCACAATTGGTACATATGACAGGTCAGCAAAAAAGTTTCAGCTAGTCATCAGTTTATTTTCCGATTCATACATTAAGCCTAAAAAAGCTTTAAACTGAAAACATTAATTCATCCATTCATATTCAGTAACTGATTTATCCTGGTCAGATACACAGTGGTTCCGGGGCATATCCAGGGAAACACTAGATGGGACTATACCCAGACAAATCTCAGACAAATCTCATATGAACACAGGTAGACATCCAAAACTCCACAGACATTAATCCATGCTCAGGATCGTACCGGAGACCCTGCAGCTGCAAAGTGGCAATGCTACCCGCTGTGTCACCATGCTGAAAACAGCATAATGAAAATTTAAATGGAGTCCTTATTTAGTGAAGCACCAGTCACACTGGATGGCAATAAAATCTACTCCATCCACCTCCTTGAATTTCTCTATGAGTCAAGTTCATTTATATGAACTTTATCTACCAATCTAGGAAGCATGGGACAATAGAAAACGAGCGTGAGCCTGGGGTCACGTCTTTGGAGAAGTCAAACATGGAGAAACTGCTTAATATTACCGTTTTACTACACCAAGAAGCCTTTTTCTGCTCCTCAGTCAACGTAATTAGGACTGGACTGAATAATTTGGATACTCGAGCATTTGTTCATTATGTTGGTGTTCAGTTCTCTATTTAGTATTCAGAAGATTCATCTTTCTTTTCTCACTCCCTATATAAGTAGGCAATGAAATAATGGTTTCTCCATCCTATGTAGGGCACTATATATTTAAATTGCAAGTCATGTGACCTAAATCATGTTCTAATTTTTAACAACTGCTGATGTCAGATATGAGCCTGTCAATATGTATTCCTGAATTACAATCAATCTAATACAAAAATATGTGATGTGATGTAAATATTCTTACACCAAATATTTGATCGGATTGTTGCTTTAAAAAAAAATCTTTCATTGTTGTACAGCTACTGGAATGGCTATGACTCTTGCATTGTAGGCTATTTTATCCCTTTACTGCATGGTGTTGCCGTATGGCAACAATTAATTTATCTCCAATCTTTTGATAGACAATAATACAAAACTACTATTTTCCTATGTCACTGGAGAAAGGGGGCTTTAATTCTGACATAACAAAAAAATATATAACATATATTATGTGTTATTTTTGGTTATATGATACTTTCCACCATTGCACATTGTTGCCATATGGCAATAATTTATCAAGTCCCCATATTACTTGAATTAGTTCATCAACTGATTAGCTAATAAAATAATAAATAATAATAATAAGTAATAAAAATCCATAAAGACATTTTTATGTAAATGTAATAATTAGTAGTAGAGGGTTAAATTTTCCTAAAACTAAACACACTATCATGACCGAGATGTTATTTCTGTTTGTGTAATAATAATAATAATAATAATAATAATAATAATAATAATAAACATTGTTCTGTTTGTGCAATAATAAAAAAAATAGTTGCAAAAGTAACTATTTACTGAATATGCACAGCTCATTTGTGGCATCACTGTTATAAAATGTTAATACATCAATGCCGTCTATTGGATATATTTTGAACTGCAGTAATGAACATAATTATGGCTAATTGTGCATTATAAATATTGCTTTTATGGGTATTTTTATTCAGGTACTGATTCAGAAACACAGACGATTACTTCAAGCCTGTTAAATTCTGTTCAGGTCAGCACAAAAAAAAATGTCTCATCATTCACAAAAAACAAAAAAATACTGCATTCCCTCTAGATACACATCACACCAGGACCGCCCAGAATTGCCTGATTTTCTTTCAGCCTGCCCCCACTGTTTTAAATTGATTACTGTATCACTATAAACTAAGGCTGTCAAATTTATTTAATTAATTGTATTTTGATTTTAACTACTTAAACTATTTGAGTGCATTAAAATACTAATTTTGTGTTCCCACAGACGGACATAATTATGAACATTGCCTTCTCAACAGTTTTGAATAATGGCATTTCTTTTGGCAAGTTGAGGGATAAAGCTATTGTGCACTGCTGTCATCAAGGCCGAGCTGCTGGATTTTGCTCAACAGCACAACACTCGTAGCGGCTAATGCCTTTTGAGCAAACTAGCAGGCTGTGTTCAGTGGTATAATCAAATAGGCATCAGACAGGATTTGTCAACATTGTGTTCACTTTTCTCATTTAGTTTGAAGCACAATGTTCTATATAAAGCAAATTTATTATTATTATTATTATTATTAGTATTGCATGGACTAGCTGACTAATACATTCACAAGCCACCGCTGAGATAGGCAAGCTATGTTCAAGGATTCAAAGTGTTATTGGCATTGTGTTTGGCACAACAAAATTCTACTGGTGGTATCCCGAGCCAATGCCATTAAAAAGGTACAAATTTTGAAGGTAACAAAATTACAAAAATTACAAATAACAATTGCACGTATGTCTGAATAATTGCTAAATATTGCTAAATATGGCTGAATATGGCTGAATGTACTTTGTTCAACAGAAAATATCTCAATACTTGAAATACACTATATGTAACTTGCCATCATACCCTTATGTGCTTGTTGAACATCCCCTTCCAGATTTGGCCCTCCTTTGCTGTTATAATAACCTCCACTCTTTTGGGAAGGCTTTCCACTAGATTTTGGAGCATGGCTGAGGGAATTTGTCCATTCAGCCTCAAGCATATTAGTGAGGTTAGGCATTGATGTTTGGTGAGGAGGCCTTGGGCTCAGTCAGAGATCCAGTTTATACCAGGTGTTCAGTGGGGTTGAGGTCAGGGCTCTGTGCAGGACACTCGAGTCCTTCTTCTCCAACATTGGCAAACCATGCCTTGTCTTGTTGACACTTTGATATCACTTTGCATGAAGTGGAGAGGTGTGCACCCACCTCAGAAGGAATTCCTGCAATTATTTTTGTTGCCCTTTAAAGCTAAATAACATCTGAATAAACTCCTTCCACTGTGGCATAGTAAATTCCCTTGGGACCACTGCTATGAGAAAGAGCGAATCAACTGAAGAAAATGCAGTATGAATAAAAAGAGAACCGCTACCAAAACATGCACAAATTCCACCGAGACAAAAATTCTGGTCAGATTGCATATGAATTTGACAAATAAAAAGCCTGAAATAATTTGAAGGGAAAAAAATGCTTGCAGTTGAATAATCAATATCAATATATTCAATAATTGTAGCAAGTATACTAAACAGAGTAATAACTTTATTATTATAATAACAAAGTTAGAATTATAATAACCCAATACTAAACTGTTTTTTTTTTTCATAATATAATCTGTAAATCTGAATCAAAATATGCAGATGTGGCTCTTTATCAGACTCATTAGTCTTTGTATTTATTATTAGGTGCATCTGTGGACAAGAGGCACAATGAAACTATGAGCTAAATATGGAGTCTTGTGCAATCAGGTTATTATAAGATGCTTGGATGTCGTTACATGTTTTTTGAGCTCATAATGTAATTTCATACCACAACAGACCAAACACATTTTCATTAATTTGCTAGTCTGTCTTCCAGCGTTTGATTAATTTCTTATAGTGCAGTTTATATGAAATCATTTTTGATTTATTTGTTCAGGAAGGAAACCCAAATTTAAAAATGAAGCATTAGTTAAATCTGATTTCCGAGTTTTAAAATGAATACAAATGTAAAGAAATAATTGGGAGAAATTGAGAAATAGAGATCACATAAGTACCTACAGATGAAGTTGGAAAATGGTTCAGTTTATGGGCTTAGGCAGCTTTATAAAATAAATAAATAAATAAAGAGCACACTTCCACTTCACACTTTTATTTGCAGCAACCTCAGACAAAAGCAGCTCTAACTCAGCTTCACTAAAATATATATATTTTCCCCCTTTCCATTTACTCCATTTGTGTTTTATATACATTGGATGTACTGTATTAAAGGATAAACTGGGTGTCCCATATGCATATGAAATGTAAATAAGGGAATCTGTGTCCACGCAGCTGAAGTTGAATCAGCACTCAGATCATGGCTCTTTCTGATGCCATTTCATAAGTCAGACACAGACTTGTTTGTTTGTTTCTATGCAACTTTGCTGAATAGGGACCACTGTTTATTATAAACTGTGTAAATAATATTGAAGAAAAAGAGTAGGCCCTAATCAAATGGGTAAACCTAATAAACTACATACCACAATATTTACACCAAATGACAATGGGTAGAGGGCACAATTGAACGTCATGCCAATGCTATGCCACTTTTGTTCTTAATTAAAATAAACAGTTTGAATAGATTATATCAAACAGAACATGTACTGAGAAAATCAAGTTAGTAGATGCATCATTTCTGATAACATAACTGTAATTTTAATGTTGAGAGTAATGAATGTACAGTTCTACCCCCATAACACGATACAGAAACCACTGATGCAGAAAGTGCAAAAAGCAACAGCGGGCCTACGTTATGTAAGAGTGCCATAAACAAAGCCATGTGCCTTACAGAAAAACAAGCAGCCTGTGGAAATAAAAATGAACACAGCACACAATCAGCTACAGGCTGAAAAACTTTGACTTGAACAATATGTGACTATAAACCACAAATGACAAATGGTATTGCCTGATGCAGATTTTGATTTACACGGTGAAATAAACCTCAGTGGAGGAAGTGTCGCAGCTTCCTCCGTACCTCTTGCATCCCTGGCACACAGTTTAACGTCTTTCTGATCAGAGTGAGCTCAAATAGGTCTTAAATGCACATCCTGCACCCAGTGAGTAACGATGTTTTAAAACAAATCCTGTAGATATCAATTTTTAATAAGATCACTAAATTAAACTGAGTGAAAAACAAAAAGCTTCTAAAAAGCAAACAGCTGACATTACAGTATAGCGCAAAAGTATTATACCATATTAATAGAACACCGTAATGGAACAAAAGGACTACTGATTAAATGTGGACTCCTTTGCTTACACAACATTTTATTCCTACTCATGTACCCCTTTTTATGGTACATAAAGTGTGAGAGTCATTACAGCTGTACAAAGGTTTAGTGTTCAGCGCAAGCGCCGTAAATCAGACACAAATACAGCATTCACACAGTGCTTCATTCATTCATCATTAATGTACCAAAAAGGCAGGAAGATAAGAATGCATGATACTGTAGTTCTTTGGTAGAGTATTTCAATGTAGCAGAGATGACAGTCAAACACTTGTGGCAGTGTTTGTGACAGTCAAACACAAAATGGCACACTGTATTGACAAAAGCCTTTTTGTTTTTCATATGAATAACTTAAGTTAGGTAAGAACGACCACCGGGTGGTAACGACATCACACAAGTTGATTATTTGCCAATAACAGCACATACCCATGTGTTTTATTCCTCTTATACCACAGCAATTTGCCAATGATTACAATTACAATAAACATCATTCACTCATTCATTCATTCATCATTAATATACAAAAAAGGCAGGAATATAAGAATACATGTTACTGTAGTTCTTTGGTACAGTATTTTACTGTACCAGAGATGACAGTTAAACACTTGCACAAAACAGCACACTCTACTGATTAAGCCTTTTTGTCTTTCATATGAATAACTAGTTATATAAGTTATGTAAAAAAAAAACACCACCAGGGTTGTAACAACATCACACAAATTGATTATTTCCCAATGTTTTATTCCTCTTATACCACAGCAATTTGCCAATGATTACAATTATGTACAATAAACTAGAGCTGCAACAACTCATCGATAAAATCGATAATAATCGATTATGAAAATCGTTGTCAACGAATCTCATTATCGATTAGTTGGTCTGCGCACAGCATGGGGTACATTTACTCACTGCGTTACTTCTGTTCCAAAAACACGCATTGGAGAGAACAGACCAAAGTTGTGTCCCAAATGACATACTATAAACTTATACTATGCACTATGTACTCTACCGTCTAGTGTGTGAATTTTAGAAGGGTAGTATCGTCTCAAATGGAACACTAGAGTTTTTTTTTTACTAACCAGAAGTATAAGGCACTTCCAAGGTGATGGCCCATGACATCAAAAGCACATAATGCGCCGCCGCTAGATTTAGCAGAATACCCCGAGTCAACGAAAATGAATTTCTTCAGTTTACTGTTTATGTGAGTTACTTTTTATGCCCAACATGACCTCAGTCACAATCAGATGGAGGCATAATCATCAAGTGACAGCGGAAAAAAGTGTGCAACCCAAGTCCTCTAAGGCAGGGGAGCATTTTATATTAAATGCCACGAAGATGACTGTAACCTGCAAACTTTACAAAGCGGAGCTCGTGTAGCACGGAAGCACGACAGTGATGCACGAGCCCAAACTTATGTTTATATCCAAAATGCTCCACTGTGTGCAAGGGGTTGGGGAAACTTAATCGATTATGAAAATAATCGTTAGTGGCAGCCCTACAATAAACATCATAGTTTAATCATATATGGTTACATTTAATGTTGTGGAACTTCTGCGAGACAAATTAGTTCCTGTTATCACCTACATTACAGCAGTATAAACAGTTGTTCCCTCCCCAGCGTCTCTCACTAGACGTTAATAAGAAAAATAAATATAGCTTGTCATGTTACCGAGAAACTTGAAATCATAAAGTCTTCTTTCCAGAAGACTCTTCCATGGTGGAAACTTTTACAGAATGCTTCATCATATAAAGGATTATATTATATAATGTTACTATAGGTTATGGATATTTTCCTTGTTATTTGTTTATAATTAGCCTCAGATGATGGGGAGTGTTTGCCATACAGGTCCCTGTGAATGAGCTGTTACTATAGAAACAATAACTTATTCATCAGGCGTATTAATATAAACCATAAATCATTTATGTTACAGCTGGAACCACTGTGAAAGCCATGCTGTTACAGAAAATTAATCAACACCTTCTGACTCAAGAATTCAAAATTTCGGCAGTATGTAGGACATTAATTCATCACTTATGACCGAAAAATGGACCTACTGCTGCCTGCTAGAGTAAGGTAAGAATATAATAAATACATATTGTTCCTTAGAAAATTGACAATTCAGTGAAACATGAGTGAGAACTGTGATCTAAATTCTAAATTTAAAAAAAAAAAATATATATATATAATAATTTCTTTATTTATCAAAAATGTTGCAGTCTTACTCTCTCGAATGTGGCAGCTTTGTTCTAAACTAAATGACTCTTTGCAGTGTGATGCTGTGGTTAAAAAGGACCACAGGCCACGCTCTGTTTCAGCTGAGACAGAGCCCCGCTGTGGCTGGCATCATGCTCTAGGCAACAGCACTATCTGAGATTATATAAGACATAGTAGAGAAAGTTCGTATGAACAAAGGCAGAGAGGAGGATCCTCACAATCCACAAAGGACTGAGGCCATTAAAGTCAAAGTCGGCAGATACAGAGTGTGTGTGTGTGTGTGTGTGTGTGTGTGTGTGTGTGTGTGTGAATGTACATGAAGGATATGAATTTTGATCTTTCTCCACATGGGAAACTTTGATTTTTTTCTTCACAAAAACTGCAGCTATTATTTTAAACTTTAAAATAGCCAATGAGTGGATACTGGGATTAAGGTTAGGGTTAGATTTGATCACAGCAGTAATTAGCTGCATTAATGATTATATGAATGAAAGATCCGCAAAAGGCTAGTAAGACAAATGTGTGTGTGTGTGTGTGTGTGTGTGTGTGAGTACAAGAGGGCAAGTGACAGTGACAGTGTGGGTTGGAGGGAGGGTGAGAGAGTGTGTGTGTGGAAAAATGTAAATGATTGTGCAGGTGTGTGTGTGTGTGGGTGTGTGTGTGTGTGTGTGTGTGTAAGTGAGCGAAAGTGAGTGAGTCTCGTTGTATATATATATATATATATATATATATAGAGAGAGAGAGAGAGAGAGAGATAAATGGACAAAGAGAAAGAAAGTGTGGGAGATAAAAGGATGGAGGATGGATGACGGGTGGATTGTGTGTGTGTGTGTGTGTGTGTGTGCGCGCGCGCGCTGTGTATTGTGCCAAAATGATACACTCCATTTGTCCATAGAGTTCTTATGCAATCACGCACGTCTCAACAGCTTACAGATTCCAACACGAGGCCACCAGCAAAAGAAACACAGCACACACCCATAGCATCTCCTTAGAATAATCCTTAATAATAATAAATAATAATAATAAATAAATAAGCTTCGCAAACACACTGAATATCAAGAGAGTCCAAAATTCGAAACGGTATAAGAAAGCACGCGCTCATTTCTCATCGTTAGCTTTCCCCTCGCAGCAGAAATGTGAAGAGAATGTGAAGGAAGGACTTACTTTAAGACGGCGCTGTCCCCCTGTCTCACCGTGATGTTGTCCTTTAAATAAGAGTCTCCGCTCCGCGCTGGCACTCCTGCAGGCACAAGGAAGAGCAGTCTCAGAGCCAGCACTGCCAGGCATCTCCAGGGCACAACTACATAACCACATAAGCCCATGTTTGTTTTGTTTTGTTTTGTTTTTCTCCCGCTGGTGCCGCACAAAACTTCCCCAACTACACCGAGAGCGCAAAAAAATAAAAAAAAAATAAAAATCTGACGTGTCCGATATCAGCGGCTTGTCCCGCGTTCAAATTTCCAGCCAGAGCGGTTTTTATTCCAAACCAAACCAGTGTCCTCTCGGATATTCCTCGAAAACTTCCGACGCCTTCGCCTGGATGAGGTGGATATGAAGGAATGACGCAGAGCTTCACCAAACGCGCCTTCTTCAGTGATGCTCTGATGAAACCACGGCACTGAACATTCCGTTTTAACAAACTGCAAAGCGCATCGTTAGAGTCGATTCTAAAGCACAACGCACGCTGATATTCCCGAGGAGAGGAAAAGCGCAGATGTTGTTCCCGTGGTCAGGTCAGAGGGAGACTGACGGAGGCTGCAGCTCGCAGATCTGGACTGGAGCGGAACTGGAGCGCTGAGTGAGCGCACGCGGGAAACAGGAGTGCGCGAGGGTTTTTTTTCTCTTTTTTTTTTCCTCCCCCTTTTTTATTTATTTATTTGTTTATTTTTATTTTCCGTGCAGCAGCGGCGGGAAAGAAATCTGCTGAGATCAACCCACGCTAAAGCACGCCACCACAACACTAAACGCGCTCTTTACATGCCCGATCATAACCACGTGTAAAAAGCTCATAAACCATCATACAGGCCTACTTGGTAAATATATTCTGCTCATGTCTAGCCCGGAATGGTTTATGCCTTTTTTATGAGCCCAGCAGAGCGCAGTTAATAGACAATTCATAAAGTCTTATGTAACAGCAGTTCAAAAGTGTTCTCCCAGGACGCACGGGAATAAATCTGTCACACATCATCGTCCTCTAGTTGAATTTGGTTGAAGTGATCGAGGACACTCGTTTTTAAAACACTTAGAAAAAAGGCAAGACGGTGTCGATGACATAGCACATATGTGCAATATTAGAGACAATACAATATAGTGTATTATATTAAACCCCTATATAGGCTTTCATGATAGTAATCCCCATAGCCTCAATCGACTTCCTTTAATAAATTTTCCCAACATGTATAAAATTAACAAAGGTTGTCCTATTTTCCATGTCCCTTGTCAACTAAGCTAAATTATTTACACTTCTTCTCCAGCATACACTCTTAAAAATATAGGTCTTTAATGGTTCCGTGTAGCACCTTAGGTTCTGCAAAGAACCTTCTTGTCAAGAACCATTTTTCATTGTATAGGCTACTTGAGTTGATATATATATATATATTTTGGAGATTAAAAAAGTTCTTTATGGTTCATTATAGATTCTTCACAGCAGTGTATTGGTTCTTAAAGTGAACCCTATAAGGTTCTTTGTGGGACTGGAAAAGGTTCTCCTGGCATCACTCTTAAGAACCTTACTTTGGTTCCTTAAAGCACTTACTAAGGGCTTTTTAGAGAACTTATGATAGCATGGTTCCTTGTGGCACTGCTGCAAAGAACCATTTCTGGGTTCTTTAAAGCACCAGTAAATAGATGCTTCTCTAAAGAACTTGAGAGTAAAAGGTTCTTTGTGCAACTTACAAGTGTTCTCCTATGGCATCAGTCTGAAAACCCCCTTTTTTTTTGTTCTAATTGGAACCTTTATTTTTAAGAGTGTAAAAAATGCAACACTCTGGATGATCCTGTGAGGACAACGCGGGTCACTAATCAATCATTTAGTAAAGCTGTTTATAAATGGTTTAGGAGGCTAAACCAACCAAAGAAAATTCAAATCGTCAATATGAAATGAGTTTCATGTTTTTTATGTGAAATTCTTATGTGTAATTGAAATAAATAAGCTATTTTAACTTGACAGTGTAATCAATATATACATTTGCAGTAACCTATCACTACTTATAAAGTTTGAAGCCTATTAGTCGAGTCCTTATACTGAACTTAAATGTACTTAAATTGTTGGAACTGTTGGTTGTTGGAACCCTTAGGGTCTATTCTTTACACCTGAGCTAAGCTAATTCATAATTCATAAATTTCAAGTTGCACATCTCTGAAATATTTTGCAAAACAGACAAATATGAAACTAAGCCTTTAAGTGTTTGCGTATATTGTGTATATTATTTAAATAATATCACTGAGTTCATGGACAGTGGGTTTACTTGCTAGCCTTCTATAAGTAAGCTATCAATGAATTCCAGTGTTGAATCCATTGTTTAAGTTTTATTACCAATTATTTTAGCCTTATGACTTTTTAGAAAATATCGGAATAGAAACAATAACGTAATCTGTTATCTACTTCTGATTCACTGCAGCTTCAGTATATTAGTGAATATCAGCTTGTCATTAGCTCATTTCTTTCCTGCATATTCATATAATGTGTTCATTAAAGTTACAAAGCAGACTCCCATTAAAGGCAGATTCATGACTGTGAATGATATTAGAATAAAATGCCTTCAGTTGGATTAACCAGGTTATCACTTAATTTTCCACAGGTCATTCCTCTTTTTACGAGGACGAACAGGCCTAGAGAGGAAATTGTGTGTGATAAGACTTAATTAAAATATATACAGATCTTCCAAATGGTCCACTGATGCTGGTGCTAATTCTGCAAATTCTCTTTAAACTTCAGCTGACCTAAGCAAGACATAGTTGCATTCGGTTAATTAGTGTTGTGAATTCCCTTGTCAGAGACACACTAAGCAAAATAAACTGCCAAAAGAAAAAAAAAAAAAACTCATTCATAATTACAACACCAAAAAAAGTCCTTTATTGGCAAGTAGCTGCAAAATCTATTTATCATTCAGCAACCGCTCTAATATCCTGAGATTACCTTGCTTTTTCAGTTTTTCTCAAGGCCAGTCATGGACGTGTATTACACCCTGTTTACTGCCTTGAAACAAGCTCGGCTTATAGATATAAGCCACAGTTCAATCATTAGGTCTCCTATTCATGATGATTGTGAGAGGGAGTAATGTAGGTCGTAGACTGGCTCAGGTGTCAACACAGAAGAGATTTTTAATGCCACAGGGAAAAAAACAAAAAAAAACCAAAACAAACCTGTGTACACACAGCCACTAGGCTTGATATGACCACTGCTGTGAGGCAAAAAAAATTACAATGTGCAAACTAAAAAAAAAAAATTAAAAAAAAAACTCAAATACTTGAGCTAAGTGGAGAAAAAGAGGCTTTCACTCATCACCCAGGGAGCTCTACAAGCAGAATGCAAAATGTCTGCTTGGATATGATGCTGCGGGCTATTTTGTAATTGCAGGGGGGGCAATTATGCAGAATCACTGACGTAGCCATCTATACTAGGATTCCTAAGCTTCACTTCTGAATGACCATAACTGTGAATAATGCAGTGGTTTCCCTGCTTAAACACATTGGTTAATTATTAATTGAGTCAGGAGTATTAGAGATATGAAAACGATAGACTGTGCAGTGTTGCAGCCTTTATTAATATAAATATGACATTGATCAATTCCTCACATCCATCTCTGTCCGTTCCTTCTTTAATTTTTCTTTTTTCCTGTCTTTTTCTCCCTTTAGTGCTTCCATGCATGTTTCCTGCTCTGCCCATACAGCTAAATTACTACTATTTATCCATTAATTAGACAGATTTGCGTGGCTTCCCAAAAACACAACTCACAAATGTGGTCTCCAGCATTGCCTTAAAATTGCCAGTGGAATGCACACATATTAGGAATTGTCCTAAATATTTATATGATAGAAGTGGAGCAATTTAGCCAGCTGTGACAGCTGTGGTCCAAATATGATCTTTGCTCGTTAGATATTCATTTGATATCTGATTGTATGATACTTTATATATACACACCACAAATCCATATTTAACCTTGGGGTCAAATGTAATTTGAAACCGAAAACTAGGCCATCATTTGGACATTTCAGTGTCCAAATCTGCAGTAATTGAGGCTTAGCTTTCCTGCTGGAGTTTGTTATTCTGACAGTGGAGGCCTCTCACTTGAACGCAAATACATTTCAGTCTACGCTTATAGACTGTCATTGCACAGAAAAATGACTCATTTGACAAGATTCTGAGCTGAAATTATTCATTTTGGGGCGTTGGGGGGCTGTGAGGTAGAGGGGGGATACATGCAATGTTGAAAATGTCAATTATCATTCAGCATGGTTATGCACGGCATTCCGAGAGCGACCATGCTGATAACATAGCTGCCAGCTCAACCTCAGTATGAAGCTTCAGAACACAATGTATTTAAGGAAATTTATTGCCACAACTGCCAGAGAACTAGCAGAATTCATCCACATCATGTCAAGTTTAATACAATATATTAAGATTATTGGTAGTGAATTAATAATGAGGTATTTATGCCATTTTTATGTTTCCTTAGAGATGATTTTACCAAACATACTTCATGTAGGATATGCTCTGGTGCAAGCTAGACCTTTTTTTGGGCATATTTCTCCAATTCCTCTATGTTTTGCACCATGTCTCTGGGAAAAAAAAAAAAAAAAAAACTGGCATAAAAAGATTTTCCTCTTGACCTTTTTAAACCAGTAACACTGCAGGCTATGCACACATGGTTCCCTTTGTCTCAGAACAACCAATTCATTCAAATCTAAAAATGAATTCTAATTAACCAGAATGATTTCATTAGATGTCATATAGATGGATACAAGCTGTGACTGCTAAGTCTACCCCTTGCTCTAACTTTAACCATCTATAGCTTTTTATCCGATGTGTATCATGTACATTTCTAATAAGACTATGTGGGTTGCAAAGAAACTGTAGAAAATGAAGGGATTACTCAATCTCTTTCATACCAATTGATTATGCAGTCTCTTTCTACTAGAATGAATTCTTTCAACCTGATGGAAATGTGCTACACAAGACTGTTATGCTGCCCTCCTGCTGTTAGCATCCCCTGTCCGGTGTCATAAAGACAAAATTCATCTCTATTTGCGACTAATAAGAGTGGTTTGCCCATGCAAATGTGGCAGGTCCATTTTCCAGCGACATGCTAGCCCAATATAGTATAAGTATAAAGAAAAACAATACTTACTAAGCTTACAATACTTACTTAATATC
This sequence comes from Cranoglanis bouderius, assembly GCA_023630585.1. NCBI lineage: Eukaryota > Metazoa > Chordata > Actinopteri > Siluriformes > Cranoglanididae > Cranoglanis > Cranoglanis bouderius. The sequence continues at coordinate 5,756,772 of CM042550.1, read as the reverse complement.
CAAACATAGATCATCCAAACATCCAAAGAAATATCCAAACATAGTGGGACAAGCACTTATAAACCAAGAACAGGCAGATTGAGGACAACTAGAGAACACTACGACTGTAAACACAAAGAAACAATTGAACCTAATACAGTAAAATGTCAACAAATATACAGAGAGACAAGGTTAGTGCATGCAGCTCTAGACAAACTGTAAGAAATCTGACAAAACTGGTCATACCCATTTTGTGAGAGGTTAGGGAGATCAGAGTTTTCCAAAATAATCACAACACAAAGACATTAAAATAAAAATCCACCCTCAGTAACTTGCATATTAATCTTTATAATTAGCGTGTGATCTTCAGTGCTGTCCATGGTTTATTTTGTAATGAAATTGAGTTGTTGTTCTTTTCTTACTTTAAGCTGCTTTCATTGAAATTTTCACTTTGGTTTACCGTTTCACACATTACCCACAATGCCATTTGACTACCTGCTGATAATGACAGCAATGGGAACTCATCTCTACTTGAAGAGAGCGATGCAGCAGCACTTTATTCCTATCGTCTATCCAGCTTACTCATCGCCTGTCTGAAGAAAGTTTCCTTGATGGTCTTACCTCGTAATTGAATGTTGATGGAAAATGGTGAGCAAGGAAATAAGTTCTTGTTTTTAAGACACAGCAAAACCTGACCATTATCACTTCTGTGTGAAATCAGTGAATTTTTCCTCCTATTAAAGGCCATTTTAACTGTGCTAGTAATGTCTTCCTGTGAGGGCAGCATGAACAGCATGGCAGACACACTCTAATTTCTTATGGGACCCAACAAATTAGGACCAGAATTGCTAAGCACAAATCACAACTATTTCAATTTAAACATATTTATGTTTCAGGGTGGAACCTTCTTTTAAATGGAAGAAAGTGCCTCACATGCTCTCTACCACTTAGAATGATCTTAACATTATAATACCTGCGGAAAACAAGGCCCAGGTTGTTTGCTAATAAAATACCACTGATGAGGACCATGCTCCATACCAGCTTTGGACAATCATGGGACCAAGGCTGATATGGAACAATCTGGTTGTGTTTCAAAGCAGGTCCAGACTGATTTCTAAAACAATTTCAGTACTATTCTTGGTTAATGTAATGTAGTAGACTCAGGGGCAAGATTAGGATCCATGTGCAGGATGTTTATTACAAATAAACCACAATCCAAAATACAGACCAAGGATGATGGGCATATAAATCAAGGTGTACATAACCAAAAGGATGATCCATAGAGTAGACAGAATCCAACCAGAGGTCAAGTACAATAAGAATAGACAGGCAGACAAAGCAAAAACTACAAAACTAAGAACACAATCAGGTCCAATCAGCAAGGCTTAACATTCTGTGGTTGAGACCTTGTGCTTTATATAGTGAACGTCAGGACATGAGTGTAGAGGAAGAGTCCTAATGTTATGGGGTGGGTGCCCTCTGGTGGCATGGAGGTAAAATATCCTGGGCTGACATGACTCAAATTTGAACTAGACTGCCTTGAATAGTAATCACACAGGAAGTTATAGGAAAAAATGTTTAAACATATGGAAATGACTGAAATACTTTATTACAGCTTATACAAGAGAACTGCCTAATACTGATAGCTAAATTGTTGTATCTAGTTGTACCAGCTAATTATAAGTTCAGCTGTAAGCCAAGGCATAAAGTATGTTCTAAGACACACACTGAAAGTAGCTTAACACTAGCTTTACATGTGTAGGATTTCAGTTACATCACAGACTCGGTGATATGGATCACCATCACCAACCAATCAGTACTTTAAACAAAAAGACAAAATACTTACATTACATTTGTTCTGTTCTGCTTGGGCTCTCATACAGCAAATTTAAGAGCATTTTATTGAAAAAAAAAGAATGACCACAGGTGGACTGAGTGGAAAACATTACATTAATAGTGAACATTTTAAAATAATTTGTGACCTTGCAATAGCTCTCTGTGATATGAAATAGACTATTAGACTTTATCTTATGGTCCCTACTGTTTATACTGTATGCGGTGCTGCATACAGTGTATTTTAGAGAGGGGGTCACATCTAGTGATAGACCACAAAAGTTCAAACATAAAGAAATCATTATGCACCTCACAAAATAAAATGAAAGCAAAATGCATTTATATTCAGTGCTTTTTCTCAGCACACAGCAGGCCTGGTAGACTGAATCACAGAGTACTTTTGTTTACTTGAGATCTTGATGTTGCACCTACAGCACTAGAAGGTAAGTGTGAGCTTTAAGGTATAACCTGAGGCTATTTTGAAACTATGGATCTTTAGGTTACAGTTTAGTAGGAATGCTTCACAAATAATTCCTTTAACCTCAAAGCACCTATTCAGGGTAATCTTTAAGGTAGATATTTATGAAACTTTAGTGTACAAATCTGTTTATAAAATAATGCACTGCTCTTCCCATGGAGACCACCTAACCTTGCAGTGAACTGCATAAATCTCCCTATATATAATAGCTGCTGCTAAACTAATGTCGAGCACAATGTCCCTGGGAATAAATTTCACTTTGTTTCCTGGAATATTATTAAAAAAAAAAAAAAAAAAAAAAAAAAAAAAAGAAAGAAAAACTTTTCATTTTGAACATGCGGATATTTCCATAAGAGTCCATACTGAGCATTAGAACTCAGTGTACTCTCGGGGGTCTTATGCCTAAATATTCATTGCAAGAACTTATTATTATTAAAAAAACAAAAAAAAACAAAAACAAAAAAAACATACTGTATGACTAAAAAGATTACAGTCAACTCCATAATTATCCACACTTCTAAAAAAAAAAAAAAAAAAAAAAAAAAGGAGCAATGGATATACAGTATATGAAAAAAGTTGCATATGCAATGAGTGATATTTGGGTACACTGGGGATGCTGGGTACACAGTTAATGAAGCACATTTATCTGAAATGTCCTGTTTCTCTGGAAACATTATGTGCTATGCTTCATTTTTTTATGATTCCTAATTCTATGCCAGGGGGGAAAAAGTTAAATTCTATTATTTAAATATATCTATATTTTAAATTGTGTATTATAAGGTTCTATCCGGTTAAAGAAACAATTGGTTTGGCTTGGTTTTCTATGGTTCTTTGTGTTTCATTTTATTGTTATTCCTCTTTCTTATGAAGCAATCCCTAAATCACATTAAATAACTAATAAGCAAAATCTTATAGCTCAGTAAATATTGATATTTTAGCCCAAGATGACATTATGATTCCATACTGTATGCTTTTATTTATTTATTTATTTATTTTACCTTGCAATTTAATTTAAAACATTCACAATAGACTCATATTAAAATACTCTAGGTAAAAAAATTAATTATCCTCATAAAGTCTGTTGGCTGACCTTCAGTCACAGTGAAATGTTTAAGCATATACAGTACAAGCATATACATGCAATATTAAGCATAATATTTAATGCTAATGTTATCTGGTATTAGATACAATATTAGCTTTCTGCTGCACTGAAGACTTTCTAATATGCCCGAAAGTTTGCACAGTGTAGGACAAATGAATACTGTAGATCTGCTCTCTTCTCTTAGCATGCAAATAGGATTTGGATATTATTTGGCCATGGCCATGTATGTTCCATATTCATCCTGGATGATGATTGGCTAGCTGTTAGAATATTTAGTATGAAAAGATAGAATACTAAGTCTGTGACTTTGGAGATAAAAAGTTTTTCTCAAATATTACACCTTTTCCAATCCACAACATACTTTGCACAACACCATAAAAAGAATGCAGTTGTTAGGAAACACACAGGGGAGCTGGATGCAATCGCATGGGGAAATAGTCAATAGTAATAATAGTTTATTAGGGATAACCAAAATTACTGGAACACAAAAACATGGGAGGCAAAAGGAAACAAACAGTAATCCACAAAATAGTGAGGCAGTAATCCACAAAAAGGTAAAGCAATAATCCACAAAAGAATAACGAGGCAAGAGTCCACGGTCCAGGGAAACGCGAGGTTAGTGCAAGGAAAAGAACAAACATTCACACATCTCAATCCAATCTAATACTCCGCGCCGAAGTGAACAAAAGAAGAGTATAAATAATGAACCACAAACAAGACACACCTGAAACTAATAAGGAAACAATAAACGGAAAACCAATGAATGAACAGGGGCGGAGACATGACGTAAACCAAAACAAAAGCACATGGCGAAGTAAACAACACGAGAGTCTGTGAATGAAAGCGTGGAATGCGGAAATGCGCTACCGCACTCTCTTCGAGAGTTGCGCAGAGGGAGCGGCTCTAACAGCAGTATTGCCCAATGATGAAATTTATGTGGTTAAATTATTTTCAAGCAAAATGCCAGATAGAATCTTATAATATTGAGGTCACGAAATATATATACAACTCTGTTCAATACTGTTTCACTAACTTGTGCTCCCCGATGAGGAACTTTAGCTGAGGTAGTTCATTATCATTATGAGAACAAAAGGCAGAAAATTAGAGAGTAATCTTGTGACCTGGAGCCACAGCATTCTCCCTCCATCCAGTCAAAGCATATGCTACTATTGTTCATAAATACCATCCTCCTGCACCATGCTCCCATCTCCTGAGTTCAGTCAGGAATTAATTTGAGTCCTGACCCTGAAGCAAATGAACTGCACATGATGATAAATCTAATACACCGAGCAATTCAGGGTCTGCTCATTCATTACCGTCACTGAGTCGGCTTGGCATACAGGACTCTTCCTCCTTACACCGGAGGGACATATACATGCTTTAGTCTCATGCTATAGTCAACTGGCTGTTTTTCCTCCCCTCACTAATACCAAGCTCAGAGCTGACTGTGCTGGTACTTACAAAAGGTCTTTTATTAATGATGAAAATTTAGTCAATGCAGTAAAAATACATACATTATTCATATACAACATGAATAATGATGTGAAACAATAATAATCTATGCATACATATTCCAATGTATATTATGTAATTAAAAAACACTGTAATCTAGTGCATGAGACTATTAATTGTTTCATTGACAAGTCAATGGCTTAATTAAATATGCACCATTATATTCAAACGAGAAATACTGTTAATCCACTTCTTATATTTATAGGTAAATGAAAAAAAAACCTCCCAGCCCATGTTGCTATCGACACTAATTGGATACAGTCCACTACATAATTATGAACAGAATTCTTCCTTTTTTTTCTTGACAGCTAATTTGAAACACTTGTATTTACAAAACTGGCATTGACTTTAAATGATCCCCAAAGGAAATTTCCATTCAAAGGGACTTAATAAGCAGACATCTTAGTTAAGCCTGGTTAACACTGTACAATACAGTGCCCTGCGAAAGTATTCACCCCCTTGGCATTTTTCCTATTTTGTTGCCTTACAACCTGGAATTAAAATGTATTTTGGGGGGTTTGTATCATTTGATTTACATAACATGCCTACCACTTTGAAGATGCAAAATATTTTTTATTGTGAAACAAACAAGAAATAAGATGAAAAAAACAGAACTTGAGCGTGCATAACTATTCACACTATTATTCTATTATAACTATTATTCTTTCCATTTAATGGTGCTCCGTGGGATGTTCAAAGTTTCAGATATTCTTTTATAACCAAACCCTGATCTGTACGTCTCCACAACTTTGTCCATGACTTGTTTGGAGAGCTCCTTGGTCTTCATGGTGCCGCTTGCTCAGTGGTGTTGCAGACTCTGGGGCATTTCAGAACAGGTGTATATGTATTGAGATCATGTGACACTTAGATTGCACACAGGTGAACTTTATTGAACTAATTATGTGACTTCTGAAGGTAATTGGTTGCACCAGATCTTATTTAGGGGTTTCATAGCAAAGGGGGTGAATACATATGCACACACGTTATTAATTTTTTAGAATTTTTTAAAACAAGTTATTTTTCTCATTTCACTTCACCACTTTGGACTATTTTGTGTATGTCCATTACATGAAACCCAAATAAAAATCCATTTTAATTACAGGTTGTAATGCAACAAAATAGAAAAAATGCCGGTGGGGGGGGGGGGAATACTTTTGCAAGGCACTGTACTCAGCCTAATTTTGCTGTCACAGGCATAATCATACATCGCAAAGGATAATCTTTGGTCGTGGGTTGAGATTGATTTGATTGATTTGAGTGGTTTTAAAATGTATAATGTGACATGCTCACCGATGGCTAATTTTGTGCCGCTGTAACCAAAAACCACAAAATTTGGTCGTCTAAAATCTACCAATAGGAGGATGGCAAATGATTACACAAAACTCACAGGACAGTTACAAACACAGCAGTGATGATGGCGAAACATAAACAAAACATATGGGATTTAAAAGAAGAGCAGTTTGTAGAACTGCAGCAGCAGACAGGACGTCTCTATAATGCCTCATCACAGTTATATTATGACAGGACAAAACGGGACATGGAAAGAAATAGAGGCTTAATTATACTGTAGCTTCCAGGTGTGTAGCTAGCTAATTAGCATGGAAACACTCTGGTCATAGATTTAATTTTCTATTATGACAACATGAAACTATTTTTATGCTTTCCAGTTGAAGAGCTACAAACCAGTGCTGCATCATTGTGCACCCAGTATGGCAGAACATAGCAACTATCTTCATCGTTTAATCTGACATGAAGAACACGTTATCACACAGTCTATTACAGAATTTGTATTAGGATCATCTCGTACAGTGTAACAAGTAATAACTGTATAAGACAGCTAGAACTGCACAGTGTAATAGCGGCTTTAGCAGGCTTCGTTCTGTTTCAATCTGTCTAGTTATGGGGAATATACTTCATATGAAGTGAAATTAATGACCAATTATTCATATGTACACCAAACATACATCAATCTATGGAGCCATATATAAACTTAAATGCTGAAATTCCCAACTTCTGGTTGGGAATTGAATTGGGAAGTCAAATAGACCAGAGCCTCACTTCAGTGGATCATAGAAAGTGTTCTCGCTCAAAGACAATCATTTTTGCTGTTCAAAGACTCCAAAAAAGAAGAAGAAGGAGAAAAGCTCCAAAAAAGAAGAAACACTGGCTAGCATGAGGATTGACAGCATTACTTCCCTCTCCGAAAAGCACACAATGGTCTGAACAGACTTAACATCTGCATTTATTTGGATCAAAGCTGGACTTAAATCAGACCACAGTTCAAGGCCATGGGCAGTGGATTACATCTTTTGAATAAGCCGTTTTTATTTACAAGAGGCAAATAAAATGTTGCAAGCTGAAGTCTAAAATTTGAAAGAACTCAGCAGGAGAAAAAATATATATGGATAATAGGTCTGACAGAGTTGTCTGAGCTTTTCTCTATGTTAATTACGGAGGCGTTTGGGTAACACGTACTCCCATCGCTCCCCAATTGACAAAGCTCATTGCACATTGGCACACAAACTTGGACCCTGAGAAAGACCATGTCCAGTTTTATTGCAACTTCATCAGTTTTGGATTAAGCAGCAGCTGATTTGGAAGACAAATAAATGAGGAAAATTAGAATACTGTTGTCATCAAATGCACATTTATGAGGATTACCCAGTAAGTTTTGGGACAGCAGATTGAATACAGGGACTTTATGGGTATCGTACCGATATAAAATACTGAGATTAGCGCTCACTAACGCTTGGATATGAAGTGGCTCAACATAGTATCTTCTGCTGGTTGTCTGATGTTGCTAAGTAGGCCCACTGCTGATGTAGCTAGCTGAGTTCAGAGTAAGTATTAATATCCTTCTTAACACTAAATGTACAGTACTGTGCAAAAGTTTTAGGCACCCTATTTTTTTTTAGTACAAACTTTGTTATAGAGTTTTTTTTTAAAAATATAACTTCTACATTATCAAGGCAGTACAAAAAACATTTTAGATTCCCAAACATTAGTTTTCTAGCACAAAATTAAATGTTACAGAAAAATGTTTGCATGTCATTAAAGAAAGCAGCATATTATGTAAGAGACACTTTTCAGACAAAAAACACAATGAAGGCTGCTGGGTTTTGCTGCAAAAATAAGAAGCAAGTGCAAAAGTCAAAGTCTCCAGAAGAACTGTGTCTGGTTCTGCAAGATGCTCAATAAAACTTACCATCTAATTTAATTTCCTTATAAAACTGCACAAATTGTACCGGAGACTACTATTTATTTTTATTTTTATTTTTTGTCACACCAAATATTGACTTTGTATTTATTTATTTTTTTTTTTAAATGTAGAAACATTTAATTTCATTATTTTGAAGGCATCTTTACTCTACAGCATTTCTTTGCATGTGCCTAAAACCTTTGCACAGTACTGTAGGTCTGAACGACTGTTATGTAAACTGGAGGAAAAGGAGTCAGGATGCATGCGCTGGGGAAACGTCAGTTTATTAGGAATAGGTTATTCAAAATTAAAGGACCAAAAAAGACGACAAACCATAATCCATCAAACGAGAAATAATAATCCTTCAGGCAAAAGGTAGTAATCCAAAATGAGAATCCTTTATGAGTGAGGCAGTAATCCACAAAACAGTAATGCATATGCAGAAAATAAAACAAAAGGAACAAACACGCGAGGCAAGGAGGTGGTATGGGAACCACGAACAACGAGCTAAGGAATGCGAACTATGAACGGGTATCTATGGTCTGGGAACCATGAACTACGAGCGAGAGAATATAGGAAAGAAATCGGCTTAGCGCAAATACACATACGAAATCTAAACTATTCAACTTTAACTCTAATACTCCGCAAGGAAGCAGAAACAGAGCGAGGTTTAAATGCACAGACACCAATCAGAGACACCTGAAACCAATGATCAAACAATAAACAAGAACCAATGACAGAACGGGGACAGAGACATGACGTAAACCAAAGAACCAATAAACATAGGAGGCGGAGACATGACACAAACCAAAACACAAGCACATGGTAAAACATAGGAGGCGGAGACATGACGTGAACAAAAACAAACACACATGGCAAAGAAAACAAACGTGAGTTCATGAATGATATAGTCCGGAGCTTTTTATGAATAGCGCTGGCATGCGCTCAGTGGAATGCGGAAGTACGCTATTCCGCTAGCCTCCGCTAGCTGCGTAGCAAGAGAGAGGGAACCTAACAACGACAAATGTGTCTTGTAATCCAGTCATTCAGCCAGATTGGGGAGGTGGTCTGGGACATTTGGTGTTTTTAGGAGTGACTGAATAATCAGTCTGTTTAAGAAAATGGCATGAAATTTGGTATGATGCTTCTTTTGAATATTATAACTCATTTTGCAATGATGGTCTTGTCAATGCAAGCACATTGTTATTATATATTTGATATTTTTCACTATATTTTACTTTATAGCCCTGCACACTATGGTCAGCTTCATTATAGCAGTGTTTGTGAGGGACTCATGGAATATGATTAGATTTTCAAAAGCTGAAAAGCACAAAATGCCAGATCACATTATGAATATAGCTTTTATCAACTGATCTGAGTGTCTGATTTAATTAAGAAATGACATCCAACAGCATAATTCAAATACTTCATTTCAATTTAAATTAGTATTGGCTGTTTTTGCCCGTTTTTAACTGATGAATACAGTATATCAGATTTTTTTTTTTTTTTTTTGGAAGATTTGCACCTCAGATACTCAAGAATTGATCATTTTTTCCCCCAACAGTTAGTTACCAAAGATTTAATAAATTTAACACTTTCAGGTAAACATTTCTAAATCTTTTCTTAACCAACAATGAACACTCAAAACCATTTTATCTGCACTGTGACACTCAACAGGGTCGTACTTTGAGCCCCCTATTTCACTCGTTATTAAGCCATTGGCAATTATTTTAGGCTCATTCCAGCAGGCAGACAGTGTGATAAGGGGAGTCATTGAATCCAAAGTGTTATATGCTGATGACCTGTTACTTTATCTTCTGTAAGTTGGACTGGATGAAACCGCCTTCTAAATACTGTATATGTTAAGTAAATGTCAGTGTAAATGTACATTTTAAACCCAGTGGTTTCCCTGCCTATAACTTTTACTTTACTTTGGGCAATTAAGAGTTAGCTTCCCTCAAAAAATAATATAGTACTACAGCTACAATATCAACCACTGTGTGATTATGCCACTGAAAATTGTAAAGGGCAAATTTACATATCATCTACATATGAAATTTACTAGGGTCTGTTGCATTCAGGAGTGTTTCCCAAACTGTTAAGTTGCAATCCTCAGTCTGTGCTTCATTTGAAGGAGCCAAGGCGACACGGCTGGGGTTCAGAATTTTTCTGTCCATTTCAGGTAGCAGATCAGCTTGGGGAGGAAGCCATCAGCTATGCTCCAACCACTTGCAAAAGTAGTATTGGGAACCAAAGTCTTGCTGACCATCTCAGAGCCACAAGCAGGACTCTTTGGAATGTGGGAAAATAAGTGGTAGAGGCAGAAAGACACACAGTAGATGGTGTGGTCAGTATGGCCCAGTGCATCCTGTTCCAGCAGGATGTCTGTCTCCACTACTGCTAATCACAATCAGTAATAAGTTGGCTTGGCATAAGTGAGAAGGTCCACCTGCACCTTGGCAAAAATGTCCAAAATCTGGGACACTACTTTTGTGTGCATACGACACTCTCCCAGGTAGGTGAGCTGCTCTCAGTAAGGCTAACCTTAGATGGGCTCACCTGAGGAGTTTCTGTGCAGGGCAACGGGAGCTGTCTGAAGTCAGACCACCTTGATTATTGATGTACTATCTGACTGTCATGGTATCTGAAGGAACTAGCATGTAACCATGTCTCAGAACCATTAAAAAGAATTTTAGGGCCAGATGGATGGCTCGCAGTTCTAGCTGGTTGATGTGTTCTGATCTCACATCAAGGTACCCCCAGTATCCCTGTACCATCATACTGCCCTGCCACCACTGAGGTTTTGAATTTCCCCTACGGGGATCAATAAAGGTACCTTATCATCTTATATTATCTTATCTTATGTCCATTGTAACTATCTCGCTCTAATGGGGAACTACTCCCAAGAGGACCCTGCTCATAAGGCCTTGTGTCTCCAACAAGATAGAGCATAATCAGATCTAGAATCAGTCAGTACTTCTTTTGAGTGAGAAAGTAAATTTAGTAGAACCCTTTGTTCTGAACTGTGGGGTCTGTGTTTTAGGTTTTTTGGACTTCTGTGTAAAAGGTAATTAACTTCTTGGGTCAGATTGTCTTGTTGTGGTTTGATATGGACAGACCCCTGATCCCTGACAACACTTGGGGCTGATGGCAGAACAGGACCTTGTAATGCTGTCATCTGATGTAGTCACTGCCCAGTGAGTAATGTTTTCATCTTTATATCAACCCACCACCAACCCCTGCCCTTCATTGCTGTGCGCATTCGGCAGACGCCCTTATCCAGAGCAACTTACATCTTAGTTTCATTTAAACATCTGAGCAGTTGAGAGCCTTGCTCAAGGGCCCAACAATGGCAGCTTGGTGGTGCTGGGGTTTGAACAGATGACCTTCCAATCAGTAGCCTAATGTCTTAACCACTGAGCTACCACTGCCCTTTATGGATGGAGGTCAATAGGGCCCACTCCACAGGGTGAATGGGAGGTGCTCAGGGACCTGAGGGTGTCACTTTACGTATCTAAGCCTCACACAAGGTCAACAAGGCATTTGTGGACATTGGCATATGGCACCAGCTTGCAGTAATCTAAAAGCTCTGTGTACCTGGTCCTTTTTTCCATGGCTGTTTTGCAATTCTAAAACCTGCATGCTCCCCTTCTGAGCCTCTATAATTGCAGGTCCAAAGAGCATCCCTGGCACCCAGGACAGGTTTCACAAATTTGATTTACACATGTCCGGTAAGCTGGAATTTACTAACCACATTGGCATTGTGCACCAAACAGGTTGGCGGAGAGCCGCCCCATGTCTTGGCCAAGCTGTGCCACTGCCTGTAATGAGAAATCGATTGGCTAATATTAGCTAATGATAAGTATGCAGATTGGAATGTCTGTTCCAATTCTAGTAGTAGAAAAGCTAACATATTGCTGATGCATGCTACATGCAATGCAATATCAGAAACTTTCACTAACATGTCATTTGTACATCGCCATTCAGGCAGCTTATCTAGCCCAGGCCAACCTGCTCGAGACAAGTCATAAAGAGAGTCACCAATCCTGGGCATGGTTGAGCTGGCAGTCCAAACCTCCTTCAAAGCCCTTGACAAAATCCTTGTACTGTGGTATACTGCATAGCAAATAATGGTGGCATGGGTTGCACGTCACTATCAAATCCAACTTGTGTCACTCGTATTTTGAGGGTGTGTATTTAATATGTAAGTTAATATTAAGATTTAAGATTTAAGATTTTTTCAAGTAATTTTAGCCGATTTCTTTTGGTCTATTAATCATTCAAACTATGTAAATTATTGTTGTATTCTCCTTAACAGAAAAGTCTTTAGCCTTTCTGAGTACTTCTACAACATGTATTTTTACAACCTGAATTACTACAACTGTTACAGAACCGGAAGGAGGGAAGCAGGATGCACTCGCAGGGGAAAAAGGCAGTTTATTAGGAACATTCAAAAATAATCGAACCTTTAAAAGAAATGGGACATATCTTAATCAGGGGAAAAGGAAACGCACCGGCAGAGTCAAAAAAGGAACAGTCTAACAAAAATCCACAAAAAACAAGGCACTACTCCAAAAAACGACAGGGCAGTAATTCCCAAAATGCTAGGCAATAATCCAAACACTCACAAGGCAAAAATCCAGGAGGTCACGAGACAATAATCCAAAGTCGAGGAAACGCGAGGAATACAAAGACATGGAGGAATCTTCCAAGAAGTCACGAGGCAATAATCCAAAGTCACCCATATAATTATTTCTTTTACATTTACATTTAGTCTTCATGAATCACTTTCAGTTACATTTAGTCTTCAAGAATCACTTCTAATACTCCGCGCCGAAGCGGACACAAAACGGGGATTAAATACTACGGGTGATCAAAAGGGAACAAGATGAAACACACAACACCTGGAAACAATAATCAAATAATAAAAGAAGAACCAATGACAGAACATGGGAGGAAACATGCCGTGAACCAAAACCAATGGACCAATAAGGAAGCGGGGACAGAGACATGACGTAAACCAAAAACAAAAGAGCACATGGCAAAGTAAACAAAACCAGAGTACATGAATGAGTCCGGAGGGTTTTTATGAATAGCGCTGGAATGCGCTCAGTGGAATGCGGAAGTGCGTTACTCCGCTAGCCTCTGCTAGCAGCGTAGCGAGAGGGAGATGCTAACAACAACCTAATTTCAGATCTTAATTTCAAAGATTCAGACTGAATATACAGGTGCATCTCAAAAAATTCGAATATCATGGTCCATAATTTAATTCAAAAAGTGGAACTTTCAAATCTTCTAGATTCATTACACATAAAGTGTTTTAATCTTGATGATTACGACTTACAGCTTATGGAAATCAAAAATCCAGTGTCTCAAAATATTAGAATAAAGAATTTATAATACAGCAATGTCGACCTGAGAAGAGCTCGAATCAGCTAATTAACTCAAAACACCTATTTACTCAAAAAACCGTTGCTCAGTGGTTCAAAGTCCTCTTTTCAGATGAAAGTAAATTTTGCATTTCATTTGGAAATCAAGGTCCCAGAGTCTGGAGGAAGAGTGGAGATGCACAGAATCCAAGTTGCCTGAAGTCCAGTGTGAAGTTTCCACAGTCAGTGATGATTTGGAGGGCCATGTCATCTGCTGGTGTTGGTCCACTGTGTTTTCTCAAGTCGAGAGTCAATGCAGCATCTACCAGGAGATTTTAGAGCACTTCATGCTTCCATCTGCTGACAAGCTTTATGGAGATGCTGATTTCCTTTTCCAGCAGGACTTGGCACCTGCCCACAGTGCCAAAACTACTAGTAACTGGTATTACTGTGCTTGATTGGCCAGCCAACTTGCCTGACCTAAATTTTGTCAAGAGGAAAATGAGAGACACCAGACCCAACAATACAGACGAGCTGAAGGTCGCTATCAAAGCAACCTGGGCTTCAAAAACATCTCAGCAGTGCCACAGGCTGATTGCCTCCATGCCATGCCGCATTGATGCAGTAATTCGTGCAAAAGGAGCCCCAACCAAGTATTGAGTGCATAAATTAACATACTTTTCAGAAGGTTGACATTTCTGTATTATAAATTCTTTATTATAATATTTTGAGATACTAGATTTTTGATTTCCATGAGCTGTGCTAAAGAGCAGTAAACTGTAGTAAATGAAACAAAGTCAATATTTGATGTGACAAAAAATAAATAAATAAAAAATTTAAAAAATAGTAGTCTCCGGTACAATTTGTGCAGTTTTATAAGGAGATGAGCTGGTAAGTTTTATTGAGCATCTTGCAGAACCAGCCACAGTTCTTCTGGAGACTTTGACTTATTTTTTATTTTTTTGCAGCAAAACCCAGCAGCCTTCATTGTGTTTTTTGTCTGAAAAGTGGTCTCTTGCGTAATATGCTGCTTTCTTTAATGACATGCAAACATTTTTCTGTAACATTTAATTTTGTGCTAAAAAATTAATGTTTGGGAATCTAAAATGTTCCTTGTACTGACTTGACAATGTAGAAGTCATAAAAAACTCTATAACAAAGTTTGTACTAAAAAAAATAGGGTGCCTACAACTTTTGCACAGTACTGTACATTTAGTGTTATGGCTTGTCTGATCCGATCACCCAAGAAGGATATTAATACCTACTCTGAACTCAGCTAGCTACATCAGCAGTGGGCCTACTTAGCAACATCAGACAACCGGCACAAGATAATATTCTGAGCCACTTTATATCCAAGCGTTAGTGAGCGCTAATCTCAGTATGTATATTTTACATCGGTACGATACCCATAAAGTCCCTGTATTCAATCTACTGTCCCAAAACCTACTGGGTAATCCTCATAAATGTGCATTTGATGACCACAGTATTCTAATTTAAAAAATCTATAACAAAGTTTGTGCTAAAAAAAATAGGGTGCCTAAAACATTTGCACAGTACTGTATATGAAAGTTCCAGTTTCGGAATTAAATTATGGAAAAAAAAAAAAACTTTTCCACGATATTCAAAATTTTTTTAGATGCACATATATTTAAATATACACATACCTAACATCAAATTATACAGTAACTTTTCTTTCAAGCTCCCTGAATGCAGGTTCAGTTTTTTCCCCCTTTTTAAATTCCATAACTGCTTTATTTATTTATTTATCTATCTATCTATCTATCTATCTATCTATCTATCTATCTATCTATATATATATATATATATATATATATATATATATATATATATATATATATGTATGTATGTATGTATGTATGTATGTATGTAAAAATAAATAAACAAATAAATAAAATAACACAAATAAATAAATAAATAAAATGCTTCTGTCTATTTCTTACTACAAGGAGGTCACTCATGTCATTATACGTCAGTGCCTCCCTAAACCTTGTGATACAATGCAGGCCATTGATTGTGCCATTTTTACCTTTATAGATTACAAACTGGAGTATTATATGAGTAATGGCATTAAGACTAATGGAAGCGCTTTAAGCTATGCATTAAAAGCTGGTGCCAATACGTGGATGGGTTGCATATTGCTTTGGCAGGAGCGGTAAAGGACACAGGTAATCAGATTGAGTTTGAAGACTCTTGTCTTACTCAAACATTCCGCCTTTATTCTTTTAAGAAATATAAGCATAAACATTTTATTATGTTTTCTCTCAAAACATATGCAACTAGTAAGATTTTAAACAAATGCAATATATTTGTCATCCATGAAAACATCTAATTGTTATTTGTTTATTTGCTGATTGCTCGCAGTCTTTATTAACTATATTTTTGCCATATAAATAAGAGGTTGTACTCATGTAAAATCTCTCTCAACCAAAGAGCGTTTAACACAAAAGAGACAGATGATTGTAGACATGCACAAGTCAGGAAATATGAAAATGCAAGTCCATAAAAATACAAAAAGCACAAACATTGGAACCTGGAAGCATAGACAATCTATCCTCATGCACACCTCATGCAAGGTGAAAGGTGAAAGAGGCAAAGAAAACCAAAAGCCCACAGCTTTAGAGTGTTACAGATTCTTGTGGATGTTGAGTTCCAACTAAAGTTCAAAATTAAAGACATACTTGAAGCTTGGTCAAACATGATTGATAATGTTAGACATTACGGCAAGAGACTACTCACCAAATATTATCTGTGAAGGTGCTGACAATATTGAAACTAGCGGTTTGCTGGAAAAATTACACTATTAGAGAAAGAGTTTTATGTTTGAAAAAATATTTAAAGCTACAAGATGTTTAAGATAATCAGAGAAAAAATACAGAGAAAATCACTCCTGTTATTCATTAGCCGGTTATCATGAGTTCTCTAGCTCAAAAACTTGGGTTACAAAAGAAATTCTAAAACAAGAATAAATCAGTTGACAATCATATATTATTAACTACTTTTTCACCAAAAATGACACAAATAAATGCATTTCCTGTTTAGCAAGCTAAAACAGTCTTGAATCCATTTTCCTCTTGCAGTATATCATCTTTCATTCTCTCAATTTGTTCACGATGCCCTCTCTCTCTCTTAATTTAAAACTCTATTTTGTTTTATTTTATATGTTTTATATTCCTTTTACTGTATGTGTTATACAGTCGGGCCTGTAAGTTGTTGGACAGTGATACACTTTTCGTAATTTTGCCTGTGTCCATGGGATTCAGACTTCAGGCAGTCATTGACTGAAAAAGGATTTGCATCCAAGTATTAAAAATCCTTATATTTCTGATTATGTTAGTTTGCCCAATTACTTTAAGCCTGTGAAAATGCAGGGACTATGAACAGTTAATGCAATATTTTTGTTAAACCCCTTGAATTAAAGTTGAAAGATCATACTTCACTCACATCTTGATTCATTCGTTTCAAATCCATTGTGGTAATATACAGAGGTAAATTTGTGTCGCCTGTATTTAATTTTCAGTTATGTAATTATGTAGGTATGGAGTAATCTTCTTTAAGATGGTGGGACATTAAGGAGTTTAATAGAATAATAAATAATTTGAGGGGACAACCAGAAGCACAAAACCTTGTTGATGTCACTCCAGCTTAGGTTTCACAACCCTAAGTCCTATCACTATCACTATCACTATCAGTCTTGATTTTAACCTTTCACATTTTCTCTTTTTCCTTTGGATGTTATTGTCACAGATTGTTTGGAGACGGATGCAAGTGCATTGTAATTTATTAAGAGTGAAACACATATGGACAAAGACTAGGACTGCGTGACATAAATGCAAACTAGACAAGTGTAGAATACACATGAACATGGCTTGTACACGGCAGTAGACAATATCTACTTACTTACAATTACTTACAATGTCTACTTACAACAGATACTAGATAAAGAGTGCTATACAAACATGACATACATTAGTACTCATTGTGCATAAATGTGGATCAGGTGTTCGTGATCATGTGACTTGGTGCATGACATGAACATGTGGTGTGCAGTGGCTGATGGGTGCTGTAGTCCTGCGCCATTATCAGCACTAATCACCCGTTAGTATATGTAGTTCCTACCATTTGAACTTAAGAATGTCGGGGCCCAGATTAATAAAGTATGCATCAAATGTTAGAAAACAAGGACAACTAAGGGCGTTATAAAGCGAACCATAAATGGACCAGATTTGATAATGTGGAGCTGATGGCACAGTTCTACAACGTCAACAGCCTAATGAGGGAGGGTACATGAGGGAATTATAGATTAAAAAACAAACAAAAAAAAAACTTTAATTCACTGACAACTAGTCACCCTATGTGCAAATGTAATCAAAATAACCTCCTACTCTACCAGCCTGAATTTGATGACAAACAGTGCGAATGTCATGGTAAAAACTAATAAATATGAAATTCTCTAAATAATGTAAACCTCTTGTCATCCTTGAAAAACAACAACATGAATTGCAGTACGATACAGTAGTGCTGACATTGACAAACCTTGTTAGACATTACAGGAAGTGGCTCAAATGTTATTTTTTTCCAGGAGAGGCTTATGGAAATGACCCTAGTGCTGCCAATAGTTTTGATACTAGTGGGTTTTTTTTTTTTTAATGAAAAATATACACTTTTTATAAGCACTTGTTGTAGAGGCATGCTATTGATTAGTAGGTCACATGTCCTTTTCAGTGTTCTCTACCTGTATATTTTTTTGTTCTGCATTTTAAGCTCCATTTTAAACTCAAAACTCCCAATCCTTGGTTTCTTTTTGGTTTCAGCGGGTGACTACAGAACAGAATGCCTCCTGTAGTGTCTTTATACTGAAGAAAAAGTGCAAAACCTCTTTTCCCTTAGGATATAAAATAATTAAAAATACATCGGGTTAAAATAAAACTATACAGCACTCCCATATGTTTAAGGTCAATCTGTTTTACATATTAGCTTTTACTCATTTCATGAAATGTGTCAATAATTCTGCAGTTGATTTTATGTAATGCTGCAATATAATGATATACCTTAAGGAAAGAAAAAAGAAAGAAAGAAAGAAAGAAAGAAAGAAAGAAAGAAAGAAAATTGAATTTGCAAGATAAAAGAGTATATTAAAGGCAAAAGGAGTAAAAATGTGTTCTTTAATCATAGTAATTTCCACCTATTGGAAATGAGTGAATAAAATTGCATAGTGCTGTTGTTCAGTGGAAATTAGTAGCTTGGTGACTGACCTGTTGAGAAGGAACTTTGAGTTCAACAATGCAATATTGCTTTGAAGGGTGACTTTCATTTATATTAGGTCTGACAAATTGGAAAGCACTTGACAGACTCCCTTGATCTTCATTGACTTTCATCAAAGGTTGTGGACTGCAGGAGAAGATTGGAGGATTACTTCTGAGTGTTTGCAGGCTTTGGTCTTAAATTAGTCATGGCTTAAGAGGCAAAGATTCCTTCCCTGATTTCAGTTGTTCCTCATCCATTGAACTCTATTCCTTTAACAATACAGAGCACAAAGCTGTGTTCTTTTAAGAAAGATGCAATATCATACACTTGGCACCACATGCATGCATGCAAAGGAGAAGAAGAAGATCTCAATGGAAAAAAAGTGACATGGACAATAATGACTGATTGACTGGGTAGAGAGAAAGGAATCCTAGCTTTTGGTCTAAGCTTGTGTAATGACATTATCAAAAAGTAGGTCACCAATTACGGTGTCGGCTGTGAGAAAATTAAAGTCCAATATTTAGAAGATTTTTTTTTTTTCTGTCTGAGCTGGTGCGGAGGAATCTGTATTAGAGAGTTCATATCTTTGATGTGCAAAATAATTAAATGTTCAATGCCCTTTATTCTCCTTTGTGCATTTTCCAGAAGAAAAAAAATATATTGATAAAAGTTAACGCTGTGGTGCAGAATGAGTGATGTTGTTTTCAAACTGAGCAAAAATACATTATTGATCAGACAGCCCCAGTTGCTTTTACCGTCATTTCTCTTCCCTTCTGTACTGGTCACAAATTACTCTTATTTCCAGAGTCGCTTAACTGTAGCCTTTACAAAGATAGCACAATAACTATCAGCAATAGATCATACTTACACAACTCAGTCCACAACCAATCCCTCAGTGGAGAAAGCCATTTGAGTACAATGTGTGGAACTGTATCCATTATCATCCTTATCAAGTGGGAAAAATTTGGGTGTTTCCACTAAACACTGCTTGTTCCAGATAATTATAATACTGTATACAAAACCGCACATCACAGTCCATTAAAAAAACATAAATGCCCCATAAATACTCATTAATATCTTTGAGACATGTTCAAAATTGTAATTAAGTATTTAACCACCCCAAGGTATAATTATGCTCTTCATATAACCACTGTAGGTGATGTAATTAGAACTATTTAATTAAAGCATGTCAATAATTAGAGACACAATTAGCAAGTGTTAACATAAACAGATGCCCCCTTTTCTCCCTCTCATTTATAATGGAGGAACCTTTCACGGAGCACCAAGTCAGGGTACATAATTACGCATTCGGACCTGTACTATCAATCAGTGCTGCATAGTCAGAGGAGATTCTTGTGAATGGATGATATCACTGGCATGTTAAGCTTGTTGATTGTGGGTGAGGATGCAATGTGCATACAGGACTGCAATTACAATTTGTTTCCAGGGTGGTAATAGTACTGAGTACTAGTGAAAGTATTCAAGTATTAAAATGTTTTTAATGAATTAAATTAAATAGGGGGGGGGGGGGTATTGGGGGCATGGTGGCTTAGTGTTTAGTATGTTTGCCTCGCACCTCCAGGGCTGGGGGTTCGATTAGCACCTCCACCCTGTGTGCATGGAGTTTGCATGTTCTCCCCATGCTTTGGAGGTTTCCTCTGGGTACACCGGTTTCCTCCCCCAGTCCAAAGGCCAATTGGCATTTTCAAATTGTCCGTAGTGTGTGAATGGGTGTGTATGTGTGTGTGCGATTGTGGCCTGCGATGGGCTGGCCCCCCGTCCAGGGTGTCCCCCGCCTCGTGCCCAGAGTTCCCTGGTAAAGGCTCTGTGAACCTGCGACCATGTGTAGGATATGCGGTACAGCAAACGGATGGATGGATGCAAATGAAATAATGTCATGTTTTCATGGGTAACTTTTACTACTTATCAAAAATGGATTATTATTAGAATATTAGTTTCATTTTAAAGTCACTGTGCTGTTTTGCCTGAAAACATTATTCAGTCTCTGTAAATTTGCTGGTGAGTAATGGTTTCAACACAGTTTGTTCTCCTGTTAGTTGGTCATGCATAATATGCACTATATGTCCAAACGTTTGTGGACACCTGGCCATCACACCTATATGTGATTCTTCCCCAAACTGTTGCTACAAAGTTGGAAGCACACAATTGTATAGGATGTATTTGTATGCTGTAGCATTGCAATTTACCTTCACTGGAACTACGTGGCTCAAACACGTTCCTTCATGACAATACCCCTGTGCACAAAGTAAGCTCCATGAAGACATGGTTTGCCAAGTTTGATAAGAACTTAAGGAAGAACTTGAGTGTCCTGCACAGAGCCCTGACCTCAACCCCACTGAACACTTTTGGGATGAACCGAAATGCTGACTGCGCCCCAGGCCTCCTCACACAACATCAGTGCCTGACCTCACGAATAACTCTTATTTCTGAAAGTCCCCACAGCCACACTCCAAAATCTAGTGGAAAGCCTTCCCAAAAGAGTGGAGGTTATTATAACAGCAAAATGGAACTAAATCTGGAATTGGACATTCAAAAAGCACATATGGGTGAGATGGTCAGATGTCCACAAACCTTTGGCTATATAGTGTACATGTCTAACACTATGTAGTTTGATCAATAAGAAGTAAAATATCCTGTAAATAACAAATATTTACCATTAACTAGAATTTGATTTGATGCTTTCAATTACATTAGCTGCTGGAATCAATGCTAGTTTACCCTGGCATTATCAAGAGAACCAGGCCAGTTAATGTTAGCAAATTAGTTAAACTACACAAACATTTATATATAAGGCTTATCTTAAAAGCCTACAGCTGTCATTTTGATGTCAGGTTGACACCCAAGTCAAGAGATTTTGGTTGATAGAAGGTGGTTTTAATGATACTTTCTGGGCTAGAACATCATGACAGTTGACTTTGTAGCTCAGTGAACATCTGAGTCACATAATGGTGATGATTTTACATGTCAAATACCAAACCACACTCACTTAAATTTAGGATCAGAGCATAAACACAACTCTGTCATTACTTTGTCATCAGTGACACTGCCATATGCATTCCTTAAAATACTTTGCAACACAAGCTATAGTCATAAATCAGTATACCATAACATATTCATTGTAGGCATTTAACAACCTCTAATAATGTGCTATAAATTATTCATTGATAACTGTACAGTATAATCATGTTGTAACACAAGTGTCACTACATCATAATACCATGTGATGTTCTGCACAGCGTTAATAGCTAATAATGACCTGTGGGTAATTATAAAGTAACTGTAACATTTACTAACAATTATAAAATCATTATAAATATTTAAAATGTCCTCATTTAGTGCTTCTACAAATGACAAGGAAGTTAAACAAAGTAAGTCCAACATTGTGTGTCCTTGTCATTTTTAGGATATTTTAGAACAAAACTCCCATATATATAATATATAATATATTATTATTATTATTATTGTTTTAATGTGCCTTTATTAATTTGACATTTTCAAACTTCAGTAGTTCAAGTTCAAGTGGCTTTATTGTCATTTCAACCATATACAGCTGGTACAGTACACAGTGAAACGAAACAATGTTCCTCCAGCACCATGGTGCTACATAAATCAACACACTAAACCACGAGACGACACAGAACTAAATAAACATATATAGACACAATAATGTGCCTATATGTGTTTTTGTAATTAACTGGAATTAAGGGTTTCCGTATTACAGGACATTTTATATTTTATGAGGTTAATAGTGGCTTACAACTTATAATTAAGCAATATTGCAGAAGCATGAGTGTGGTTATACTGAATATCAGCACGACTGTAATTCACCGTAGGCACGAGCCTGCAGAGTGAGTAGGTTAAACAGACTATAATAATAAGATATTCAGTATAATCGCAATATTGTGATATTGCTTGTATTGCTTTTTATTGCTTTTCTTCCTTTTCACCTTAAATGATGAGCTTTCATATTTTAAGCCAAAAGTTATATTCCTGAAAAGTATTG
Organism: Cranoglanis bouderius; assembly: GCA_023630585.1. Lineage (NCBI taxonomy): Eukaryota > Metazoa > Chordata > Actinopteri > Siluriformes > Cranoglanididae > Cranoglanis > Cranoglanis bouderius. The sequence goes on along the minus strand of CM042550.1, from coordinate 5,734,011 downwards.
TTAGCCATGTCCACTGATGATTTCGCAAACACTACTGTAGTAACAGTTTCGAACTAGGAAGTGGAATTTTACGTGGTGAACACAGACAAGTGGAGTGATACACAGTGAAACTATAGTAAATATAGGCATTCATGGAATGCTGCTCAACTAATCAAATTAGTGGACCAGAACTAACTGTTGTATAATGAGGAATAATTTAAGATATCTTTCACTTTACTTGAAGTACTCAGCAATGACATTTTACATGCTTTATCATTTTTCACAGCTCATTATCATTATGTTCAGTACATGAATGAATGGTGACACTTGCGTTACATCATGATTACAAGTTTATCTATAAATTAATCATAGCACATTAATAGTGCTTTAGCACTGTTAGAGCTTTTAAAATGCTTACAAATAATAATGTCCCACTTAAACAAAGCACAGTTATAATGATTTATGAATATGGGCATCATAGAAAGTTACAAAAGCTTATAAATAGTTAAATTACACCCACTTTCATTATATACTATATACAGTGGGTATAGAAAAGAATCACCCCCCTTTAAAATAGTCACATTTTGTTGCTTTTCAGCCTGAAATGAAGACGGACACAGTTTTTGTTTTATCCAGCTGTATTTACTCAGTGCAACTTATAACATCCAAGTGAAAGATATAACTCCAACATGTCAGAAAATAATAAAAAATAAAAATTAAAAAAACAGAATCACTGAGTTGGAAAAAGGATCACCCCCTTGCTTTAATTTGCCTTAATTTTGTAATTACAGCCTTTAGTCTGTTGGGATATGTCTCTACTAACTTTGCACATCTAGACTTTGCAATATTTGCCCACTCTTCTTTGCAGAACTGCTCAAGTTCAGTTAAATTTTATGGTGACCGTTTGTGGACTGCAGTCTTCAAGTCATTCCACAGATTTTCAGTGGGGTTTAAGTCTGGGCTCTGACTACGCCATGCAAGGACATTCACCTTTTTCTCCTTCAACCACTGTGTGGTCAGTTTTGCTGTGTGCTTTGGGTCACTGTCATGTTGGAAGGTAAACCTTCTTCCCAGTGACAACTTTCTGGCAGAAGGCAATAGATTTTCAAGAATTTGACGGTATTTTGCCCCATTCATTTTCCTTCTATCCTGACAAGTGCTCCAGTCCCTGCTGCAGAGAAACACCCCCATAACAGGATATTACCACCTCCATGCTTTACTGTAGGCGTGGTGTTATTTGGATGGTGAGCTGTATTGGATTTCCGCCAGACATATCGTTTGGTGTTGAGGCCAAATAATTCATCTGACCATAACACCTTTTTCCATGTGGCCTCAGAATCTTCAAGGTGCTTTAGGCAAAGCTCAGTCATGGGTGGCTTTTTTCTTGCAACCCTCCCATACAAGCCACATTTGTGGAGAATTTGTGATATTGTTGTCACATGCACACAATGACCACTCTTTGTCATAAATTCCTGCAAGAGTTGCTGTAGGCCTCTTGGTAGCCTTTCTGACCAGTTTCCTCCTGGCTCTTTCATCCAGTTTGGAGCGACGTCCTGATCCAGGGAAGGTCTGTACCAAATACATTTAGGTGTTGTACCAAATACCTTCCACTTCTTAATAATAGATTTCACTGTGCTTCTAGGCATTCTAGCCTTTGAATTTTTTTTGTAGCCATCTCCTGACTTGTTCCTGTCCACAACTTTATCCCGGAGATCTTTTGACAGTTCCTTGCCACCCATAGTTGACTGTTTGCTTCAGTTGCACTACCAAGGAATGAAAAATGCTCCAGGAAAGCTCTTTTCATGCTGAGCTAATCCAAATGACCACAGCTGATCACAGTTGAAAGCCAAATGGCTTTGTGTGCCATTGAGAAGGTGATTATTGAGTTTACAAGTCATTTTTAGGAGGGGGGTGATCCTTTTTCCAACTCAGTGATTCTGTTTTTTTTTTTTTTTTTTGTAAATTTATTTTTTTCTGACATGTTGGTGTTATATCTTTCAATTGGATGTTATAAGTTGCATTGAGTAAATACAGCTGGATAAAACAAAAAACTGTGTCTGTCTTCATTTCAGGCTGATTTTTTTCATTTCAGTGTGATTCTTTTCTATACCCGCTGTATACAGTACTGTGCAAAAGTTTTAGGCACATGTAAAGGAATGCTGTAGAGCAAAGATGCTTTCAAAATAATTAAATTAAATGTTACTACATTTGAAAAAAATTTTTAAAAAAGAAAAGGGCAGTAAACAGTAGTAAATGAAAAATAAAAATAAAAATGAAAATAGTAGTCTCCGGTACAATTTGTGCAGTTTTATAAGGAAATTAGCTGTTAAGTTTTATTGAGCATCTTGCAGAACCAGCCACAGTTCTTCTGGAGACTTCTTATTTTCGCAGCAAAAACCCAGCAGCCTTCACTGTGTTTTTTGTCTGAAAAGTGGCTGCTTTCTTTAATGACATACAAACATTTTTCTGTGACATTTAATTTTGTGCTAGAAAACTAATGTTTGGGAATCTAAAATATTTTTGGTACTGACCTGATAATGTAGAAGTCATAAAATAAAAAATCTATAACAAAGTTTGTACTAAAAAAAGTAGGGTGCCTAAAACTTTTGCACAGTACTGTATATACAGTGCCCTCCACTAATATTGGCACCCTTGGTAAATATGAGCAAAGAAGGCTGTGAAAAATTGTCTTTATTGTTTAACCTTTTGATCTTTTGTTAAAAAATTCACAAAAATACTCTGCTCTCATGGATATCAAACAATTGCAAACACAACGCAGGTTTATCCAAAAAAAATCTTTGTTAAATATATGTGTGCAACAATTATTGGCACCCCCATAAATTCATATGAGAGAAATATATTTGAAGTATATTCCCATTGATATTTTACATTTTACATTCACCTGGGTGACTAGGAACAGGAAATTGTTCATCCATGACTTCCTGTTTCATATGAGGTACCACAGGCCAAATTCCCTTAGTCATCCATAACAATGGGTAAGACCAAGGAATATAGCTGTGATGTGTGGTAAAAGGTTGTTGAGCTTCACAAAATGGGAAGTGGCTATAAGAAAATAGCACAAGCATTGAAAATGCCCATTTCCACCATCAGGGCAATAATTAAGATGTTCCAGTCAACTGGAAATGTTATGAATCAATCTGGAATTGGACGTTTGTCTATATTGTTTCAAAGCACTGTGAAGAGGATGGTTCGGGTGGCCAAAAAAAGATCACAGCTGGAGAATTGCAGAAGTTAGTTGCGTCTTGGGGTCAGAAAGTCTCCAAAACTACAATCCGAAGTCACCTACATCACCACGAGTTGTTTGGAAGGGTTTCAAGAAAAAGGCCTTTACTCTCATCCAAAAACAACTCAAGCGTCTTCAGTTTGCCAGACACTACTGGAACTTCAAATGGGATCGGGTTCTATGGTCCGATGAAACCAAAATAGAGCTTTTTGGCAATAAACACCAGAGGTGGTTTTGGCGCACTCAGAGGGGTAGCCATATGGAAAAGTACCTCATGCCCACGGTTAAATATAGTACTCAGAGGAAACCCCTGAAGCATGGGGAGAACATGAAACTCTGCACACACAGGGCAGAGGCAGGAATCGAACCCTGGAGGTGTGAGGCAAACGCACATTAGTGAACCTTCCCAGAAGTGGCCGACCATCCCAAATTCCTCCAAGAGCACAGCAATTACTCATCTAGCAAGTCACAAAAGAGCCAAGGACAACACCAAAGGAGCTACAGGCCTCTCTTGCATCAATAAAGGTTACTGTTCATGTGGTTGAGGCACCTGTTAAAGGGTTAACTGATGTTAACATTCCCAAAGTACTTCTTTTAAGGGTGTGATGATTCACCAGCTACAATCCCTATCATTATTCTCATTCACAACAAGAGAACTCTAGTCAAATGACTGTTCATTTTTTCAAGTTAAGTGACACACAATGTATCTATCCACTGATTTAATTGAAGACTTGACAGTTAGCCATTAACATCATAGCAACAAAATGTTGGAGAATCAAAATATGATTGCTGAGCACCTGTCTGTGCAGGTGAATGTCACCTTTTTATATCCTGTCCTTCAAAGCAATGCCTATCCCAGGGCTAAACACAGCTTCAGGGCTTCACAGCATCTGGACTGATCCTGGATTGGCAAAATCTATCGTGTTCTGTTGCAGCATGGCTGGACAAACCTGACACCAGCATCCACCCCTCACGACACCCCAGCCAGACACCCCCCCCCCCCCCCCCCCCCCAATACATTTTCACTATATGTCAATTAAGAATGATATACACAACATTTCTGAAAATTACTAGACTGAAGTGATCCAGATAGGCAGATGTTATCCACGCACATGATGGAGGTGATGTGACAGGAACTAAAATCACCTTTTGTTTCTGTTTTCTTTTTTCTAGATGATTTTTTTATTCATTCAAGAAATTGCGTGACAAAAAAAAAATATTTGTAATGTCATTCCACTTTTAGTAAAAATGTAAAATGAGCCATTTTGATCCAAAAAGTGTGCAATGATTAACATGGCTGAATAATCTCTGGCTAACTGCGCTAGAGACCTTTGGGATTGCACCACTGCGGCACACAGCTGGCTGGATCACTGGAGACCGCAAGCAAGTCCAGCAGTGCCATCTCCACAAATAACACCCGTCAAAGTGACATGTCTACTCAGCGAGCTGGAAGAGAGGAGGCCCTCTCAGGCTACACAGAAAAATAAATAAATATAAAATAACCAAAAAAGGAAACAGATGCCATAACTACACCATTATATAAGACTGAATGTGACAAATAGATATTTAGTATTTTCAGATATACTTATATTTTCAAAATATACTTGAAAGTGCATCTAATAAATCTACATCTAAAAACCATCCTACAAAAATGAGCAAACACACAGCATTTCACATTTAGACTGGCTGTAGCTATGACATTTCACCAATTTTAGCAGGATCCAAAAGTCCACTAATTTCAATAAAGTGGACAAGTGCTGCTTGTATTTCATCAGTTATATAAACATTTAAAAAAATATATCTACATTTCTCAAAACAAGATTTTGTAATAAAAAAAAGGCACTGAAAACTGTAGCATTGGTGATATGAAGCTTTGAGGGCCAATTCAGTTAATATCAGTTGCTAGCTAGTTACTAAGAGATAAGTTAAGGAATAAAACACTTTGGGATGCGCTGTTATCGGAAAATAATATAAAATGTGAAAATAATGGTGTGATGTTGCCATTACCACTGCAGAGTTGATTATTTTACTATAGCAACACATCATACATTTCATCTATTAAATATTATGGAATGTCCGCAAAACAAGTTAGTTCATCTGATTACTTATGCTAAAGCAGCTATAAGCAGTTGTTCCCTCATCAGCTTCTTTATTATAGTGAATAAGATAAAAAAAAAAAAAAATGTTATTGAGAAACCACAAAACCTAAACTCCTGGCACCAACACTGCAGACTCCTTACATCAGTGTAAAATAAATTACATCCAGATAGTATGAAGACTTCATATGAAGACTTCTCAAATGGCTAAACTGAATTTCTTTCAGTTTGAAACTATTCATTATCAAAATAATAAATAGCAACTTAATATGATTCTGTTTGTCTTTCATATATAATAACAAATAAATGATAAAAAAATAAATAAATAAATAAATAAACAAACAGTCATTCACAGTGGACTCACATATTTGGACTCTACTGACCAGACCTTATATTTCTTATATTATCAACAGAGCAAATCCGTTATTGATAGTGCAGCCAGGAAAAGAAATGCCTAGCACTTCACTTATGTCGCCTACAGCTTGAACAAATCCATGTGCCAAAATGTGTTTATTATATATCTGGCTGCAGATTTATTTGAATGCATTCTGACTATAATATATAGTATTTAGTAGGTTGATTACTTGCTTCTCTCATGAGCTTTTGACTGATGTTGCAAATGACCAGCCATGTTTATAAAACAATAATTCGTAGCTAATATTAAAAAAGAAAATGTATTGTAAAAAATATATTTTTTAAGGATGTAATTAACTAAACTACAGTACTGTGCAAAAGTTTTAGGCAAATGCAAAGAAATGCTGTAGGGCAAAGATGCCTTCAAAAATAATGAAATTAAATGTTTCTACATTAAAAAAACAACAACGTAAAGAGCAGTAAACAGTTGTAAATGAAACAAAGTCAATATTTGGTGTGACAAAAAAATAAATAGTAGTCTCTGGTACAATTTGTGCAGTTTTATAAGGAAATTGGCTGGTAAGTTTTATTGAGCATCTTGCAGAACCAGCCACAGTTCTTCTGGAGACTTTGACTTTTGCACTTGCTTCTTATTTTTGCAGCAAAACCCAGCAGCCTTCATTGTGTTTTTTGTCAGAAATATGCTGCTTTCTTTAATGACATACAAATATTTTCTGTATCATTTAATTTTGTGCTAGAAAACTAATGTTGGGGAACCTAAAATGTTTTTTGTACTGATTTGATAATGTAGAAGTCATAAAATGAAAAATCTATAACAAAGTTTGTACTAAAAAAAAATAGGGTGCCTAAAACCTTTGCACTGTACTGTACATCTTGCTCTGAAAAAGCTCATTGTGTCACAGTGTTCAAAAGTGTGTATAGCCACAGCTTTTAAAATTCAGAATGTGCACAAAATATATGAAATACTCCAGAAACCAGGGGTGGAGTATCTGGAGTATCTGAGACTAGTTACATGCAGTCTATGGACTCATTGGCCTGTTCCATCAATTTCTCTTTGTTTTATTTCTTGGTTTAATGTACTAATGATGTTCTCTGTGCTTGTGATTCTTGTTTTAGTCTTGCTATATCCCCTAGTTTCCTCATTCCATGTATTTTGCCTTTCCACATTCTTGGACTCATGCACGTGGATCGCCGGACTACTGCGATTATGCAAGGGTGAATTATGAATAAATTTACAATGCAGGCTGGCAAGGCCTCCCTTACATTAGGTCTCCATGTTGTTGTGCAATAGACTTTGCCTCTGGATATGCTCGTACTGAGGGAGAAAATTCTGAGAAAGTGTGAGTATATACTAAAGCATGGTTCAAAATAATTGTGTATTATATCAGTGCTGCTTTTAGCTCCACAAGCTGTTGATATTGCCATTTAAACATTTGCATATTAATTTTGGATCTGAGCTGATGACTTCTTCCATATGGTATAATACTCAGAAATATATTCTGGTAATTAAATATATCACTGCTATTGTTGATTAAACGGGTCTATATTATATAGAGATTGATTCAGACATAATGGGCAGTGTTATTCAAGACTAAAAATCTCTCGTGGAAAAAAAGGCTTCATTATGTTTTCTTCAAGATCTATTTTCCATATGTAGATGAATTGGGAAGGAATAATGGAAATATCATTGTCCATATAGAAAGGTAAGTAAGAATAGTGCTAATTATATTCCTCTCTCTCTTCCCACCCTCTCTCTCTCTCTCTCTCTCTCTCTCTCTCTCTCTCTCTCTCACACACACACACACACACACATCCATGCCACCTGTGTCCAATTTCAAATGGCAGCGATGATTAATCTTCATTCCATGCAGCCATATCAAAGGAGTCTGAGGTGATATAGCAGAGGATTAGCCATGGCCATGTGAGATCGCTTTAATACAGGGAATCCTTAAGGTAAATGATGTTCTTTAGAGTGCAACGTTGGTCCCTGAGAAGAGAGTTACATAGAAGATCTATGAAATAAAACAAATTTAGTCAGGTCTGTCCTTATTGACTTTTAATGACGATTGGACAAAATAATACTTGGTTGCAATAGATTAATTACTGAGATGACCATCATGCATGTTCACAAACCAAAAAAAAAAAAATCTCAAGAGGTATTAGCCAGCATCTCTTGCTTTTCTTTTATTCTCCTCCCTCTCTCTTCTCTAAACCCATTCCCCTGACAGCTCCTGCCATTTGCAGAACCGAAGGTTCCCTATGAGCTGTGGGAGTGGCCGGTCTGTTGATGTGATCCGTCGCTCAGTATGTTTACTACGGATTCTGCTCTAACCTCAGATCAGACGTCTCTGTCTGGAAGACTCACACTCAAGATGGCGTTACGCTGCAGCCTGATGAAAACAGCTCAAGGTCGTCAGGATTCACTCTGTTGTTTCGACAGGTGTGGAAAAAGGCTTTCAGAATTCAGGCAGCTTTAATCTCGCAATGCCTAAAATGACAGCAGAAGTTGTTTTTTTGTTGTTGTTTTTTTATCGTCAAACAACATTTAAACAGCGTGCATGCACATTCTTTAATACCAGTGTGAACAGATTATAGGAATCATGACTTCATCTGTTACTTTAAATAGACACGAGCCATATACAGCTAGCGATTATGTATGTTTTCTTATTCTCCACACAGATGTACTACTAAATGAGCAGCTTATATAGCCACAGAAATTATTGGCCAAGTGATGAATAAATGATGACTGTTCACCAGACACCATGATTCTTCCACTCCTTCTTCTTCTCATTTCTCCCCCTCCGTCTTACTGCATTTCCCTCCCTCTGTGACAGTTTGTTGTTTGCTGAGGCCAACACCTACATGGCTCTGACTGTGCGTTAAGCCTTTTTTTATGGTGGTGAAACTGGCACAACACAGCAGCCTTCTCATCAGAAACGCAGGCGGCCGCTCCAGATAAGTCATGCTCCTCACTGATTATGTCACAAACAGTGTCTCGCTGAGATCATCTGCCTCCTCTCTTCCTCTCCCGAGAGACTAGCTGAGCATTTTTTTTTTTTTTTTTTACAGCTGTGCTTTTTACAGACTTTAATTGCTTGACAATAACAAAGGGCAGTGTGGACAGCTGCGGCAGGCTCACTGGGATGACACTCATATACAGTACAGAGTGGCAGAAAAGCTGTACCCCTTAATAAAAGCTCAGGAAGGAAAGCGTGTTTTCTCATCTCGTCGCTTTTAAAAAGCTTGCTTTAAACCAACATTTAAAAGAGATTAAATTGATGTTGCACTTTAGGACATTAACACCAGAAGCCTTCATCCAAAATGCTGAAACAGCTCATTTGTTTGGGCAGTCCATTAAGCTAAAAGGACGCAGGAGGTGTCCTTTTCTCCTTCCTCTATCAGAGACATACTTCCACTGATCGTATACTTCAACAGATGTCAAAAAGGATATCACTGGCACTGTATAAAACAGCACACCATATTCACTGCAGTGAAGTAAGGAAAGCAAGTCAGACTTCAAAGTGGAAGCTAGGGAACTCTAAATCACAATCTGTCTCCACTTTGGGATCTTCAGGACAACCAGAGTTCAGCCAACTCAAACAGCCCTGTGCCTAATATTTATTCACTGGAGAACATTAAATAGCCAGAGCTCATTATTCACCCAGATAAAGAGTTCCTTTCTTGCTATCCTTTATCAGTTGTTCATGGCTATTACTTATACATGCACGGCACACATTCTCACCAATCACACAGAGAGTTGCATGTTAGAACACAACTGGGCATGCTGTTATAGGATAACATATTGGTTTATTCCTCTTATAGCTCCCCAGATATCTGCCAACAATTAAATATTGAAAAAATGTACTAATGAACAGCACATCACAATTTTTATAGTTACATTTAATGCTGTGGAACATCTATGAAACAAGTTATTTCTTGTTACCACTTAGTTATAACACCTATAAACAGTGTTTTCCTCACCAGACTCTCCTTGTTCTCTCCACTGAAGTTATCAAGAAACCAGAAAGTCCTGTATTGTAAAAAATAAATAAATACTGACTGTTACAAAGTGCTGACATGGAGAATCCTTGCATAAATGTTGAATAAACATCTCCTTTTCACCATATCAATGATGATATGTTTTACTTAAATGTAATTTGTAGCCTAGAATTGTGGGGAGTATCTGCCATACAAGTCCCTGTTAGTACAGAAAGACAACATATTTAAAACGAGTGTTGATAAGTTTATTATAGCTTACACTCTTTGCTCTCTGTTCCCTTGTTAACATTTTTCCTCTTTGTTCCTTTATTAACACCTTTTCCTCTTTGTTCATTTGTTAACTCTTCCACCACCGCAAGAAACCAGTTTCAACCAGGTATGGACAGATAAAGCCCCTCACCATTTGCTCGCATTCCTATACTTCCTGAATACCATATACGGAGATGTTCCTCTCTTACATTGATATGCTTCCTGTTTTATGCAAATATTCCCTCCCGCCTAGCCAGTCAATAGTTAACCCATTGTCTCTGTTGTGTGTCAAGCATAATATATACTCTGTTTTTCTTTGAATAAAGAGAGATCTTGCCATTTGCCATTTTGTGTGTCTGTGTGTCATTTGGCAACTCTCCCAAGCGCTTGGTGCGGGAAGTGTGTGGCGGGGCGAGGGAGCCTTCTTTTCTCGTGTACTTTCTCCTTCTATTTTCTTAAAAATCGCAACCAGAAGAACACATTCCTGGCAAGTATTTTACTATAAACCTGTGATTTTTTATTACACTAACCTCACATTCATGGAAAGTTCCAATCAGCCAATCATGTGGAGTGACAGCAGCATAATGCATAAAATCATACAGACACAGGTCATCTTCTTCAGTTAATGTTCACATCAAACATCAGAATGGGGCAAATGTGATCTCAGTGACTGGTTCGAATATTTCAGAAATTGCTGATCTCCTGGGATTTTCATGGAGTCTCTAGAGTTTCAACAGAATGGTGCGGAAAAAAAAACAAAAAACATCCAATGAGCGGCAGTTCTGTGTGCGGAAATGTCTTGTTGATGACAATGACCAAAGTGATTTAAGCTGACAGGAAAGCTTAAGTAACTCAAATAACCACTCTTTACAACCGTGGTGAGCAGAAAAGCATTCCAGAATACACAACACATCAAAACTTGTGGCAGACGGGCCACACCAGCAGAAGACCAGATCAGGCAACACTCCTGTCAGCCAAGCTCAGAAATCTGAGGCTACAGTGGACACAGGCTCATCGAAACTAGTTTGGCAAAGCATCGCCTTTTTTAAATCTTCAACTGTCCAGAACATTATTCAACACCTTTTGATCAGTCAGAATCAAGAATTCGACAGCACCATAGTTTAATAATTAATAACTAATAGGTGTGGATATAAATTGCCCATACAGCAGATATATGGCAATATAGGATCATATTAGTGCTTTATTTAGTGTTTTGATCTTCTTCTACCCCAACTGTTACCTTCTTAATAACTACTCTTTCTGGATATTTATGAACTCTAATCAGTATAACCGGTATGATCTGATCTGATGCACCTGTATATTACAGCACAGCGAAATTATTTTCTTCGCATATGCCAGCTTGTTAGGAAGTTGGGGTCTGAGCTCAAGGTCAGCCATGATACAGCACCATGATACAGATATATAATTATATGTACATAGCAACTCATAGCAGTTTCCTAGACTTATTCTTCAAAAGCCATATAGTCTTGAACACAGTTTATAGAAGGCAAATGTTCTGTCAAGAATGATGATCAGCTTTGTATGCCTGTGGCCTGGCTCCATGAACCCGCAGAGAATTTAGTCATCCTGTCCAACTGAGTTTTAAATGAAGCCGGTGGTACTCTAATAATTAAACACTAGGAAACAAGGTCAGAGCTGCTTGATTAAAACGGAACCAGAGCTGCAGACGAAATATCTAGCTGCATTTTTACCAAATGGACAGTTTTTTTTTTTCTTCTACAACATCCAAATTGATTTTAGTCTTACTGAGTTCTTAAAGGCTTTGTAGACACTTACATTGTAAATGTTTGTAGCTTCAAAACACTCTTCTGGGCACTGCATGAATGGAGTGAATGTCAGTGGTATTGCATACTGTGTACTAGACTATAAACCTTTGCCCATATTTTACTGAAAAGAGTATCAGATGTGCACTTGACATATAAATGAAAGAGAAGAAGATAAGACAGCGAGAGAAAGAGAGAGTGATGGAAGGTTTTCAGAATTTTAGGCTGACTATAATGAATCAGCATCCCAAGGAAAATTTAAAGAGACAATTTTATTTACATACATTTGATCTATGGCTAAATTCTATGCACAAAGATTTATAGCAGGTAACAAAGTGGGAATGGTACTTATATGTGTTATGTAAAAATACATTACAACAGACAACCCTTTGCGCAGCCAAATTAACTGTCACTGTGGAACAAGACTAAATGTGGACGCCCACCAAAGTATCAATACTGTTAACGAGACTTCCATTTCATTACATTCTTATGGGAGTTCATTTCCTCATTAGTGCCAAAATTCCCATTCCTCAAGTTACTGTTGTTATTCACGTTCATGAATGACAAGAAACTACAGTCTGAGCTTTCAACATCCTATTTTCCTCAGCAGTGAGGAAAAAAAAAAGATGTACAGAGAGGTAAGCCAAGTCAGCATCTCCTATGGGAGGTTTAACCATGTAGAAAACATCTTGGAGCTGGGTGTCTCAGCAGGACTGATTCGCTAGACAGCATCTCTCATTCCAGCCAAGTAGGGATGACAGAGAAATGCCATACGCTGTAACACACAGCTACTTCTGTCAGCAACACCCCGGTTAGATTACCTGAAATCAGGTCCATCACTCCGCTCCTAACACCAGCCCACTGGAGAGGAATTGACATCTGCATCACTGGTGTCAGAATGGGGAATGTTAATTAAAGCAAGGGGGGAGCAAGCAGAGGCAGGAGGTGTCTCACATCACCTGCTCGCTTGCATTAGGTGAGATCATTCCAAAACCATGCCTTTCTGATTCCTCTGGGGATTAGACATCAGCTGTCATGTTTCATAAGTCTGCTCCTCATGATAAATTTGAATTAAAGGGGGATTAATGTGATGAGATAGAAGTGTCTCATGTTAAACAATGTTAAAAGCCTCAGCAGTTTTAAGGAGCTTGGAGAAATTGGACTTCATAAGACGTACACAGTTTAGACTCTAACCGGTACAGGTACAGTTCCCTCAAAAAGCATTGATGTATATAAGATGATAGATTAGAGTCTCAGCTTTTATTTTCTGATATTTACATCTAGGTGTGTTAAACAACTTAGAACATGGCATCTTTGGTGGCAGACCATCAAACTTTTAGGTGAGCAAAATTATTGGAACAGATACTCTTAAAGTAAATTAAAATAAATGACATATCCATCCATCCATTTCCTTATCCTACATGGGATTGCAGGGGAGTGGACGGTTTTAGACTGACCAAGTCTTCAATGTATGGCAAAAACTATAGAAATGGGCCTTGCTGTTCCAGTACTGGGAGGGGACTGTATGTCTACAAAATTTACATAGTTCAGGACTGTTTCAGATATGAGTCTGGCACAAAACTCACATGTTAGTTTATACAGACAGATACACCAGATATACCAGAGAAACACTGCATTGAGAATGGCGACTAGTCTAGAAAGCAACAGAAATCAGGATAATGAATTATGTTAAATTATAGTATTGGCTTCAAATGACTTAGAGGTGATTTACTGTACATGTTTCTTAAAAATAGGCTTAAATTGATTATCCATAAGAGTGAACACTATGCATTAAAGGGATATATTTGGATCCACTGACATGCACCTTTTATCTCAAAATTAATAATGGGCTTTTTATGATGGCCTAAACGCTTAAAATGCTGGAAGGCAGGCACACGTTGGCCATGTTCGTAAATATACAAACCAGCTATACATTGCATGTTAGTGTTGCTGTTTCCTTTTCCTTTTCCTTTTTTCAGAACTGTTTTTGCCTTAAAAGACTTACAATCTATCCTATAAGACGCTGGATGGATCTAGGAACCTTTATTGTACATGGCAATAATGCTGTCATGATCAAATTCTAAAAAAAAGCCTAATTTCCACACTAATATTGAGAAAATATTTTGATAGTCCATTGACTACCTCAGTGTACTGAACATAGAGAAAATTTCACCGCAATTTTAAACTGTTCTTATGCCCAGGTTTGACCATGCATTTCCTGGCTTTTCAAATTTTGACATCTTTTCACAGGATGTCAAAAAGATGAAGTAAAGAAAGAAGTAAAGTTCTTAAAGCTAGGGAACAACTGGAGTCAGCCAAGGGCAGCCTTTTATGAACAAGCAAGATGGAAAAACATTAGGAAACAACAACAACTACTATTATTATTATTATTATTATTATTATTATTATTATTCATGTTGAGATTCCAGTGCATATCTTAGCAAGTATTCAAACAAATCAGAAGTCCATAATGAAAAAGTAGATCTATACTCAAATGAACCTTTGTCTATTTAAACTTACGATGTGGCAGTTCAGGAGAATACAGTGAGAGTGATATGAGATGTAGTGGAAAGTGAAGAATTAAGAAAAGAAGGAGAGATATGGAAGGAAATAGAGGACACAGGTAAGAGCAGAGAAACATATAACATGATGCCAGAACAAGATAGGAAGGACGTTTATAAGATTATGTCTGTTTGTGATGGTTGCAACATAAAGCTTCACTAATACTGTCCCTGAATGCATATTAGCTTAATGTTAAAGCAACATTTCTATAAAAGGAATTCCATATACTAAGACAATATATCCCTAATTCTGAAGCACCCTTTTACTAATGTTTTTACTAATTAGACTCCCTCCCTTCCAAAGTGATCTTTTGAAAGCTTTCAGTCCCTGTCCTTGCCAAAATCTATGCTTGCTTCATTATTAAAAACAAAGTGGTCTGAAATGGTTCTTTAGAGAGGTGCATTTTTTTTTCTTTTCTCACAACTCCTTTTTATTTTATGGACAGAAATCAACTATTCAGATGTTAGCCTTATTACTTAAATGCATACATAATATGAATATTTATATATTTAATATTATACATAATATAATATTTTGGTAATTAAGTGGCGGCATGGTTTAAAAATGTTTAATTTTACTAAATAAAATACAAAATAAAATATGATCTAACTGTTACCCATCAGCTGTATTTTATTGGTTCATTGCTCGAAAATGATTTGATGGTAAAAGTATTTTGTTTGTGCACTGAAAAAAAAAGCTCACTGAATTTACTTAATTTGAATGTGTACCAAATCAGTTCCATGTGACTGAAGTGAGTTACAGTAACACAGTTTGTTTTCATACATCCAACATGATTTGATCATGTATTTTCAAAGGCCTGAATAAACTCGAACTCTGCACTCTCACTGAGCTGAGGATCAAACCCAGATCAAGTTTACTGACTAGTCAAATCTACTAATAATTATAGCAATAATAAATATCCATTATATGGATGGATGGTCTTTGTAGTGGAAGATTTATTGTGGTAACAACAAAAGATTGTTAAAAAATCATGGGCCCAAAGGGTCTCTAGGGAACCAAAAATGGTTCTTCTATGGCATTTCCCTAAAGAAACACTTTCTGGTAACTTTATTTTTAAGAGCATGCAGTCAAACCAGTCTCACAGAAAAAATGTTGCATTGCAAGCATAATGTGTAGCTCATTAATAAACTAAACACTGTAATTGTTGGCAATTTGCTGTGGCATAAGTGGAATAACACACTCCAGGCCATGTGGTTAAATGAAAATAATCGACTTTGGGGTGGCAACAACATCAGCCTGTTGTGTGTTATTCCTTACATAATCAATTGTTGATACAAATACTTTGACACATTTCTATCCAAGGAATACCGGGCATGAGGTGAGAATACACCCTAGATGGTAAACAAACCAGAACAATTGCATGCAACTTATTTGCAGCACCTTCAACACAATGAATCAAAGTATACTGTATATGAACGTGTCAAACTTTCACGCTTTGTATGCCACGATCTGCACCAGAGTAATTTAACCTTGTTCACCTCTCCACTAGGCTATTTGAATAAGATCAATACGTAATAAATAATTTTACACATTTTATAAACATATTGAACATAGCCTACTTCATGCGTAAAATTGAGACGTGAGCGTGGTTAAACTACAGTGGCATACAGAGCATCCAAGTGAAAGTTGAAATGTTGATATGCATTGTTTGCTTTGACAGAACATTGATATTAATCGTATAGAAGGTGCAGCAAATAAGCTGCATGAGACTGGGTTGGTACAGTTTGGTCCCACCGTTTTTGTTCAGTTTTGACTGCAAACACACCTAAACTTTACAAATAAACAGCTAAAGAATGGTGAATACCTGGAAACATGCCAGGATAATGTACTGGTTTTCCAGATAAAGTATGAAGTAAATTACTTCACTCCTATCTGAATGCTCTCATATTCTAGGATTAAACGAAGGCTATCACAGTATAATTCAAAGTCCTGGACTTTCGCTCCCAGTACCAAGGCTGTAATGCCTTCAAAATAATGAAATTAAATGTTTCTACATTAAAAAAAAAAAAAAAAGTACCGTAAACAGCAGTAAATGAAACAAAGTCAATATTTGGTGTGAAAAAAATAAATAAATAAAAATAAAAATAGTAGTCTCCGGTACAATTTGTGCAGTTTTATAAGGACATTGGCTGGTAAGTTTTATTGAGCATCTTGCAGAACCAGCCACAGGACCTTATTTTACTACTTGTCCCTAATGCTAGAACTAATCTTGGCAAAAGGGCTTTTATGTACTCTGCTCCAATGACTTGGAATGCCTTACAAGGTAGCCTAAAATAGAAAAACTTGTTCCACTAAGTGTTTTTAAGTCATTGATGAAAGCTTTTGACACTGAACTCGAAAATACGACAAAGAAGACCCAAGACTGTTGAACAGCTAGAATCCTGTATCAGACACGAATGGGACAACATTCGTCTCCCAAAACTCCAGCAACTGGTTTCCTCAGTTTCCAGACGTATACGGACTGTTGTTAAAAGAAGAGGGGATGCTACACAGTGGTAAACATGGTCCTGTCCCAATTTTTTTTTAGACGTGTTGCTGCCATCAAGTTCAATATGACCTTATTTTTTCCTTAAAATGGTACATTTCCTCAGTTTAAACATTTGATATGTTTTCTATGTTCTATTGTGAATAAAATATGGGTTTATGAGATTTGCAAATCATTGCATTCTGTTTTTATTTACATTTTACACAGCGTCCCAACTTTTTTGGAATTGGGGTTATAGACATGATTGATATTTTTTTCAGAATAATAGACTTGTGGTCCAAACAGTACAAAGAAAATTATCCTTCAATAAATTTAATATGAAAAAGAATCAATTTACAATATTACTCAGAAAGAATCCAAAGGTGTTTTTGCACTGTCTCACTCTATCATCTACCCTTATTGTGTGTGCTGTCCCAAAGAAAAAAAATTAATATCATTTGATTGTCTTTTTGTTATTGATGTCTCTGTAGAACGACATGACTGTGTTAGCTAGCAAGACAAAATTACTTACACAAAATTATTTCCTCACCTTCGAGTTGTTCCAAATCTGTATGCTATTATGTTTTCATTGAAACACAAAAGGAGAATTTTGAAGAATGTTTACACAGCTACACTATAAAAGCAGTCCATACGACACAAAGCTCTTGTATGGTCACTTGGAGTATAGATTTTATGGTGCCTTTATCGTGCACCTTTAAACTCGTGATCACTATTTTCTCCCTTTTTATGGAATAGAGCTATAATAGGATGGAAAAGAGTGGAAATAAATCTTCTTTCATGTTATGAAAGGTAACAGTATTTGGGTTTGGAATGACATAAGGGTAAGTAAATGATAACAGACTTTTCATTTTTAGGAGAACTATCCCTTTACCTTTTTCAGCACATAACTGACAAGGACATATACATATGGTACACAATACAGTGGTTGCTGGTTTATTGTCCAAAAAAAGAGAATTAATGGAATAAAGAAAAATAGTTAAAGAACTAGATTTGCAAATAATATTTTTATTTTAATAAATGACTCTATTCTATTCTATTCTATCCCAAAAGTCTCCATACATGGGACCAGCACCACAGCGGTTGTGCCTTTGTCAGTGGATGTTCCCGGACATCAATTTCTCGGTTGGTCTGCAATTCTTCCAGTCTTTTTGAATTTGTTAATAAGTTTGGCAGTAGTGCCGTATGTGATGTGCTTGCCATGTTTCCTGTTAAAGGCCATCGCGACAGCTTCCCGAGCCAGCCATGAGAATGATTTCGGTACGTTCTTCTTTTGTCAAAGACATTCTTGAAGGCTATCTGAAATATATAATATAAACTAAGTATGAAAAATTTTGGAAGATATTTTGCTAAAAAGTGTTAATTTCCCCTGTGTATGGAGATTTTTGGGACACCCTGTAGTTTAAGTCTGTTACAACCTTACGACCTGTAACAGATGCATTTCTTCCTGTTAACCTGTCCGAGTCCCTCTTTAAACTGTGTCATCATCTCAAGATTACACATTATCATGTAAATGCTTGCATCCCTGGATACTACTGCCAGTCGTTTAACGTTTCTATCGTAAAACAATAGTCAAGAATGAAACTTTAGCTACTTAGCTTAACATCTTACCTCACACTTTTTCCCCATAAAAACTGAAGTGTCATGCGGGTTCTGTGAACAGTAAAGCCCGCCTTCTTTGATTTGACAATTTGACACTGACGAGCGCTGCTAGACTGCTGAGGCAGACCACCCTAAAATTTTTTTCAAAAGTTAAAAGTTAAGGGGGGGGGTCTATGGTGGTTACGGCCCTGCCCAGTACAGAGACTCAAAGCAACAATCTTGCTTGAGTATGAAATGTTGTAAGCAGAGAAAACACTCAAACACACAGCGCAGTACTGCAGGGCTATGACAGGGAAACAAGGCTGTAATTCAGCATTTGCTGATTGCTTAACAAATAATGAGAGTCATTACTAAAACTTTGACCTTTCAACCAAAAACTCCTGCTTGAAAAAAAGGCATAAATATCACTGAAATGTTGGTGATTAGCAGGGTTTACTGAGCAGTTTGGCAGAAATGAGTCACAGTTAGCTACATTAAATGATGACGGTTATTATGAAAATACCCTAATTTCTGCTACAGTTAACCGAGAAGGCAAGTGAACATCCCGAACCCTGTAAATGTCAGCGAGTCTCGAGGGACCTGCCCCATAATAATAGTTCAACGGTTCCAAATCAGTTTCTCGAGTCAGCACAAGCTCTGGCTCTGCTTTGAGAACAACACACAATGCCATCTAACAATGGTGTTATTTCTGTGCTGGTGCCAGAGGGTTTTTTTTTTTTTTTTTTTTTTGTGCAGGGGTTTGTGCCGCTGTGACTGTTTACCGCTTATCTGTCTGTACACAAGTGTAGTGCATATCTTCATTTGGTATGCTCTGTCATGTAGAGCTCAGTGTGGTGCACCTGCACAGCACAGGGGGTTGTTATTATTTACATCTGTTGCTGAGAATAAATAAACAAATCACTCACGGTGGGAGGAGACAATGCCATCCATCCAGACTAAACAAGAAGCAGTGTGATGCCTCGGCTACATAACTACACCAAAGAAACATAAAGTCAATGCAACTCAAGCTGTGGGTAATTGGACAACTCCCAATTGTAGATTTGTAGAGGATGCTTTTGATATTTCTGACAATATCACAAGCTACAGGCCCATACTGCTTTCAGTTCTATGAAAGACAAAGCCTGCAAGCAGAATGAGAAATGTTACTGTAAAGTTTCTCATTATGAGATCACAGTACAATAAATATAAGATTATTTATTATTATTATTATTAGTAGTAGTAGTAGTAGTAGTAGTAGTAGTTTTTTCTAAATTGAAAAAAAAAACCCGAACCCTGGATTAAACAAAACAAATCTGCCAAGTTGTTGCAGGTATTTTTTTCCTTTTCTCAACTGAAAACCAAAAAAACCAAACTTAACATGTTGTAATATTTTACAGGGTTCAGCTACCATAAAGACTTTTGTCAAATTTGACAAAAACAATTACATCAAGTGACAGGTTGTGTTATGACTTGCATATCAGGATAACTTTTTTAGCTTAAGGTATGTCAGAGCCAAATAATGGTGATGATATAATTGCTTGCTCTGTGATGCTAACTGGAAAAAAATGGAGCACTTTCATTAAATAGCAGTGTTTTGTAGAAATGCTATCAAAGAATCTCCCTGGAGAATTTCTGCCACACAGATACTCTAATTTTATTTTATTTATTTATCAAATCAAATCAAATCAAATAAAATTTTATTTGCCACATACATAACCATACATATTATGGCATGCAGTGAAATACTTTTTACGACTGGACCGATATATAAAGAAAAATAAAATAAAATATAATAGATAAAAATATAATAGGAAAAAAATTGAGAATATAATATAATAGAGAATAAAACTAGAATATATATGAATAGAAATATTTTACAATTTAGAATATAATACAAAAAATTACAATTATATATAGTACAAAAAAAAAAAATTACAACTGTGAAAGAAAAAAATTGTTACAATAAATGGAGTAGAAAAACTGTACATGTGCATTCCTTTAAAAAAATGGTTATAGTTCTTTGCATTTCTATTGTACACTATATGGACAAAAGCTTGTGGACACCTGAACATCATACCCATATGGGGGTCTTTCCCAAACATCTGCTACAAAGTTGGAAGCACACAATTGTATAGAATGTCTTTGTGTGCTGTAACATTAACATTTCCCTTCACTGGAACTACAGGGCTCAAACCAGTTCCAGCATGACAATGCCCATGTGCACAAAGTGAGGCTGGTGAAGACATGGTTTGCCAAGGTTAGAATGGAAGAACTCGAGAGGCCTGCACAGAGCCGTGACCTCAACCCCACTGAACACCTTGGGACGAACTGGAACACTGACTGTATCCCAGGCCTCCTTGTCTAAAATCAGTACCTGACCTCACTAATGCTCTTGTGGCTGAATGAGCACAATTCCCCACAGCCATGTTCCAAAATCTTGTGGAAAGCCTTCCCAGAAGAGTGGAATTTATTATAACAGCTAAGGGGGACTACATCAAAAATCAGCTTTCCACAGAGCACATACAGTATGTGTGTGATGGTCAGGTGTCCATACCCCTTTGGCCATATAGTGTATGTGGACAGTCTTTTGATACATAAAACCATGTTTTTTAAGTAAAAATATTAAGAACAGCAACAATAATTGTACAAATTCTAACAGCTCACTCAACAACAAGACTGCAGAGATACTTAAGAAAGCATTTAGTAAAGTTTCTTCTTTTTTAATACAACGGTTCCTCTATTGATTCCTGTGACTAAGACAACTGTGACATCTTTTCATACTTGGTGAGGATGGGACTCTTTCTACATAAACTCATGCCTCTGCAATGCCAAATTGACATGCCTGACAATGCCACGTCAACTGGAGTAGTTTTTCCATCTATTTTCTGTACTGCCTATCCTATACTCGGGACTCTGGGCATGAAGCGGGGAAACCTGGGACGGGTTGCCAACCCATTGCAGGGCACAATCGCGCACACAATCACACACTGCAGACAATTTAGAGATGCCAATCAGCGCCTACAGTTCATGTCTTTGGACTGGGGAGGAAACCGGAGTACCCGGAGGAAACCCCCAAAGCACAGGGAGAGCATGCAAACTCCACGCACACAGAGCAGAAGTGGGAATGAAACCTACAACCCTGGAGGTGCGAGGCAAACGTGCTAACCACTAAGCCATTGTGCCCCTTGGAGTAGTTTTTGTTACAAATATATAAAAATGATTCACAGAGAAACTGTGAAACACTGACTATATAATGAAGAATGCTTTGCTATAACAATTCTAGTCAACTAACATCATACATTTATCATCATACTAAAATCTTTGTATATGTGTTCTATCTAAAATAACCGAATGCAATCTATAAAGGTAAAAACAATTTCTAGCTGAGTTGGATTTTTAGTCTATGATAATTAAAAGATGTTTGCACCGTATATGTAGTATGACACACTCTAACTTTCAAACATCCTCTTCCAGCTCTTCAGAATATATAGCAGATTGCTGTTAGATATGTTTTCCTGAGGACAATTGGCTGAATACAAGAAAAATAATATATCTACCTAGCAGCAAAACACTACCAAGTGAAAGCCATTGTCATAATTCCTGTTTTCACTGTTTATTATTCCTACAGTGTCACACTGCTTTTGAGATGTCCTGGATGCTAATCATCTCTGTGCAAGTTACAACCTGTAACAGATATGCATTTCCCTAAAGTCTTCCTGTTAACCTTCTCTGTCCGAGTCCCTCTTTAAACTGTGTCATCATCTCAAGATTAGACTACAGGCTAACACTTTATTTGGACAGTCTACTGTAGATAACAGTCAACAAACCATCTGTACACTATTATACCACAGTGCTCTTGACTTCTCAAATCTCTGACAGTAGTGCCAGCAGATCAGAGATTTACTGTATATTAATGCACTCGTTCTAATGTTACTGGTTCTATAATAACAGTTAATTCAAAGGGAATTACATGGCAGATACGCCAAAACAGTGTTATTATTTAACAAAGAAAAACATCTGAATGTTGATATTCTGAAGCTTTCTGTGAGTAGATGTTTATCTTAACATTTAAGTATGTAAGGAGTCTCCTGTTTAAGTGCTACAGGAAAGTATTCAGGATGGAGGACTTTCCAGTTTTGCTGTAACATGACAAGAAGTGGGGGTTTTGGGGTTTTTTTTGGTCTTATAATCTTTAAAAGAGATTTTAAAAAAAGACAGGCGGGTCAGGGAAGGACTGTTTATAGCTGTTATAATTGATGACAGGAAATAACTTGTCTCACAGATTCACAACATTATCTGTAACTGTAAATGGATAAAACAGACAACATGAGATTCATTATTAAATCAAAGAATGTAATTGTTATCAAATTGCTATGGCATACACCGATCAGCCACAACATTAAAACCACTGATAGGTGAAGTGAATAACATTGATTATCTCATTACAATGGCACCTGTCAAGGCGTGGGCTATATTAGGCAGCAGGTGGACAGTCAGTTCTCGGAGTTGATGTGTTGGAAGCAAGAAAAATGGGCAAGCTTAAGGATCTGAGTGACAATTTGTGACAAGGGCTAAATTATGATGGCTAGACGACTAGGTCAGAGCATTTCCAAAACGGCAGGTCTTGTGGGGTGTTCCCGGTATGCAGTGGTTAGTACCTGGGAGCGAAGGCGAGTCCATCTGGTCCGATCCCACAGAAGAGCTACTGTAGCACAAATTGCTATAAAAGTTAATGCTGGCTATGATAGAAAGGTGTCAGAACACACAGTGCATCGCAGCTTGCTGTATATAGATGCAGACCAGCCAGAATGCCCATGCTGAGCCCTGTCCACCACCGAAAGCACCTACAATGGGCATGTAAGCATCAGAACTGGACCATGGAGCAATGGAAGAAGGTGGCCTGGTCTGATGAATCACGTGTTCTTACATCATGTGGAAGAGATGGCACCAGGATGCACTATGGGAAGAAGGCAAGCCGGTGGAGGCAGTGTGATGGTCTGGGCAATGTTCTGCTGGGAATCTTTGGGTCCTGGCATTCATGTGGATGTTTCTTTGAAACGTACCACCTACCTAAATATTGTTGTAGACCAAGTACACCCCTTCATGGCAACGGTATTCCCTAATGGCAGTGACCTCTTTCAGCAGGATAATGCGCTCTGCCACACTGCAAAAATTGTTCAGGAATGGTTTGAGGAACATGATTTCAAGATATTGACTTGGCCTCCAAATTCCCAAGATCTCAATCCAATCCAGCATCTGTGGGATGTGCTGGACAAACAAGTCCAATCCATGGACTTCCGAGGCCCCATCTCGCAACTTACAGGACTTAAAAGATCTGCTGCTAACGTCTTGGTGCCAGATACCACAGCACACCTTCAGAGGTCTTGTGGAGTCCATGCCTCGAAGGGTCAGAGCTGTTTTGGTGGCAATAGAGGGACCTACACAACATTATGCAGGTCGTTTTGGTGTAAGAAGAATAATATTTTGTGATGAAAAGAAAACGTATGTAGTTTGGACCGGCCAATGCCTTCTGAGAGTTTGAGGAGTTAATACAGAACTTCAGCACATCTTGCCTGGTCAAGATTCAAAAATATTCTCATGCATGTGCTGAGCTGTATATAATATAAGAAGACTTTTATTATTATTATTATTATTATTATTATTATTATTATTATTATTATTACTTACATACTGCATTAATACCAATTTCTTGCTGTTCTTGTTATCCTGGCATTTCACATGCATAAAACATGTTCACACTTCAGGTTCCAGTTCCTCACAGGGATCCTGTGCACATTTGCACTGTGAAAGCTGGACTGGAAAAGCTACATGCATTCACGCAAAAGAAACTAAAATGTCTGTCATTCATGTGTTTTAATGTGCAGCAATGCTTTTGTCTCAGAGAATAAATTAGACTTAATGAGAATCTATCTACGGAGGATTTGATTATGAAAATCATAGCTTTTCACCATCATTACATGTAGTAAATGCTAATAGTGGGGTTCAAATGGCCTGGCATTAAAGAAACAAAAGGAATTTTAATGCATTTCTAACCTTCAAAAAAATGCATCTTTATGGTTTGATTGGACATTGTACTTATTGTGAAGTCTTTGTATTTTTCCCCAGACATATTTAATGCTGAGTAAACATGTAGCTAAATAATCATTCTATTTTCTTTTCTTTTTTCGTTTTTTTTTTTTTCCCCCTCATTTTGCTGTAAAATTCTTTTAATGGAGCTATTGTTGAGTGCTGACAATGCAATCATACAAGACTGAGTGCATTTCTTTTGAATGCTGGACTTAAATATGAATCTATTTTACTGTGAAACATCAAACTATCAAAAGCCTTAAAATAATCAAAACGACCCCCAGTTCAGTGCAATGAAGCATAAATCACCCTTTAGAAAGAAAAAATCCTTTTTTATCAAATCAAAGCCAGAATCACAGCTACTAAATGTTCAAAAGCTGTAGAAAAGCACCATGTGATGTCTCATTTAGCTATTTTCTCCTCCTTTTTTTTCTCCCTCTGCAGATGAGAAGTAGGCTGAGGCCTTGAAAAGTCCACTAAGCTCAGTGTGCTTCAGCAGGATGACTTACTCTCAAGCGCTCTTTCCAAATTATATTTGCTGGAACTTTGGGTTCTTGAGGTAAACTTATACAACGAGGAGGGGATGTAACATCCATCTGGATTAATTGGTAAATATACATTGCACACAATTCTGGCATCCTCCTTCAAAACTCTGCCAGACTAAGCACACCCTTAACCCCTACCAAATGTCCTAGTACAGACTGTAGCAACTATATCAGGGTTTGTATCTTGATAACTTCCCTCTTCATATTAGTCTTAAACACTGAAGAAAGAGATTGTAATAACCTGAATTTTTATATGAAAATAATGTAGTTTGTATTATTCCTGCCATACAACAGCACTGTTGTATCAAACCATCCATTTTCCATACCGCTTATCCTACACAGGCTCATGGGGGAGCCTGGAGACTATCCAAGGGAACTCAGGGCACCCTGGACGGGGTGCCAACCCATGCAGGGCACAATCACACATCCATTACGGACAATTTGGAAATGCCAATCAACCTACAATGCATGTCTTTGGACTCGGGGAGGAAACAGGAGTACCTGGAGGAAACCCCCAAAGTACAGGGAGAACACAGTAGTTCCAGCTGTATGGTGGAAGCTTAATAAGATTAAGCTTAATAATACATATAAGCTTAATAATAAATAGATTTTTTTTAAAATAAAAATAAAAAAGTGTACTCATTAATGTGGTGAAGCATTCTGTAAGAAGTAGTTTATTTAACACGTATGGAATGAGTGTCCGGTGTCAGCGCTTTATTACACTTAGTAAGTTTTCTACCAGGGGAAACAGAGACGTTTGCATTTTCTGGTTTCTCTGTAACATGAAAAAAAAACCTGTTTTTTTTTTTTTTGTCTCACTAACTTAAAAAAAAAAGAGAGAAGAAAAAGTAGGTTGATGAGGTAAAGACTTTTTTGTAACTGATAGAAATTTTCTTGTGGATGTTCTATATCATTAAA
Source organism: Cranoglanis bouderius (assembly GCA_023630585.1). Lineage (NCBI taxonomy): Eukaryota > Metazoa > Chordata > Actinopteri > Siluriformes > Cranoglanididae > Cranoglanis > Cranoglanis bouderius. The sequence continues at coordinate 5,708,089 of CM042550.1, read as the reverse complement.
TATAACTAGAAACGTTTAAAAATATGGACATATTGTTCATTTATTAAATAATAAATTTTAATTGTTGGCCAATTGCGGTAGTATAAAACACTTAAAGATGTGCTGTTACATGTTGGGCTCCATCACACAACCCTGTGTTATGTATAGCCGGTGCAGGCTGAAGAGTCAGGGGAGAGTAGTCAGGATGCATGCACTGGGGAGACGTCAGATAATGTAGCAAAGTTTATTTTCACAAACAAAAAAGAGCAGTAATCCACAAATACTGAACTCGAGAAAAAAGCAGTAATCCAAAAGACAGGGAAAAAACACTCGAAACGAGGAAGTGGTCTGGGAACCACAAATACTGAACTACGGACATAGGAACAAAGACTACGGATTACAAAGCTAAACTACAAACTAAACCACGCTAAACCAATACACTGCGTCGAAGCGGACGCAAACAGGGCTTTTTAAACATACCGAAAATCAAACACAAAATCACAGACACGTGGAAATCATAATCACAGAATGAATGAGGAACCAATGAGGAAACAAGGAGGCGGGGACAGAGACATGACGTGAACACAATAACACATGCACATGGCCAAGGTAAACAAAACAAGAGTCTTTCTGACAGGAGGCGGAATGCACTCTGTGGAATGCGGAAGTAGGCTACGCTTCATTCTGCAGCGTAGCGAGATAGAGAGTGAACCTAACAGAGCCCCCCCCTTAAGGCGCGGCTCCTGAAGCGCCGCAAGTTCCATCCACTCTGGCGGACCTGGGCCCCTGGGCAGGATCCTAACCTCTGCCCTCCAGGACCTGAGGCTGGTGATGTCCAGTGTCCCGAAACCAGAGCAGAGCGTGTCGGGTTTTCCTTTCAGCCCTGGACAAGAACTTGGACGAGAGCTTGGACGAGAACTTGGACGAGAACTTGGAATGGTGCTTGACTTGGTGCTTGACTTGAAGCTTGACTTGGTGCTTAGCTTGAAGCTTGGCCTGGAACCAGGATCGGAGTCAGCTTTAGCACCTGGATCGGAGTCAGCTTTAGCACCTGGATCGGAGTCAGCTTTGGCAGCTGGATCAGGGACAGCTTTGGCACCTGGATCAGGGACAGCTTTGGCACCTGGATCAGAGACTTCGAGACAGACTTGGAAACAGACTTCGAGACTGGACAGAGAATTAGGTTAGACCCAGAACCATAAACAAAATCAAAAACTTGGTTGGAAATAGAGCTGGGAACTAAATTAGAGACAGGGCTGGAAACAGAGCTGGAAATTAAATTAGAGACAGGGCTAGAGACAGGGCTGGAAACAGAGCTGGAAATTAAATTGGAGACAGATTCTGAAACTGGACTGGAAGCTGAGCTAGAAAGGTAACCAGAGACAGAAGAGGAGACAGAGGAGGAGACAGAGGAGTGAGCTGGGTTGGAAACGGAGCTGGGAACGGAGCTGGAAATGGAGCTGGGAATTAAATCAGCATCCGAACTGAGAATGAGAGCAAAAAACATAACCAGAAATTAAACCAATATAGCTAGCAACTAAATCAGGAACTGGACTAGGAACTGGACTAGGAACTGGGTCGGAACCTGGACATGGACTGGGACATGGACTACGACTTGGAAAGGAGGTCATCCCGTGGACCTCAGACATGGACTGGGCTTGAGAAGAGGTCATCCCCTGGACCTCTGACATGAGCAGAATAGGAGTGGAGGTTTTTTCTTGAACCTCTGGCAGGAATATGGCTTGGGTGGAGGTCTCCTCGTGGACCTCCGGTATAAGCAGGACAGGAGAGGAGGTTTCTTCTTGAACCTCTGGCAGGAACAGGACTGGAGTGGAGCACCCCATTTGGGTCTCCGACTGGAACTGGGCAGAAACTGAGCACCCCACTTGGGTCTCTGACAGGAACTGGACAGGGACGGAGCACCCCTCTTGGGTCTCCGACAGGGACTGGACAGGAGTGGAGGTCTCCTCGTGAACCCCCAAGAGCAGCTCCGCTGGGAAAACCTCCTGCTGGGTTTCCGGCTGAAGCTCGAGGCTGGAGGTTGCCATGTTAACCTCCAGGGGCAGCTCCTCTGAGGAGACCTCCTGCTGGGCCTCCGGCTGGAGCTCGGGGCTGGAGGTCACCATGTTAACCTCCAGGGGCAGCTCCGCTGTGGAGACCTCCTGCTGGGCCTCCGGCTGGAGCTCGGGGGCAGCCCGCCTGTGGAGCCGTCAGCTGCCCTTAAAACAGGACTGTGAGCAGAAGTAGCCGCTCCTCCCTCCCTGTTTCCTGCAGGTGGGGCACTGGAGAGTGGCTGCGTTGGTGCATCCCTCGGTGGCACACTCCTGGGTCAGGTGTTGAGAGGTGCAGGCTGCCCTGTTAGCCCGTTCCCTCTCATAGTGCTCGAGGAAGGATACATTAGGTCGGTCACCCAGACTAGTCTTCCCTAAGAAGGTCCTGAGGTCGGGTTGGAAGTCTGGGCTCCCGAACACCTGGACCAGTAGATCCACAAAGCCTGAAACTGTATTGAGCTTCGTGGATCCACTGGCGAGGTGAAGCTCCGCCCATTGGCGAACGGAGCCAACCAGACGGGAGAGGAGGAACCCCAACCACTGCTCCTCATCAGGCTTGGGGTCCTCCAAACTAAGAAAATATGTCTGCGCCTGAAGACAAAAACATTGCGGCCAGATGGCGAATCCATCGTACACCTCCGGGGTATGAACAAAAATCCACTGCTGGAAGCCGATGGAGTCAATAGCCGGCACAGAACACAAAGCGCGACGTGTGCCAATTTTCCCCGCTGCATCCATGTTTAGGCGGTGTATTCTGTTATGTATAGCCGGTGCAGGCTGAAGAGTCAGGGGAGAGTAGTCAGGATGCATGCGCTGGGGAGACGTTAGATAATGCAGCAAAGTTTATTTTCACAAACAAAAAAGAGTAGTAATCCACAAATACTGAACTCGAGAAAAAAGCAGTAATCCAAAAGACAGGGAAAAAAACACTTGAAACGAGGAAGTGGTCTGGGAACCACAAATACTGAACGACGGAAATCACAGACACCTGGAAATCATAATCACAGAATGAATGAGGAACCAATGAGGAAACAAGGAGGCGGGGACAGAGACATGACGTGAACACAATAACACATGCACATGGCCAAGGTAAACAAAACGAGAGTCTTTCTGACAGGAGGCGGAATGCACTACGTGGAATGCGGAAGTAGGCTACGCTTCATTCTGCAGTGTAGCGAGAGAGAGAGAACCTAACACCCTGTTGTTGTCTATTTTCCTGTAATAGCACAACCCATCATGTTTAATTCCTTACAAATCAAACATTCTCTCTAAGTCTGAATTCTTATATTTTGCAAGATGTTGTAAGATGGATAATTCAAAAGAGCACTCTCAGACAACAGCATCCACTCATTGAAGGACAAGGGCAAAAGAAAGAAAGAAAAAATTCCACGGTTTTCTTTTCGAGTTATGAAGAGACATCACGGCATATCCAGTAACCTTCATTCAGATGTGTCGTGCTCGGCCTGCACTCCCCTCGGGCACACCCAAAGCAGTCCCATCTCTGTCTGACCTTAGCTCTATCTCCTCTCCAGACCTTCAGCTAATTTTCCTGTTTTTCACAGCTGCCTCCATTTCCTCAGTCTAATCCTTCCACTGCGAGGTGGTATGAGCTCGCCCCAGTTAATGCTCACATCCTCAGCATCTCTCTCTCCCTCTCTCTCTCTCTGGGCCAGCTGTCTCTGAAGATTTAACCCAGCTCCCCTGGCATCGTTAAATCCATTTCAACATTTCCCCTTTCCAAGGTGCTCTACATTCAGCCAAGATCTGATTTAGGATACAAACAATTAGCTGCGAGGCCATAGACCTGCTAAGTCTGCAGGGACAGTCCTTCATGCCTTTGGGGATTAATGCACCTCGAATAAATAAATAACCTCTCTACAAAGCCATTGGCTTCATCACAGCTGCTATTAATAGTTTTTTGTCCTGGCAAATGCAAATGCTAATTTGACGGCTGCACTTCTTTGAAGTAGATGATGGTACTTGAGATGGGGTATTTATAGCCCCTTAGAGCTGCAGTTTAAATCCACTTAAGCATACACACATGGTTTATAAGCATAACCTAAAGGGTATTAGAATGTATCAAGTGGCGTTCTTCATTTTTATTAGCCACTGTTATTGCAACTGATTAGAGGTCAGAAATGGCACATGATGTTATAAGAAGCGGCACTACATGCCTCCACTTGATTTTGCTCCCTTATGGTATAAATGAAAACTACTTCATTCTTCTGGCATTGAGCACTCACAGCTAAATGGGAATTAAAAGTATGTTTTGACAGGTAGACATAAGGCAACTTGTGTAGCGGTGAAAACAGACAATGCATTTCAAAGAAGCACCAGTCAATGTCTTTGTACAGGGAAAAATAGGTCATTTATATGACTTGAAAAATGACTCGATGGTGCTGTTTTGCCCCCCAGTGGCTCATAAGCAAACTGCATTGACTCCAATATGTTACATAAGAGCTACACTTACATGTGTGGATCCCTGGGAGGATTCTTCACGACGTCAAATTTTGACATTTTCTACTATATGATTCTGAAAATTATTCCTGAACTGAACTATGTTTACTTCTTTTTTTTCATGTCACTTAACCACAAGTAAAGTTCTAACATTTTAAAATCTGGTTACTTCTAAAAGTGAAAAACTGAGTTATATACAAAAATTTAATTCCAGTTCCGCTGAAAGAAACCCGGCCTGCTTCTACATTTATAACATATACTTATGGAAAGACAACATTACTGACACATTTTAAAGAATTATACATTTACAATGGGAAATGAATTCTCACTTTGATTATTAGCTGCATCGACATCAGTCTCTGTCTCATTAACTGAGGTAAAGGTCACTCATAGCACTCATAGCATTGTCTCTTTGCTCGACTGATCTCTCTTCATGCTAACATCGATCAGGAAATCATTTTTGTTCTGTTGCCTACATTTCTTTCTTCTCTATTTTGATAATGATGAAGTGATGGCGCTGGGGCATCACGGACATTTTGGCAGCTGGAATGTGATTACAAACTGAATTCATTGTTCTTATGTCCATTTTGCCATGGCCATAGCTTTTAATCAACATTTACCTCTGCATTTGTTAAACTGGCTTGCAGGCAGATGCCAAGGCAAGGTTAGAAAGTAGGCCAAATAAAATAAATAAATAAACAAATAAATAAACATTCACATCATTTTGGTAAAAATATTTATATCTTCTTATATTGTAAAGTAAACATTCCATATAGCAACAGAAACAGAAGTGAAGTTCATAATGCCATCCATGTGGTCTCATTGTCAGCCTTGACAGTGATACTGGATGGTCATTGTAATTAACCAACGAACAAATCATTTAATAAATTAACATTTAACAAATGTTCAGTCTACCATTTCTTTTATGAAGCACCGGGCCAGATTCTGCACTTTTAATAATTTCTACCAACAAAAGATGTCTTCATTATTAACCTGTATAAGTCTGCAGCATTACTGTAGGTCTTGCCAACTTGAATGATGTATGCACTTTGTACTTTTCTCTTTCACACCAGGTTCCAGGAGCTCAAAAACCTGAGGAATTCATTATTAGTGATGATTGTGTGACAGAAAGTATCACCGAAGGGATTTCCCCATCAGCAAACCAAAATTTTGACTCCACTTTTGCACCCACACTCAAAGCACAAAGATCAAGTCGGTGGTCTCATAATTCAGAGAGCTGCCACAGGTGTAGACCTGCAACACCAATAATGTCAGTTATGAAATGCATTATGCACACTAAATTAGGTAGCAAGAGCATCCTTGGCTCCACTTCTGACATTTAGCCAATTCACATCGCTATCATGGTCAGATGAAAGGCTGCAAATGATGGGTATGAAATTCAAATGGCCTCACTCTCTCAGTTAGTGGAGCATGATGGCAATCTCACAGTTTGTGATTTACATAGAATTAGCCCACAGCTGGTCGAGCCGGGTCCGAGATTTGGGCTGTAATGGTTCCCCGTGGACTGCAATGTTTTAACACCCTGTTAAACGATATTTACGCTCGGATAAGTTCGACTCAAATTGTGCATAGTGAGGGTGCTGCGGTGAGATCTTTAATAAGCGATCTGTGTAATTACATTGCGGTTTAATGATATAGTTCTGTGCCTTTAAATAGAGCAGGGAGATGTTTGTCTATCCACGGCTCGATTCGCAATGCGGCCTTGTGTATAAACAGCCAAAAGGCAAGTTAAAGTGCATTGATGTGACATAGCTAGGTATGATAAATTGTTTGTTAATTGTTTTAGCTATATTTGCCTTTGAAATAGTGATGCGCAATTTGCAAATTAACCTTTTCTTTTATTTTATTGCGGTTACTAGGCATTCTGAACACTTGGAACACAAAGTTTATATTTACACTTGGAAATGTGTAACCATTCACACCACCTCATATCAGAATATCCATCCGTTTTCTGTACCGCTTATCCTATGCAGGGCTGCAGGGGAACCTGGAGCCTATCCCAGTGAACTCGGGGCACAAGGCTGGGGACACCCTGGACAGGGTGCTAACCCATCGCAGAGCACAATCGCACACACATTCAGACACCACAGACAATTTGGAAAAGCCAATTAGCCTACAACGCAAGTCTTTGGACTGGGGGAGGAAACCGGGGTACCCAGAGGAAACCCATGAAGCATGGGGAGAACATGCAAGTTCTACACACACAGGGTGGAGGCGAGAATCGAACCCCCAACCCTTGAGGTGTGAGAAAACAGTGCTAACCTCTAAGCCGTATACAAAGGTATATAAATATGCACTTTGTATGAGAATATACAACGATACAAAGAGTAAGGGTTTACAACTTTGTTTGCATGAAATTGTATATAAAGAAGGTTGCAAACAAAATACAACCATCTAACTTTCTCATGATATCAGAATGCCTTGATCAGTTTGACAGATAAAATGCGCTACTTTCTGGTGTGATTTAATAATGGCATTGGAGTGAGCCAGTTAAATGAAAGGTCACATCAGAGCTGGACCAAAAATAAAATTGCATACTGCAATTATGCTGCTGCTATACTGCAAGGCATCACAATCACAATGTGTAAATGTCTGTTCATATTGTGCAGCCATAGTTTAACCTCTGTGTGGTTGGTTGGCCCTTAAATCTAACCTTGATGATGCAGTATTACATATACGTTTAAACATCTGGCTGACATTTTTATCCAACTAGACTTATGATCGAGACAGAGCAGTTGGGAGTTAAAGACCTTGCTTGAGGATCCGCTTTGGTGGTGCTGGGATTTGTACGGATAACCTTTAAATCAGTAGCCCCAAAGCCTTTTCCACTGCACTACCACTGCCCTAAAACTGAAACACACTGGACAAATAGTCCATCAGAGAGAGACTGTAGACATCTTCATAGACTAATGGAAGGGTATACTGCAATTCAGCACACATTTAATTAGCATGACACATTATTTAGCATGACAAAGGAATCAAACCCATAACCTAGGACAGGAGTGGTCAACTGGCAGGCCGCAAACCATTACAGCGTACCAAACCAAACACTTGAAAAAATTTTTAAAAAGCCCGCTCATAGCTTTTAAGTGGCCATCTAGATTTCTAAACATGAACCAGCTCTGCTTCTGTAGCAGATCCTTTGTTTGGCTTATTATTATAATTCTTATTTTTAATTAAGGCAGCTCATCAGACCAGATACTAGCTACAGGGCTTGAGGATATTTTGTCAGAATGGGAAGAGTTTTCACAGACTTTCACAGATTTTTCATTTTATTTACCCTCCAGGTTTCATTAGCTAGCAGTTATTAGCTGGTTATCCAGTATTAGCCGCTTATTAGCCAGATTTGTTAACTGACGACATGGTTTGTTTAAAACAAGAAAAGTCAACAACAAAAAACGTTATTTAAAGACAACTGAACACGTCTCATCTGTTCAGAGCATATGGTGTTATTCCAAAGTGGCAATATGAAACACCACTAGCCACTAGGAAACCAAACAACCACTTCAAATTGTCGTATTTATAGCCATAAACTAATTACTAATGAATAAGCATAAACTGTTGTCGCCATTAACTCATGATAGTGGCTTATATAAACCTTTGCAAGCAAGGACTTTTAGGTAACTGGACATTTACCATTTTTAGTTGAACACCCCTGATCTTAGAGCGCCTTTCTCTAATTGAGCCTCAGTATATACAATATAAATAAGACGCAGTCTTTGTCTAAATTGTCATGTCTCATAATAGTGAAAATTTACATTTTCACTATTATTTAGTAAATTTACTACTCTAAGTAGAAACAGGCATGTTTAAATCGTATATATATATATATATATATTCAAATATAATTCAAATCAACTGAATTGCAATCTAACGACTGTGTCTACATTAGGTGTTTTCTGATTGGAAAAAGCCCTCCTGTATTTTTTTTTCCCCCTTCACAGGGTTATTACACTTCAGCCAGAAACAAATGTCTGTTATGAGCCTAACCTCTGTGAGAAATAAGACACATTACAAGTTTCCTGGGGGGATCTAAAATCGACAATTTCCAGAAAGAAAAGAGGATAAGATAGTGACACACACACACACACACACAGGAAGGCGCCGTAAAATGAGGTCTTTCCCTCCGTGGGTGCACTGTCTGCTGGACAACATCTCATATTGTTAATAACATTGCAGCAGAAGGTAAATGGAGTTTGTTAGAGCAGGTGACAGCGTGGGGTGACCTTATCAATCTGTGATAAACTGGAAATGGGAAACAGAAATCAAAACGGCGGCCCAGACAGGCCACCGCAGCTGCTGCACTGCGCTCAGCAGGGAGAATGAATTGCTCTGTTCAGGAGGCGGTAAATAAAGCGGATCTCTGGCCAATACAGGAAGCACTACAGTTTTAACTCGTGAAAAGACAGCCGTTAAAACTCACATCTGCGAAAATGAAAGGAGCAAACAACAACAAATATAAAAATCTGTGCACCGTTTAAGCTGTATCCACAAGGTGTCATTTTACAGAGCAAGCACGCTTTCAAAGAACGCTTGCTGTTTTGCTAATATTATAATATTAAAAAAATAACTTTTATCAAAATGTATGTGTCACTAATACTCTATTGAGGAACATGAGTTCAAACCTAATCAAATAGTCTACCGTGTATTGTCCTGCTTCACACAAACACAAACTCTACAAGGTGAAAGGACAAACGCCTACATAGCTGTACAAAAATAGAAAATCAGCAGGTACCTGAGAAAGATTTGAACAAACCATACAGCCATATCTTTTTTTTTATTTTTTTATTTTTTTTTATTGATACTGCGCAGTAAAGAACTGAAACAGGGCTTGTGGGAGGCTGTATCTAGCAATTGAGCCCATCTTTCAGCAGCTGGCACAAGGCAGTCAGTAAAAGTACAAGGCCTGAGGTGAGAGCTGTTGGGAATAAAACCAACAACATCAGACCAACGCTGAGAACAGAAAAAGATCCCGAGCATCAAAGTCCTTGGAACATAATTGCAGAGGTGGTGGAAGTTTAGCCTTGAGCTTGGTGAGCACAGAGAGGCATAGGGAGGGAACATGGGAGGCAGTTCCTAAAGGAATAAGATGTGGGCTGAGGTTATTCTTCCCATAAATACAATAAATTGTGTGTGTGTGTGTGTGTGTGTGTGTGAGAGAGAGAGAGAGAGAGAGAGAGAGAGAGAGAGAGAGAGAGAGAGATGATCTAGTGGAGTGGAGGAGGCAGTTTGTACAGTCAAATGAATATTATATATCTTCTCTTGCTCTGTGTGGACCTGCACTTGAATAATGTTTTCATTTTTTTTTAATACTGGGAACTGATATTTCAAGTTTTCAGTTCTACTCTAGAATGTCAGTTTACACCATCATAATATATCATTTGCAATTTTAAAATTGTCAATTTTACTGATATCTATCATATTTTACAGGTCTTCAGTTAACATCAAATGAGCAATGAGCAAAAGAACACTCTGTCCTTGCTGATCTCACAGTTTGGTCTGGAGCTTGAAGGCCAAACAACTCTATTCGTTAAAATATTCATTTAAGGACAAAAACTGCAGGTTATTTACTATCAGAGTTTGTCTAAAATATTGTTAGACATTTAACTGCAATCTTCTTATAACATATTTGTAATGTCCTAATGGGGGGGGGGGGGGGGGGGTTACAATAATTTAAGGGAAAAAAGCCTTTAATACGTGTAGTACACTCAAGAGAGAACAGATGCAATGCACTCTGAAGGCCATCTGATAAAGTGTCTCACTCACACACACACACAAACACACATACACACACATAATTTATTCCCTTTTTTTGCAACAGTTAAGGTCAAGGACAATCTTATTATAAATGCTTAATTACTATATTAATACCAGTTGAGGCATGCTGGCTACAAATGAGCTAATTAAGCCATGTGAACCTTCACTTACGCTACTACATGGTAACAAATAATTAACATTTCATAAATACAGTATATGTTTTAAATAGGAATATAAACCCTACAAGTTTCTGGAAAAAAAAAAAAAAAAAAAAAAAAAAAAAAAAACTGCCTGCTCTTAAAATCTCCCCAAATCACATTCACAATAATCCACATGCTGACAGCAAGAAAAAACCAGAAGATGTCAGTGTAGCACAGGGAAAAAGAGACAGAGTGTCTCTGTGTGAATACAAATCCCAAATTAAAAGATGATACTCATCCTGGAGAGTGATGATCCTCATGGATCAAGCCCTTTAAACAGCTCTCCCCCTCTCTCGCTCCCTTCTTTGAGAACACAAATTAGATGAAAGGATCTCTGGCCAGCAGCTCATAATTGACTATCTGTCTCATTTTAATAAATGTAGATATGATTAACAGTGCAATATCCCCTGCAATAATGACCCGGTGAGTGTGCAGTGATGAATGGGGACTTAAGCACAGCACGGAAAGGCAAACGTGGCTTAGGCCTGTCATGAGATTTGCCAAAACTCTGTCTATAAACTAACACACTGCTACATGAGTCTTTATTCAAATATAAGCCCAATTAAGCTGTCGAAAGTATGAATATCAGGAGCATAAAAATGATCAATAAAGTGAATATAATTGAATGAAGTGGTGCAGCGGGTAATGTTGTCACCTAACAGCTCCAGGGTCCATAATTCTATCCTGAGCTAGGGTTACTGTCTGGGTGGAGTTTCACAAAGACATGATGGACTGGCTACCCTAATTTGCCCCTAGCATGTGCATGTGTGTGTGTGCACGGTCCCCTGCAATGGGCTGGCATCCCATCCAGGGTGTATTCCTGCCTTGTGCCCAGTTTTCCAGAGGCTCTACGAATGTGTCACAAATTCTAATGACCATGTGTTTGTTTTGATTTTGAGTCTTGTCTCATTGGTGTTTTTTCTGATCATGTCCAGGTATTCTATGTTTACTCCTTGATTACTGTGCCTTTACATAGCCTGTTGTGTTAAGAGTCTCATTGCGAAGTCTTGTCGTTTGTATTCATGCGTTTCTAAGCCCTGTTTTCTGCTTCAGAGTTTCCTATTCTTAACTTTGTTGTCATTTCATGTCATGGATTATCCTTAGTTGATGTTGCTCGCTTGTGGTTTGACCTATGCTGTAGATTATGAAGAGAATTATTAGTCTGCCCTAAATAAAGTACACACTGAGTGTACACACTTGTGTCCTGCCTCTAATCGCATATTACAGAAGACAAAGCACGGCGTGAGAGGTGATAAAAAAAAAAAAACATAGACGAATGAAGGGGGATGTATATTTTGTTGGGATAAAGAACAGACGATGCTCCTGAAGACGTCTCTCTGTTCGCAAGCCCTCAGAACACTCTGAAGTGTAAAAGTCTGGAAAGCCACACCCCCTCTCTTTGCCGGTGTATGACTCAGTACTAATGCCGTTCTTGATTGTCTGGGTTGCACTGAGATTTCCCCTGATGGGTTAAGTATGCAGTGAAAACTGTATTTCCAGCACTTGGTTCATTCTATCACAGCTTACCAGTAAAGCACATGAATAGGCAGAACACCTGGTCTCTCAAGGACATAACTGATCACCTGTACAGGTCTTCTGTGTTTAGTCCTTGATTAGTTTGTCTCTATTGTGTTCTTGTTGACTGTATGTGTGCATTTCTAAACTTTGTTTTGTTCTTTAGTCATTCCCTCCAGGATTTAATGATTTTGCATTCACAAAAATGAATGCAAAATCAAGCAAACTCCGCAGTATTCGGAGGAACTTTTCAAAATTACCGCAGATTCTCCGCAGATTCGGGCCAAGACACGTCATGTGACATCATCACAACGCGCATTCTGCCAAATCCCTCATCGATTCACGTGCGTCGAACATGACTACAGCTAAAAGGTCTCATTTTCCAACAGTCATAACGGCAGAAACAATTTCGTGCAATTGCAGTATTCACGTGGTTTTCCGCAAAAAAGCACAAAAAAAAAGCTGCAGCAAAATCAAGCATTTTTTAAATCCTGTACAGACTGTTTATTTACAGAATTATTTCTATTTATGATCTTGTTTTATAATCTTGTTTCATGCATAAATAAATTTATAAAGGCATAAATGTGATATACTCTGGAGATCCTGGAAGATTTTATGGTGGTGAGTCATATGTTGTTACATCAAGTCCTCAATGAACTTTGCAATAAACACACCCACACATTCTCGTTAGAACAAGTGAAAGCTCTGAATGAATGAATGAATGAATGAATGAATGAATGAACACACGAATTAATGAACAAACAAATGAACAAATAAACAAACAAAATGGAACAAATCATCTGAGGGGCAATTCAATGAGTGTCCTCCTTTCTGGATAGATCATACGATGGAATCAGGAATCAGAAGAGCAATTGTAGATCTAATTAATATAGAATGATGCATTAGTTCTGCCATCTGCTAGATGCCTTTAGACACCACATACCCTGTTGAGACTGAGGCTGTGTCTGTTCCCCATCTTATTAAACAAGGGACTGAAAAATTACGAATCTTGCCTTAATTAAAACTAAAGTTAATACAAGCCGTCCTGCTGATAAGGGAGGCACCTGCGAACTGAAGCCTGGGCTTCACAACAAAGGCAACTTTAGTAAACATTAGTAAATAAAATATTACCATATAATTCGTTTTAATACACTATAACTTTAATAGCTGAAACATGACTTCCGATGGGAATGGGATGGTCCACAAAGACATGTGAACAGAACAAAACAGAAAAAAAAAACTTTCTAGATAAAAGAAATAAACCCACCTCACAGAGTACTACAACTCAGATGAGACAACTTGGCATTGAACATCAAAGAGCTCGTACTGCTCTCTGAGCATCATTTGGCACACACATTTTCAATTGAACGAATACATTATTACATTTAATTAGCAAGTCCATGTACATGCTGTCTCCAGTAACTTTTCTCAGAGTTCTCAAAGTGGGGTCTGGGGATCCCGAGGGGTCTATGAATCAAGCCAGGGTGTGATTTTTTTTTGTTGGTTTTTTTGTTGGTTTTTTTCTTACAGTGTTGGAAATCACCCAGTATTATAAAAGCTACTATATTTATTATTATATTATAGTTATTAGCTTATTTAAATAGTCTCAATAACTCAAAAGCAAACTGTCCTATAAATAAGGTCAATTTGGACATAGTGGAAAATTCAGGAATAAAAAAAAAAGCTCTATGTAGCCAATATATAGCCAAAATATTTTTGCACACATTTATATTGTTATGTAAACATGGGGGAAGGCAGGATGCATGCGCAGGGGAAAAGTCAGTTTATTAGGAACACAGTCAAATATAACGGAACGGGAGAAACGTGACACAAAAAACAAGTCGAAAACAAATAATAATCCACAAAAAGGTAAAGTAATAATCCAACGAAACAGGGTAATAATCCAAACGGGCATAAATCCGGGAAGAGAACAAAATGAAACATGAAAGGAGGCGATGGTCTATGATGAATGATCTAAGAGCTAAGGTCTATGGTCTATAAGCGAGAGAGTGCGAGAAGGTAGCAGGCGTAATGCACATGCCGGAACTTACTCTAATACTCCGCGTCTGAGTGAACGAAAGAAACGGTTTAAATACACAGAATTAAACAAGGACAAACACGAAACACCTGCAACTCATAATGAAACAATAAAAGGAAAACCAATGAATAAACAGGGGCGGAGACATGACAACTAGGAACCAATAAACATACAGAGGTGGAGACATGACGTAAACCAAAACAACGGCACATGGCAAAGTAAACACACGAGAGTTCATGAATGCATAGTCCAGCAGGTTTTTGTGAATGGACTCTGGGAGTCAGCCGCTCGCTTAGCGAGCGACTTCGCGTGTGGGGGGTTCTCTAACATATATAATGAGCCTAATATTTGAATATAGACTATAGTCAGTAAAAAAAATAAAACTGTGTTGAAGGGGTCAGTGGAATTTATTTTACAGTTACAAAAAGTTTGAGAAGCTCTGTATGGCACACAAGAAAACTCACTGATTTCATTCATTAACAAAATTCATAACAAATCCATGTGTGTGGCTATAGAAGCACCCAGAGCAATATAAAGAGCATCCTGATCATTTCACTGTGTCACTTTCCTGACGCTATCTCCAACAAGAAGAAGCACCTTGATGCTATCATCGGGAAACATCTGGGCTTCGGATTAATCAAAGTAATGGTATCTAGGGTTTCTGCAGCCCATACTGACCTTCTCCATGTCCTGTTATAAAGCTGAGCTTCATTCTGATTGCTAATCTTAACACTTTTAGACTACTGTCCAACCATGTCATATAAAACCATCAGGAAAATATGGCTAGTTAGTGTAATAACTGTCCAATTCTAATTTAAATATGATTCAGTTTATTTGGAGAATCCTATTACCACGGAGCCCATCGACACCATGATGGCAAGTTTGATGAGTTGCTCATTAATCAACGTGAATATATGAGATGGCAGAAAATCAATAGAACAGTCTGGCTTCCCAGCACACACTCCTACACGAAGGGTATTAAACAGTGCAATTCAAACCCAAGCCAAAATCTATTCAGGACTGTGACAGTTACCAAAACAGTGTAATTACTGCAGTTGCCAAAGTGTGCTGGTTTACTCAAAATATTGTTGGGATTCCATTTCACTGGTTCATTGACCAAGTGATTACAAGGATGACAATACAGAATTTATATTAATAAATTCTACACTCTACATTTTTCTATGTGATATCCCAATTCACAGAGAAGCCAATCTTCATCACTTCTCATATTTGGGAAATAAAAAATAAAAAGCCAAGTATTTAATAAGCGCACGCCCATGCAAACACAGCTGTTCATCCTCTACTTCCAGACTGATCAGTTCTGATCCCATCCGAATCAAAATTATCAGAGGTTACAATTTATCCATCTAAGGAATGTAAATGAAATGTAAAATCAGGATTATTTGCTCAGAAAGAGGCTGTCCCCTGAAGGATGCTCCAATTACCGCTGATTGCTGCGAGCCTCTAGATTATGCTGCTGATTGCTAACTGTATGGGCAGCTGCAAAACCACCCATTTGTATGGCTGCCCACTTTGGGAGGAAAGATTATGCAATGTTTGTCTGCTCAAGTGATTGGAAAACACAATAGAAAAGAGCTTGGGTTTGATTTAGTAACAAATCACCAAGTTCCTTTATGAGCCTGAAATTATACAATGTCCCCATAATTTCTAATGCTAATCAAGGACGGAATGCATTTCAAACATCATTAGTGCGGCTACTGCTCATTTCATTGTATGCATGTCACTGCACTTTGACTTTTGTTAGAAAACCTGTTTGGAAAAATCTATGTTCAAACAACTTTTTTCACCTCTATGCTCTATGAATAATCTAAAACTTGTTTTAGAGTAAACGCTAAGCACCAAAAATATTACAGATGCTGTTTCTCTTTAAAACTTTCCAGCACCGTTGTGATTATTGTCATGGGCCGTGTATCAAATTGAAAACTCTGACGTTACATTCGAAAGTATTTACTAATCTAGAAAATCCTTTCACACCTTTCAGTAGGTTTACAATTCAAACACTAACTGTAATAGGAAAACTGGTTAGTGTTACTCAGTGACAGTCTAGAATAGTACATACATATGTGTGAATTGAGAGACAAAGCTAGTGTGTTTAGCAGAGATAGATGGATGGAGAAATGTGTCAGATTTTATTGCTGAACTATGCTATTGCAGCTTGTCAGGATAGTGAAAAAGACTAAAATAACATGCACCCTAAACATTTCAGTGTGGCTTGTCTAAACATCTTAAACATAAAACTTAAAACATAAAACAAACATAAACAGAGCTGTCCCTGATTGTGTAATACTAACTAGGTTACTCATTTTGTTATTAATATTGGTACTGGTATCAACAAGTACAAAAAAAAAAAAGAAAAAACATGTACTCATATCAA
Organism: Cranoglanis bouderius; assembly: GCA_023630585.1. NCBI lineage: Eukaryota > Metazoa > Chordata > Actinopteri > Siluriformes > Cranoglanididae > Cranoglanis > Cranoglanis bouderius. The sequence continues at coordinate 5,691,676 of CM042550.1, read as the reverse complement.
GTAAATCATCGCCATTTTAAGCACATGCTGCCTCAAACCTGTTGATATGCTGAACGTTGGAGTTTGTTGGTTAACATTCAAAGCATTCATGGACTTATGAGTGCCATGGCTAGCTAAAGTAAAATACATACTTCTTTATTCAGCTTTCACTCAACAAGGAGCTCTGGCTTCCAAAAAATACCCTAATTAACAGCTTTCTAGGTGCCACGGGTTATGATCTGACACAATTAAATAACAGTTTAAAGCTTGTAAAAACAAAGGAACATGAACATGAAATTTCTTGGGTTCTTTTTTTGGTGGTGGTGTATGGGGTATGATGGCAAGCCTTTGTGTCAAAGGTATGACTTGGGCTGGGCATATGACAGTATAATATTAAAATTATGATAATTTATGTCACAATACACTTTTCTGAGATATTGTGATATTGTGTATATCGTGATATCTTTTTTTTTTATTACAAAAAAAACAAAAAAAAAACAAAACAACAATAACCCAACACCAATTTAAAAACTGATTGTTTTGTTCTGTTTTTAAATCATTAAATTGTACAATGTTAAGGGGTTATTTTTGTTTTGTTTTTTACACACTTTCCCCCTACTTTTCAGTGTTAATTTAATTTTGTAAACATTAAACATCAACAAGCAGTTTTTCACAATTCCAAGTTTTTCACAAAAAATACGTAGCCATTTTGATGCCAGTTTGTTAGCAAACCTGTATATCCTGCTGCATATTATATATAGTAGAAACATCTTCAAGTATCACAATATGTTTTCGGGTTTTTTGTATATTGCCCACTCATAGGTATCAAATCATGTTAAATGAATGCATAGAAACTTAAAGAGATACCGCCAGTACAGATTGTGCAGTCTATGGGCATTGACTATATTAGAAACTAATAACCCTGGAGCTCTCGGTGAAAATGAATAAGCTCCTCTACAAACACAGCATATGAATAATTTATTCCTTTTAGCAAACCTGAGCTGAATTTGACTGCAGGGCTTCAGCTGTATAGTCATTCATATTCCTGTACAGTTCAACATGTCTGCTAAAGAACCAGAGAAGGAGATGTCTGTTCGGAGAGAAGTGTGCTCCTGACATGAGCAAGATGTTTCAATCGGTGTTTATGGTTCCAGGGTTTTTAACAAAAGGTCCAGGAACCTCATGCCTTGAAGTACACATGAAAGTGTGTCAAACTTATGTTAAGCCCACGAGTAGCGTAAATCGCAGGTGTTCTGAAACATTCACATAATCTTTTTTGTGGCATCGGGAATCGAACCCCCAACGCTGGAGGTGTGAGGCAAACATTCTAACCATTAAGCCACCATATCAAACAAAGTCTATATTATTATTCGATATAGAAAAAATATGGTTTTGGATGATTTCTACACAACACCATATTATAATAACAATAACATTATTATATATTATTATATTCTGTGTGTATTACTGAATATTAATCACGCTTCTATAAAATAAAAAATAGAAATAAATATAGACTTATTTAAATAATATCCATACAATTAAAGCTACAGGATGTAAGATTTTGGAACATGTCTGATAGAAAAATGCTATTGCAATCTAATTGTGGCAGAACACTTCATTACAGGGGTTGTGCTGTGTTATAATCTTGCGTGCAGATTAACCAGTGCATGCCTAATAATGAGAGCAATGTTGACGTGATATACTATTTAGCACAGCAGTATGCAGTTTGAGATGCAGCCCAAGTATTTACAACTCACGACTGCTCAGTATTAGAGAAGTGTCAGGAGAATAAAATAACTTAATTACTGAGTACAAGATGAAAGATGAAAAATTCTCAACAAGAGTTTGTCTTTTGGATACTGCTAGCCAGTTCAGCCATCAGCTCTTACTAATTGCCTGATTAGTCAGTCAGTCTGTGCATCGCCCACCTACTGCATTGTAACTGATCCCATTCTGCAGTATTATAAACAATACATAGCCTATAGAATAAATGTTAGCAGACTAGCTAAAATATAAGCTCAGTTTGAAGGGAAAAGGGTCATACTGTCATCTTAAAGTGTAGAGAACAAAACTAAAACGCCAGATTGTTTCCGGTCGTTTTTCTTCTTCTCTGTGCTTATTATTATTATTTACTTTTGATCTGTGTATTTTATTCTCACACAAGGTATGTCAAAAAAGTTGGCAGGATGGTGTTAGTATGCGAGCTAAAACCAAAAAAGGTACTTGATTCATTCATTCTCACAAAAAAATGTACCACGTCCTGTACCCGTGTATGCAAACCTGTAACCATATACAGTGGTGCATGAATGTTTGTGAACCCTTTAGAATTTTCTACATTTCTGCATAAATATGACCCAAAACATCATCACATTTTCACACAAGTCCTAAAACTAGATAAAGAGAAACCAAATAAACAAATGAGACAACATGAGTCCTGCATGACCCACTTTCTCTTGAGATTCTGTTCATGAACAGAATTCGCTGGTATAATTCAGAATTCATCGTTCCATCAATGATGGCAAGCTGTCCAGACTCAGATGCAGCAAAACAGGCCCAAACCATGATACTACCACCACCATGTTTCACAGATGGAATAAGGTTCTTATCCTGGAATGCAGTGTTTTTCTTTCTCCAAACATAACGCTTCTCATTTAAACCAAAAAGTTCTATTTTGGTAGCCTTCTGGCTTGTCCATGTGATCTTTAGCAAACTGCAGAAGGGCAACAATGTTCTTTTTTTAAAACAGTGGCTTTGTCCCTGCAACCCTGCCATGCACACCATTGTTGTTCAGTGTTCTCCTGATGGTGGACTCATGAACATTAACATTAGCCAATGTGAGAGAGGCCTTTAGTTGCTTAGAAGTTACCCTGGGTTCCTTTGTGACCTCACAGACTATTACATATCTTGCTCTTCCTCCTGGGGAGGGTAATAGTGGTCTTGAATTAAATAAATGACCAAGTAGCCTATAATATTTGTGTCTCATTTGTTTAATTGGCTTCTCTTTGTCTACTTTTAGGACTTTGATCCACAAACAGGGTCCACAAACTTTCAAGCACCACTGTACAGAACACTCAGTAACACATCTTATCATTACTTCTCCAGCTCAACCACTTCTCAACTACACAAACTCCACTTCTGAACATCTTATACAAACACCACAACAAGAATAAATTAGTGGACTTTCATGCATCATTCACTATCTGCCCACAAAATTAGAGAACCTGTAACAAAAACATTCAAACAATCTCATTCTAGTCCTAGTGTGCCACTAAGGAAGTGGTAGCTCAGTGGTTAGGACATTGGCCTCCTGTGCGGAAGGTCATGAGTTCAAATCCCAGCACTGCCAAGCTGCCACTGCTGGGCCCTTGAGCAAGGCCCTTAACCCTCAACTGCTCAGTTGTATTAAAAAAAAAAAAAAGAGATAATTGTAAATTGCTCTGGATTAAGGGCGTCTGCCAAATGCCGTGAATGTAATGTAACGTGAGTGAGAACCCACAGCAGAAAATGCATTTGTTGTTGTGTCAATGAACAATTTATTTTTATGAATATAATATTGACAGAAAATATTTAAGTGAAATCTAATACTATGTCATTGTTAAAATGCCACTGCACTGAACCATCAGTGCATACTCACTTTATAAAAGGAATGGCATTAGCTCTTTGCAAGGATATATAATATTATTCCTTATTTATTTGTGCTTGTGCCATGATCACAAGAAATGGAGCTGAAACTAACAATGCCAAGACTGATATTTCTTCAAAGCATTTCACCAGACACAGACCACTGTTCAAGTTGAGTTAAGGGATTGAGTGGTAATAAAGAAAGAAAACCATAAGTGATAAACTCAAACAGACATGAGGTTAATGAAGCATCCTTGAATGGAATATATTCAGAAAACATTCATAAACAGTAATTCATAAACAACAAATATGATAAAAACGAGAAAAATAGTGACAACAACAACAAAAAGAAAAGTAGTCTTACTCTGAGCTGGGCTTAAATCACTGGCTTGGAGCATGATCTGAGGAATGACCTGACTATCCTGGGGTATTATTAATCCTTCCTGAGATATTTCAATCTGCCTTGATCCACTGGTTAAACCACTGGTTTGTACTAAGGAAAGCTATTCGACTTGCAGGTCTGACTCGATTGTCCTTCACAGAGCCATGACCTCATACAACATATGGGTGTGATGGTCAGGTGTCCACAATAGCCATATAGTGTAATCTTAGAAGTGAAGACTTTATCTGTGGGTGCATTGTACTTCCACCTTCTTTTACAAGGTTATTATTATTATTATATATTTTATTATAGGCCAACAGCATTGTAGACAGTGAAGGCTGAGGCACTGATTTACTGAAAGTATGCATGTGCAAACTTGATAACACCTACAAAAATGTGCAAGTTGATTTATTAATAGGGTCTGTAGAGTTGTGCATTTTTCCAATAAGTAAAATAGCATTTTTTGTCAGTTTTGCATGTTTGACTTTTTGGAAAGATGTGTTAGATACCAATACATTACTGTAAATGTGTAAAATGTATGTTTGTTAAAAAAAAGTATGCCAGAGTTGAACTTTTGATAGAACATACACTGATACACTCATACACTGTCTTGGCAAGACTTTGGTAATTGTACGTTGGTTATTGTACAGATCTTGTACCACAGTGTACAGAATACATACAGTCGATCCCCAATTTGGGCTTGTGCCCCTGACCATTTTTTTCAGGGACAGCAGTGCAGTGATATTATTGCAATTGCTGGCCTTGTTTTCAAGCTGCTGTTGGTGCTGCCTGAGGAGAAAGACCTGTGCTGACAACTCCTGCCTTAGCACCCTTAATTCTGCTGCATCCATATTATGGCCAAGCATTCTGTCAAAAATCCAGGGAGTCGGATGCAAGTGCAGAAGTTTTTAATGATAAAACAACTAAAAAAACAAACAAAAGACAGGAAAAGACCAAAAAAAGAAAAGAAAAACTAAAACAAAGGACTAGACTACGGCAAGACAAGGCAAGGTAAATGCAACATGTAAACAAAAGCTACTCACAGTACAAACAGAGTAACTCTACAACATATACAGTACAATGCTTGGCAACTAAGAAGGGAGAAGACAAAACTTATTGGGTAACTAATTAGGGGAACACAAACACAGGAAGTGAGGTAGACAACAAAGGAATAAAAAAAAAAAAATTGTGAGTGAGGGTGCCCTCTCTGGGAATTGTCCATGGTGAATGTGACAATATTGTTCCCTCCACCTACTTTGCACACAATTAATTCATGCAATTATTCTTTATAAGTCACCCACAACATGCCCATTATATGCACACTCAGTTTATCCAATTGCACACACACAAATTAGCACTTGTTATTTGGGACTTTAGTAAATCAGGGCCTCAGTGTTACAATATGGCATGTAATACCTGGATCTTATATTGCATACTTTGCATATTTTAGTTCAAGTCAAGCATTCACACTGGGACATTCAATATGTTTTGATTTAAAACTATTCAAAAATAAAGTGTGGAATGTTGGACACTGCTTGCACTTTTCATTTGCAGCCTGCCTTAACATTCATAACATAACACACCCCCTCTTGCACTGTTTCACACCTATGTAAGTGCAGTGTAATGGACAGACGATGATTTTATGAATATTCATAATAGTGTTACAGGCATTACCAATCATTTAATTATGAATAATATATGATAATGTAGATTAGCCAATGATTTTGCTCTGATTAGACCTATATAACAACATGTAATCACAAAGGAACTACTGCTTTGCTCTATCCTCTCTTCTTTCTCTTCACTTCTCTGTAACTACTTCTCTAGAACGTCCTTTCTAAAATATATTCCAAGTGAAGGTGGACACATCCATGATCTCCTGGGACACTAACTACCTGTCGGAAAGACCCTAGTTTGTGCGGCTGGGAACCTGCCTGTCTGAGCACCTGCTGAACAGCACTGGAGCACCACACGGATCTGAGCTCTCCCCCTTCCTCTTCACCCTGTACATCACCGACTTTCAGTACAGGTCCGATCTCTACCACCTTCAGGAATGTTCTGATGACTCTGTGGTGGTCGGGTGCATCATTGATGGACAGGAAGTACAGGGACCTGGTCAACAATTTCATGGAGTGGTACAGGAAAAACCATCAGCTCCTTAATGTGGCCAAGACCAAGGAGATGGTGGTGGACTACAGGAGGAAGAGGACCACAACCAGCCTCATTACCATCATGGGGTACAGATACCTTGGTGTCCATCTTAACAACAATCTGGACTGCACGGTCAACTCAGAGGCTGTGTACAGGAAAGGAATGAGCAAATGTCTTTTTGAGGAAGCTCAGGTCCTTTAATGTTTGCAGCAAAATGTTAGAGATCTATCAGTCCGTGATAGGCAGTGCAGTCTTCTTTGCAGCAGTTTGCTGGAGATGAAAAAAAAACCCTCAACAAATTGATCAAGAAGGCTTGAGGTGGTCGTGGAATAGAGGACACTCAATAAACTCACAGCCATTCTGGACAATAAATAATACCCCCGCTATGACCTACTGGTTAAGCAGTGGAGCTCCTTTAGTAGAAAACTCATTCAGCTCCATTGTAGAAAGGAGTGGTACAGGAGGTTGTTTGTACCAACAGCGATCACACTGTGCAACAACTCATCACTGTTCTGGGACACTATTTTGCACTGAGGCAGTCTTAGGGTAAGCTCATTGGACAACAGATTATCCATATATCCATATGCATGGCCACTTTATTTCTACTAATTTACCCCCTTTCTTTCCTTTTCTCATATTCACTCTATACAATACTGTATATCCATGTCTATTTTATCACTGTTTACAATGTTTACACTATTGAGAATGTTTGCACTGCACTGCCGCTTTAATTCCACTCAAGTCTGATGCTTATATGTACAATGTTTACACCCCACACATATTCTTACTTTGTTTCATTTATAATGTTAAATTACGTTAGTATATTTGCAACTCTCTGTGCTGCTGTAATAGGAAAATTCCCCTTTGGGATGAATAAAGCGATCAACCTATCTATCTGTCTGTCTGTCTAAATCCTCTGTCTAATGTTGCAGTGAGCTTTTCTTCTGTCTTGGAATAAACTCTGACTTGTAACTTGATTTGAAGACTCTGTATGTCTCATTTATGATACCAGACGGTTATTTCTAGCAAGATATACAGTGAGGGAAAAAAGCATTTGATCCCCTGCTGATTTTGTACGTTTGCCCACTGACAACGAAATGATCAGTCTATAATTTTAATGGTAGGTGTATTTTAACAGTGAGAGACAGAATAACAAAAAAATCCAGAAAAACGCATTTCAAAAAAGTTATAAATTGATTTGCATTTTAATGAGTGAAATAAGTATTTGATCCCCTATCAATCAGCAAGATTTCTGGCTCCCAAGTGTATTTTACACAGGTAACGAGCTGAGATTAGGAGCACTTTCTTAAAGGGAGTGCTCCTAATCTCAGCTTGTTACCTGTATAAAAGACACCTGTCCACAGAAGCAATCAATCAATCAGATTCCAAACTCTCCACCATGGCCAAGACCAAAGAGCTGTCCAAGGATGTCAGGGACAAGATTGTAGACCTACACAAGGCTGGAATGGGCTACAAGACCATCGCCAAGCAGCTTGGTGAGAAGGTGACAACAGTTGGTGCGATTATTCGCAAATCAAAGAAACTGTCAGTCTCCCTTGGTCTGGGGCTCCATGCAAGATCTCACCTCGTGGAGTTTCAATGATCATGAGAATGGTGCGGAATCAGCCCAGAACTACACGGGAGGATCTTGTTAATGATCTCAAGGCAGCTGGGACCATAGTCACCAAGAAAACAATTGGTAACACACTACGCCGTGAAGGACTGAAATCCTGCAGCGTCCGCAAGGTTCCCCTGCTCAAGAAAGCACAGGTACAGGCCCGTCTGAAGTTTGCCTGAATGATTCAGAGGAGAACTGGGTCAAAGTGTTGTGGTCAGGTGTGGTCAGATCTCTTTGGCATCAACTCAACTCACCGTGTTTGGAGGAGGAGGAATGCTGCCTATGACCCCAAGTCATAACACCATCCCCACCGTCAAACATGGAGGTGGGAACATTATGCTTTGGGGGTGTTTTTCTGCTAAGGGGACAGGACAACTGCACCGCATCAAAGGGACGATGGACGGGGCCATGTACTGTCAAATCTTGGGTGAGAACCTCCTTCCCTCAGCCAGGGCATTGAAAATGGGTCATGGATGGGTATTCCAGCATGACAATGACCCAAAACGCACAGCCAAGGCAACAAAGGAGTGGCTCAAGAAGAAGCACATTAAGGTCCTGGAGTGGCCTAGCCAGTCTCCAGACCTTAATCCCATAGAAAATCTATGGAGGGAGCTGAAGGTTCGAGTTGCCAAACGTCAGCCTCGAGACCTTAATGACTTGGAGAGGATCTGCAAAGAGGAGTGGGATAAAATCCCTCCTGAGATGTGTGCAAACCTGGTGGCCAACTACAAGAAATGTCTGACCTCTGTGATTGCCAACAAGGGTTTTGCCACCAAGTACTAAGTCGAAGGGGTCAAATACTTATTTCACTCATTAAAATGCAAATCAATTTATAACTTTTTTGAAATGCGTTTTCTGGATTTTTTTTTTGTTGTTGTTATTCTGTCTCTCACTGTTAAAATACACCTACCATTAAAATTATAGACTGATCATTTCTTTGTCAGTGGGCAAACGTACAAAATCAGCAGGGGATCAAATACTTTTTTTTTTTTAAAGTAAATTCATGTCATAATTGTATGTCATTACAAAAATGTCACTGAGTTGCACTGCACACAAGTTTGTGCCACTCTGCACCAAATTACCACCTGTGTAGCTGGTCAGGAAGATAAATAATCCACTCCAGTCTTACACTTTGTTTTTGCATGTGCAGTATGATCATAAAACTAGAACCCTGTAAGTAACTGAGAACAGAGAAAATACAGTATAATTTCTGCTGTGGCTGACCACACCTCTTGCTGATGTATTCAATATAACCTCACCCCTTTTTACAGCTGTGCTGTGCTGCACTACGTCCTGCATCAATGGGCATGAAAATGCCGAAATTACACACCACCACGATCTTATGCTTGCACTATGATGTTGAAAATAGGGGGTCCTAATTTTAGTTGTGACTTTTTTGCAGTACTGCAACCAGCAGAGCATCCGCTGAACAGTAATCACTGCGGGAAAGAGCGCACACATCTAAATGAAGCTTTAATTAGGAGTCAAATGGAAAACAAACAGGTCAGAGGTGGCAACAACAGGAAAAAGCAATTAATTATAATAGTATAATCATTTGCCTTGTCATGTTTGACACATTAAAATGTAAAAGGTGGTCATTAAACTGAATTTTAAAAAAATAAAACAGATGAGACTCGTGTTGTTGCTTTCTGCATAATACTAGTGTACTTCTTAAGGTTCTGTGCTTTGGAAAACATAAGAAAACATTTGGAGTTGGAGAACTCAGAATAGAAGGAGCTTGTGTGCTTTTGCAGTTATAGACCACCTGCTGTCAGCAGGCTGTTGAGAGAAACAGCACCTTTCCCCTGTTTCCCCATTACCTAATAATACCCATCTGGTCTTTCCTAACACTCAGCACCACAAAGATACACCTTCATGTTTGTTTAGGGCCTTTCTTATTATACAATATGTTAACTCTATGGGGTTTTACTTACTGTGTATGTATGGAAAAATCACTGCACTTTAAGAAGTCCATGTGCTAGCCATGTATATTCAAGTAAACAACACTATGGCAGGTTTACATGTATTCCCTAGCAACAGGCAAGAGTAAAAATGACAGAATAAGCCATTCATGCCTATCAGCAGATTACCAAATGAAAAGTTTATATAACTGGATTCAATAAACTGGCTGTTTATTCTTTTCATATATATATACTGTACTTCTAATTAGAGATGCACCGATCAACCGGCCAGGGACCGGAATCGGACGATTTTCCACATGCTCGGCCCGGACCGGTGACCGGCCGGTCAGTCTCACGTCTTTCCGATTCCGAGCCGGTCCGTGTTGTTGCCAGCGGCACAGGCAATAACGTCACAGCCACGCTCACAGCTGCATGTAAACATGTCGTAGGCAAAAACCCATTGACCTACTGGAGGATCAACAAAGATCGTTTCCCTGTGCTTGCTCCACTTGCCCGAGCCTATACCTCTCTGCTCCATGTACAGGCGTTGAAAGTGATCGCTTGTTTAGCTTGGCTGGACATGTGATAGATGAAGGGAGAAACCGATTATCAGGTGACAAGGCAGAGATGCTTCTGTTTGTGAAGAAAAACTTGCCATTAATGCTCAAGTATACATATGTTGGCAACAAAGAAAAGGTGCCTTGTGTACCGCTTTACACAGAGAGGCCGGATAGCTTGCCTGAATGGTTGTAGCCAGGTGTAAGCAAAACTCACGTATCTGATATTTCACAGTGGTTTATTATCAGCGTCGTCGATCCCCTACACACATGGGGCAGTTTGCAAAACACCCCACTAACAACTGTGTTACTGAACATAAATAAAACAGGGCAAAGAGCAGCAGAAATATAACCAGGCTTTACATGCATACATGCGATGATCATAGCTCGCGCTCCGTCTACCGACTGCCCAAGAGAGAGCGCTCCTTAAAGGAGCAGTAACTAATTCTAATTGTTACACTTGTTATTTAATTATTAGCCACTGCACCTATTAATATTTGGAGTATTGTACACTTCAGTTTTGTTCATAGGCTTGTAATCTTTGGACTTTTGTGAGACGAGTAAAAAAGAGAAAAAGGTCAATTTATAAACACAGTGGAAAATGATATCTGTTTTATTATATAAAGCAACTCATTTATAGTTAATTGTTATTTCTGTAACTTAGTGCAGTTTGGGGGAAATTGTAATGTTTAATAATTCTTTTATTATGAAAATAAAATTTTGCACTGAAGAAAAGTAGATTTTTGTTTGTATATGCTGTCAATTATAGTTCTTAGTAAGAAAATCATAATCGGCAAAAATCGGTATCGGCAGGTCACACTTACAAAAAAATCGGAAATCGGAATCGGCCAAAAAAATTGCAATCGGTGCATCTCTACTTCTAATACTATATCCAGGTTTTTGAATTACGTGACTTATCATTTGACTCCTTTTTGGCACAATAGTAAGATTATCTAGGGAAATAAAAATATCTTGTCTCCTACAAAGATGACTTGATGCATTTTGTCCCAATCAAACATGATCATGGTTGAAGAAAGCAAAGCAGTAAGTGTGAGAGATAAATCCAAGATGGATGTCAGAGCAACCTACACGCGATAAATCGAGGGGGCACATGCTCTACACTCATCCCACACACGATGAATTAACTGACCCTCTGCTCCATCTGGTTCCATGTGTGTGTTTGTGTGTGTCTGTGTCTGTCTGTGTGTGGGGGGGTCCGTATTTTTCAGTTCAGTCATGTGGTGGGTGGTTTGGCAGGCGGATGTATTTGCATGCTCTCTGTCCCGCTGTTTAATTTGAAGATGTAATTGATGTTGGCATTGAGGACTCTAGACGCAGTGCTGAGCTCCATACTGTGCCTCCAGCTCTTCCTTTTTTTCGGCTGTGTGTCTTCCTATCTTGCTCTCTGTTTGTGAAGGTTTTAAAGGAGACACCATATAAAGTACAACAACAGCATCACCAGCAACAATAACAATAACAACAACAACAACAACAACAGGAGCAACAATAATAACTGAAATACGTTATTATTACTTAGTACTACTATTATTCTTATTTTTATTGTTAGATATTATTATTATTATATAATTTGTTTATTAGTCACTACCTTAAAGGGAACCTATTATGCAAAATTCACTTTTACATGGTGCTTGAACATAAATGTGTGCCGGCAGTGTGTACACATCCACCTTATAATGGTAAAAATCCACCCACTCCTTTTTTTAATATTCCTCATAAATCATAAACAGTGTCTCAAAATGAGTCATTTGCATTTTCTATCCAATTTCACATTGGATAGAATTCTATCCAGGCCCCACCCACAACTGCTGATGAACTCTGCCCTATTAGCATAGATCCTCCCCTGATTGAGCTGCACACAGTCCGCCATGTTCTCCAGCTACAGTATAGTGATCAGAAGAATGTCTCAGCTTCGTAAGCTTTGTAAGTGTTCTGTTGTTGGCTGTAAGAATGAACATAAGAGTCTTCATGTACTCCCGGCATCAGAGCCACTGAAGACGCAGTGGAGTCGTTTTATTTTTGAAGGAAATGTGCCCCAAAAAATAGCTAAATTCCTATATGTTTGTGCGAATCATTTTACACCAGCCTGCTTTGTGAACGAGGCTCAATACAAAGCAGGATTTTGCTGAAATGTTTATTCTCAAGCATAAATCAATACCAACTGTTCATGATCCAGCTTCATATCCAGAAGACGTAAGTATTGCACTTCATATTTTGTGAATGTTTGCAAATCGTCTTTCCGAATGTGCTTGTTAGCAATGTCGTCATTTTTATTTTTAACCCCAAAAACGCGTACTGTCTGTATGATTCATACATTCTGGTTCATACATATAGGGCTGAACACCAGTATTTACTGTCAGTCATACTGCTTTGACTTGATTTGTTGTTGCCGTAGTATCCAAAGCACTAGCTGTAAAGGCACAACCCTCTTCTGGAAAGGGGGCGGGGAGCAGCAGCTCATTTGCATTTAAAGAGACACACACAAAAACAGCATGTTTTTGCTTCTACCCGAAAAGGGGAATTTACAGCATGGTATAATAAATGATCTGTGGGGTATTTTGAGCTGAAACTTCATAGGCACATTTCACTGGGGACACCTGAGACTTATATTACATCTTGTAAAAAGGGGCATAATAGGTCTCCTTTAAAAGAGAATCCTGTTTTCCTACAGTTCTCTTATTTTCACGTTTAGTGCCAACATTTGTCTCCTTTCTCCCATAACATCCTCAGACAACTTCATCTGTCTCTGGAATCAGGTCTTTGGCTGAAAGCAACTCTCACAAATGCTCAGGTTTGAGATTTAAATGACGGCTTAAATCTCTAATGCCTGTCTATCCGACGTGATATTTTCCTAAATACCATGTTCCTATCTTGATAGTTCTGTCACTTTCTTGCTCCTCCTGAATGCAAACAAGGTCACTCAAACCCAACTGCGAGCTCCTGTCTGACCTTTGTGTCATGTTCATTAGACTAGGCTTCTCAGTGAGAATTTAATATGAATAATGTGTTCTTTAATTGTGCCAAGTTCAAAATCAGCCAACAGCTGTCACACTCAAGCTGGGTCACAAATGCAGAATACACAATGCACTGATACAGATGGGGTCCATCATTTCACTGTGAAAAATTGAAATGCCTTCCAGACATCTTTGTAGGCAAAAATTTGCTCATTTACATATATTTCAGTAAAAAACTGTGGTAAGAAGAACTTTTTTATGTTATGTGGATCAGTCCTAGGATTTTGTGATTTTTCAATCGCAGAAATTAACGCGAAATCAAGCAAACTCTGCAATATTAGCAAGAGCTTGCAATTTCGCCAACTCAAGTGGTTTTCCGCAAAAAAAAAGCACAAAAAACTCTGGAAGTTGCATCGCAAAATTTGGAGGGAGCTGCAAAAACAAGCATTTTTGGCTGCAAAAGTAACAAAAAAACTCTGTAAAATCCTGTACGGTGTGATTGACATAACACATGCAACAAATGCCTCATGTTCTTATAAATAATCAATAAAACATGACAGGAGTGCTGTTAGGAAAATAATCATAATTACCATAATCATAATTACCTTCCAATAAAGGCACATCCTAGAGTTTGTATTCCTCTTATACCACAGCATTTTTTTTTTAATTAATTTTTTTAATTGTTATTTTTATCAATTATTTTATGTTGATATAACATGCATCAGGTGACTCTTACTGGTTTTGGTAAGGAATGAAACATAACAGGGCATGTTGTTATAGGAAAAGAATCAACCACAGAGTGGTATGCTGCAAAACCCACCTGGAAGATAACAACAATCCCACAGTGTTTTATTCCTCTTATACAACAGCAATTTTCCATTACGTTTTTTATGTTAAAAGTGCAATAGTCAATTTTTAAAATTATTTCTTACTCTTACGTTCAAATAACATGGAAATAATGTAGAACGTTATAGATTAAAAAAAAAAAAAATGGTTTAAGCTATAGGCCTTAGCACAAGTGTGTTAAGTGGCTGAGAAAACTTGTTTGTGATTTGATGGGCCTTTTATCAGTCATTTTATAGACATCTCAGTCTCACAACTCAGTGGCCCACCATAGATCATGAGGGTGAAGCATTGTAAGCATGGGTGGTAATCGGGTGGGGATGGGATCTCATTCACATGTCGAACCTACCTACTTCACCATTAAAGTTAATGTCAATCTTAAAAAAATGACTAATCTTACCTAATGCACCTTTAAGTTGACATACTGTAACTCATGCATCCAGTGACCCTTACTGATGTAAGAGTAAAACATAACAGGGCATGCTGTTACAGGAAAGTAATCAAGCAGGGTGTGGTGTGATGTGAAGTGCAACCCCAATTCCAAAAAAGTTGGGACACTGTGTAAAATGTAAATAAAAACAGAATCATAATCATAAACGCATATGTTATTCATAATAGAACATAGAAAACATATCAAATGTTTAAATTACTATTTTAAGGAAAAAATAAGATAATTTTGAATTTGATGGCAACACATCTCAAACAAGTTGGGACGGGGCAACAAAAGGCTGGAAAAGTAAGTGTTACTAAAAAGAAACAGCTGGAGGAACATTTTGCAACTAAGTAGATTAATTGGCAACTGGTCAGCAACATGATTGGGTATAAAAAGAGTATCTTAGAGAGGTAGAGTCTCTGAGAGGTGAAGATGGGATGGAATCTGGATGGAAGCATATGTTGCTCTAAAACTTGTATTCACCTTTCAGCATTGATGGTGCCTTTCCAGATGTGAAAGCTGCCCATTCCATAAGCACTAATGCACCCCCATACCATCAGAGATGCAGGCTGTTGAACTGAGCGCTGATAAAAAGCCAGATGCTCCCTCTCCTCTTTAGTCCTCTTTAGTTTAGAGGATGTGGCGTCCATGGTTTCCAAAAAGAATTTCAAATTTCGATTCATCTGACCACAGAACAGTTTTCCACTTTGCCTCAGTCCATTTTAAATGAGCTTTGAACCAGAGAAGACGGCGGTGTTTCTGGATCAGGTTCACACATGGCTTCTTCTTTACATGATAGAGCTTTAACCCGCATTTGTGGATGTCACGGAAAACCGTGTTCACAGACAATGAGTTCTGGAGGTGTTTCTGAGCCCATGCAGTGATTTCCATTACAGAATCATGCCTGTTTTTAATGCAGTGCCGCCTGAGGGCCTGAAGATCATGGGCATGCAATATTGCTTTTCACCCTTGTCCCTTGCACACAGAGATTTCTCTAGATTCTCAGAATCTTTTGATAATATTTTGTACTATAGATGATGAGATATTCATAGTTTTCGCAATTTTACGTTGAGGAACATTATTCTGAAATTGTTCCACAATTTGTAGACGCAGTTTTTCGCAGATTGGTGAACCTCTGCCCATCTTTACTTCTGAAACACTCTCTAAGATACTCTTTTTATACCCAATCATGTTACTGACCTGTTGCCAATTAACCTCCAGCTGTTTCTTTTTAGTAACACTTACTTTTACAGCCTTTTGTTGCCCCATCCCAACTTTTTTGAGACGTGTTGTGACCATCAAATTCAAAATTACCTTATTTTTGTCTTAAAATGGTACATTTCCTCAGTTTAAACATTTGATATGTTTTCTATGTTCTGCTGTGAATAACATATGAGTTTATGAGATTTGCAAATCATTGCATTCTGTTTTATTTTATTTTACACAGCATCCCAACTTTTTTGGAATTGGGTTTGTAGACCCTAAATATGATTAGTTTCCAATAACCGCATGAGTTTTTATTCCTTTTATACAACAATTATCCTTTCATATTTTTTTTTAGGAATGACATTATAGTCAGATTTAATGTTGTTGAAATGTTAACAAGAAATTGGGAAAGCACAAGTCCTCTGTCCTGAAGACAAGCTTGTATGCAGGACAAAATGCAGAGATGAATCCTGTATGAACCTGATTAATGCCTTTCATTTCTGACATTAAAATGTCACTCAGATTTAAAGACAAAAACCCAGACCTGCTTTTACCTTTCATATCTAAGTTGTAGTCCTCCCCACAGACAGCACAAAAAACACCTAATTCTACACATAACACATCGCTCTATAAAAGTGTGGGAGAAGATTTGTGTTGTAGCACTAAGAAGGTGTGATAAACAACAGATTATCCTGTGTTTGAAGCTGTGGAGGTCATCACTGAAGCACTACAGAATCTGTGCCTGTCTCCTTGCTGTCTCTTTTTCGCTGTCACAATCTGAGTACATCTCCACTACACAGGGTTTGTCTTGCAGCTACAAAATCATGTAAATATCATGTCTGTTGCTCCTTCTCACAGAGTTAAATAATAAATAGGGGAAAAAAAACTAGCTGTCAAAGGCTGTCTAAGCACAGTGTTTACTCCATTTTACATCATTGTAAAAAGTGAAAAAAAAAATCTGTGTTTGTTGTTTGGGTGTTTACGAAGGAATGCCACAGCAGACATAGTAACAGTAGTTCAAATCGTATTGCATAATTTATTTGCATGTGAAATGAATTTATGTGCAAGTAAAATTAAGCTTGTTTGCATGAAAGAATAAATTAGCCTTGGATTTTGGTGAGTGTTTCCGGAAGTTCTTTTTGGAGAACTGAGCAGAATATTTACCACCAATATACTGTGCGTAAAAAAAACTACTACTGTTTCCACTAAAATGTATAGCAACTACACTCTTAGAAGAAAAACAGTTCCATTTAGCACCTTCAACTTAGTTTTCTTTCTCTCTGAGAGATCTCTTCAATTCTATGTTCAACCCTGAAACATAGGCTTTCCTGTTTTTGAAAACATGTTTTTGCAAAAAATTAGGGGTTGAGATATGTTTTGCTAATTTTTAATGTTAACTAGCTATATTTAACAAAGTTAGCATGTTTGCTAATGCCAGGTTAGACTAGCATTGATTCCAGTAGCTAACATTAAATGGCTGGGCAGCAAGTTAAATTCAAGCTAATGGGAAATATTGGTTATTTACATGAGATTTTACTTCTGATTAATTCATTAGCACACTCTGTATCATTAAATATGCGCATTTACAGGCATTGAATAATGTTTTCAGGAAAATAGGGTAGTGGTTTTAAAGACCATCTTCGGTTTTAGAAAAAGTAATACTTTTCACAATTTTCATTTCAACATTTACAGCACTTTTTACCTTTTAATACTTGAGTACATTTAAAAGTATCAACTTTTTTACTTTCACTTGAGCACATTTTTGGCTGGATACTTCCACTGGTACTTAATTGAGTACAATTTTGAATCATTGTCTATACTTCCATTTATTTATAATTTCTCAGTACTTTTTCCACCCCTGGCTAAAACTCCTGATCATCTATAGGGATTCTTTTTTTTTTTTCAAAGAGTCTGACATTGCATCAACAATGCAAAGTCATCTCTGTTTCTTCATTATCAGCATTAATACTGTTTGTTCACAAAGTGTCTCTGTACTTCGACTTCAGTAATCAGGCCTCTGAACCTCATCTGCATAAGCACTTGATGGCTGTTGTGATGGATAATTACTCGCGCTCATCCTCTTGTATCTGAAACACTCAAACTACTGTCCTGTGTTTAATTCATACTACTGTATGGTATTGTTACAGCTGTTATTTCTATGAAGTGCTTTACTCACTATATTCTATTACCTGGACGTGCTTTGGTGTACTTTCCCATCATATTAATAATAATCTTTTAATTACATTAGAATCTTATTCATAAGGATAGTGAAAGTGCAGTAGTGCAGGAAATGATGCATTACAAGCAACTAGAAGCCAAAACTAATGCAGAGGATGAATTAAATTGCCCAGTGCAGCTGATCTATTCTCAATTCCTTGAATTTGACAGATGCTATAAATATTTGCTGCTGTAAAGTCTTTAACGACTATGGATTTTTTTTTTCAGAGTTGGTCAGACTGCTTATTGCATTTAATGTATGCTGTCTAGCTTCCCATAATGTCCTGTGTATTTCTTATACTATGCTGCACTAGTTCTAGTTCATTTGCATATTCTATAGCAGTATAGTGGCCCACTATCGTTATGCATGTTGCACCAAAGACCTGGAGGCAATGTATTTTGTTTGACTGTATTCATGCATATGCATGTGATCACAATACAAACAGATTTGTCTTGACATGAGGTTAACTCCTTAACATGAGCTTATTAGTCAGTTATTCACGGCTTAAGACAGTGATTATAAAGCTGTATTTACTGGTTTACAAGGCTGAGTTAATATATGAGATTTGAACCCTGTTTTTCAGTTGCAGACAGACCTTAATATCACTAAATAAACTGGACTAAATTTCTTCTGTCACTCCAGTTCACTGTTTTGCCCTACCAGAACCAATATGAAATGCTTGCAGTTGTCACACTTCCAAATAACACCCTCTGATTGGCTATTGTGCATTCTATCAGAAACAAAAGCCCAGAAACAAATCTAAATTTTCTTAAAAAAAAACAACAACAACAAGATGATAGACAAAAACACCAAACACCATTTATACACCAAACTTCAGGTCAAGCACCAGTCAAGAAGACAGCCCATCCACTTTTTTCCCTGTAAATTTACATGGCAGGTCTCTTGACAGAAAAAAAAAAAAAAAAAAAAAAAAGCAGTCCACACTGACAAACTGACATACTTTGTCTTGTGTAACATCTGTAGTTCCATGGAAGAAAAAACAAAGAGCAGTGAAGCAGTGATGCTCTAAAGAGAACGGTTGTCTCTGAAAGTGGTTAAAGCATAGTGAAACTAATGTGATATGTATGCAGTTGTAAGAGTGAAAGATGTAGATCTGGACTTGCCTATGGCTCCATGGAGTTGAAGTGGTTAATACACTAAATTACTACCTTTTCTATTTGAACCTGATAAGACCCTGGGATTTGAGCACCATCATACTTTGCTATGTCTTTGAAATATCCTATACTCATAATACCTTCAACATGCCATTCGCCTTTCTCTTTTAAATGGAATGGGAAGGACAATGTACACAAATGTACGTGTCTGCATGAGCCCCATTCACCCCCTACTTTTCTCCAGTGCTTTAGCTTGCTTCCTGTGAGTGCCTGGCTTAGAGCCATTTCAGCTGCAGATCTCCTGTAAAAGGTCCCTCTCTCGTGGACTTTGGCCAACATAATCAATCAATCTTGTCCTGACAAAGTTGTGATGCAGGTAATGTCTCCTACACGGCAGATCACCAAGGAAACAGCTATGGTTATGACATAGGACATAGGCAGTGATGTGGTTTTCAATGCTACACATATAAGTATTTAAAATAAATATATGTAAGGCATGAAACACAATGAGGAGTGCTGTTAAAGGAAAATATGAGGGCGTGGTGTGATGTGGTGTGATAAATAAAACAATTACGTTTTATTTATTAATAAACAACACATCATGCTTTTTTAACTGATGATAGTTACATTTAATATTGTGGAAAGTCCACAGGAACAGTTGGTTCTTTTTGTTATTTACTTTATAACAGCTATAAACAGCCGTTCCCTCATCAGCCTCTCTTTTCTTTTCTCTCTTGAAGTTAATAAGACAAAACAAAATGTCTTGTCATGTTACCAAAAAACCATATCAATGATTATTGTGTTTTTCTTTGTTAAATAACAGTATTTATAACAGTACAATACATATATTACTAGTTTTAAGATAGCTTAACATAAACCTGTGAATTATTTTAAATGGCACTACTTTCAGAGCTGCAGTTATATAAATAAATCAACACTTTCTGACCAATCCAATTTAAGAATTCAACAAAGCTGTGATAAAACACTATACATCATATTATATCTACTGGTTTCACCTCCTACTGTACGAGAAGCACTTTGCTTGTACAACTGTTGAAGAACGTTTGTTGAATCATACCATTGATACAGGTCAAGAGCTTCAGTTAATGTTCACATCAAACATCAGAATGGGGGGAAAATTGGATCTCAATGACTTTGATCATGTATGTTTGTTGGTGCCAGACAGACTGGTTTGATTAGGAATCCAGGGAGACGCAATTCTGTGAGTAGAATTGCCTTGCTCAAGAGAGAGGTCAGAGGAGAATGGCCAAACTGGTTTGAGTTGACAGGAAGTTTACAGTAACGCAAATAACCACTCTTTATAACTGTGGTGAGCAGAAAAGTATCTCAGAATGCACAACATTCTGTCACCCATGAACAGGAATCAAAGTCTACTTTGGGCTCAGGCTCAGTGAAATTGGACAGCTGAAGATTGGAAATACATTACCTAGTCTTTTTCTAATCTTCAACCCTATTCGGATGTATGATATGACCATTACCTGAAGCTACTGGCCTGTATATGCATGTGTGTGTGTATATAGGTGAGGAACGGTGTGCAAAAACCATACTCTCAACTCCTCACACTCACTGCCTGTGTTTTTATTAAATAAAAGTTGTGTGAGATTATATTAATTTGTTTTCCTTTTTTCCCTCTTTCCACATCCTGTGTTAATATTTACCAATAAGTCTGAATATTAAAATGATCAGCGTCATTTCAAATACAGGACTTCTGTAGCTCAAAATAAAACCTGCATCATTCAGCAGTCCACCATTTAAAGTGTGACATAAAAAGTGGGAGGCAGACATGCATTTGTTTCCTCAGAGAACTGATGCTGCATGTCAAAAACACTCGGAGAGCTGTGAGTGTCTGGACAGCCCTAATCTAGCAGATGGAAAACACATTCTTCTCTGAGTGGACATTTAGAAAGTGAGATGGCTGTGCAGATTGAGTAGTTTGTGAAGAAAATCAAGGCCATTCATGCTCCAATTTAAAGCTGAAATAGCATCCGTCTGAGATGGAGAGGCTTCCACGGCTTCATCACAGCATGCTGAACACACTGTCTAGAACAGGCCACTCTTCGATTATCTCATCACCAATACTGGGCTGTGTGCTCTCATTCAAAACACTAAAGGATGTAAGCACAATCAATGTGCAGCTAGCGACCTCAGTATTAGAAGATATTATAAAACATAAAATCTTAAAATACATGCATTAAAACATGCTTTAGCAAACATCCCATGGTTTTCAGCCACTGATGGCAACTGATGCAACTGATGCATCAGAGTGGAACATATGTGTTAGATGTTATTTGATGTTATCAAAATTATAATAATAATAATAATAATAATAAAGCCTAATAATAACCAGATTGAATAGCATGTTGTTATTTAACAAAGAAAAACATCTGAATTGTTTATATGGTAAAGCTTCCTGTAAGAAGATGTTTATGTAACATTTATAGAAGGAGTCTCCAGTGTCAGCACTTCGTTTTTCCATTTGGAGATAATGGCTCTCACTGTGGTTCTTTGGAGTCCCAGAGCCTTTGAAATAGCTTTGCAACCCTTCCCAGACTGATGGATTTCAATCACCATTTTCCTCATAATTTTTGGAATTTCATTCAGTTTTGGCATAGTTTGTTACTGGGTAAGACCTTTTAACTAACCCCATGCTGTTGAAAAAGTTCTATTCAAGTGGTGATTTGATTGAACAGGGTTTGCAGTATTCACGCCTGGTTGCATCTAGTCCAGCTGAACCCCATTATGAATGCAGTTTCATAGATTTCGGGAATTAGTAACAGTTGGTATTGGATAACTTTTTTGCTTCAATAAATAACATTTTCATTTAAAACCTGTATTCTGTGTTTACTCAAGTTGCCTTTGTTTTATCTTAGATTGTATTTTAATTTCTGAAACAATTTAGTATAAGATATACAAAAAAAAACAAAACAAAAAAAAACAGAAGAAATCAGGATGGAGCAACTACTTTTTCACAGCACTGTACCACTGGAGAGTCCAATATGGAGGACTGTGCTTTCTCTGTAACATGACAAGCTGCATTTTGGCCGTTTATTAACTTCAAGAAAGGGGAAACAAGAGAGGGTGGTGAGGGAACAACTGTTTATAGCTGTTACAATGTAAGTGATAACACAAACTAACTTGGACATTGCACAGGGACTGTAAATGTTTAAAAAGCATGATGAGTTGTTCATTAATAAAGGGAAAATAGGAATCTTTGGCAAACTTTTGTGGTATAAAAGTAATAACACACTTCAAAACATGCTGGAAATTAATCAACAGCTGGGTGATAACCTTAACTCCACTTCATGTTGGGCTGCATCACATAATCCTGTCATTGATTATTTTCCTATAACAACATGCCTCTTTGTGTTTTATTCCTTATTCAATTGATCTATAAGTGCCAGATTTTGACAGCATGAACAGCAAATACAACCTGTTTTTTAAACGTTTTTTTTTAAATCACTGAAATACCAGAGAGATGACAGTATTCATTACATTGTCATAACAGAGCTGCAGTCTGTAGTGTTCTCCTGTTATTCAGTGATTGTTAAAAACTAAACCAACCCTAACAAAGTGGCAGCACTGTTGTATTGCCTATGAAATTCCCCACTGGAACTTGTTCCTTTTTAGGAGGATGATAAAAGCTTTCTGTAGACTGTCCCAGGGAAGAGTGTTCTGAAAAAAAATGTTTTTCCCCCAATCACAGTGGTCTTCTGTGCCAAAGCTCTGAGTGAAGGCCCGGGAGCCACAGAGCACAAATGCAAAATGACAGCTGAAGAAATAAAGGCTCAGCTGGGCTTGCTGACTGCACCCAAGCTGACCTCTCTTTATCCTTCTCTTAACAGATCCTGTTATGATTTGACTCCAAAGCACAGAAAAGGGAGGAAATAGGAGTTCAGATATGCTCTTTAGAGCCTTTATTTTTTTGAGACATGATTGCATTATGGGTGGATGGAGACAGTCTTTAAATGGATTTAAAAGGATTGTTACATTGACTTGTCATTCAAGTGACCTACAGTATTTTGTAAATTAGAAAATGCTTCCAAAGAACTAAAATGTCATAAATATATCTCATGGACATATGACATCTGGTTATTTCGGCAAGAAAATAAATTGGGTGAGTAGTAATATAATCCCATTTCCTGTATTTCTATCAGCCACTAAAGGTACACGGCACTGTGAAAATAATTGCGTTGGAAACTTCCCTGCGTGTACACTGCTTATGCAGTAAATATTAAACAGATCATAGGAAATACTGACATCACAGTTCATCTATCAATAGCTAAAAGACAGATAGAGAACTGGCAAAAAATATATGTAGAGTACAGTATATTTTAATATATGATTATTGTTTTTTCTTTCTTTTGAACATATGTTCCTGCATTGCTGAAAAAATGTTTCTAGAGAAACACTCAGTGGGGAAAATCAATTAAAATCTATAAAAAAAATTTAAAAACCTTGTATTGTTCTCTGCTTAATATATCGCTTTGTTTGTATTTCCTCAATTTTATGTTGCTTTGAATAAAAGCGTCTCCTAAATAATTAAATGTTAATGTAATTTAAATGAAAGTCTGTTAATGAACCCCCTCCAAGATGTAGCTAGACAATGCTAGAGCTGGCAACACTAAAGTCCATAAATAAACATATATTAATATGTAACTAACTCCTCCATAATGATTAATTAATACATGCACCAATCATCAGGAAATAATAAAGTATATACATTAACAGCCAACTGAGTCATACATGAATAGCCATTAATAATGGTAATAGTTCATTATTATCTTGTTTACTCATTGTGTTAATTAAAATCATGACTTGCAGTATTAATAAAATCATTTACATTATGATGGGTCTGTTGTAGGTTGTTTTTTTGTTTTAGGATATAGTATGTATTATACATACAAATGAAATATCCATATACTGTATAAAAATGCATAGGATTTTCAGCTGTGGTGTGAAACATAATTTTTTTTACTACTGTGTTCTAAAGTCACCTCTACAAAACTTTAAATTAGGCCTTAACAATTAATCTATCCTATGCCACAGTTCTTATTGTTTGCTCGCATGGATCAAGCTCCTATAAGATCAACACCACACCCATATTTATAACATCACACCAATAAACTAAAGTCTCACAGCAACTTTTTAGTAGTACTGGTTTTGTATTTTGAATTTTCCCAAGTTGCTCAAATAGCCTAATTTTTTAACCTACATTGGGTTCAAAAAGATTGTTAATAATGTATTTTTTTTTAATTCATGCTGCAAGTCACTGTACTAATTAACAAGTTAACAAGATGTCAATACTTAATTACTACCATTATTACAATTACCATTATGGCAATTTATATATGGATGTTAATGAATAATAAGGGTGTAATGCAATGACACTACCTGTATCTGTATTTGCATCCATTTTCATCATTTGTATCTGTAAATCAAATATAAACCCAAAGTGGGCATGGCCTAAACTGGATTTTTTTTTTAAAATACATATGAACCAAATACATATACCACTATGGCCCGGAAAACAAACAAACAAACAACAACAACAAAAAAAAAAGTTAGAAATGGCATCACTGTCAGGAGGGTGTGTGAATTCTGGTTCTAACATTTCCATAACCTCAGATGCATCACTATAGTGCATAATTGGTCTCAACTAGAGATGTGTGCAGGGCGCCTTCTTCTTCTTTTTTTTTTTTTAACCCTCCTGGTGCAGTTTATTATTTTTGTTTGCACCTACCCACAATATTTTCTAACAAATTAAGTTGGTTCTATTCCCCAAAATATAAACAAACTAGTAGCCTAATTTAAACCACCATGACCCTGACCAGGTAGTTAATAAGGATGCAGTAAATGCATTGTGCCCACTAGCGTTCTCTGATTGCTCTCTTGCGGGACAGTTTTTGTTCCACCCTCTAGGATATGGTAAATGGTAAATGGTCTGCACTTATATAGCGCTTTTCAACCTTTTTGTGGTTCACAAAGCGCTTTACACTGTGTCTCATCCATTCACCCATTCACGCACACACTCACGCACACATTCACACACCAATGGCAGCAGAGCTACCATGCAAGGCACCTGCCTGAATTATATCCCAGTCCTGAATTATACTTCTAGTCTCAACCAGATGTCCTGTGATCCTTTCTGGTCGGCTTGCTAAAAAATATTAATAATAGTGTACCTCATTTTCATATCTCCATTTAGAACATGTTATCCATATTTGGATACATCCTTAATGTATACGCGTCATTGTTTCCTGATGGGCTAATAATTAGTGCATATACACATCATTATGAAAGCATTAGTTAAGTGTTAACATGAACCTTTGACTGAAATGTATATTTCATTCAGTGCTGAGTTGACACTCAGTCTATTAATGGTCTTTAATCTTTATAGACAGATAAACCATTACTGCTCCAACTGTTTGATAATGAGTCATATTTGCGACCCACATATACAGTTGCACAGATGATGCTGTACAATTTGTGACAAACTGGATGTGCCCAAATGACATAATTCAAAGGCTTTGCTAATGACCATAATTCTTACAATAGTTCTGCCTGATGAAGAGACCTTTGCATCACCAGTCTACAGACTTGGTACCCAATGACCCTGCTCAACAAAACATGCAGCTCTTCAAGGGCACAAGCCCTCATGATGGCATATGGGCCTGGCATCTGCAGCTCAGTCTTTCTGGCACCCCTCTTCCTCCCCTTTGGCCTTCAGCTTGGCCAGGGTGAATGAGCAAATGCTTATCTAACTGTAGTAAATATGGAGACAGTACATTGCTTTTACTCTTCTGCCACTGCTCAGTGCAGCAGTGCAGCATTTTTGCTGACCTGACCGATTTGCCGCAAACGTGCATCTGCTCCTTAAAACATACATGCGCATGCAGCAATGAAAGTGGGAAAGAGCGAGAGAACTGGCGACGAGTGTGTCAGGGCACACTCAGCACCTCTGGCAAGGTCATAATAATATGATTATTTTATTGGACAGGCTGGTGGCACAGAGTCATCCGGGACTAAAGGCACTCGAAGCATGCAAACATCCAAGGAGAGTGTAACCTCACATATTTCACTCGAATCGTGTTGAATCAACATGGTATGAAAAGTTGATGACGAGTTAGTTTATTCATATGAAATCCAACAAACCTGAATTCACTTTTTCTTATACCAACAAATATTACATGAGATCTGGCCCAAGTTTCCAAAAACCATTGGTAGAAAAAGTGCTGAATATGATATGCTCACTCTACCAGTTATCAATATTGATGATTTTTGGCTTCAACGCTTTTGGGAAACTCAGCGCTGGTTCATACTGTATATATATATATATATATATATATATATATATATATATATATATATATATATATATATATATATATATATATATATATATATATATTCATAAAAAACTTCACAAAAACGTGGTTTATTGAATTAACCCAAATCTGAGATAGATTTTACCATTTATAATGGATGAAAACAGAGGCTGTTCACCACAGTGTAAACTGTTCAGATCACTGAACAGAAACAACCTGCAATTGTGCTAACAGGTCCTTTAGCCGTCAGTTTGATTAATGAATCCATTAACGGGGGAATGAGAAAAGTTGGACAGTTTTAGATGCTGTGAAGAAATATTACACAATCTTTAAATTCCTTAAGAAATAACAAGTTATCAACAGCCAAAAGGTCAGTTTAACCTTATAATCCACTGCCATAACAGGGAGTAAATCCGACATGTACTATACACTCCAAACTTAATACTGTATATCAAAAAGCTGTTTTATGTGTCACAAGAGGCTTATGATGCTAACTGCAATTACATTTGACGTGACATGCTTCATATTTACACACTACCCGATGACTCGTTATGCAATGCTTTATCTGCACCAGACTCATTATGTCACAGAAAGCTGAGGGAGCAAAACATTGATCTCTAGAAGCCTGAACCCATCAACCATAATAAATCACTCAGAACAATTACAACTAATGGCACAGATGTGTGAATGTGTGTTTGCTGAGCAGCATCACTGCCCTAAAACCTGTAACAGCAATCAATAAAATGAAATGGTGAATATGACATATGAGGATGAGATTTGTCGTTCATATTTCCTGACTATCTCAGAGTTTTCCTAAAACATCATCACCTCATAGATTGCTCAGACTGCTGCAGTAATTCTTCATGCATGTTGTATTTGGTTTTGCTAATTCCTCTACTGTCAGAAGACCACGTACACCACATACACCTACAGATTGGTAGACATCTCAGGCAGATGATAATTCAATCAAAACTAATTATTACACTGATAAATAATATCATAGTTTTAACAGTGCCAATATATTGCCAACATAAGGTATTTACCACATAAAATGACTTACTTATTTCAATTAACCCAACACACCCCAGAGGGAAGCTAATAAGATTATTTTCAGGATATTTTCAAAGTTCAAGCTTGGCTGGGTTTTCAGTGCAAATGTCAGACAATCCAATTCTCCCATGTGTCCTTGTAGAGGTTTGACAGACATCGCTAGTGAGGGACTGTATGGTCCTTTCCATTCAAATGAGAATGTAGTAAGGGTGGAATGATTAGATGTTTTGAATAGATGCATCGATTTAAAAGGCAACGATTGAAATAAATCAAAGCATCATACCACCATCATACACCAATTATTATCGATTATACACTATATGGCCAATAGTTTGTGGACACCTGACCATCACACCCATATGTGCTTTTGGAATATCTGATTTTTTTATTTTTTTATTTTTTATATTTTAAACACACTACTGGTGTGTAAAATGACAATTAATATTTTTAAACTGATGTGTAAAGAGGCCAGTCATTCTCTACATTCGTAGGCCTACCCCAGATTCTGAACAAAGTTGGCCACATATCAGTCCTAGGCAACTAAATCAAATTGTTCATAATTCATAGCAGATTCTGCAATTTCATCAAATATAAATTCACTGCCTTATTAATCAAAATTCATCGTAACATATCATGTCTTATCGTAGCAGACTCAGTAAAATCGTTAAATATCGGATTGTTACCTGTGAAACAAGGTTTAGGTTTACATCCCTAGAATGTACCCATTCCTTGACTCTCTAGACCAAGGATAGCATTAAACAATTGAGATACAAATATGAGCCCCATCAACCACAACCTCAAAAGTGAATTTGGTTTCTGTACACACCCTGAGTACAGTACATGCACTGATACACAGATGGGACTCATGAGATATGAGCCAGAGCTCTGTCCACTATCAGTGTAATAACCCTGATACAAATTTACTGTATACATACATACAATAAATACACACTTTCTTTTCAACACATTCGCCTGTTTGAAGCTGACAAAAAAAGCATAGAGAAAGTGTAAACTATTTGACCTATGATAAG
Organism: Cranoglanis bouderius; assembly: GCA_023630585.1. Lineage (NCBI taxonomy): Eukaryota > Metazoa > Chordata > Actinopteri > Siluriformes > Cranoglanididae > Cranoglanis > Cranoglanis bouderius. The sequence continues at coordinate 5,663,250 of CM042550.1, read as the reverse complement.
CCTCTTTGGGAAGCATTTGAATAAACTTTGATGGGTTTGATGGTTTAACAAGACTGGAGCCAACTGGAAAGAGTTTTATGAAACACACACTATCAATAAATATGTATATATGTTGCATTACCCATTACACTAATAACTTTATTGTTTTTTATGTATTATCTACCACGTCTATGGAGGTGTTTAAATGTTTGATATTGTACATAGAATTTTATACCGATATCAATATTTGATATAAATATCTTGCTGTAATACATTCATTCAGGGGATAAATAAATAAATAAATGTCACTACACATCACCTTCAAGACTAGATAGTTGTAGATAAGCCTATTATTAAACCTATTATTTATTGTTAATACACCAGTCAAGTTCAATGGTTTATTCATTTCAAAACTAATCACCGAAAACCTCAAAAAGTCTGCTGAGACTAATGCACAAGATATGACTTTTTTGTTACATCTACAACCCCAATTCCAAAAATGTTTGGATGCTGTGTAAAATGTAAATAAAAACAGACTGCAATGATTTGCAAATCTCATAAACCCGTATGTTATTCACAGTAGAACACAGAAAACATATCAATTGTTTAAACTGAGGAAATGTACCATGTTTAAGAAAAAATAAGGTAATTTTGAATTTCATGGCCACAACACATCTCAAAAAAGTTGGGACGGGGCAACAAAAGGTTGGAAAAGTAAGTGTTACTAAAAAGAAACAGCTGGAGGAACATTTTGCAACTAATTAGTTTGATTGGCAACAGGACAGTAACATGATAATAAGCGTATCTTAGAGAGGCAGAATCTCTCAGAAGTAAAGATGGGCAGAGGTTCACCAATCTGTGAAAAACTGTGTCTACAAATTGTGGTACAATTTCAGAATATGTTCCTCAACATAAAATTGTGAAGACTTGAATATCTCATCATCTCCAGTACATAATATTCTGAGAATCTGGAGAAATCTCTGTGCGCAAGGGACAAGGGTGAAAATCAATATTGCATGCCTGTGATCTTCGGGCCCTCAGGCAGGACTGCATTAAAAACATGCATGATTCTGTAATGGAAATCACTGCATGGGCGCAGAAACACCTCCAGAACTCATTGTCTGTGAACACAGTTCGCCGTGCCATCCACAAATACTGGTTAAAGCTTTATCATGCAAATAAGAAGCCATATGTAAACATGATCCAGAAATGCTGCCGTCTTCTCTGGGCCAAAGCTCATTTAAAATGGACTGAGGCAAAGTGGAAAACTGTTCTGTGGTCAGACGAATCGAAATTTGAAATTCTTTTTGGAAAACATGGACGCCGCATCCTCTGGACTAAAGAGGAGAGGGACCATCCGGCTTGTTATCAGCACTCAGTTCAAAAGCATGCATCTCTGATGGTATGGCATTAGTGCCAATGGAATGGGCAGCTTGCACATCTGGAAAGGCACCATCAATGCTGAAAGGTAAATACAGGCTTTAGAGCAATATATGCTTCCAATCCAGATGACGTCTTTTTCAGGGAAGGCCTTGTATTTTTCAGCAAGACAATGCGAAACCGCATACTGCATCTATTACAACAGCATGGCTTCGTAGTAGAAGAGTCCGGGTGCTGAACTGGCCTGCCTGCAGTCCAGACCTTTCACCAGTTGAAAACATTTGGCGCATCATGAAACGAAAAATACGACAAAGAAGACCCAGGACTGTTGAGCAGCAAGAATCCTGTATCAGACACGAATGGGACAACATTCCTCTCCCAAAACTCCAGCAACTGGTCTCCTCAGTTCCCAGACGTATACAGACTGTTGTTAAAAGAAGAGGGGATGCTACACAGTGGCCCTGTCCCAACTTTTTTGAGACCTGTTGCTGTCATCAAATTCAAAATTACCTTATTTTTTTCTTAAAATGGTACATTTCATCAGTTTAAACATTTGATATGTTTTCTATGTTCTATTGTGAATAAAATATGGGTTTATGAGATTTGCAAATCATTGCATTCTGTTTTTATTTACATGTTACACAGCATCCCAACTTTTTTGGAATTGGGGTTGTAAACAACTTGGTACACCAGGCAGAAAAGCCCCAGCTCTTAAGTCTTTTCTAGGCTAATTCCCTAACACTCCAGTTTAACCCAGGCATGAATGAGTGATCTGCCGTCCCTCGACTCCTCTGCTCTGTGCCCAGCAGCTGCTCTCGTCTACACACATCAGCAAATTTCATTCCTCTGTACATTCTCAAACTGTAAACTGTACATTTCCTTGCCACTGGAGTGGTACCCTTATCTTTTCTCTTTTTTTTACCTTTAATGTGTATTTTTCACCTGGAAACATGGACATACCATACCATTAAAAAGATTTAAGGTGCATGATTGGACAATAATTACTTTTTTTAGAGTAAAGCTTTAAACGTACTCTGTATGCACCTTTCTAGGTAAGATATACACACTAATGGTGCTTGAAGGGAACCACTCCAGAAAGGATCGGTACAGTTTAGTATGCTTTTTCTGAGAGTGTATCACCGCAAGTGCATTAAGTAAATTTAAAGGCTACAACCCTGACCTTTAACACTACATACAGTACTAAATTCAGTTGGTTCTCAATAAAATTAATAATAATAACAGAAAGAAGAAGAAAAAGCAGCAGCAGAAGAAGAAGATGATGATGATGATGATGATGATGATGAAACAATATGCAATAGCATCCTTAAAATAATAGATTATTAATAATAATCTTCTTCTTCTTCTATTATTAATATTTTATTACCAGCAATAGTACTACTAGTAGTAGCAGTAGTATTTTTCAAAGAAGTAAGTAATAGTGTTAGTATAACTATAACTATAATGGGGGTAGTAGCAGCAGTAGTAGCAGCTGTAGCAATAGTAATAGTGATAGTACTAATGGCAGAAGTAGTAGTAGTAGTAATAGTAGTAGTAGCAGCAGTATTAGTAACAGCTTTACTAGAAGTAGTAGCAACTATAGTAGAATTCATAGTGATAAGTAATAGTAGTGCTACCACAAGTCAAACCATAAGTCATACTAGGCTAAGATATCTTACCTTATCTTATCTTATGTTATCTTATCTTATCTTAGTAGGACTTATGGTAGTATTGCCATTTTAACATCAACATGTGCTTTACATTCCTGTTTCAAAAGTTGCATTTCAAACGGATTTCAACAATCACTAAGCGCACCTGGCTCTAAAACTCTATAAAGTGTCCGCCTTCATAAGCGTTCATAGCAGGTCCGTTACCTGGATACACGATGAGCGCGAGCAGCCACGCCGCGAGCACGCAGCCCGCCGGGTTGAACATTCTTCAACCTGACTTTGACGATAATGCTTCTCTGATTATTCTTTTTTTTTCTTCTGGCACACAAAAGCTCCGTTCGCTCCCGACGCTCTTACAGCCTGTGGTCTCCGTGTTGGGTAAAGAGCAGAGCTCGATTTGAAATCCAGCGCAACTTGCAGCAGCGCAGAGACTGAGTACTCATTCAGTATTTCCACAGGACCAGAGCGCGAGGAGAGTTAAACCCAAGCCCCGCCCCTTCTCAGCTCTCATTGGCTCTAGTGTCTGTCCATTACAGGTACCCGAATCGCTTTAGCAAAGTGGAGATCAATCTACAGTTGACATAGCAATAAAAGCACTGACCATAAGCACAATATAGTATGCTGTCAGTTTGTAGACAAACACAATACATTCTTCTCGTGTGTGTGTGTGTGTGTGTGTGTGTGTGTGTGTGTGTGTGTGTGTGTGTGTGTGCATGTAAACATCCACACACAAGCACGGTCCCATTCAGGTGTTGGAAATAGACTGGATGCTTGCCAGGACATTGCTGTCACATTGTTGTGACGGGCATCATTGTGATCCACAAAACTGAAGGTGACCTTGTGACTCGGCAGAATTTCTCAAGCACGCCTTCAGGCACAGGGCATGCGAACAGGCGGCATTTTTCCCCCTGACACATGTGTCTCGTTTACCATATGATGAAGCATATTCAAATGATTTTGAACAAAATTAGGACTACTTACCCAAACTAAAACAATTGATAGTATTTAAAATTGAATGAATGCTTTAAAAAAAAACACAGGATAAAGCTTAATGTTTGTTGCTGTAGGCAAATATGTAATACTGGCATTTTTGCGGTTTGTGCTAACAGGCCAGGTGCAATGGTGATATAATCTCCATATCATGATAAACTACAGTAGCCTATATCACTTCTTAGAGACAGTATGTGTAACATTGCACGACTCCATTTGTACAGTATGAAGCAGTTGACTGGGAGTTAACATATACTTTTTACAAACTATTGCATTTTCCTTCCTTTTCCATATTGAATAATTATTATTTGTATATGTTAAATTATAAATTCAAGTATATTTTCATTTTTCACTGGTGTGACATTATTCTTTTGTTGGTGATCTGTTAACAAATACACATGGTATTTGGTTCTATTGATTGTAAAAGAGTTTAATTTTATGAAGAGGTTCTACTTTTTAATTTTTTTCTAAAAAGGAACCCTCTGTTATAGGGATCTGCATAGAATCTTTCCCTAGGGGACCAAAAACAAAGAAACCTTTAGGGTGCTACCTGAAACCATTTTTTCCCAACATAATATGAAAATGAAAAGAATATTTATTACAACAAAATGTTTGATTAATTCTGTTATATTATTGCAAACATATGTTGTTTCTACTACATAGTGTAGAATCTGTGTTTGGACATCAGTAAAATGACTCCACACACGAAATGAATCATATCCTAGGAACATAAAACTTAGTAACTCATGAAGTGCACTACTTTATTTGTGTAGACTTTGTAGAACCCATGATGTCATGATGATATTTTAACCCAAAAGGGGGATGCTGACAGCTGAATGATTGAGTCTGAGGACTAGGAGTGAATTTGAGGAATATAAGTCTGCTGACGGAGTAGGAGTCTTCAACATCTAAAGAAAAACCCTAAAACATACAACTGTCATGTTTAACCAGATGTGTTGTGAGAGCCTGGACCTTACAATGTCTGAGAGTAACCTGCTATTGGTCAGTACTGTTGCTGTTACTGTTGCTGACCTTTTGAACAAACTTGGACTTTGTTTATTCCATTTTCAACATGCTCCCACTTTTTAGTCAGGAGGGAATTAGACACTTTCTTGAAAAACGTTCTGTTCTCTCAGGGGTAATACAGAGGTAAGAGATTGTTTAACAATTAAATTGTTGGATCACCCATTGCTAAGGGCCTTCAATGGCCTCCAATATTATCCATCCATCCAGCCATCCATCACTTTTCTGTACCTCTTATGAGCCTGGAGCCTATCCCAGGGACTTGGGGAACAAAGCCGGAGTGCCAACCCATCGCAGGGCACAATCGCATACACACTCACACACCCATTCACACACTACGGACAATTTAGAGATGCCAATCAGCCTACAACACATGTCTTTGGACTGGGGGAGGAAACCAGAGTAACCGGAGGAAATCCCCTAAGCACGGGCCAAACATGCAAAATCCGTGCATGCAGGGTGGAGATGGGAATCAAACCCCCAACTCTGGAGGTGCAAGGCAAACGTGCTAACCCCTCCAATATTATCTCACTCTGAAATGAGTGATTCTATAGAATTTGAGTTTCTACCACAGATCCTACTGTAACACATAATAATACAGCCATTTCTGGTGGTGTGAACCCCATGCATTGTGGACTTTCTGCCCCCTCTATTACACCTTATTCAGTTCATCTAGTAATTTATTTTCAGACCACTTAGACAGCTGTATATGTAGAGTATATTAGGTGCCATGGACTACTACTTAAATCAGGCTGAACATTTATTTATTTGTTTGTTTGTTTGTTTGTTCAGTGCAGGTCTACAATCGTTTAGCTATAGTTTATAGTTAATAGTTTAACAATCGTAAGTAATTTAAATGCTTAAATAATTAACCAAAATCTAAAGTAGGAGTTAAAGTTCAGCAAAAAATGAATGAGTCTTCAAAGTTCAATAAAAGAGACAAATCTTGTTCTTTTGGGCTTAGGAAACCTACTGCTAGTCTCATTATCAGTACTTTTGGGACACAGCATCTGTAGTCTAGCTCAGAAACATGATTGATATTCATGAAGCTAATATACGGCAAGGACATATTCTTAGGACTTTAGAGAAGCTACTGCATGATTAATACTAATGTACAAAACTGCTCAATAGGATTGGAATATTGATGGCACATAATTAAGCCTGTGATTAATTTATCTTATCCAAATCATAATGAAATCGTTGGCTGACTTGCCTTTCAGAGAGCTGCAAGCTCCTAGAATTAAGCTGTAAACTGAGGAAAATGCTTACTCTTCAGATTAGCTTCGGTTTTTAAACAACCTTTAATCTATTCTTCAAATGATAGATTAAAAAAAAGAAAAGTAACAATTATACAGACAAGAAACACCACATATTTAACAGTCTTGGAGCAAACTGGAACAAACAATACATGACTCCACTGAGTATTTGATTAGTGAATTAGTCATTAATTTATCACTTAGCTGTAATCAATTGCTTTTAGTATCAAGCAATGTTGAAACTATTAGAGAATATAAGGACTTTAAAAAAAAAAAATCAGCATCATACTTAGATAGCAATCTAACTGCTGTGTGCTCCTGTGGAAGCAAAATTTTCATGAGCAGTGGTGCACTTGGACTTTTTTACACACTCAAGCAGCATTGCTACGACCCTGGCACAAATTACACCTGTGTGATCAGGAACATATAGCGCCTGGGACTGCAAGGCTGCAGCTGTTCTTGATGGTGTTACCATGAGCTGCTGCAGCGGTCTTTCTGATTACATCATTGTACCTTCTGTTCAGGAGACATTTGTCCTGAAAATAAAGACATACACAGAGACTGACAATCATAAGATGCTCAGGAAGGCAAATGATTTACCAGTGATTGTGATTGTAATTTGGTAAACCTATGTAAGCCATACAAGTAGGGTTGTCACGATACCCTAAACATATCCTACAATACTATACCAGCTGAAGTATCATGATAGCAAGTAATAAGCAAAACCCGCAATATTGTGTTAATTCATAATTCAAATCTACAAAACGAACCAAATTTACAGAAATACATAAACAGACGAAGTGAAATTTCCTCTGAATATTTTATTAATGAGAATGAATAACTGGATATTGGAAAAACTATTGGAACAATCATATAATTGGCAAGCAACTAATTCAAAGTGCCATATATTTCATCTATTGCTCCCTCGAGCAATGAAATCATGCAAATGGAAATTGTCCTCAGAGTACTAAGAATAAACACATTAGAAATAAATGACTGAATTTGGAAATGAACTTCAAAAAATCATAAAACTGGGAACATTACCTTGTTTACTAGCAATTATATAATTGTATTATTTACATACAGCAGTTAGCATAACTTTAGCTTGCTTACTTGCTGTTATGTAACACACAGGGGGAGCTGGATGCATGTGCAGGGGAAAAGTCAGTTTATTAGGAACAGAACCAAAATTATATGGACAGGGGAAAAGGGAACACAAAAGCAGGGTCAAACAACAAACAATAACCCACAGGAAATAATCCAGACAGGTAGCATGAACAATCCAAAATGAAGTGAGGCATAAATCCACAATGAGACAGAAAATACTCCAGACAGGGCATGAATCCAGAAAGACGGAACATATATCCACCGAGGCGAAACGTGAAAATAAAAACAAAACAAAACAAACACTCGATACCAGGCTATGGTCTATGAGCAAGAACTATGGTCTATGAGCTATTGGTGAGAGAGTGCGAGAAGTTTGCAGGCGTACAGCACTTGCCAAAACAAACTCTAATACTCCGCGAAGAAGCAGAAATGGGACGCGGTTTAAATAAACAGAATAAACATGGACTAACGCAAAACACCTGAAACTCATAATCACACAATGAAAGGAAAACCAATGAACATAAGAAGGCGGAGACATGACACGAACCAAAAACAGAGAACCAATAAACAAACGGGGGCCGAGACATGACGTCAAACAAAAACAAAAGAGCACATGGTGGAGGTAAACAAACTGATAGTCTTTGAGTGTTTCAGTCTAGTGGAGTTTGTGAATGAAGGACGTGGAATGTGGAAGTGTTCGCGCAGCGAAGACTCCGCGTGCGAGGGGTTCTCTAACACTAGCAAACACGGCTAATTTGAGTATTTACACACAGCAGTTAGCGTAAGGTTAGCCTGCTTACAAGCAAACAGGAAACCTTTTAAGATTAAGGTAAAGAATTTAGGTTAAATGAAGTGTCACTAAACGTTGTGTATTCTGCAAAAGTAGTGGGATGTGTCGTTTTAGCAAAAATAGTATTAACCACTGCACATACAACATTACTTACGGTACTACCGCATTGACGATATTACCGTTTAAAAAATACAATGGCATCAGCAGTATTTTGAAGCTTTAGTATCGTGACACTACCGTCGTACCGGTATACCGTGCAACCCTTCATACAAGACAATACTTTAATTGGACCTTCAAATACGCATTATATTTTATAGTATTGTGTTAGATGTAGTAGTAAAAAATATATATATATATATATATATATATAGTACCTGCCCAAATCCACTATACTGTTTTCATTCATTCATTCATCTTCAGTAACCTGGTCAGGGCTATAGTGGATCCAGAACCTCTCCAGTATACACCCTGGTTGGGAAACCAATCATGAGACAGGGAGAACTCTGCACAGACAGTAACCCAATCTTAGGATTGAACCAGGGATCCTGAAGCTGCGAGATGGCAATGTTACAGCACCACCAGGTTCAAGTGTGGTCTAATATTAGGTCTGATAGTAGCTGTGTGTGTTGGGGGCAAGTTCCTCAGGATTCTACTGTGTCATGTGTTTGATGTAGTGTGGGGTTATTAGCTCTGTGCACCAGCAGTAATGCAGATGGCACCAGCCTATTTAACCTGATTTAGCTTTTTAAAGAGAGGAAGGGAGTATGAGTATGAGAAAAGAGAGAGAGAGAGAGAGAGAGAGAGAGAGAGAGAGAGAGAGAGAGAGAGAGACTAAATGTCTAAATTATTCTAAGGAGGCATGCCACCTTCAAGCACGCTTTGACAAAACCTCCTTTCAGAGCACTGCATGACACAAGAGACTCTTCAAGTGCTTCAAGTACATACAAGGTCATTCAGTTTGAATACAGACACACACATAGATTGAATGTATCTATATAATGGCCACATTGTTCATCTGAAAGCTAGATTCCACAGAAACTTTTGAAAAGGTGTTCACTATACACATGCACACTAAGAGAGATAGAGAATGAAACAAGAGTTGCTGTAAGGGGAAGGTTTTGGTGTATGGGTGGCAACGGTTCTACAGAACTACATACAATAAAACATTCTTTTATGTCTTTCAGTGAGTGAATTCAAGGGCACATGTGTGCTAAACTTATTTGAAAAATCAAAATCAGAAGGTTGGAGCAAAGTCAAAATCAGATCATAAATGAACAGAAAATGCATCTTTAACATTCTTTCATAAGAATCATCGCACTTGTTAAGGGAGCTAGATTACAACTGTCTAGACATTACTGAAAGTGGCCTAAATTAATTTGGACAAAGTGAGAGAGAAAGAAGGAGAGAAGCAGATGGAGCATGTAATTATGAAGGCAATGACTTGGCAGACTAAGGAGGCATGTTAAAGGAATTATTGTTTTCCCAGGGATAATAAATCATAGTTTTTTTGCTTTCAAAACCTGCCTTCTATGATGTAATATGATTTGCTTTTCTTGATCTGTCTTTCCCCCTGAGAAATAGACTGAAATGGGCTAGAATTGCTTATTCTCCACATCTTAAAATATTTTTCTGTATTTACAGTCCATTTAAATGTGGTTCAGTGTATGAGAGCATATTGTCATGTTCCTTGAAGGAATGACTACGATTATTTAGTAGGTTTGTGTGCATAGAAGGATGGAAGCAGCAACAAGAGGACTGAAGTTGCACTAGCTCTGTCATTTACAGAGAGATCACATAAATATAGGTGGGACAACACGAGTCAGGTATGCCATGTTAGCCATGAAACCTCTTGCTCATTCCCAAACACCTCCCTCCCAGTGCGCAGCCACACTAAACCCTGACCCCACCTGCTACAGCAGATAATCATCATAATGAAACAAATAAACAAAGATTTCAGTACACACTATTGTACAGTGAGGGAAAAAATTATTTTAACCCTGCTGATTTGTACGTTTGCCCACTGACAAAGAAATGATCAGTCTATAATTTTAATGGTAGGTGTATTTTAACAGTGAGAGACAGAATAACAACAAAAAAAAGTCCAGAAAAAGTATTTCAAAAAAGTTATAAATTGATTTGCATTTTAATGAGTGAAATAAGTATTTGACCCCTTCGACTTAGTACTTGGTGGCAAAACCCTTGTTGGCAATCACAGAGGTCAGACGTTTCTTGTAGTTGGCCACCAGGTTTGCACACATCTCAGGAGGGATTTTGTCCCACTCCTCTTTGCAGATCCAAGTCATTAAGGTCTCGAGGCTGACGTTTGGCAACTTGAACCTTCAGCTCCCTCCACAGATTTTCTATGGGATTAAGGTCTGGAGACTGGCTAGGCCACTCCAGGACCTTAATGTGCTTCTTCTCCTCCTTTGTTGCCTTGGCTGTGCGTTTTGGGTCATTGTCATGCTGGAATACCCATCCATGACCCATTTTCAATGCCCTGGCTGAGGGAAGGAGGTTCTCACCCAAGATTTGACAGTACATGGCCCCGTCCATCGTCCCTTTGATGCGGTGCAGTTGTCCTGTCCCCTTAGCAGAAAAACACCCCCAAAGCATAATGTTTCCACTTTCATGTTTGACGGTGGGGATGGTGTTATGACTTGGGGTCATAGGCAGCATTCCTCCTCCTCCAAACACGGCGAGTTGAGTTGATGCCAAAGAGCTCGATTTTGGTCTCATCTGATCACAACACTTTCACCCAGTTCTCCTCTGAATCATTCAGATGTTCATTGGCAAACTTCAGATGGGCCTGTACATGTGCTTTCTTGAGCAGGGGGACCTTGCGGGCACTGCAGGATTTCAGTCCTTCATGGCGTAGTGTGTTACCAATTGTTTTCTTGGTGACTATGGTCCCAGCTGCCTTGAGATCATTAACAAGATCCTCCCGTGTAGTTCTGGGCTGATTCCTCACTGTTTTCATGATCACTGAAACTCCATGAGGTGAGATCTTGCATGGAGCCCCAGACCGAGGGAGACTGACAGTTTCTTCCATTTGCGAATAATCGCATCAACTGTTGTCACCTTCTCACCAAGCTGCTTGGCGATGGTCTTGTAGCCCATTCCAGCCTTGTGTAGGTCTACAATCTTGTCCCTGACATCCTTGGACAGCTCTTTGGTCTTGGCCATGGTGGAGAGTTTGGAATCTGATTGATTGATTGCTTCTGTGGACAGGTGTCTTTTATATAGGTAACAAACTGAGATTAGGAGCACTCCCTTTAAGAGAGTGCTCGTAATCTCAGCTCGTTACCTGTGTAAAAGACAACTGGGAGCCAGAAATCCTGCTGATTGATAGGGGATCAAATACTTATTTCACTTATTAAAATGCAAATCAATTTATAACTTTTTTGAAATGCGTTTTTCTGAATTTTTTTTGTTGTTATTCTGTCTCTCACTGTTAAAATACACCTACCATTAAAATTATAGACTGATCATTCCTTTGTCAGTGGGCAAACGTACAAAATCAGCAGGGGATCAAATAATTTTTTCCCTTACTGTACGTAATATACAAAAGACTGAAGAATGTAGATTCCTCACCAGACGAGTGCATTGCTGCTGTCAATGTTTCACAGAGTGGGATAACTAATCCTTGTTCATGTACTGAACTTATTAGTAACCTATACCTTGTATGACAGGGTACTACAACTACAATACAATACAGTCAAATATAAAAGTGTCAAGCCAATGAGTAAGTACTTAAATTCATTCTGTATTACAGTATGCACATGGGCACTACCCCATCAAGTGTCAACTGTCACGTGGCTTTATTATCATATGTTATTGTCAACCATACAGCTGGTACAGTACACACTGAAATGAAACAACGTTCTTCCAGGACCATGGTGCTACTGTGCATGATGCACAGAACTACATGAGACTACACAGAACTAAATATGACTACACAGAGCCACTCAGGACTACATAAAGTGCTTGTGTGCAAGCATGTGCAAACAGGGAAAGACAGTACAACAATTACTAAACAGGACAATAGGCACAGTAAAGGACAATGCAGCACCAGCCAGTACACAGTTCTTGTGTGGAATAAGGTGTAAAGAGATATTACAACATAATAATAAATGTTGTAAATGTAAACATAACATACTAATTATCAGAAACAATGCAGTGACCACAATAAAATGGTTGCAAAGATGCAAAAGTCTGACATGTTTAAATAAGTGATTCCACAACTGTGATGTTAGCAGTTGTAATCCTTACAAATTAATTGTTTTTAAGCATTTTTCAAGATTGAATCTGAGTAAACATGTATTTAACCATTCAAAAATGTGTCAGTGGTTAATAAGATCAGGCAACAACATCTCATTGTTTACAAGATTTCTTTGCTGACAGTAGTGCATTTTGCTGGTAAAAAAATGTAGCAGGGTTTAAAGTAACAGGGATGTTTTTTTTTCTTTTTTCTTTTCTTTTTTTTTTAGCATAGAATTAGTAGATACACAAAATTTTAAAAGTTGAATGATTTACTTAAAATTGATTGTTTTATTAATAATTTACTTTCAATATATAATCCAGGTAATATTACAAAATCACTGAGAATGAACACAATGAATGATAGAACTTACTTAAATTCTTTAGGAAATGTTGAACATGTTACTTGTGGTATATTCCAAATATTATAGGGGTTGATGTATTCAGGTAACAGGGTTGAGTGAATGTTGTATGGAGTGACTTTAAAATGTACATTTTTCATAACTGATAGTGGATGACTCATGGAAAAGGCATGAGATTTTAAATGGATTCACGCATTAATGCAGCAATAATAAGTATTTTTAAAAGTATTTTAATGATTATCTCTAAGTGCTGTAGGTTGTATTAATGTTTCCAGTTACTTAGCTCAAACATGCACATACATTAGGTTATGAATGACACTTATTCTTATGTTTAAATGTCTTTTATTTTCACTCTACATACATAGTTGTAAATGTAATAGCAGTGGGACACTCCAATCATGGACACATCGTGTCAAGCCTAACGTAAGGTATCATAAGTGTAAAATCTTTTCTGAATACCTAATGGAACAATCAGAGGTATATTACTGAGGTGGATCCAAGTTTATTAAAGAACAAACCATAATCGAAAAAAACCCATGGAGGGAATATAAAGGGCTTAATTGCAAACAGGTGTAAATGATTAGTGGTAGCCATAGTAACAAATCAGTATTCTAGCATTGGTGATCTCTGGTGGTGAAAAGTGGGATTGCCTCGCTTCCAAAGCCAATGCCATCTTCTGCTAGGGTAGTGATGGAAATCTTGTAGGAAGAATTCAATATTATCTTCTGATGGTAAACATGACCACCCCTCTGAGCCATAGCCTTCTCAGGAAAGCAGGCAGAACAACCATCTAGCTGAGTGCTTGGAGTCCAGGAGGGCTTTTATGGTGTAGTCAGACTGAATGTACACAATAATCAGCTCTGTGGAAGATCAAACAGTTTTGAACAGAGTGACATCAAAAGCTGGAGAGAAAGCAACAACTAGAAATTAATTTAAAGTGATAGGAAACATCTATATATTTGAAAGGGTGATATAAATGTGGACTTTCTTGATGGAAGCTGAAGTACAGTGGCATTTTGTTTACAGTCTGACTATTTTTTGTTGTTGTTATTTTGCATATTTTTATTATCATATGGTGCTTCCCTTGATCGGGGGAATATTGTGGGCTGATATTTTTAAATGCAGTGGAATGGGATTAATCCAGTGAGTTCATTAAGGCAGTGGTTCTCAAAGTGAGATCTGAGGACCCCTTGAGTCTATGAAGCATAGCCAGAAGGTCTGTTTGTTACAGTGGTTATTGTTATTAGCATATTTCACTGGAAGTACACAAAAAGAAGCAAGCGTATATTTAATGGCAATTTGGGCCTAGTGTGTTTTGGAAAGTTCAGTAACTAATAGATTTTGTTATAATTTCCAAAAAATGGAATGGCTAAAAACTATGCCACTGAAATAGATGATTGGAAATGGATGTAAGCTGCTCATATTTATAGTGTTCAGTGATGAGGATTGTCCGGTTCCCTGTCTTTTCTTTCTTTAAAGGCTGTCGATTGGTGAGTTGTTCTGAAGGATGTTCAAATTTGCATTATCAATTCACTTCCCAAGGAACTGTTCCTTGGAGATAACTTACAGTACACTCAAAAGATGGGCAGATTATAAAACCAAGGTGTTTTGTGTTGATGGTACTTGGGGTTGCCAGCCTGGTTTTACATTGTATTTGACACCAAAATGTGATATTTAACTGTGCATTTATGGAAAATGGAAAAACTTACAGAATTACATTAAGCCTGCAACTGTCATTATATGCTATTTGTCAAAAGTATGTGGAAACCTAACCATAACACCCATATCAGGGTCTTCCCCAAACTGTTGGCAGAAAGTTGGAAACATACAGGTGCATCTCAAAAAATTTTAATATCATGGAAGTTGTCAAGCCTCTTCTGAACCAGAGACAACCTCAGAAATGCCTTACCTGGGCTAAGGAGAAAAATAACTGGACCGTTGCTCAGTGGTCCAAAGTCCTCTTTTCAGATGAAAGTAAATTTTGCATTTCATTTGGAAATCAAGGTCTCAGAGTCTGGAGGAAGTGGAGAGGCAGAGAATCCAAGTTGCTTGAAGTCCAGTGTGAAGTTTCCACAGTCAGGCAATATGTATGCTGTATGTATATACTTCTGGTTTCATGTGAATATGGGGAAAGTGTCTTTCAGGTATTATTAGTGTAAAGTTGTAAAGATTTACATTAAGGTTAAGGTTTACTAGAAGAGCTCAATCAAATAAGTAGCTGAAACATCAGTAACATTTCTGATTGTCTGTATCACCATGTAGAGGAGGCAGAACTAACTTTATCATAAATAAATTCTTTAACATACTGTACATAGTGTGGGCCATCAGAATTCATTAACCACCAGCTTGGTTGTGTGTTAGATGGTTGGGTGCCCCATAAGTCACTCATGGATGTATATATACACTTTAGTACCTGGGGGTGTATTGTATTGGGCACATAAGTCTGGTTGGTGGCTGGTTCTTGGAAGAGTGATAAGTGTATCATAGATTTTAGAAACAGTGCCAGCCTTAATGTTTATGTGAAATGAAATCTAGTATACTTTTATGCTTGTTTTATTGCATACATCTGTCTGTCATGTGCATTATTTTATGCCAGATCCAATATAGGTCTAGGATAAATATTCCATGCAGGACAATATTTATCTATATACCTAGTACAGGTCTTTGGAGTATCTGTGTATTTGCTTAATCCACACAACCCAGCAACAGCAACCAACATGCCTGGCTCCATTTTGAAAGTACTCATTGAATGTACTGGACTGAACTGATCAACTGTGATTGGGAAAAAAACAACAATTTGGTATATAAATTAGATTTCACTGCACCAACTTTTATGACTAAGTAATTTCATCCCTCACAGGTGCTACCTGGTGATCTTATTATTCTTGCTTTCCTGCCTCCCTGCTAGAAACTTAATTCACCGCCATCCGGATATGAGAAATTTATTATAGAGGAGACATGCAAATATTTCATTACAGAGGTCACACTGAGAAACTAACAGTGTACATATAGTATACAAATAGGCATTATGCAGAAGAAAGAAAAGATATATGCCAGACATAAAGGTACAGTGCTAATTTCTTCTGTTTTTGTGTATACCTCACACTAAATAGTTTTAGATCTTCAGACGAAATACAACATAATACAAAGACAACCTGAGTAAACACACAATACAGTTTTTATTTATTTATTTATTTTATTGAAGCAAAAAAAAGTTATCCAATACCAATGTGAAAAATTAATTTAGTATGAGATATACACAAAAGCAGAAACAATCAGGATGGGGCAAATACTTTCACAGCACTATACATATACTATATAGCACTAAACCCTGGTGTTTCATTCCTTTCACTTGATCCATCAGTTTTACTTGATACCTAGCAAACATGGTAAATGATTTACAAACTGGTGTGTGTCACTAATTTTAAGCTAGGTTATACAATGGATATAAAATGTAAACACACCCCTTTTAAAATGGCAGGTGTTTGTGGTGTAAAAAATGGAATTAAGATTAATCATATCAGATCTTTCCCCACATTTAATGTGAAATTGCAAAGTATACAAATAAAGTGAAAAACAATCAGAAACTTTTTTAGGGAATTCAAGAAAAATACAATAACCTCGTTGCATAAGTGTGCACACCCCTAACCTAATACTTTGTTGAAGCATCTTTTGATTTTATTACACCGGTCAGTCTTTCTGGGTAAGAGTCTATCAGCATGGCACGGCAAGCCTTGGCAAAATTTTCCCACTCTTTCTTGCAACAACATTCTAGTTCCATCAAATTGTGAGGGCATCTCCTGTGCACAGCCTGCTTCAGGTCACTCAACAGATTTTTAGTTGGATTCAGGTCTGGGCTCTGGCTAGGCCATTCGAAAACATTGATCTTCTTTTGGTTAAGCCATTCCTTTGTTGATTTGGATGTATGCTTTGGGTCACTCTCGTATCAGAAGGTGAAATTCTTTTTCATATTCAGCTTACTTGCAGACACTTGAAAGTTTTGCACAAAAAATCGACTGGTATTTGTGTTTATTCAGGATGCCCTCCCCCTTGATAAAAGCCCCAGTTCTGGCTGAAGAAAAGCAGCAATAAAGTATGATGCTGCCACCACCATGCTTCACCGTGGGTATGGTGTTCTTTTAGTGATATGTTTTTTGGGGTTTTTTTTTCTTGCACCAAACATACATTTTGGAATTATGGAATTATATACCTTTTAGAATTGGTCTTATCAGACCATAATACATTTTGCCACATGGTTTGGGGTGATTTAGCTTGAATATTTTTTTGTGAAAAAGGGCTTCTGTCCATAGCCACCCTACCACACAGCTCAGGCATGTAAAGAATATGAGAGATTGAGGTCACATGCAGAGAGTAATCAGTACTTGTCAGATACTACTGCAGCTCATTTAATGTTGCAGTCGGTCTCCTGGCAGTTAAAGTAACCATGTTAATGTAACTTTTTTATTTTTCCTATTTTTCCTAAAATGTTTCTGATGGGTTTTTTTTTTTTTTTTTTTTTACATTTTTTTTATACATTGTAATTTCACATTGAATGTGGAAAAAGTTCTGATATGATTTATCTTGGTTTCATTTTTTTTTTTTTTACATAACAAAACCTTGCCATTTTAACAGGGGTGTGTAGACTTTTTATATTCATTATATATCTATTATGACCATGCTATGTGTTAGGGAATACACGGGAAGGCTGGATGCAGGTGCAGAGCAATTTTGTCACTTTATTAGGAACAGTTCTATATAAATGTTACAGTTCCAAAACGAGAGGCAGAAGAATGGTCAAGAAACAGGCAGAGTTCAAATACACAAGCAAACAGGGTTATCAAAGATTAGGCAAAAGTTCAAATCCAAAAAATGTTAGCAAAGTTCAGTATCCACAAAACAGTAAATCCAAGGGAAAGAGCAGTAATCCAATATCCGTAAATCGTTAGCAAGGTTCAGAGCCAGAATACACAGTCCACAGAAATATTGCTTGGTAGTTGTCAGAACACAGGAATGAACAAATACTTCATGGTGCCTGAAACAAACTAATGTCCTTAAATAATGTGAGTGTGAGCAAACTTGGAAATTATGAACAGGTGTGTGATTAGAAGGAGGGTGACTGTGAGCGTGGGAGTGAAGGAGTGTCATGGGGAGTGTAGTCCATGGTGGCCATGTTTGTAGGCCACCGGGCATGCTGGGAAGTGAAGTCTGGGTCTTGGCGTGAGTGTAGGTGCGAGTCTGTGGTGGCCATGTTTGTAGGCCGCCGTGATTTCTGGGAATTGGAGTCGCACTCATAGCACGACCTAACAGAGCCCCCCCCCCCACAAAAGGGCTCACTCTGGCAGCATTACCTTGACTGGGTTGGCCTCTGGGTCGAGGTCCTGGGTATTCAGGGTGTTGGTGGTGGAATTCGCGGATCAGTTCGTGGTCGAGAATGTCCTGGGCTGGGACCCAACTTTGCTCCTCGGGCCTGTACCCCTCCCAGTCAATGAGGTACTGGAGCCGCCCTTGGCGGTGGCAGGACTTGAGGATACAGTTACCCTGGTAAGCCGGTTGTCCGCCGACCTCCAGTGGAGGTGGTGGGGTGTCGTGAGGGTGGTCGGTAGCAAGGATACCTGGATTGATGGGCTTGAGCAGGGAAACGTGGAATGATGGTGCTATGCGCCAGTGCTGGGGAAGGGCCAGTTTGTATGTCACCTCATTGATTTGTTTAATGATTTTGAATGGATCAAGTGTATCGGGGGCAGAGCTTCTTGCATGGGTGATTGGGTCTGAGGTCCCGGGTGGAGAGCCACACCTGGTCCCCTGGCCAATATTTGGGCGTAGTTTGTCAATGACGGTCGGCTTGTGACTTAGCTTGGTGGACCGCTTGTTGTAGCCATTGGTGAGTGGCGGCCCATACCTGCTTGCTATGCTCGAACCACTTGTTAGCTGCAGGGGCATCCATGGCAGTGGCGTTCCATGGGAACAAGGGAGGTTGATACCCCAGAGTACACTGGAACGGGGTGAGTTGTGTGGCTGAATGGCGGAGAGAGTTTTGGGCGTACTCCGCCCAGGGCAAGAAGCGTGACCAGTCCGAGGAGTTTGTGCTGCAGAAGGAGCAGAGCATTCATCCAATCTCCTGATTTGCCCTCGCTACTTGGCCATTGAATTCAGGGTGGTAGCCTGAGGTTAAGCTAACATTCACGCCCAGCTTCTCCATGAAACCTGACTAGACTTGGGAGGTGAATTGGGGCCCCCGGTCACTAACAGTATCCTCAGGGATGCCAAAATAACGAAAGACATGATTAAATAGGAGTTCGGCAGCATAAAAGGCGGACGGGAGACTAGGGAGAGGAATCAAACATAGGGATTTGGAAAAATGATCTATGATAACAAAAATGGTGGTGTTGCCTAATGAGTTGGGGAGGTCAGTAAGAAAGTCAATCGCTAGATGTGACCATGGGTAGCGGCATAAGCTTGTCGACTGGGAGTGCTCTGGGCACTTTAACTTGGGCGCAAACACTGCATGATTTAACGGCCTGCTGGATATCACGTAACATGTGGGGCCACCAATATTTGGGCTCCAAGAGGTGGTAGGTACGCTGGATGCCGGGGTGGCCCGTGCCCGGGGCCATATGGGCCCATTTCATTAATCGTTCACGATGGGCCCGGGGAACGAAGAGCTTGGCAGGCGGACAGTTAGCTGGGATTTGGATGCGAGGGATTCTGGTTAGGAGGTGATCTAGCTCCCATTGTATGGCCCCGACGAGGCAGGAAGGAGGCAGAATGGGATCAGGGTGCTCAGGCTGGGGTTCTCCAGAGTGGATACGGGACAGGGCGTCAGATTCTTGGTGCCAGGATGGTAGGACAGGGTAAACTGAAAATGTGTGAAAAAGAGGGACCAACGGGCTTGGCGTGGATTCAAACGTTTAGCGGTACGGAGATATTCTAGATTTTTATGGTCGGTGAAAATGATAAAGGGGTGCTCTGCTCCTTCTAGCCAGTGTCGCCACTCTTTTAATGCCAACTTAATGGCTAGCAGTTCCCGGTCGCCCACATTATAATTTCTTTCCGCCTGGGATAATTTCTTAGAAAAAAAGGCTACAGGGTGAAGTTTGGGCTTCTCCCCAAAACGCTGAGACAGGACGGCCCATCTCGACCACGAAGGGACGAGAGGGGTCAGGGTGTTTCAGGATGGGAGTGGTGGTAAAAGCAGTTTTCAGACAGGACAGGGCCCTCTCGGCCTCCTGGTTCCACTGGAGACGGCTGGGTCCGCTGCATAACAGAGCTGTGAGAGGTTGGGCAATTGAGCTAAAGCCCCGGATAAAGCGCTGGTAGAAGTTTGTGAACTCCAAGAAACGTTGCAACTCTTTGATGGTTGTGGGAGTGGGCCATTGTGTGACTGCTGTAACTTTGCTTTGGTCCATGGCTACTTCTTTGAGGCTAATGACATATCCCAGGAAGGTGGTGGTGGTTGTGTGGAACTCGCAATTTTCTGCCTTTACATAGAGCTGGTTTTTCAGGAGGCGTGCGAGGACCTGGCGCACATGGTCCACATGAGTATCATAGTTACATGCTATGTAATATCATACATGCTATATCATAGTTACGGGCATGCTGGGAAGTGAAGTCTGGGTCTTGGCGTGAGTGTGGGTGCGAGTCCGTGGCGGCCATGTTTGTAGGCCACTGTGATTTCTGGGAATTGGAGTCGTGCTCGCGGCACGACCTAACACTATGATTATGGAATTTAATAGAGCATACATAAATTGCTTGAGTTTTTTTTTTCCTGAACTTTGTACAGAAAAGGCACCTATTTTCATCTCTACTGGTTCACCTTCAGCCACTGCTCTGCAAGCAGATGCAACATTAAGTCAGATTTCCTCATTATGTGTCTTCTGAGCTGGAAAGTGGCTCATGAACATGCAAAGGTGTCTTATGTTTTTGGCACTGTTGGAATAGTTATGTGAATTACACATTAAAATAGATTTTCTTTTCTTTATAGAATTCTTTTGTTCAATTCAATAGTTTTTGCAGTACATTTGCATTATGCATAATAATACTTGTATCATATTTTACAGTCTGCAGAAATGTGGTGGTAAGTGCTATGGAGGATGTGCCAGCTGCTGCCTTCTGCCATGTGGTGAATCCACAACTGGATGCAGCTGTACGTCTCATCTCTGTCTGGTTTGAACTTGCTTTAGTTTAGCCTGTTAGTTTAGGAAACTGAGGTTGCAGTGGGAACAAGCTCATCTAAACTGGTGTCCACATACTTGTGAACATCCTGGATGAATGTGTAACTCTTTCCATTTTCCATAAATGCACAGGTTAATTGGAAAAAGACCAGGTGAGGTTTGTATAATCTTCAACTGTACAGATTTGGTAAACCTGTGTCCAATGTAGCTTATAGTGTATAAGGACAGTTGCAGACTTAATGAATGTGTAACTCTTTCCATTTTCCATAAATGCAGAGGTAAATTGGAAAAAGACCAAGCAATGTTGGTAA
This sequence comes from Cranoglanis bouderius, assembly GCA_023630585.1. NCBI lineage: Eukaryota > Metazoa > Chordata > Actinopteri > Siluriformes > Cranoglanididae > Cranoglanis > Cranoglanis bouderius. Next base: position 5,641,957 of record CM042550.1, on the reverse strand, counting down.
ATCCATGCCTAATGTAGCTTCAGATTCCTGCTGTCAGGAGTGGAACCATCTGTGGTCTTCTGCTGTTGTAACCAATCTATCTCAAGGTTCTATATGTTCTATGCGCTTTCTGAGATGCTTTTCTGCTCACCAAGGTTGTAAATATGGTTATATGAGTGACTGTAGCCTTCCTGTCAGCTGGAAACAGTCTGGCCATTCTCTTCTGACCTCTCTTATCAACCAGGTGTTTCTCCACACAGAAGTGCCTTTCACTAGATGTTTTTTTGCACCATTGAGAGACTGTTGTGTGTAAAAAATCCCAAGAGATCAACAGTTTTTGAAACTGGCCCATCTGGCACTAACAACAATGCCACAGCCAAAATCACTGAGATTACATTTTCCCTATTCTGATGTTTGATGTGAGCATGAACTGAAGCTTTTGACCTGCATGATTTTCTGCATTGCACTGCTGAAACATGATTGCATGAATGAGCAGGTGTATAGATGTTCCAAATAAGGTGGTTGTTGAGTGTATATATTTATTCAACACTTCAGAACTTTTTTGAAGCACCCTTGTCAGTGATTGCAGCCTTAAGAACAATGTAAGCCACTTTGTTCTTCAGAAAAGTGGAGAAATATTTCGGTTCCTGCCCCTAGATTTGTGCCTTGAAACCATTCTGTCTCAGCGGCCTACTGGCTATTCCTTTGACCTCAAGGCCCACAGCTGTCAGCAGTCAGAACTTATACAGACAGAGATGTGCCTTTACAAGTGATGACTAGCAACTGAATTTGACACTGGTTATCTTTAATTTAACTTAAGCATGATCAATGGAGAAAGGATGCCCTGAGAAATTTAAAGTGTCATACCAAAGAGTCTGAATGTATTCCCTTTTAAGTGAAAACATGAATTTAAAGAAAATTTTGTGTAGTGTAACAACCTGTGGATATGCACTGTATGCCAGAATAAATAAATAAAAAAAAATATATATATATATATATATATATATATATATATATATATATATATATATATATATATATATATATATATATATATATATATATATATATATATAAGGTAGTGTTACCAAATCATAACAAACCATTACAAGGTACTAGTTCCCTCTGGGATAATAAATGCTGTCTTCACCTAATCTCCCTTCTGTCTGAGGTCTAGTCTGGTAAGGTGGCATGGTGACCTTTCTCATCTGTTCTACAGTATAATGGCTAAAACTAAAAGTAAGAGATGGAATTATTTAAAAGTAGTGGTAACAATACCCCTATATAGTCTCATTCATCTTTTTCTTTTGTTGCTGCCCAGTCACATAAGCTACTCCATGGTGTCCCTTTTCTTGTCTTCTAAGCTACATCACAGAGACATTTTAGCTTTGCAGTCCTATAAAACATATACCGAGGTTGCTTTACTTCTCTCTGTTCATACTGGACTGGAAAATGTACACTGATAGTGAGTCTAAGATGTGTAGATGAAGTCAGTCCAGCTTGCAATGTTGTGCACTAAACATTAAAGTACATTAAAGTGATTGTGCATTGCAGTGCTGACATCTCAGAATAAACAAGTGGACATGTTTGGTGGACATAACCTCCCATACAAAACCTCTGGAAGTTCTGACAGAAATACTCTGAATTGTTCCACCCCCTTAAATGTCTAGACAGAAGGCAATTTGATCAAGCTTTCAAAACTTTTGCTTATAATGAGGCAGTGACCACCAGAAGAAAGGATGTATTTAATCCTCCAGTAGAGAAGCAATTCCCTTTTGTATTTCTCTGTGGGGCTTACACATCCACTATTTTCTTACAACACAGGTGTGGAAACTAGTGCTACTTGGTATTTTAAAGAAGTGTGTCAGATTTGTTCCACCTGTAACGAATGCAGAAAACATGATCTTACAGAGCAGACTTTTCCAAAAGCTGTTCATTGATGTGTGGTTGTGGCTAACTGGCGAATTGTCTCATGCACATCATGTTCCCTAAGCTCAAGACACCTAACGCCATGGCAATGACAACATTGCCAATATAACTTCTAAACCTTTTTCATGGAGAAATTATTGGTGCAGTGCAGTGTAGTAAACAGATCACACAGAGAAAAAACAAACAAACATATAACCCACTTCTGTGCTGGTGTGAGATGGGTGTAGCATATATAATCACATTTTTTTCACCTCACCAGAGTTGCAAAAACACTTCTGATACTGTGATTTAAAGCACCAGTGCTGTTGGATATGACAAAAAGACTATGAAAAGTAAAACTTAAGTAGAACTAGCTTTCAGGTTGCCAGGCCTGCAAATCCTTGATGAGATTTAGACTGGGGCTGCTACTGTGAATAAGGTCAGTATATTGCTAATAATTGCCACTTAGGTGCAGAGAGGGAAAATGTGCAGTAATTACTTACTCAAGTAAAAGTACAATGGATCATCTGAATAAATACTTTAAAACTGTAGTATACCGTCAAATGCTCTGCTTGAGTAAAGTAGAAAACAATAAACTCATAAATTTACTAAAAGGATTAACATAAAACTACAAGACAGATTCATAAAAGGAGTTTTTAAAAAGTTGGGGTTTTTTTCTAAAATGCAATAAAAACAAAAATCTGTGATTTGTCAAGTGTCTTTAAACTTTAATTAACTGACAAAAGTACAAAGAAAAGATATTCAATGTTTTCACTGACCAACTTAATTGTATTTTGTAAATATAAACAAATTTAGAATTTGATGCCTTCAACACACTCAAAAAAAGTTGGGACAGAGGCATGTTTACCACTGTGATACATCACCCTTCCTTTTAATTACACTTTTTAATCATTTGGGAACTGAGGATACTAATTGTTGCAGTTTTGCAAGTGGAATTTTTGCCCATTCTTGCTTGATATAAGACTCAACAGTCCCTTGATCGCCACTGTCTAATTCTCCTCTTCATGATGCGCCATAGGAGACAGATCTGGACTGCTGGCAGGCCAGTCAAGCACATACACTCTGTGTCTATGAAGCCATGCTGTTGTAGCACATGCAGAATGAGTCCTGGCATTGTCCTGCTGAAATAACCATGGACTTCCTGGGAAAAGACGTTGCATTGATGGCAGCATATGTCTCTCTAAAATCCCAATATACGCCTCCGCGTCAATGGTGCCTTCACACATATGCAAGTCATCCATGCTGTGGGCACTGATGCACCCCCATACTATCACAGATGCTGGCTTTTGCACCTTTCGCTTCTAACAGTCTGGTTGGTCTTTTTCATCTTTGGCACAGAGAACTCGACGTCCGTTTTTCCTGAAAACAAGCTGAAACGTTGACTCATCTGACCACAGCACATGTTTTCACTGCCTTTCAGTCCATCTGAAATGAGCTTGGGCCCAGAGAACTTAGCGGCGTTTCTGCATATAGTTGATGTGTGGCTTCCTCCTCGCGTAATAGATTTTCGGGTTGCATTTCTGGATGCAGCGGCGGACTGTGTTAAGTGACAACGGTTTTCTGAAGTGCTCCTGAGCCCACGTGGTTATATTTATCACAGTAGCATGACGATTTCTCAGGCAATGTCAACTGAGGACTCGAAGGTCACTCACATTCAACAGTGGTTTCTGGCCTTGCCCTTTATGCAATGAGATTTCTCCAGATTCCCTGAATCTTTTCATCAAAACATGCATCAAAACAGGCCCAAACCATGATACTGGCACCACCATGTTTCACAGAGGGGATAAGGTTCTTATGCTGCAATGCAGTATTTTCCTTTCTCCAAACATAATGCTTCTCATTTAAACCAAAATGTTCTATTTTGGTCTCATCCGTCCACAAAACATTTTTAACATTTTTACAATAGCCCTCTGGCTTGTCTACATGATTGTTAGCAAAGGCAGACATGTCTTGCTCTTGAAGTGACCTTTGTTGGTCAACCACTCCTGGGGAGGGTAACAATGGTATTGAATTTCCTCTATTTGGAAAAATCTGTCTGACTGTGGATTGGTGAAGCCCAAACACTTTAGAGATGGTTTTGTAACCTTTTTCAACTTTAGAAGCATCAACAACTCTTTTTGGTGAGGAGAAATCTCCTTTGTCTGTGCCATGATACACTTCCACAAAAACATGTTGTGAAGCTCAGACAGACAGATCCCTGTTCTTTAAATAAATCAGGGTGCGTACTCATACCTATTGATTGAAAACACCTGACTCTAATTTCACCTTCAAATTAAATGATAGTTCTAGAGGTTCACGTACTTTTCCCACTCACAGATATGTAATATTGGATAATTTTTACTTAATAAATCAATTACCAAGTATAATATTTTTGTCTCATTTGTTTAATTGGGTTCTCTGTGTCTACTTTTAGGACTTAGGATAGGTGAAAATCTGATGTCTTAGGTAATATTTACGCCGATATAGAGAATATTCTAAAGGGTTCATAAACTTTCAAGCACCACTGTACATAGTAGCAAATAGATTACAGTTGGGGGCCTTTAGATCTCATTCATGAAGTCTGTTCACGTTTAGATATGTTAGGAATTTAGATCAACTCCTTGAAGCTGCCTGATACTAAAAAGTCACAGGTATATGATTGTCGAGAAATGTAGGGAAATGTAGAGATTTGAAAATATATTAAGTAGAAAGAGATTTTTCATTTGAAATGTAGTAAGTTGTCAAAAGTATTAGTTAAAAATATTTAAACAACAAACCAAATACAGCCCAAATTGTACCTTGTTACTTGGCAATGCTTAGATCTGAAATATAATCTGAAACATTAATCTGAAGTAGGAGATATATTTAACATAATGAGTTCTTTTGTCGATCCATCTTATAAACATGAGGATGTTGTTTGGATCACAAGTGTCTGATATTAGTATCCATGCTGTATGGGCTCCATGGTGCTCTGAAACATTACTGGAGCACAACACAATCCAAATAGCATGCATGCATATTCAAAAAGACCATACTTGGTAAGGCATGCTGTGTTATAATGGTCCATGTGATCAAAGGCAATCTGCAATTACACTAACCAGTGGTTACCAACCCAGTTCCTGGAGATCTACCTTCCTGAAGACCATCTAATGATTGCCTTAAGAAGTTCTTGATCAACTAAAACAGTTGTGTTAGATTTTGGTTGATGAAACCTGTGTAATGAATTAAAAGAGTTTAAAATGTTGAAATATATTCTCCACCAATTTATGTAATGAATTAAAAGATGTTTAAAACGTTGAAATATATCCTCCACCAATTTATGTAACGAATTAGCTCAAATGGCGTGAAATATATCTATATATCTAATCAAAGCATGTTATGACCAGTTATAAATATGCATCAGCCATGAAAGGGAATTAACATGTGTATACATATACATATAGATAATTAACTACAACGGATTATAATTAATTATGACTATACATGTGGTCTAGATCAGCTTGTAGGATTAGCTGTAGTCTAGTTTTAGAATTATAAACTCTAAAGAGGGAGTTTATCCTTCTGGCCAGGAAGGATTCTCCGTTTTGTGATTAAAATAGAGCATGTAGCAGAATCGCAGTATAGAAGTGACTTATTCACGTGACCAAAACAGAGAAAATCAAGCGTGGTGATAATAGATTTTAATAAGTGAAGCGTAACTACGGATACACACAGCTAACTCTAAGCAAACAATACATATACAGATATATACAAGAAAAGAGAAAGTATAGAAAGAAAGTAATGAAATAAAAAGGGTAGCAGACCAAAACAGAACGGTTAACCTTTCTCAAACCAGCAACGAACTTAGTCTCCTGAAAACAGGGGTACACTCTTAACGTATCTATAGATCGATTAAACTATACTTGCATGGCTTAGATGTTGCAAGAGGTGTTCGAGAATCGAGCGAGCTCGAGCCAGAGTCCGCGGGTTTCTGGTGCTGTTTGAAAAGGCGTGGGCCGTGAGGCAGTTGCATCCTTGTCAGGGAGATAGAGTGACTGTAGCTGGCCTCGCGCCCTGCCAGAAAGACAGAGCGCTAAGCCGGAAACGAAGAGCCGGAAACGAAGAGAGTTAAACAGAAGAACTAGCCGTAGCCGGCCTCGCGCTCTGCCTTTCTGGCAGAAAGCCGGAAAACCGAAGGCAAGTGTGCTGGAAAACAGAAGAAATGCTTTTCTGAATGAGAGCAATGCGTGTTGTTGTTTTAAAAGACAACACCAATGCACACGCCTCTTTGGGCTATTGACCAATCAGGAAGCTGGATTTATTGGCGGGATGAACTCTCTTTGTCTGGTCTCAGAACTGAATTTGCATGTCCTGGGAGGAGCCGGTTTAAACTGTATTACATATGAAATTAAGAAAAAGCATGAAATAATGTATCCCATCGTAATATGATATGCACAGTCAATTGGAGCATCAAGAGACGATTAACTAGATACCAAATTCGATGTGATTAGAAAATATTAAAAGTAAAACATGGAGTCTCAGAGACCTTTTGAAGTCCCCGGGGGGAAGTGTTTGTTCTGAGACAGGCTGGAGCCAAAATGGTCATTAAACAGATATGGATTCAAAGCTCAAAGAAAAAGAAACTTCTTTGCTAAGTCCAGGTTGATTCAGAAATCAGTTTGATGCCGTCAGACGTTACACCTGCAGGAAGGTACTGTAGATCTCAAGAAAGAGGGTTGATAACCACTGACCCAGACTAAAGATCAAGAGTAAAGAAGACAAGATCAAGAGACGTTATCTGGACAGAGTATATGCATCTTTGTCAGGGTGGCTGTTATAGTGATGGTAATCAACATTCCATGAGCCTGGACTACTAGTGATGCTTACAGCATGTTCAGAAGTGCTGCTTCTCTTTATATTGGAATACACTACCCAAGAGATTGTTATCCTCACCACCTGACAGACTTCCAGTCTTGGTTTCATATGTGACAGCAGGCAGGTAGCATACATCATTTGTCATTTGTTGTGAAGAATATTCTATAATAAGTCACTGTGAATGTCACTATTATTGGCGAAAAGGTTTGTCGCAACTTCTGCTATTCCCATTGAACAGGTGATGGCTGTAGAGGAGGAATCATCCAGCTACATACCAAGTGTGTACAATGATTTCCGGTTGGTACAAATTGTTTAATTAGCAGCTCTTGTCAGATCAAGGCTAAATAGGTTATAGTCGCGTAAGTGGGACATGTAGTCTTCCTATAGTGCCTGTCTTCCACCATGACCATCAACAGTGAATCAGTAAGACTAATTCTAAAAGACTAAAAAGATTTACTAGAGCACATAACCTCTAAAACTACATTAATGTATGAACATTTACATGACAGATGCCATGACAGAAATTCTTCCCTAAGACCTGCAGAGTGCATGAAGCAGAAGTAATTATTTTCAGTGCCATGTTTCCTCAGATGACTCATCCTCAGAATAATGAATGAGGAATTCAGGTTATGAATAAAAGTACATGCTGAAGAGATGCTGGTGTGTGTGCAACTTTTAACTCCATGTATTTTAAGTTATATGCAGACAGAACCTCAATTTGCCCTTGAGTTACGTATAAGCACATACAATAGGTTTCAAAGGAAGAGATTAAACCTTGTCAGTCAGTTGAATCCCCATATTAAATAGAACTAAGTTAATACATCATACTTTTTTTTTTTTGAAAACGGTCTTCTGATTTCCAACATGAAACATTCATCTGTTTTTCTACAGATGACCAAAATGAATCAGAATTGAAGCAGAATACTTTCAGAGATTATAGCTGTTATAGACCAATTTATGCTGATTGATCAGAAATATGTCAATATAAAGCAAATACTTTCAATAAAAATAGTGTAAGGGAAAGACTTTGAAACATGTAATATGAAGTAACTGCTAGCAGCACCTGTCATCGATTAGTTTAAACCCAAATCTGATCAACTTAAAGCCATAAAGCTTCACTGGACATTAAATTTTCCTGTTTCCATCAACATGCAGCTGAATCTGTTGAAGACACTTTGACTGGACATGGTGTTTACCCCATTTTTGTCAGGGCAAATGAGGATATTTGGGGATTTATTCACCTGCATGCTGTTTATATGCAGGTGGGTCCAACAGATTGAGTTTATTTTGGGATGCATGATTTTTGATGAGATAAGAATCATTACTGAGATCATGATTCTCTCTCACTTTTGTAAGGATCAATATATCTGTTAAATTCTGACATTACTCTAGCAGACAGTGGCAGCTACATGCTCCTAGCAGATGTTAGTAAATGACAGCTCACCTGCATTTTCAATTACTGACTTACTGGCATATTTCTGCAATAGCTTAAACTTTCTGCTATTTGGTGTAAAAATTTTAACCGTGTTAGACTGCCAAGTGCACAGTGGGGCATATTACCAGCTGGGTAAATAATTAGTCATGGTTCTGTTCTTCTGCAGATAGCAGCTCATAAGACACTTGTGGTTGAATTGATTGGTCTTGATTAAAACACGGTCTATGCCTACTACGTCACTGGAAAGTATTGAGCAAGATGCGTGCATGCAGCCATGACTCACTCTCCCCATTCATTCATTTCATACATTTAGTCATTGTTTGTTTACTAATTGGGAATTTAATATTCAGTACATAATATTAAGCATTTATTTAGAACAAATTTATTTGTTTTCACTGCATACCTTCTTTAAATTTAAGTCCTAGATTACATGCATTTTTAACATTTAACATTTTAAAGTTTATTCTCAATTGTTGCTTAAGATCTGCAGACAAAAAGAAAAAAATGTTGCTGAAAAACATGATGCTTTGATGTGGGAAATGATTATGATCTTAGAGTAGAGTATAGCCACATTTCTCTAATCCTCCAGGTCCTTGTGAGGATAAAAGATACTCCATGAAATGATTCGCTAATAGTCTAAACAACAATTCCATCTCAGCAAACAAAAAAGAAGGCAAGCAGGGGGGATTGGGCCAATTTATTTTAACCATCAGCAATCTGTGTGAGAGCAAGAGAGAAAGAAAGATCAGGAAAGGAACAATACATATAATAAGTATATGAATAATAAAGACATTTGCACTGAACAAAAAACATAACATGCTTAGCAGTACTGGAGTGAGGATTATGCCTAAGGTAGATTGTAGGCTTGAGATTTTATACAGGTTTTAAAGAACGGGAAGTGTGTGAGATGAATTGTTAGGGCGGATATGTTCACAGTTGGATGAGGATTCATTAAATCACAGTGTCAAGCCCAGCTGTGGAAGGTTGTTTTGGGTCAGCCTGGGGACTCCCGTGAAGACTTGCTGTCAGAGCACATCACCATGCCCTCGGACAAAGACCATAATTAGTCAGCACGAGGAATGACAAAGCACATCACTGAGCTCAGATCTCTAGGAAAAGAAGAAAGAAAGAAAAAGAAAAAAAAAAAAAACGTGAGTAGGGTCCAAACAAGCAAGGACTATTACTCAAACAAGATAATATGATGATGTCAAGATCACATGATCACATCAATCTGAATAAATGATTCATGATCATTTAAATACATTATCCATACATAATATCTGAGTCAAAAATATATTTATTACTAAAAGCAGTAGAAACAATAACAACACATTCTATCATATGTCAATAATATAAAGATGAGGTCAGTTGAGACTTTGGCACTGATGTGCTTTAGCATTTAAATTAAAAGGAAATTTAAAAAACACAATTGCTAAAAATTTATTTGTCTCAGTTGTAAACAAGAGAAATATTAAAGTAATAGTTTTAAATAAAAAGGAACATTTGTGAAGGCTGCTTTTACTGACACTAGTTGAGTGACATTGAGAGGCAAAACATGACACATAATCAGTGTAGCACAGATATGAATGTCACAGGGTTTTTTTTTTCTTTGTTTTGTTTTGTTTTTTAAATATCTGTACCATTACCCAGTGTATGACAGTTGGTTACTGTATGGAAGGAAAGCGCTCCTAAACTGTGAATATTCAGTACAAAATATTAAGCATTTGTTTATGACAAATTTATTCATTTTCACTACAAGTGGAAGTTTGGGTCATATTAAAATTCACTCACAGCTTAGCTTTCCAATGTTCCTTCTATAGACTCATCAAGATCTGGTTGAGTTTTTGAGGTTCACGGCCATGCAGAGACCATTAGAGGGGCAGGTTCTCAAAGTTAGTACATATAATGATATGTGAGGCATCTTTGTAAGAACTACATAGATAAATATTTAATATCTTGAATAATGAAAGACAATACGATACACATAATAACATACATGCCCAATCAAAAAAACCTGAAAAGTGAACTAAACAGAACTGATGTCACAGGTTTTTTTTTTCTTCTTTGTTTTGTTTTGTTTTTTAAATATTTGTATCATCACCCAGTGTATGACAGTTGGTTACTGTATGGTAGGAAAACGCTCCTAAACTGTGAATACCACCTCTCGGGGGGGGGGGTCAAATGTCTCTCTGCGTAAGCCTCCAACCCCCACACACACACCAAAACCCATAATCATTCCTCCACCTCTATTTTTTCTCCCTCTTTCTCTTAGACATCAACCTCCCACACACACACACACACACACACACACACACACACACACACACACACACACACACACAAAATCATCAACCCCCCATCTCTGTCCTTCCCTCAATCTCTCTCATTGTGCTTGATTATAGCTGTGTAGCGGCTCCCCTAGCATTGAGATTTCTCTGCTGAGAAACCCACCACTCAAGCACCAGATTTTACACAGACATGTTCACACACACACACACACACACACACACACACACACACACACACACACACACACACACACACACACCCCTTACTGCCATCAAAAATACACTTGCCGTCACTGAGGACCATTATATGTTATTATATGTTAATGTTTGCACAAATGATGACATGAAACGAAATATTTCAGAATATGACTGGAATATTGAATACTTTTAGTATATGACTTAAAAAGAAATACCTGTGCAGTATAATACAACACAGAGCTAATACCGAGGGGAAATATGTGCCAGTAAAGATGTTTACAAGAACAAGGATGTGTAAATGCATTGTTTATATTGTTAAACCTTTATTTTTTGCAAGTGTCTACAGTGAAGAAAGTAAAGCACACATAGGCTGTCACTATGACATGTCAACAGTGCTTAAAATAGATATGATCTCAAGATATTCACAGCTTTAGTTTGTTTTAGTGCTATTTGCTAACGCTTTAATATTGTTTATATCACAGTGCTGCTGTGTTCTTGAATCTGATTGGTCAGAAGGCATACATTATTTATAACAGCACAACTCTGTCCGTAGTGCTGGTTGTGTTTTAAATCCCAGGATTATATTAATGCACATGTTCTAATATGTTGTAACGTCTGAACGTATCAAACTGATTTCTGAATCAGCCTGGACTCAGCAAAGAAAAGTGGACTTGATCCACTTGTCATCCGATCACCATGACGACTGTCGCCCAACGATGTCCACACCTGGACATCCTTGTCCGAAAGGGGGGACTGTAACGTCTGAACGTATCAAACTGATTTCTGAATCAGCCTGGACTTAGCAAAGAAGTTTTTCTGTTTCTTTGAGCTGTGAATCCATATCAGTAACCTCTTCAACCAGATGCCAGCGGAATGCTACAGGGGGCACGACCCCCCTCTTCAGACACACACACACACACACACACACACACACACACACACACACACACACACACACAAACACACACACACACACACACAAAGCACACACACGCACACGCGCACACACACAAAGCTTACCTACACGAGCACACGCGCGCGCACACACGAGCACACACACACAATGGAAGAATCTCTTTTGAATGTAACATGTAATTATATGTAATTATTTGATGTCCAAATAGTGTGATGTTTTCCTGTTTGCATATATTGTGTGTTTATGTAACCTAACTATAATGATTTTAGATAATTTAATTGAGGATATTATTTTAAATGTCTGTAACCATGTTTTACCTGTAATATTTTCATAAGTCCATCGAATTTGGTATGTAGTTAATCGTCTCAAAATACCCTGATCGATTATGCATATCACATTACAATGGGATACATTATTTCATGCTTTTTCTTAATTTCATATGTAATACGGTTTAAACCGGCTCCTCCCTGGACATGCAAATTCAGGTTTGAGACCAGACATAGAGAGTTCATCCCGCCAACAAATCCAACTTCCTGATTGGCCAATAGCCCAAAGAGGCGTGTGAGTTGGTGTTGTCTTTAAAACAACACCACACTTTGAAATCTCTCTACAGGCAGACTCTTCTTCTCACACTCTTCCCTCTTCAGTCTTAGTTCACTTCAGGTTTCCCTCCCCCGGGGCCACGTGCCCCGGGAAGAGGGAATCTCTCTCTCTCTCTCTCTCTCTCCCGGACAAAGGATGCAACCGCCTCACGGCCCACACCTTTTCAAACGGCACGACGAACCAGCGAACTCGACACGACCTCGCGCAAACTTTCAAACCGACAACACCCAAGCCATGCAAGTATAGTTAATGGATCTATACATGCGTTAAGATTGTACCCCTGTTTACAGGAGATTTAAGTTCATTGCTGGTTTTGAAAAAGGCTAATTAATTGTTGTTTTTGTCTGTTACCCTCTTCCTTTCATTACTTTCTCTTTAATCTCTCTCTTCTTGTATATAGATGTACATACGTATTGTTTGCTTAGAGTTAGTTGTGTGTGTATCCATTGTTACACGTAGTTATTAAAATCTATTATCACCACACTTGATGGTCTCTGTTTTGGTCACGTGATGAGTCTCTTCTATACTGCAAGACCTCGCTACCTACGGAGAATCCTTCTTGACCAGAAGGATAAACCCCCTCTTTAGAGTTCATAATTCTAAACTAGACTACAGCTAATCCTAAAAGCTGATCTAGACCACATACATAGTCATAATTAATTATAATCCGTTGTAGTTAATTATCTATATGTATATGTGCACATACATGAATTCCCTTTCATGGCTGATGTATATTTATAACTAGTCACAACACACGTTGATTAGATATATAGATATATTTCACGCCATTCGAGCTAATTCTTTACATAAATTGGAGAACACATTTAAACGTGTTTAACATCTTTTAATTCGTTACATGAATTGTAACTGTTGGAGAATATATGTAAACGTTTCAATTTTACATCTGATTTGCTACGTATTCTGGTAGATAATGCGGGCACGCTTTAAAACTCGTCTCCTTTAAAAAGGTGCTTTGAATCCAAGCGTGCGCTTCTGTTTTGTTTCATTTTTAAAGCTGATTCCTTACAATGTTCTCATTTCTATAGTAACAACTAACTCACAGGGACTTGTATGGGGGATGCTCGACACAATCTTAGCATAATAAAGGAATTAATAAAGCATATTGTTATTACACAAATATTTAATAATTTTGTATCATTTTTTGAGGTTTTCCGAGGTTTCAGACAATCTTCAGGATGGATGACGTACACCGATCAGCCATAACATTAAAACCACTGACAGGTGAAGTGAATAACATTAATTATCTCATTATGATGGCACCTGTCGAGAGGTGGGATATATTAGACAGTGAAGTGAACAGTCAGTTCTCAAAGTTGATGTGTTGGAAGCAGGAAAAATGGGCAAGGGTAACGATTTGAGTGACTTTGACAAGGGACAAATCGTGATGGCTAGACGACTGGGACAGAGCATCTTGTGGTGTGTAGAGAGAAGACTAGCCCATCTGGTCTGATCCCACAGAAAAGCTACTGTAGCACAAACTGCTTAAAAAGTTGCTGCCTATAATAAAAAGGTATCAGAGCACACAGTTTTTGTGACAACCTGCATTTATTTTATATTATTAACTTCGAGAGAGAAACAAAGTGGCTTCTGAGGGAACGACGGTACTGCAGCTGTTACTAACTGGAACTTACTTGTATCCTGCAGATATTATACAAGATTAGCCTATGTAACTTTAAATGGCGAAAACATATGATGTTCTGTTTCTTTCATTAGTAAATAAAAAATATGTAATTGTTTCCAAATATATGTGGTATAAGAGGAGTAAAACACTTTTGGGATGTGCTGTTATAGGAAAATAATCAGGGTGTTATTAGTATCTCCACTTACTTTTGCATCACATCAATCCATCATTGATTATTCTCTTATAACAGCAATCTTTGTTATGTTTTATTCCTTAGATAGTTTATATTAGCATGCAGTTGCTGATCAAACCATGAGTGTGGTAATTATTACACTAATTGCTGATTGTTATCATCAAGACAAGGGAAATGGTATAATCATAGAGACTGTAACACAGAGTTTATGAAACACTACAAACTGCAGTACATACGCACTTTGTTTTGTCTCTTTGGGGATTTGATCGCATTACCTGATAATCTTTCCATGAGGTTTTGAGGAGCTAGGAACAGATTTGAACTTCAGATGTACTTCCCTGTTGTCTGGTCCAATTATATCAAAATTGTCATCCTCTAGATGCCTTTCATGCCAAGATCACCTGGCATTTGTTATTAAACTGAGCATGGTCAACCCCACCTCCCACCCCCCCACAAAAAAAAATAAATCTAAAACCTCACATTTTTTGTGAAACAAATTGCCTTCATTTCTATGCACTTATAGCTGTCATGGATTGTGTGCATTTATAATGTAACAAGATGCAAAATGAATATTCTTCTAAAGCATTCAAAACACTGGCAGTGAAGACTGTAATTTATGATTAGCCAGAGTTCCTTAATTGCTTTAAGTCAGTTTCTTGAGTTTTTTATCTCAATTTAGTTATGTAAATGATGAAAAAAGAGCAATATGGACTAATAAATAATGTTCCCACAACTTAAATTAACAGCATAAATGTAATTTGTACAAACTTATCTACTGTGTCTTCAGATAAACATACCCATACAGACATCTTTTGCATATAATGTAAATTACAGTATACAACGGTGCTTGAAAGTTTGTGAATCCTTTAGAATTGTCTATATGTCTGCATAAATATGACCTAAAACATCAGATTTTCACTCAAGTCCTAAAAGTAGATTTCTGAGGACCTTAGAAAAAGAGTTGTTGATGCTCATCAGGTTGGAAAAGGTTAAAAAAAAAAACATCTCTAAAGAGTTTGGACACCAATTCACAGTCAGACAGATTATGTACAAATTTAAGAAATTCAAGACCATTGTTACCCTCCCCATGAGTGGTGAACCAACAAAGATCACTCCAAGAGCAAGACGTGTAATATTCCACAGGGTCACAAAGGAACCCAGGGTAACTTCTAAGCAACTACAGGCCTCTCTTACATTGGCTAATGTTAATGTTCATGAGTCCACCATCAGGAGAACACTGAACAACAATGGTGTGAATGGCAGGGTTGCGAGGAAGTTACTGCTCTCCAGAAAGAACATTGCTGTCCTTCTGCATTTTCTAAACATCGCGTGTACAATCCAGAAGGTTTTTGGAAAAATGTTTTGTGGATGAATGAAACCAAAACCAGACCTTTCTGGTTTAAATGAGAAGTGTTATGTTTGGAGAAAGAAAAACACTGCATTCCAGCATAAGTACCTTATCCCATCTGTGAAATATGGTGGTGATAGTATCATGGTTTGGGCCTGTTTTGCTGCATCTGGTCCAGGACGGCTTGCCATCATTGATGGAACAGTGAGTTCTAAAGGAAAGTGTCAGGACATCTGTCTGTGAATTAAATCACACACAACAAGTCTCACACACTATCAAAGAATGGTAAAAGAAGAATGAAGTTAATGTTTTGGAATGGCTGAGTTAAAGTCCTTACCTTAATCCAACAGAAATGTTGTGGAAGGACCTGAAGCAAGCA
Source organism: Cranoglanis bouderius (assembly GCA_023630585.1). Classification (NCBI taxonomy): domain Eukaryota; kingdom Metazoa; phylum Chordata; class Actinopteri; order Siluriformes; family Cranoglanididae; genus Cranoglanis; species Cranoglanis bouderius. The sequence goes on along the minus strand of CM042550.1, from coordinate 5,626,214 downwards.
GTTCATGTAAGGAAACCCACCAACATCCCAGAGTTGAAGTTGTTGAGTACTGAGGAATGGGCTAAAATTCCTCCAAGCTGATGTGCAAGACTGATCAACAGATACTGGAAATGTTTACTTGCAGTTATTGCTGCACAAGGGGGTCACACCAGATACTGAAAACAAAGGTTCACATACTTTTGCCACTCACAGATATGTAATATTGGATCATTTTCATCAATAAATAAATGATGAAATATAATATTTTTATCTCATTTGTTTAATTGGTTCGCTTTATCTATGTTTAGTACTTATGTGAATCATATTTATGCAGAAATATAGAGAATTTTTAAGGGTTCACAAATTTTCAAGCACCATCGTATTAAATCTTTAATGCACTGGTTACTGCCTGTGTGCAGTTTCTGTATATGTTTCTGTGTAGTTTCTTCCTATTTCTCCAGGTTTTCTCCCACCTTCCCAAAAACATGCCTGTAGGTGGATTGGCTAACAAAAATTGCCCCTAGGTGTAAAAGAGTGTGTGAGTTTGTGTGCATGGTGCACTACAATAGATTGGCATCCCATCTCAGGTGTATTCCCACTTTGAATCCAGTGTTCCTGGGATCGGTCCCAACCCTAACCAGGATAAAGCAGTTACTGAAAGTGAGTGAGCGAGTTTAATGTATGGGATGTGATGATATATTGTGATAAGAAAATCTGAAATTGTTATATTGTTAATGACAGTTCATGACAATGACTTTTCTAGGTACAGTGTGGCCCTTCAAATATCCTAACATACGAGGTGGGACTCAAAGAAAACTGCATTTCTGCATTTTTGAAAAACAAACTATTAAAAGTTAAGAGTAGTTTTCTTACCAGAATGTGCGGTAATTGTTTGTGCCATTTAATTACATAATTTTTGAAAACTTTGGAGTTGTAAACAGGCACCAGTAAAATTTTCCAAGAAACCGATTTTGGGTGGTATAATTAGCATATCTGGGAATTTGTAATCCTGTTCCACACCTAATTCAGATTTTAATTTATACTTTTAAAAATGATTACAGCTGTGTCTTTGTAAGTTGCAGACTTGGGACAGAGCAGTCCGCCGACACAGAGACAGATGAAGCCATCTAACACAGTAACACAGTCGTAATTACATTTTCTGCTTACTCAGTTTGCGCTCTATTGGCAAGCTCTCATCACATCAACCCAGTGGGACAACGCTCATCTAATTTAGAACAACATCAGTCGTGCTGTAATTGTTTGATTCAAACATGTGGGAATTGCATGATAGAGTATAATGGGTTAAGACTAACTTTGTTTCAACCAAATATCCACAAATGCAGAATTTGATTTAGAAGTGCAAAGCAAAAAATCAGCAGAGTTCTATGCCAATTTACGTGCATTGTCAAGACAATTGGCTTAACACTTATTCTCAGCAGCACAAATGGATCATACGGACATCTCAGCCTCACAAAAGCTCTCATCAAACTGAAAAAAGAACAAGAGCATGAAAAGCTGCACATTACTAGAAAAATAATGGAGAAGTCTGAATAATGTACACTGCACAGACTAGGTTATAACAAGACTGTTTTGTTAAACCGTTCATCTATACAGTATATGCCTTCATAAATAATATACAGTATATATATTATAAATATATCTTTGATGTAACTAATCTATTTCAGAATGGTGTAGACACAACAATCTATCTCTTATTACTGATAAGACTAAAGCGATGATTGTCAACTTCAGGAGGACCTGAGTAGACAATGCACCACTGCATATCAGTGGAACAACTGAGGAGGGAGCCAAAAGCTTCAAGTTTCTTGGTGACAGAGGAGCTCTCTTGGACTCCCAACACCACCTGCCTAGCCAGGGAGACCCAGCAGTGCCTCCACTTCCTGCGGAGGCTGAAAAGAACCAAACCCCCCATCCCATCCTCAGTACCTTCTACAGAGTGATTATAGGGAGAGTCCTGACCAGTTGTCTCACCGTGTCATATGGAAACCACACAGCCTCTGACCGCAATACCCTGCAGTGGATTGTAAGAACAGCTGAAAAGATCATCAATGTCTCTCTTCCTACCATCGTTGTTTCTAATAACAACCACTGCATCCGCAAAGCCATCAGCATTGCAGAAGACCCCTCTCACCCCTCTCATGGACTCTTCACTCTCCTGCCATCTGGTAGAAGGTGCAGGAGCATCCATGCCACCACCAGCAGGCTCCACAACAGTTTCTGCCCTGAGGCAGTCAGATTACTCAACACCATGCTGTCTCCCAACACTCACCTGGGCTAGTCCAACCCAGTAGGACTGTACCACAGTGTACCACTGCACACCACACTTTACAAAGCAGCATCAGACACGTTATATGAGTAAATGGAATTTAACTATACTTATTGCTGCTACACTACCAAATAGTTTACAGCCCATGTTCTGTGTATTTATTGTCCTGTGTATTATTTGTCCTGAACTCGTCTCACATTGTTTTGTATTTGCACTTTGTATTCTTGTGTTCTGTTATGTGTTGCTCCATGGTCCTGGAGAAACAACATTCCATTCCAATGTATACAAGCTATATAGAGGAATGACAATTAAAATTGACTTGACTTGGTTTCTTATGTTTCCTTTACAGTTTCTTGATTCTTGCAGCATCTACATTGCTGATATAAGATCATAATATTTAAAGCATAGTCACTGTTAGAATGAGAATGGATATTTTCCTCTGTTTAGAGTGTTTATCAATTCACATCATGGGTTGTATTCAGAGTTGAGTTAAGCATGAAGGACATCAGAGGAGACCCCATCAAAATAGGAGATGTTGCTTATCTCGAGGAGCAAATTTTTATGGATAAAATTATGAACAACAGTTACATAAAGTGAGCTGTCAGTGTAGCAGATGAATGTTCGGTCACATCATCCATGATTTAAAAAATAGACTATATCCATGGACACAGAGTATAATTTCATGACCTCACCTCATGGCAACATTAAACTGTATAAATACAAAGCAAAATAATAGGATGTGCTGGATTTTATAAGCTGGTGAATAATAAGAATGGAAGCCGTATTGTTAAACCAAATTTGCAGTGATTAATGTGATCATTACAACTAAGACTTTTCATACAGTAGTACAGTGAGAATATACTAGACTCCTATCAAATGTTTATTTCAATGCTTGCCAACTTCTCCTTCATATATCATCATTTAAGGCAACTACTTGTGTTGAAATCTAGTGGTACAGACACCATTAAAAAGCATCTTAGACACCTCTATTCAAGAAAAATCTGCCAACCTTGGAGTTGTGAGCTCATGCAAGTGATTTCTAAATGCCGCACCAAGAGAATTGCCTTAAGCAGCTGTGTAACCTTTCTCTGAATATGTGTAAATTTTTTTACACAAATGTTTACATGTTTTCATAAAACATATGTCGCATGAATATTGTCCAATATGAATATCTGAGTAGCTGATCATTTGTGTGCCTGAATATGCAATTCAGGAAGTTTCTACCTGAAGATGAAATATACAAGGCTGTTTCTGTGTGATTTATTTATTTATTTATTTTATTTTATATTATTTTTTGAGATTCGCAACACATTTGCACTGCTTATGGCAAAAACATTTAAAGAGTGTGTGGAAAAGTTTTTCGCTAACATAATATACACACTACACACTAATTTTATATTATATTCATATTGTATTTTTGAAAAGTTTTTCGATGCCTTGTCGCCTTTAATTCGAGTTATTCTTGACTTGCACAATTGTCCATGTTAGTATCAGTTGCTGGGAAATCCAAACTCATCATGGCTATTGAGAACAAATCACACATCCACAACCCCTCATTTACATATTGTTTTTATCCCCCAACTTTATGCATGACACCATCGATGCAGTTATTCTTTGTAATTCTACCAGAACATGCCTGCTAACTGCACCTGCAATTTATCCCTATTGCACACGGAAATTAGTACTCATTATTCATTAGTTAATCAGACCCAAGTTGTTCTGATGTTTGTTATTTTAAATTGCAAACAGTTGTGAATACTTAGAGATTTGTGTGTCTGTTTTTCCCCTAAAAAATACAATGCTGTACCCCAGTTAAATAATGTTTTTATGCAAATCATGCAGTACATTGAATTGAAAAAAATAGTAGTGCTTGTGATTATGTAATTTCCTTTTTAACCGAGAAGGCCTGTATGTTAAATCGCTGGTAATGTTGTCTGGTCACCAGGCTCTGTCTAATGCCTCTCTCAATAGTCTCTTGGAACATGTGATGAAACCTGAAAATAAAGGACAAAACAATCCAGTTCAGTTATTGGCTATTGCTTGATTTATGTGCACTGATACTGTAACTAATAAAACTGATTCATGTTCTCCTGGGACAAGAAAGGCAGTGTCAACCTCTTTTCACAATTCTCAAAATTCACACGAGTCAAGGAAATCACTTAAATTCATTAAAGCCTCTCAAAATTTTGCAGGAGATCAAGTTGTCATGACTTCTCAGAGGAGAAACATGACCTTGTTGGAGAAGATGAACAGGCAAGCGTATTTTTGCGGTCCACTCACTGGACATTCAAGAAACTGTTTCTGGAACTGTAGCACAACAGTGCATCTGAGACGCTTCTGAGATCTGACATGTTTTACTTATGTGTATTCTGACAAATGTCTTTTGCAGGACATTCATCTCCACCTTCCAAAATCTGACTTCTCAACTGTCTAATTGTTGAACTACTTCAGAGTAAGAACTATTATCCAGACTATTATCCAAATTATTTTTTTTAGATGTCGACATTTGAGACATTTAATTGGAAAATGTTCTCTGAGACAATTTTCTATAACAAACAAGTGAACACCACCCAGATTATCATCAATACCATACATAAAGAAAGGTAACACTAGGCTAGGCTAGATAAAGTAGATAAACTAGGCTAGATAAAGTAGCCAAATGCTGTTGGGGTTTCAGTGGCTTGTTATGTTCATTTGCTATCTAGTAAAGATGCCCTTTACACATAACCCTAATACATTACCTATAGGCTGTAGTAGCATTTAAATATATTCAACACAACAGGCTATTGCTACTGATCATTGTTTAAATTTACAGCATTTGGCAGACACCCTTATCCAGGGTGACTTACATTTATCTCATTTATACATCTGAGCAGTTAAGGGTTAAGGGCCTTGCCCAAGGGCAGCAGCTTGGAAGTGCTGGGGTTTGAACTCATGACCTTCTGATCAGTAGCCCAGCATCTTAACCACTGAGCTACCACCGCCTACTACTACCACCACCACCATCACCACTATTTAGTTTAAGCCTTAAATGCATACGTTTCGCCAATCATTAGTACATATTCGGGTCATTAGCAACCCGGAGTATATATCTAACGCGGATGGATCTCTAAACTGCCCCAATAGTATAAAACTGTCCTAATATTTTATTAACAATTACAAGTAATAAAATACAGCATATTTCATTATATTTTGACATTTTATTTGTCATTTTATTTTGACATTTTATTTGTCATTTGTCATCAAACAGATGCAAAAAAATATACACCGTTAAAATTATCCACTTATAATTCACGTGCTAAAATAATGAAAGTATTGGAGCATTTTCATTTAAGTCACCATAACAGAATTAAAATCATTACAATATTTAATATTTTCATAATGAAAGTCATTTTATCATGTATAATGTTCATGGCTAAAAACAATACTATCAAGTAATATTATGATATGTCAAATATGCCAAATATGGCACCTTCTGCGCATAGCCCGGTAAATTCAGCATCTGGCTCATATTCGGGATCCAGATCACTTGATACGTTACTCTCAGTAGGCTACTATCGTGTTCATAATCATCAAAATTAATAATTTGTTCGCTGACAGCTTCATCATCAGATCCACCGTCAAACAACGCTAATATTTGATTAGAAACTAGTTCTGCAGTAAATCGCTGGGCCATGTCAAGTTTTGTTACGTTTCTTTTATGTCTGGGGTAATTATGATTGACACATTACATCATCATTGTTTACCAAACATTCCCACCTTGAGGAATAAAAGGGAATTTTACTTATTGAGATGTGAGAGATTCAATATTGTTACGCAGAAAAATATACTTAAACTATTACCCACATACAGTACCTCAGGTCACTAGTGACCCTATAAACTTTTTATAATAAATTAATTATAAAACAGACATTATTTGACAATTTTATATTTTTTTTCTTGTTATGTTGTTGATAATAAATAGATTGAGGAATACTAAGAAGGTGAAGGTCTAATGTGAAAAAATTAACAAGGGGGAGGGTACTGGATGACGTCCCAGGTCGTTAACGACCCGAGGTATGTGTTTAAGGGTTAATACAGCACTTCCATACTGAAAAGATCAAAAGAATTGCCTGAGTGGCTATTGGTACTGTTTTACTATAGTGAACTTTAAACATTCATGCAACATTTTGGACTGAAATTGCAGTGCAGCAACATATAGCAAGTAGCATTAGCAAGAAGCTAGCCAGCTAATGTTAGTTATGAGTTATAACTCAAATCTTGATGATTACCTTCTCAACACAGCGATTCGTGTGATCACTTTTATAGATTTAATCAAGTACTGTGTCTGTATATTAATTAATCTAAAGCCAATACTTCAAGAAACATGTTGACTTGATGTCATTCCATAAATGGGGAAGGAACTGATAGTTGAGAAGTCTACCCCAAGTTGGTTAGCTGCATTATTATTTTTACTATGTAATAGAGATTAAAAAAAAAAAAAATAAGTGTGTCAAAGTTGAACAATGAAAAAAAGTACTAGGATTTAATTATGCTAAAAAAAAAAAATAACCAAGTACTCGAGTACTGTAAAACAGGTATATACTGTATAGTTAATTATTTTCCAACTCTGCCTCCATTCACATGTTCGAACAACAGAGTTCAGTCAGGCAATCAGTCAGTGAGAGAAATTTCTTGAGATGAATGTGTGACTACAAAAGCTATTACTAAAAGGAACTTTGGTCCATGACTCTGGATGATGTAATATGCTTAAAATGTGGATCACTGCACCAGACTTAACACCTCAGATCCCTGGCTTTGAAGTCGCTACATAAGATGGATGTAAAAGATGTTTACTGATAGCTTGTGACAAAGCTGTACCTGTCAAGACTCCGGGTGGCATAAAAGAAAAGTGCTTCCATTATTACTTGGAGATTGCATTTTTGAATCCTGACAATGTCATAGCCCTAAATGACCATTAGCCCAAACCGGGCACTGATCAGCCCTGCTGTTTGGGTGGGAAGAATAGCACTAATCTATTCCCATTACCATCAGTTAGAGTAACACTAGTCTTAATTGCATGTCAAATCTTTTTTGCCAGGGGACATTCATATGTCTTTTAACTGCCGTATATTGCTGCACCAACACTAGCCATTCATGGGCATCTGCAAGTTCATGCTTATGCAATAGAGTATATAGTATCTCCTCCGAGCATGTTTAGCTGTAATACGGCTTGATGCCATTTGTCTGATAGGAGAGAACTAGCTAGAAGGGGGAACTGGCAACCAACTTATATAAGATCTAATCTATTACAATGCAACAGTGCAGTGCAGTGAGTTCATCTCACTCAGCCCACTGTCTGCATCCGGCCTCTGGACGTTTCAGACAGGACGACTTGAAAATGCACTGGTATTAGCTTGTGTGTGTGTTCATATTGTCAATAGTTTGATAATGTCACACACGCCATGGACTGTTAAATATATTCATATTTAAATAAATTCTAAACTATTACAATATAAGAGCACAGAGTTGTAAATTCTAAACTATTACAATGCAACAGTGCATAGTTCTTAATTCTTAACTATTACAGTGTAACAACACTGAGTCTTAAATTCTAATCCATTACAATGTAACTGCGCACAGTACTAAATTGTATACTATTACAATGTTACAGTGCAGTATTCTTTATTCTAAATTTCACACTGTAACAGTGCAGAGATCTAAATTCTTAACTATTACAATGTAAGAGTGCAGAGTTTTAAATTCTTGATAATTACAATGTATCAGTGCAGAGATCTAAATTCTAAACTATTACAGTGTAACAGGGCATGTTTCTAAATTCTAAATTATTACACTATAATAGCACAGAATTCTAAATTCTGAACTATTACATACATATATACATATATGTAACTGTGTGGAGTTCAAAATCCTAAACTATTGCAACTCTTTCAATGTATTTCAATGTAACAGGCTACTGATCGGAAGGTCATGAGTTCAAATCCCAGCACCACAAAGCTGCAATTGTTGGGCCCTTGAGCAAGGCCCTTAACCCTCAACTGCTCAGATATACAAATTAAATAAATGTAAGTCGCCCTGGATAAGGGCGTCTGCCAAATGCCGTAAATGTAAATGTAAGAGCAGAGTTCTGAATTCTAAACTCTTACAGTGTAACAGTGTGGAGTTCTTAATTCTAAACTTTTACAATCTAACAATGTAAAGATCTAAATTCTAAACTATTACGATGTAACAGGGCAGATTTCCAAAATCTAAACTATTACAACATCACAGTACACAGTTAAAGGATTAAAGGGATAATTCACCCAAATTATTTCAGCAATTCTTCACCCTCATGTCATTCCAAACCCATAAGACTTTCATTCATCTTCAGAACACAAATCATATCGCTGTCGTATTGCTTCATAAAATTGAGATTAAAGCACTGGAGTCACATGATTACTTTTACGATGCCTTTATGAACTTTTTGGATCTTGAAAGTTTTGGCTACTTGGACTGTAAACGGAGGGACAGAAATCTCCCAGGTTTCATTAAAATGTCTTCGTTTGTTTTCTGAAGACGGACGAAAATCTTTTGTGTTTGGAACGACATGAGAGTGAGTAATTGATGACAGAATTGTCATTTTAGGGTGAACTATCCCTTTAATTCTAAAATATTACAGTATAAAAGCATTGCGTTCAATATTCCAAACTTTTGCAATGTAGTAGTACAGAGTACTTATGTGATAGCAGCTATAAACAGTCATTCGCTCACCAGCCTCTCTGTTTTTTCTCTCTTGAAGTAAATAAGACAAAAAGCTGCTTGTCAGTTTACAGAGAAGGTCCTTTTCCCTCAAGAATTTCCTGAAGTGGAAACCCTACAGACAGTTACAAAGTGATGACACTTAATCCTTGCAGAAATCTTCACCATGTCAAAGATGATATGTTTTCCCCTGTTAGATAACATGTTTTTTTTTATCTGATTAATTATAGTCTTAGATTATGAAAATTATCCATGATACAATTTCCTGTGAATGAGTTGTTACTGCAGAAACAATAACGTGTTTGAACAAGCACATTAATATAAACCTGTGATTTGAATTACAGCTGGGACTATTGTCAGAGATGATTTTATAGACAATTAATCAACACCTTCTAACCAATCAGAATCAAGAATTTCAACAGTGTTGTGATATAAACACTTTTATTACACCTTGGCCAAACAGGATGTAGGTAAATTCTGAAGTAATATAATTACACATCGCCACCTAACATGAAAGATAGAAAGCTAATCCTTTTGGTCAGAATGACAATAGTAATGTCTGAAATAGTTACCTTTTGCACTTCCAATAATGCGATCAAAGTTGACATACTCCTTGCACAGTCAAATACTTTGCTATTTTTTTCCTCTAAAATTTGTGTATGACTTTATTAAATCAGTGTGTTTGATTACGCCGGAATCGATGTATTAGCACTGAGACAGGTTTTCCACATGTATTCCTGTATTTGCAATGTGCACTCAGAGAACAATCAGTATGGAAAATAGAAATTTCAGATGAAAATTGGCGAAGCAGCCTACGGTGTTTTAACAACCCTGGCCATGATGCGGCACACAGCTGGTGGTTTAGCATTCAGCTTTGCATTGTGCCTCTTCGCAGACATCGTTGATAAGTCTCTCAAATTTGGAGCATTGTCAACGTCATTATCTTCTTATTTTCTAAGAAATAAGGTTTTTATTTCTTAAGGCACTATCATAATACCACCACTGTCTATGGCACCCTTACACATTCAGCCATGAATAAATTAAGTCGAGTTGAACAAAGCCTGTTCAAACCAAACGCTTGGATAAATTTTTCAGCCATGCTTATCAGTCAGCTCTTTTACAGGATATAATTGAATATGAAGGATTTTGGAAGAGGCTCTGGAGGCACTGTGACAGCCAATTCTTCAGAACTTTGTAAGTCTGTGGTTGCACAGAAAATATGGAGGGGTTACTTGCCTGCAATTATTTTATATTCACACTAAGATGAAGTTTGTTGCGAATTTGAATATACCAATACAAAAAAGTTGGGCGTTTTTAGCCTTTCAAGTCTGGCAGATCTATTAACAGAATGGTGCCTAAGCCACTAATTACGTGCACAATGAAAGAAGCTTAAAGTGCTCTCTGATTATACTGAATGTCACTTTGAATAAAATAGGCCTAAATAACCATGTGTAACCATATGTATAATGGTGAAAGAGAATGAAAAAATGTGTTGTTTGGGCACACTGAAGTCTCACAGCATAAAAAGAACAGCTAATCACAGCTAATAGATTTTTATTTATTTATTTATTTTACCTGTGCAGTGATATCTCACTGTGAATAGCTAATGTACCGTAGAAAGCTGTCTCTGCAGTCAACATGGTGTATTGTTTATGGATAATCCTGGGTTAGTGTCACACACACACAAAAAAAGAAACACAAAACACAGATTATAAAAAGAGAAAGAACCATCCTTATTATGGTCTTTTAGTATCATTAATGTATGTTAGTCCTTCTCAACATCTACAGCTCACATCATTTCTTTGTGACCGGCAATTATTCTAATAAAATTTAATTGTGACATTTTCTGTTTTTCCTACAGTCATCTTGTAGTTTTCTTTTTTATGATCAGTTAAAGGAGATTTAGTGTTGCGACTGTCACCTGCTTTAGTAAATGCTTTGTTTGTATTCTGCAGCAATTAAGTGATTTTGCATTAATGTTCACGATATCATGAGATCAAATCCCAATGATGCAACGGTCATCCATGTCCATGAGTCCAGGAGAGCAAAACTGGCCATGTTCGCTGGGTGGGAGGGGTCTAATACACTTTCTCTGCTATCAATCACAGTAACACTAGACAATCATGGGCCTCTGTGAGTTCAAGTTTGCAGAAAAGTTCTGATAGCACTTTCCACCAAGTGTGTTATTCTGCCTTGTGATGGAGTTCAAAAAGATGCAGTTATCTTGTTTCTTGTGTCTTAGAGGAAGCACGTGTCAGCCTCCTCCCTGCCTGGATGGTAGCTGCCATATACCAGGGGAGAGTTAGCTAGTGGGTGGAAACTGGCCAAATTAGGGAGAAAATGGTGAGAGAAAAAAAAAATCATAGTAACTGTACATGCTCCTTTATAACACATTCATAAGCATTGCATCTTTTTTATAAAGCCATGCTGGAAGATTTATTAAAGTCTTATTGCAAAACCTAGGTGAAATGAGGGGTTTAGGTAGTATTATGTTCCCTATACATGAAAGAGAATCAAGAATAACTAATTATTGGTAAAGTGTTCAAGATTGTCACTGTAAATCTTACATGTTGTTAGGTTGTCTCTATAAACAGGACATCAATGAAGCTTTGGGACATCTTTTATTTAATTTAATATTCATTCCATTTCTTTATGCTGATATATGGGCTTCTGAAATAAGCAGTGATCTAAATCTGTTGTAACTCAGAAGAAGATAGGTTCCCACCTGAGTCTGGTTCCTCTCAAGGTTTCTTCATCGTGTCATCTTGGTTTAGTTTTTTTCTTTCCCTTGCCACTCTTGCCTCTGGCTTGCTCATTAGGGATCTGATCTTCTGGAGTTCCGTAAAGTTGCTTTGAGACAATGTCTATTTTTAAAAGTGCTATACAAATACACAGAAATTTTATTTAATGGTTTAATAGTTCAGCTCCTGTATTAAGTAGAAAAATACACAGATGACAGATGTATACATTAGGAAAGATCTTCATGAATATGCTGTTAGTAAGATGAACTAATAACTTGCAAGATAAGGAACAAAGATTTACAGATATAACAGCCTTGAACAGTAAAATCATAATAATAATTGAGGCCCATTCCCACTTCAGTTTCCAGAAAGTCTTACTACATTAAATATCTAGTCATCTCACTTTCATAAACTGTCTAGCACTGCTCCATGAAAGATTTATGCAATGCCTATGAATGTGTTGCGAAAAGCCAATGTTCGTTCCCTTCAAATAAAGTGTTACTGAAATCACTATTGGCTTGAAAATCCTGTGTATGTATCCAATCTTCTCCAATCCTGTTAGGCATAAATCTTTATTTAATAAATTTAGATACAGAAGATGACTTTACATATTCATGCAGAGCCAAGGTCTCATTTATCAACTGTGCGCATACATAGTTTTGTCCATAAACCATGCATATGCACATTTCTACATATAGATTGTGATTTATCAAGTTATTTTTGTGCTTGAGGATGTGTGTATATTTATGTCCTGTGTCCTATGGGTCCTGTGGTCAGGGCTTTGTGATGGTCACTTTCACTTTGTTGTCTTTAAACATTTTGGCATGCTTAGCATCATTGTCCTGCTCAAAGGTGCAGTTGTGACCAAATTTTAACTTCTGGCTGATGTCTTGATGCTTTAGTATTTCTAGATAATTCTCCATCCACACAATGCAATCTATGTTCTGAATGCACCACCATGCCACCATGTTGAGATGGTGTTCTTTTGGATTCCTTTTCCCTCCATACATAGTGCTGATCATTATGGCCAAACACTTCAATTTTTGTTTCATCTGACCAGAGAACACTGCTCCAAAATGCTGGTGGTCACATGCAAACTTCAGTCTGGGTTTATTTTTGCCCATCTTGGAGTAGGGGCTCTTTCCTTGCACAACAGTCTTCCAGGACTCTCTGTGGATGTACATACACTGGTACCTGATGGCTCCATCTCCTTCACTAGTTCCTTTGTTGGACCAAAGTTCATTCATCGCTGGGAGTTAATTTGTGCCTCCTGTCTGAAAGATGCATTGTCTGTGTGGTCCTAAGATTTTTATAAATGGATGCAATTGTTTGTACAGATGCTCATGGTACCTTCAGTTGTTTGGAAATTGCTCCTGTGGAGGAATAAGACTTTTTTTTTCTGAGGTCTTGGCAGAGTTGCTTGGATTTCCCTGTGGTTTCAATGGGAAAAAAAAGGAATTGTCTCTAAAGGTAGGCCAAAGATGCCCTCCCAATGAACTCCTAATTATGACAGTTGGCTAATCAGAAGCTTCTAAAAGTCATTACATCAATCGATCATTACATCAGTCTCAATAAACAGTCTGAAATCTTCCAGACTGTTTAATGAGACTGTCAACTTAATGTAAACTTCTGACCCATTGCAATTTTGATTGCAAAGTCTCTAATGGACTTGTTTTATGACCTAATGACCTACTATATATACTGTATACATGCACATGCAAAGAAATACTGTAGAGCAAAGATGCCTTCAAAACAATGAAATTAAATGTTTCTACATTTTAAACAAAATTACCATAAAGAGCAGTAAACAGTAGTAAATGAAACAAAGTCAATATTTGGTGTGACAAAAAAATAAAAATAAAAATAGTAGTCTCCGATACAATTTGCGCAGTTTTATAAGGAAATGAGCTGGTAAGTTTTATTGAGCATCTTGCAGAACAAGCCACAGTTCTTCTGGAGACTTTGTCTTTTGCACTTACTTCTTATTTCTGCAGCAAAACCCAGCAGCCTTCATTGTGTTTTTTGTCTGAAAAGTGTTTCTTATGTAATATGCTGCTTTATTTAATGACATACAAACATTTTTCTGTATTATTTAATTTTGTGCTAGAAAACTGATGTTTGGGAATCTAAAATGTTTTTGTACTGACATGATAATGTAGAAGTCATAACATAAAAATTTTATAACGTTATAAAGTTTGTACTAAAAAAAATACTTTTGCACAGTACTGTATATATATATAAGACAACCGAACACCAAATCAAAAACATAACAGCAAATGAAAATGCAATAGCAAATTTAAAAAAACAACAGCAAATCAATAATACAATCGCAAATCAAAAACCTAACAGCAAGCATAAAAAACACAGCAAAACTGAAAACAATAAATACATAACAGTAAATTTAGAAATACATCAATATGAACTCAAAATGGAAAGCATACTGTAACGTCTGAACGTATCAAACTGATTTCTGAATCAGCCTGGACTTAGCAAAGAAGTTTCTCTGTTTCTTTGAGCTGTGAATCCATATCAGTAACCTCTTCAACCAGATGCCATCGGAATGCTACAGGGGGCACGACCCCCCTCTTCAGACACCCACACACACACACGCACACACACACACACACACACACACATACACACACACGCGCACACTCACAAAGCTTACCTACACGTGCACGCGCGCACACCCACACAATGGAAGAATCTCTTTTGAATGTAACATTATGTAATGTAATTATATGTAATTATTTGATGTCCAAATAGTGTGATGTTTTCTTATTTGCATATATTGTGTGTTTATGTAACCTAACTATAATGATTTTAGATAATTTAATTTAGGATATTATTTTAAATGTCTGCAACCATGTTTCAAATTTCAATGTTTTCATAAGTCCATCGAATTTGGTATGGAATTAATCGTCTTTCGTTGCCCCGATCGATTATGCATATCACATTGCAATGGGATACATTATTTCATGCTTTTTCTAATTTCATATGCAATACAGTTTAAACCGGCTCCTCCCAGGACATGCAAATTCAGGTCTGAGACCAGACAAAGAGAGTTCATCCTGCCAACAAATCCAACTTCCTGATTGGCCAATAGCCCAAATAGGCGTGTGCGTTGGTGTTGTCTTTAAAACAACACCACACTTTGAAATCACAACGCAGACTCTCCCTACACACTCTGGACTCTCTACACTCTTCAGTCTTCTTCGGTTCACCCCAGTTCACTTCAGGTTTCCCTCCCCCGGGGCCACGTGCCCTGGGGAGAGGGAATCTCTCTCTCTCTCTCCCGGACAAAGGATGCAACCGCCTCACGGCCCATGTCTTTTCAAACAACGAACCAGCGAACTCCTACTGGACCGTGCACAAACTTTCAAACTGACAACACCTGAGCTGTGCAAGTATAGTCTAATTGATATATATATGCGTTAAGATTGTACCCCTGTTTACAGGAGATTTAAGTTCTTGCTGGTTTTTGAAAAAGGCTAATTGTTTGTGTTTTTGTCTGCTATTCCCTCTTATTTCATTACTTTCTTTCTACACTTTCTCTCTTCTTGTATATAGATGTACATATGTATTGCTTGCTTAGAGTTAGGTGTGTTTATCAATAGTTACCTTTAGTTATTAAAATCTATTATCACTACGCTTGATTTTGGTCACGTGATAGAGTCCCTTCTTCACTGCAAGACCTCGCTACCCATTCTATTTTTAATAACAAAACGGAGAATCCTTCCTGGCCAGAAGGATAAACTCCCTCTTTAGAGTTCATAATTCTAAACTAGACTACAGCTAACCCTAAAAGCTGATCTAGACCACATACATAGTCATAATTAATTATAGTCCATTGTAGTTAATTATCTATATGTATATGTGCACATACATGAATTCCCTTTCATGGCTGATGTATATTTATAACTAGTCACAACACGCGTTGATTAGATATATAGATATATTTCACGCCATTCAAGCTAATTCCTTACATAAATTGGAAAATACATTTAAACGTGTTAAACATCTTTTAATTCGTTACATGAATTGTAACTGGTGGAGAATATTTTTAAACGTTTCATTTTTACATCTGATTTGCTACATTATTCTGGTGGAAAAGAATGCGAGCAATTTTTGCTACATATTCTGGTAGATAATGCGGGCATGCTTTAAAACTCCTTTAAAAAGGTGCTTTGAATCCAAGCGTGTGCTTCTGTTTCGTTTCATTTTTTTAAGCTGATTCCTTACAATACAGTAAATCCTTTTTGAACAGGACCTGCTCAAAATGTGTTCTGTACATAAAGCCCCCATAAGCTTATAGGATATACCATTTACTCTTTTCAACTCACATAGTAATGCAGAAGACATGCATTTAAGACTAACATCATATGAAAAAAGTGGTGGTTAAAACTTCTACATACTTTTAAATAATGAACATAATAAACATTGGCTTTGCATTCATTTCAGAGTTATGTTTTCTAGTATTTGTGACTTTCTCTGCTATTTGTGGTCAGTGAGGAGCAGTAATGTGGAGGATGTAGATAATCAGCACAGGCAGTTTGCAGTACAGAGAATTTGCTGCCGGAGAATTTATTTGATTCCGTTTTAATCAAGGAAACTGTGAGGAATGGTCAACATTGCTGGGTTTGAATATTAATGAATATTTGCGAATGGCACAATTCAACATTTGTATCGCTGAGTTGGAGAAGAGAAATTAGCATACTCGCTAACAAAAGGCAGAGATAATATGTGTTAGTTGGGCTGATGAACTATTGATTGAGATTAATGCTTATGCTTTTGTGAAGGAGCCATAAAACAATAACCTATTACGTGAGGTAATTGCTCGTATGAAAAATCTATTATATTTCTATCCCTTGGCCAGAGCAAATGACTTTATAATATTTATCAGGACTCTGTGGAGCAGAATTTATTAACTACCATACAAGTACAAAGTCTTCCAGGGTAAAATGAAGGTTGGAGTGTAAAAACTGTGGATATTCCATTAATGCATTATAATTATGTGGCGCTGCATTTATTGATATTTATTAATGTGTCTGAAAAATAAATGCGTCTATACAAAATGAATTCAGAATAAATGTTTTCCCCATGTTTTAGATCTGCTTTATTTAATTTCAAACACAATTCTGAAAAGGAAAATAAATTGTATTACGTATAGTGACAAACTGAACTTGCCTCCGGCTGTCAACTCTTTTCCACAAGCTTCTGTAAGA
Source organism: Cranoglanis bouderius (assembly GCA_023630585.1). Taxonomy (NCBI): domain Eukaryota; kingdom Metazoa; phylum Chordata; class Actinopteri; order Siluriformes; family Cranoglanididae; genus Cranoglanis; species Cranoglanis bouderius. The sequence goes on along the minus strand of CM042550.1, from coordinate 5,609,244 downwards.
TCGTCTCTTAAACTGATATGTGCATTCATTTAAATATGCATTTGCGAACAAAACTAATAATCCTGGGTTCTATTGTGTTTGCAAAATCAAGATTTAAAAGTAAAATTTCCTGTCAATAGACAATGCTTGGAACTGTATACTGATCAGCAAATGAGAAGTAGATATTACGTCATGCCAAGAAGACAGTACTGTCTATTGGCACTGCAGAAATCGTGTTTTTTTTATGCTTATTTTGGTACCTGTTTTCTCCACTGAAAAATCGATCGGATTGGTTGAACTGGCAGAACTGAATTGAACAGAAAGTATTAAGTGTGATTTTGACCTAAGGGAAGGTACATTAATTGATCTGAGAGCTTTTCCTCGGGTATTCTTGATCCATCAATAAACCCTCCCAAGACAGGCTGGTAATAATCTTATAAGGCAACATGTCCTTTCATAATTTTAGGTTGAATCAATGCATGAATGTTTGCATATGAATTTCTGAGCTTTCTGCAAGCCTTGTTTGGCATGCCCAAACAACATCGTTCATCCATCTAAGTAAATGTCATTTCTAAAGACAACCACAATAGGCTCTGATTGCTTTTTGTGTCTATTTAGTGTATACCAATACTGTTCGCTCATGCATGACTCACACATGGCTAATTTCACATCAGCTGTTCCTTCCTAACTGCATTCTCATATATTCAGCATTTTTGAATCGGTTGCACATTTGTTGTAAAGACCACCTAGATCTTCTCTTAAGCTCATGAAATCATTTGTCATGAAATCACTGCACATCCTGGAGTATATAAAACTGATCTAGGAGCAAAAGTCCTAGATCCTTCATAGATTTAATTCGCTGTGTTGTAAAATATAGAGCTGATCCAGAGACAGCACACCCACATCTCCATTCTATGTGAATATGGCTCCTTAGCTTTATCATTCTGCATGTAATCACTCCAGTTTTCTGCACGGGACCTTGATATCTCCTCCAGGATGCCTTTGGCTGTTTCCAGGGTGATTGAACTCCCACTCTCAGTTTTATTTTTGGAAACAATTAGCTTCCTACAAAAACGTGCTTTGCTAAAGCCTATATTTGTCCTTTGATGTCTTGTTTAATATTGTTTAGAGGCAGCTACCCTCCAAATGGTATATGTTTGTGTAATCAAGAAAGTAGGAATCATTTCCCAAATTATTATAAGACATTTATCTAAAGAATTTGAAAGGTCTATACAATGGCAAATATATATATATATATATATATATATATATATATATATATATATATATATATATATATATATATATATATAAATATATATATATATATATATATATATATACATACACACACACACAATGGCAAATATATATATATATATATATATATATATATATATATATATATATATATATATATATATATATATATATATATATATATATGAATGAACATTTTGGTATTCATTTAACATAAATAATATTAACCCAATAATGTGCACCTTATAACACTTCTACCTGATGGCCAATTTTGAACTACAAGCAACCCAAAATGTAGCTAGTACTCTATATCACTATAACAAGTACAATATAGCCAGCCAATCAGCCGATCATGTGGCAGCAGTGCAGAGCAGAACATCATAAAGGCTAAGAGAAAAATGTGAATTTCACCCATGGCATGGTCAAAGATTGGAAAAACATCACCTGGTCTTATTCCAGTATTCAACTGTTCAGTTTTGGTCAGCTCAGCGTGTTCTCAATATAGCACTTAGATTCCTGTTTTTGGTTGAGAGGAATGCGGTGTGATCTTCTGCTGTTGTAGCCCATCACCCTGTTGTGCATTCTGAGATGCATTCTGCTCACCAAAGTTGTAAAGAATGGTTAATTGAGTTACTGTATCCTTCATGTTAGCTGAACCCATTCTGTCCATTCGCATCTGATCCCTCATCAACATGACAGAACTGCTCTCACTGGATGTTTTGTTTGTTTGTTTGTTTTCACCATTCTATATAAACTATAGAGACTGATGTGTAAAAATCTTAGAAGATCAACAGTTTCTGAAATATTCTAACCAGCCTTTCTGGCAGCACATTTTTTCTCCCCAATCTGGTGTTTGATGTGACCATTAACTGAAGATCTTGGCCTGTATCTGTGTGATTTTATGCATTGCACTACTGCCTCCTGATTCGCTGAATTGGATAATTGCATTAATCAGCAATGGTACAGGCATTCCTATTATAGTGGCCAGTGGGTGTATATTGCACATATTTAAAATAAAATCAAATATATTTATTTTAAGACAAATTTAATCAACAATAACACTTTAGGCATCCAACTAATAAAATGCCTGTGTGTTATTTGTCACGTTGAACATCATTAACACACAGAGAATGTTGCTGTCGATAGGGCCTGGTTTGTTTTGTTTATCCTCACACCCCTTTTTAACAGAACGTGAGTTACATATAAGGGTGCATCGCCGCCAGGAGGGTGACAAGGTGACCTTATCTAACACAAGTGTCATGCGCTTGACCCACTCTGCAATGCTTGGCCAGTCAAGGATTACAGCTCCGCACACATCACACAATTATATTCATAAAAACTGGATTGAGAGTGAGTAAACAGTTTAGGACTTCAATAATAGAAAGCTGAAACATACATTCACTTTAGTCTGATATGCTGGATTTCATATGACAATTTGAAGAAAAAATATTTTATACATTTGACCTGAAGCCATCAAAGCAGAACATACAGACGGGTGCTTTGACCACATAAGAATCTATGGCAAGTATTTAAGTGCTGTGTAGACTAGCATCTAATCAAATGCTACAGTAGTTTACATCAGATATACATAACCATAATTTAAATAAGACTATTCTGACTGTAGAAAAGTTTGAAACATTAAAATGGAAACCTGCATGAAGGAAATATGAAGCATGCAAGCAGTGAGAACAGTACTGTATATCAACATGACAGTATACTGTTTTAAAGTAATCTGAAATAGTTAGTCCTATGCTGCTAAACAGTCAACATTCAAAATTTAGCAAGATTCCCCATTTTAAATGCTGAGGAATCCCTGTCCTCATGCACTTTTGAAATAGAAGTAAATATTGAAAGACTACAACACATGCTTTGGGGTAGATCTAAGCAGGGTTTTTCTTTGTTTGATTTTATTTGTGCTAGCTGTCTCACAAATGTAGAAGGAAATCACAGGAAGCAGAATATGAGACATAAGTTTTTTATGACACCAACAGATTTCAGACACCAACTTTGGAATGGAATTTGAATATTTAGGCAAGATTACTGCAAATGTTTTAGGACAGACTAAATATTTGTATCAGTTTGTCCTTAAACTGTCTAGATATTAAAACCTATGTTGTCCTCTGAGAAAGCGATTAGCATTGAATTCTTTTGTTAACTGGGTTAGCACCACAACAGTTGTTGTAGCAGAGAAACTGTTAAGGCATGATGAAGAATAAAATAAATTGGGGTAAAAAATTCATATTTGGGGGGCATAGTGGTTAGCATGTTTGCCTCGCACCTCTTGGGCTTGACTCCCGCCTCCGCCCTGCATGTTGCATGTGCTCCCTGTGCTTCAGTGGTTTCCTCCCCCAGTCCAAAGACATGTGCTGTAGGCTGATTGGCATTTCCAAATTGTCTGTAGTGTGTGAATGTTTGTGCCCTGCGATGGGTTAGCACCCAATCCAGGGTGTCCCATGCCTTGTTGCCCTGAGTTTCCTGGGTCAGGCTCCAGGCTGGGAGATGGACGGACATTTGCATTTTCTCATTTGGCTGATACTTTTATTCAAACTGGCTTGCAATTGAGACAGGATACAATCGAGAAGTTGAGGGTTGAGGGGTCTTGCTCAAGCTGCCCAAGTGGCAAGCTGGTGGTGGAACTGATGCCCTTCTGACCAGTAGTACAGAGCCTTAACTACTGATCTGGCAGACGACCAACCACAACTTATTTTTAAATTATTTCTGAATCTGCCAGCAAATGTGAGATTTTCTCACTTCTAACTTCAAACAAGTTGTCATTGTTTTGTAGTCTTCAAAAGTTTATTTTTCTGCTCATGGAGGTGCTTATTCAAAGAGCCAGATTGCAGCTGTCATGATCCTGAAGCTTGTGGCCAGAAAAGTGTACAATAGACATCAGGTGTGCTGTGAGTAGAGTGGCTGAGACTAAGACTATTATTCACCTATCTGCTTGTGTTTTTAATGTACTAAACATAGTGAATCTGAAGGGTTCCCTGAACACAATATTAAAGTATGCAGTTTTCTTCAAAGGATGTGGCCACTAAAGCATCTTATATTTTAGGTGGAGTTGATGGAGAATTATGATTTTTGTTGGAGATGAGTGACTTTTGCCGGAGAGCCTGTAAAGTACAGCCATGGCCAAAAGTTTTGAGAATGACACAAATATTAATTTTCACAAAGTCTACTGCTTCAGTGTTTTCATAAGTGTCAATGGCTTTTATTGACAATTACATGAAGTTTATGCAAAGAGTCAATATTTGCAGTGTTGACCCTTCTTTTTCAAGACCTCTGCAATTCGCCCTGGCATGCTGTCAATCAACTTCTGGGCCACATCCTGACTGATGGCAGCCCATTCTTGCATAATCAATGCTTGGAGTTTATCAGAGTTTGTGGGTTTTTGTTTGTCCACCCGCCTCTTGAGGATTGACCACAAATTCTCAATGGGATTAAGGTCTGATGTCAATGTTTTGTTCCCCGAGCCACTTCGTTATCACTTTTGCCTTGTGGCAAGGTGCCCCATCATGCTGGAAAAGGCATTGTTCGTCACCAAACTGTTCTTGGATGGTTGGGAGAAGTTGCTCTCTGAGGATGTTTTTGTACCATTCTTTATTCATGGCTGTGTTCTTAGGCAAAATTGTGAGTGAGCCCACTCCCTTGGCTGAGAAGCAACCCCACACATGAGTGGTCTCAGGATGCTTTACTGTTGGCATGACACAGGACTGATGGTAGCGCTCACCTTTTCTTCTCCGGACAAGCTTTTTTCCAGATGCCCCAAACAATCAGAAAGGGGATTCATCAGAGAAAATGACATTACCCCAGTCCTCAGCAGTCCAATCCCTGTACTTTTTGCAGAATAGCAGTCTGTCCCTGATGTTTTTCCTGGAGAGAAGTGGCTTCATGCTGCCCTTCTTGACACCAGGCCATCCTCCAACTCACACCTGCCTGCTGCCATTACTGAGCAAGCTCTGCACTGGTGGTGCCTCGATCCTGCAGCTGAATCAACTTTAGGAGACGGTCCTGGCGCTTGCTGGACTTTCTTGGGCGCCCTGAAGCCTTCTTCGCAACAGTTGAACCTCTCTCCTTGAAGGTCTTGATGATCCGATAAATGGTTGATTTAGGTGCAATCTTACTAGCAGCAATATCCTTGCCTGTGAATCCCTTTTTGTGCAAAGCAATGATGGCTGCACATGTTTCCTTGCAGGTAACCATAGTTAACAGAGGAAGAACAATAATTTCAAGCACCACCCTCCTTTTAAAGCTTCCAGTCTGTTATTCTAACTCAATCAGCATGACAGAGTGATCTCCAGCCTTGTCCTCATTAACACTCTCACCTGTGTTAACGAGAGAATCACTGACATGATGTCAGCTGGTCCTTTTGTGGAAGGGCTGAAATGCAGTGGACATGTTTTTTTGGGATTAAGTTCATTTTCATGGCAAAGAGGGACTTTGAACTGATCACTCCATAACATTCTGGAGTATATGCAAATTGCCATCAGAAAAACTGAGGCAGCAGACTTTGTAAAAATTAATATTTGTGTCATTCTCAAAACTTTTGGCCACGGCTGTAAGTCCAGTTGTGCTCTGTTGACATAAGGAGCCAAACTGTGTGGAGCAAGCTGCTGAGTATTGCAGAGCTCCAGCCATGCACAGATTGTTTTTTTATTCCTAGTCTGTCCTCAGCTGTACAGCAGCAAGCCACAGGGGATCTGCAAAACGTACCCTCTTAAATGCCATAGAGCCTGTAGAGGCAGAGGCTGTCTGTGCCATGTTTCTATAGAAAATACAACACACACACACACGTTTGTCTTCTTGCGAGGACCTTCCACTGACATAGTTATTAATGCAGCTAATTAATGCTATGTCAAATCTAGCCCTAATCTTAATGATGTCCCCAAAAGACCCAAAGCCTAACCCAAATATACTCATAAGATCAAAACTGTCAGATATTCTTATAAATATTCTTGTAAACACCCCCCCCCCATCCCCCGCCCAAACCCCCCCCAACACAGTTATGGAACCACTGTGACATATGAAACTGACTTTCAGTCTCTCGGCATGCATATTGCATAGTGCATTTGGGAAACATAGTCATTAAAAGCAACAGATGTTCTGCTGAATGCATTGCTTCTGCAGCAAAGGAGCACTGAACTGTAAATATGAAAGAGGACAGAATAAGGCCATGTAACTAAGAAAAAATAATTCTTACTTCTATTGATGCCTTATTGATGTAATGTAAGCTTTACAATTGATTCTATGCCTGTTTATATTATTAATAGGCCTAACAGCCAACAATTTATTATCAGAACGTTTTCTTTCTTTTTTGTTTTACAGTGTTAGTTAGGAACTTTTGCTTCCAAGAGCATTCAATACATCATTGGGCGCGGAGTCATGGTGGCTTAGCGGTTAGCACATTTGCCTCGCACCTCCGGGGTTGGGGGCTTGATTCCCGCCTCTACCCTGGGTGCTAGAGCTTGCATGTTCTCCCTGTGCTTCGGGGGTTTCATCTGAGATGTCTCCCACCCTGTGCCCTGAGTCCCCTGGGATAGGCTACAGGGTCCCCGTGACCCTGTGTAGGATAAACGGTATAAAAGATTGATGGATGAATGGATTTTCTGGGTGGATGGCACAGCAGGTAGCATTGATGTCTCACAGCTCCAGGGTTCCTGGTTTGATCCTGAGCTCGGATTAATGTTCTATGCATGTTCTCCCCTTTCCATATGGATTTCCTCTGGGTTCTCTGGTTCTCTCACATTCCAACAGTAGTAAGAGGACTGGCTATGTTAAATTGCCTCTAGGTGTGAGTGTGTGTGGGCAGTGGTAGTTCAGTGGTTAAGTTGTTGGACTACTGCTGGGAAGATTGTGAGTTCAAATCCCAACACTGCCAAGCCACCACTTTTGGGCCCTTGAGCAAGGTCCTTAACTCAATTGCTCAGATGTATAAATGTAAGTTGCTCTGGATAAGGGCATCTGCCAAATGCCATAAATGTAAATGAATATGTGTGCACATGATGTCCCATCCTAGGTGTATTCCCATCTCTTGCCCAATGTTTTTACATAATGTTCATACAGTAAATGGTCCTCCAATGTTGCTGCAACATTTTTAGATGTAGATGTTAAAAAATACCATTTTCATACTGCTATATTATTATCTAACTGGGAAAATTGTGTGAGGACTGATCTAGTAACACTGTGAAGCAAACGGTTATTACAGCGAATGATTTTAAAATGTTGCAGGAATGTTATTTCTGGAATGTGACCATCTGACCTTTTTTTTTTTAACCTGTTTTCTATTTACTGAAATTTTGATATAGTATATAGAATATAGCAGGACATACACTCTTGGGCAAAAAAAAAAAAAAAAAGACCCAAAATGGCTAAATATTAAGCTTTTAGCTTTTAAGCTTTTGGTCATAAACAACAAATCATTGGTCAGGAAATTAGCAAGAATTAAACAAATAGATAAAGTAACTTAGTATGGGATATATTTTCCCTTTGATTTCTTTACTGTAAATGTTTAAGCTTTATGGGTAAACTTGTGTTTACCACAACCAGTTTTTTTTATGTTTTTTTTTTTTTAATTATTATTTTATTTTATTTTATTTTTACTTTATTTTAATTTTCTGACCAATTATTTGTTGTTAAGACCATTAAAAGCTTAATATTTTTGCCATTTTGGGCTTGGCCCATTGTTTTGCCCATTTTAAAACCAAAAACCTTTGTAACACTTTCTATACCTTCAAGCAACACTAATTAAACAATTTCAGAAATGTCATCACAGTTTTGATCCACACCTTCCTGTCTACCTGCTCTGACACCATTGCTGGCTGTTCAGCTGATATGATCAAATCTGAACACACACAAGCACATGGCCATGACAGAGCAGAGCAGAGGATGAGCAGAGAGCATCTTCAGCTTGTGAGTAGCTGTAAACAGGCTGTCATTCGCTTTCACTTTAGCTCTTGTTGACGGACTGCAAGGTCAGCGTCTGCCGACATCACACCTTTTAGATAACACACACACACACACACACACACACACACACACACACACACACACACACACACACACACACACACACACTACTCTGACATGGCTGTGGAACTGCTATACCCAGGTAATGCATTCGGACTCCAAAGGCCTGTTTGTGTTAGCAGTGACCCAAACTGGCATTTTACTTTCACTTAACTTTGAGAGGACACTTTTTCCGAGTAGAAGAGAGGTCACCCTAGGTGTGTTACTTACATCTTAAAGTTCTGCTCCGGGTGAATAGATTTGAGGAAGGCACAGCTTTTTAATTTGGACATCTGTCTTCATATAGAGCTCTCTTAAACACAAGGCCAGCAGTATCGATCTTGTCATAAACCTGCGAGAGCACAGTAATTTGGGTCTCGCTACAGCGCAGGTAGTTTTCACCTTTGATTTTGGTCTGGGGCTGTAATATTTAGCAGCAGTAATCAAAGGCTCCCAGGTAGCAGTGGGGCATGACGAGGGCCTTCTCTCTCTCTCTCTCTCTCTCTCTCTCTCTCTCTCTCTCGCTCTCTCTTTCACTCTCTCTCTCGCTCTCTCTCGGATTAGGAACCCATTACCACAGCCATGTTGGGCTAAAGCAAACAGGGTCCAAGCTTCACACAGCAAGCACTGCATCCATCATCACACTGGCCCATTATTCTGCATTCTTCCACTCCAAGCGTACATCAATCTTAATTGGCCAGTACTGAGAGACCCCTCACTATGTTCGACCTCAGCTCTGCACGTCACGACCAGATACAAAGGAAACAAATTAGAGATGAGAGAAATAACTGCCTGTCGTTTCCCATTCCAATTCTCCTGAGGCTGGAGCTCCTGCTGTGGCACTGGAGAAAACAGAAAGCGAGGGAGTCTAAAATCAGCAAGCCTCACTCTCTCTCTCTCTCTCTCTCTCTCTCTCTCTCTCTACACACATAGACACATTGTATGAATGCAAGCATTATGTGATTGTTGACTAATTGGATAATGGGCTGAATAGCTTGAGGAAGCTTTCGAGTCTTGGTTGAAGCAAGCAGCTCACAAAGTGCCATTGTTTGTAATTAAAGATTTGAGAGTTGCAGTGGACAGTCTCATGTCTGAATGAAAATGGGAAACAAAGATAAATTCGATCATCTGGGCTATAATGAATCTCCATATACTTTTTCTTTGATATACCATCCAAAAGTAAGCATACTTAGTAATGCACGTAGTTATGCCGAAATGTTTCATTTTTGTTCATATTTAACAGCTGAACATCTGTCAGTTATGTTGCAACACATCTGGAGCATATAGAGGTCAGGAGCCTTGCTGAAGTCTACGGTGGCTGTATGTAGGCCATCATCAGTGCTAGGTTCTGGTCTGCTGAGCATATTCCTCACCTCCTGCCCATCACAGCATTTATGCTCTTCCACTGTTCCATGCCCACTCTTATTAAAAATCAATTATTTATTCAAATGAGTATGTATACGTATAATTATACAGTGAGATTTAGTAGGGGTTTTTAATTTATACTTTGGTATCAGGGTCTTCATGAAAATGATTAGACTTCTAGATTCTAAACCTGACATCAATGAAATCATGTAATGTACTATTACGGTCTTAAATTTTACAACAATAAATCAAGACCACCTCTACAAAAATCCCAACAAACACCGCTTGTTTGTATTTTGCAGGAACCTTTTGCGGGACCCATTCACTCAAATGTAACTCAATACTGCTCCCATGTGGATATACAAAAAGTGACATCTTAAAAGGTAAAAAATATTTTGAGTACATAGTTAAATTTAGCCATTATCTTGTATTATGAGATTACAATAAACCAAATATATAATTATTAAACATATTTATAGACATTTTCTTTTACTAATATCAATCTGGAAATAGTAGTGTGTTCTTGGCAAATAATTTACTATAATTTTAAGCATATTTTTAGAAAGAAGCAAAATCTGCCAAAAGAATAAAAAACATTTAAATCTTGAAATGAATAAAAGCATATAAAACAAGCGGACAAAATTTATGTTTAATTATGTTAATTTCATAATAAGAAATATAAGATAAATTTGCCTATGTTCAAGATATTTTCACTTACTAAGATATACGTTTATTTTGCAATAAAGCTAATGGAATAAATTTCCATTACTTGACTGCCCATAATCCAATATTAGTTAATTATTCAGTTAGTTAGTTAGTTAGTGTGTATGTTCATGTGCATGTTCCTCCCACAGTGGCATTTTAAGCTGTATCATCTCCATATCACAAAGTGAGTGCCATAATTTATAATCATCCTGCCTATCAATAATGACTAAGAAGAATGATAGCTTGATATGATATGATGGCTTTCGGACTACAATTGCCATGAACAGTTCTGCACTCAAATCAGTGAACAGCTGATAACTTCAACAAAATAGACTTCATGTGAAAACTATAATGAATTTCCTGGTTACACAATTGCACTATTTGACCATGTAGTACACAGTTATAGAAGGGTTTATTTATAATTGTCACCCAGATGAGGATGGGTTCCTTTTGAGTTTGGTTCCTCTCAAGGTTTCTTCCTCATATCATCTCAGGGACTTTAAACATTTCTGTAAATGCTTTGGGACAAGGTCCATTGTTAAAAGTGCTATAGAAATAAAATTGAATTGAATTGAATTTAATATTTTGCTTGTTGACATTGATCTTTAGTGATGGCGAAAACAGCCAAAAAGCAGCGTTAGATCAGATACTAGTGGCTATTCAGTAAATAATGAAATACTAAATAATTGTATTATCTCTGAGTCTGAATATTTTTAAACACCTTAAGTGATTATCAGGTCAGAATGGCATAATTACACAGGCATTAATTGTCAGTGCATATGGCCATACTACCACATGGTTTGAAAAAGCACATATAGCTCTAAACTACATTTATTCAATCAATATTTCATCCTGCACTTGCTAGCAGTTGGCTAACTTATTTGGGTTCAAAGAGAGTGGAAAGGGAGAGAGAGAAGGCAGAAAGCAGATATCCAAACATAGCCTTATGTGCACATAGTCACACACACACCAAGAAAGTGCTAGAGGTGCTCAGAGCTTGTAGAGAGAAGAGACTCTGTCAAACCTCAAGAGAAGACACTCACACACAGAAGAGTCAAGTACTGGAGAGAAAGAGGGACAGTTTGGCCTGAAATAACTTCATTATTATTTTTTTTATTTCCAGTAATCACTTTATACTGGTCAGGGTTGCTGTAGATCCTGGGAATACAGGATACCAGTCCATCCCTGAACACTATTCACACACATTTATACCTCTGAGCAATTTAGGATAGCCAATCCAAAAATGCATGTTTCTAGACAGTAAGAGGAAACCAGAAAACCCTGAGGAAACCCATATATACAAGTGGAGGACATGCAAAAGATACAGACACTAAACCAAATTTAGGATCAAACCAGGGACCCTGGAGCTGTGAGGCATCAATGCTAGCAACTGTGCCACCCAACTTATTAATTTTTCAAATAAAATCAACGGAGGAATTTTTTTAATATAAAATAAATATTTATTTTCCAAACCAACCAAATAATAATTGAAATCGTACCTTTTAGACTGATGAAGAGGCCTAAATACTTTGAGACTATGTACAAGGAATACAAGACAGGCACAAGCTAGAAAATGGCAATGAAGGCAATCAGTTAACAAAATGCAAAGTGAGTGAACAGAAGAAAAATCTACATCAAATCTATATATTTGGTGTGACCACACGTTGCCTTCAAAACAGCATCAATTCTTCTAGGTACACTTGCACAAAGTCAGGGATTTTGTAGGCATATAGTCAGGTGTATGATTAAACAATTATACCAAACAGGTGCTAATGATCATCAATTCAATATGTAGGTTGAAACACAATCATTAACTGAAACAGAAACAGCTGTGTAGGAGGAATAAAACTGAGTGAGGAACAGCCAAACTCAGCTAACAAGGTGAGGTTGCTGAAGACATTTCTTAAAAAGAGACTGTTAAAAGTCATACACCATGGCAAGACTGAGCACAGCAACAAGACAGAAGGTAGTTATACTGCATCAGCAAGGTCTCTCCCAGGCAGAAATTTCAAGGCAGACAGGGGTTTCCAGATGTGCTGTCCAAGCTCTTTTGAAGAAGCACAAAGAAACAGGCAACATCGAGGACCGTAGATGCATTGGTCGGCCAAGGAAACTTACTGCAGCAGATGAAAGACACATCAGGCTTACGTCCCTCCGCAATTGAAAGATGTGCAGCAGTGCCATCAGCTCAGACCTGGCAGAAACCAGTGGGACCCTGGTATACCCATCTGTCTGGATAAGTCTGGTCAGAAGTGGCCTTCATGGTAGACTTGCGGCCAAAAAGCCATACCTCCAATGTGGAAACAGGGCCAAGCGACTCAACTATGCACGAAAACAAAGGAACTGGGGTGCAGAAAAATGGCAGCAGTTGCTCTGGACTAATGAGTCTAAATTTGACATATTTGGCTGTAGCAGAATGCAGTTTATTCGCCGAAGGGCTGGAGAGCGGTACACAAATGAGTGTCTGTAGGCAACAGTGAAGCATGGTGGAGGTTCCTTGCAAGTTTGGGGCTCCATTTCTGCAAATGGAGTTGGGGATTTGGTCAGAATTAATGGTCTCCTCAATGCTGAGAAGTACAGGCATCTGATTGGCCCCAAATTTATTCTGCAGCATGACAACGACCCCAAGCATACAGCGAAAGTCATTAAGAACTATCTTCAGCGTAAAGAAGAACAAGGAAGTGATGGTATGGCCCCGACAGAGCCCTGATCTCAACATCATCAAGTCTGTCTGGGATTAAATGAAGCGAGAGAAGCAACTGAGGCTGCCTAAATCCACAGAAGAACTGTGGTTATTTATCCAAGATGTTTGGGCCAACCTTCAAATACTGTGTGCAAGTGTACCTAGAAGAATTGATGCTGTTTTGAAGGCAAAGGGTGGTCACAACAAATATTGATTTGATGTATATTTTTCAATTACAGAAATTGAGAAACCATGTTTGAAAAAGACCTTTTAGTGTTCCACTAAAAACTGAAGCAAACAAAACAGATCTGGTGATGTTTTTCCATCTGATACCAAAACATGTTTTGTTTCCCTCCAATGAGTGCAAATCAGATTATGTGTTCAGTGTGAAAATCCCACCCTCAGGCTGTTTCTGGCTGGTTGTGTCTCAATAACATGACTAATTGTGTCAGTTTGACATTTTGGCAGATGCCTGGAATTGATTGTAATTATGAGTAATGAATGAGCTCAACAAAATTATTTGTCAGTTGCTGAGGAAGGCTGATGGTTTCCATTATATTTAAGTATTGTTTGTTCAGGTTTATTTATAGATTGGATGTAAAAATCAATCAAAATCTGTATATATCTTGCTTGAAGTAGAATCAATTTACAAATCATCTATTACAAATAATACACAGTAAACTTTATTTTACATTTTCATCAAAAGTCAAGTAACAATTTTAGTCACAAACAAAAAGCTACAATAAGTCACACAAAAAGAGAAGGATTTATAACAGATACAGAAACAATGACAGTATAAAAAAATATCAAGACAAGCTTCATGTACTGAATTCTAATGGAGGCTTTTTGAAGGCTTCCTGGATATTCCTGAAGCACTTTGGTGTACAAGGATTTGCCTGACAGACCACCAATATACTTGATCCTGATCCAATAAAAGAAAAAAAGCTCCATTAATCAATGTGGCTTAGACCTATTTCTAGTCTAGAGGGGATGTGGTTAGTCTACGGTCAATATGTGTCCCTCACAGCGATGGTTCAGTCCATTAGTGGAAGGCTTAGCCAAAACAACATGATGTAGACTCCTCCAGTTCATGGTAGCCCTGGTGGTTAGGTTCTGAAAAAAGACAGAGAGGGCTGTTAGGGGAATCAAGTCTACCATGAACTGTTTTCTTCTAAAGCCTCCTGTAGAATTTTTATTCCAAACTGCATACTACATTTAAAAAAAAAAAAGATTTCAAACTCATTTGAGACAAAAAGAAAAAAAATTAAAATCATGTTTACTTATTAGTACAAATTACACAAAAAATGTAATACAAATGAACAAAGGCAGTTTTTTTTTTTTCATAAACTATTTGACATAATAAGGCAAATTATGCACATGGTTCACTGTTATACGGTTTACAATTTTATTTACATTTACAAGTGATCTAAAGTATATTCACACTGATCACACTGTCTTCTTTTTTAAATCTAGGCTAAACATAGAGCACCATTCTCTCTTAAGTCTTGCATTAATAATACCATAAAGGAGAGATCATTTGATAATTTTCTGAACATCCCATATGATATACGCAATTATGCCCCCTATCAGGATGCTCTTGAGTAGACAGATGAGACTAACTGTACCGAGTGTCATGTTCTCCTCCACCAGAGGGCGCTGCTCAGGGCAGTTCACCACATTCCCTCTGGCTGCTCCAAGCATGGTCATGATATCCACTAGATTGTGTTTGCCCTCCTCTCTGGCCTCCTGTATCTCCTCCTCCAGCTCCTCAGCTGCTTCAGCAGCTTCCTCGACCTGCTCCTCTGTCAGCATGCCCTTACCCCTGTGCAAATGAGGTGGCGCTAGTGAGCACAAGGCCTTGAGTCGACCATACGAGCGCAGCTGTGCCACATTAGTGCGCAGGAAGAGGAGAAGCACGTTCAAGTCATTCAACGGGCAGCCCAGCTTCTGACCACTGATGAGCCCCAGAGCAGGAAGCACCTCATACAGTGAGAGGAAGGTGGTGTCCCAGCAGAAAAGGCGCAGCAGGCTGAACAGGACAATGGGACCAAGCAGCATGTAGATGGCACCGTTAGCTACACTAATAACCTGGAACACCATCAGGCCGCTGATCTTGCACTGCACCAGTGTGGGAACCCAGACCTGGTCTTGGAGGATCCCGGTACGCATTAAGCAGCTGAACTCATCCTGCAAGAAGGCTGAGAGGTGGAAGTAGACCAGGTAGAGACAGGAAGCTGATATGAAGGTAAGCAAAAGGAAGCCACGCAGGAACAGCATGCTGACCAGGAAGTAGGAGCCATGCTTGTATTGCATGTATCTCTCCAGCAGAGGGTACTCAAAGTAACGTTTCCTCTTGGCTCTGGACAACAGAAATGGAAGAATTTAAATCTGTTCCCATTAAAAATCTGTTCCTCCTAAAAAGATTCCCATTAAAAGTTCAATTTTTACATATAAAAGCGTTAACTCTCTAGAATTACATATGATCTCGAGTGACACACTGGAAGACAGACAAAAGAAGATGGAGACTGATGATTTTTTTCCTCTTACCTCTGCAACTCTGCCTGAAATTCGTATGGGTCTGTATTCTGTTTAAGCTCCACGATGCTCTGGGCCAAGCGCACTGATCGGTTGTAAGACTTGTCCAGCTCATCAATTATAAAGAGCAGATCGGAGCCTAGAGTTGGCATAGCCAGGAACTTCCAGATCAGTGCTGGAAGGTACATCATCATCGCCATGATCAGCAGGGAGTAGGGGAACATCTGAGACACACAGAGGCACACAATCAGCAAGGTGAATAAAAAGGCCATCACTTTATTAGCTTTGCTTCATACTGTAAATTATGTCAAAGCTTAGTTTTTGAATAAGAGCAAAGGCATAATTTGTTTTCATAGTATTGTGTTCAAAAAGAAATTTTAGCATGTTTTCAGGAAACAATCTGAAAGCAAATTGTCATGAAGGCATTTATAGCACTGTTTCTTTTTCTGGTAGCAGTATTTTTAACACAACCACACCTTGTGAACCCACAGTGAACGTTCTTCTGAGTTTCCATTTTCGTCAAACTCATGGTGCATCAGTGAATCCCAGCAATATGTGTCTACGTATGCAGCCTGCTTCACCGTGAAGTTGCTGGGAGGAAAACAGCTAACCTGTGGACCTGAAAATGCAAAAAGCATTACAATAAGACTTAGACCTGGATTTTAGTTTGGACTCCTAGACAAAGATTAAGTGTAACCCTGGATACAGTTGACTGTCTGACCTTACACTCTGATCTGAATGTCCTTACAAGCTGGGATATGCAAAGGAAATAGTTTCACTGTACTTTGTAATGTGTATATGTAACAATAAAAAAATTTCTGCTTCTTCTTTTATAGTGCAAAACTGTAATCAGGATATCATGATACCATCTTCATCCTTTCATCAGCTGAAATGAGACAAAAACTGGCTGTCAGAAGCAGACTGGCATGGCTGGTCTATAAATGCAGATTTTTTTTTTTTTTCCCATGAGGACAGCTGGTGTAAACCACAGCAGCAAGAGAAACACACTGTAGTATTTCTGCTGAGGTGGAGCAGGCCAACGGGCAACAAGGGTGGGTCTCTACCACTGAGAAAAAGCCAAGCACATGCTTTTTATAGACCATTTAAACACTAGTCTCTTCCTCTGAACCTTACAATCAACCTCCAGTGTGCAAGACATTCTCCACAGCTATCCTTATTATGGAAAAGTACACAGTAGAGTCCATTTTATAGCAGATTTTGGAGAAAAAAAAGGTGGTACTACTCTTGTTACAATAAATGTCACCTTTAAATGCCTTTAAGTGAAGACAGCAAAAGATATTTCTTAATCCTGATGTAAACCATGCGTGTGAAAATTAAATTAATTGGATGATAATGTCAACAATTTGCATGAAAAAAACCCCACTCTCAACTAGCTGTATTTTGTAAACACGCTTAAATATCACATGTGACCAGGGATGGAATTTTATCCGAACGTAAAGAACTTAGCTTGCGTTGCACGTCCATCACTTTAATTAGCATATCCTCTAGTTAGACTGAAATAGAGAACTGGGAATGAGCAGGCTGACTGTAATTACAGACTCTTGTCATCTTTTCACGTCTCTCTTAATCATCCTCGTGCCAATTAACATCTGTGTGAACTGATTGCAGACCAACTCCAGAGGAACTGATTGCAACGTCAGCTGCCTCCACTGAAACTGACAGCTTCTTTAAGCAAATGGCTGTCTAGGGAGCTCTAGCAATATAGAAATGTTTATTTCTAACCCACCACAAGCCTGTAAGGCTAAGAGTCCTACAAAATATTGCCATCAGGAAAAAGTTATTAAATATCTTGAATTACATTCCACATCTTGTCAAATCAATTTTAATATAGCGTGTGAAATCAAAGTTGACATTTAATTAACTTTGCATCAACTTCATTTTATGGGTCTATGGGCTTTAAAGGCAGCTTAAGCCACATTAGTCAAATATGTATCAAATTTGGGCTATTTTGATATCAAGATCAAGTTGGAAGTCACCAGACGACATTAGACGAAATGCATTCTTGACCATGTTAGACAACACTCAGACATCACTCAGATAATTATATTGTGTTCGTATTCCTTGTATTTCAACACTACCAATTCTAGCAATTTGTTCATTTGTTCATCCATTCATATTTAGTAAACGATTTATCCTGTTCAGGGTTGTGGTGGATCCAGAGCTTATCCCAGGCACACTGGGCATGAGGCAGGAGCATCCGTCCATTGCAGACAATTTATACTGTACATAAAGATTAAAATATCCTAGAATTTTTATTGAATATAATTATATCTTCATCTAACATCTTCATTTTTGTTCCAGGGAAACTTCAACGATGCAAAGGTCAAAAGTTCTAGTGCACATTTGCAAGTTTGTTTGGTTGTTCTTTTTTGACATTTACAACAGTTCTAATGAACAGACATTTTGAATAAGAATACAATACCAAAAAAAACATCCCACTCACCAACTGAGATCTCTCGCGCAAATGCCAAAGACAGCAGCATAAGAGGAAGTCCTACAGATACAAATTTGATGAATTTGTCTAAGGGCAGCTCCAGTTCCAGGTGACGAATGCGGTTGTCTACATTACTGTTCTGAAGCAGGGCGTCAGACAGCATAGCCTGCGCAGCTGTCTTAGCAATTGACATGTCCACAACTGTTGAGCAAAAGATACAATGCTAACTGCTTTTGTTCTTTGACAGTTTTGACAGCATGTAAATTAAGCTATTGATCTGAAAATTGATTTGTTAAGTCCACATCATTTGTTTTTGTCACCTAGGAACCCCATACTTCCATTTATTGCATTAATTACCTGAGTTCCCTAACCCACACTGCATTAGGAATGAAAGTGATTAAAATACAGTACCTTCAGTTCTCCTGCTGCAGCGAATGTTAAGTGTGCCACGCAGTGGTGACCTGGTCCTGAGGCTGGGGAGTACAAAGATGCTGGCGAAGACTTTAAATAGCGGAGGAGGGCCGAACAAAATGGGAGGCTGAATGGGATAGGGTTAAGGGGTAATTAAAGGGGTTATAGAACTCTTTGGAGCCTGATGGAGTAGCAGTGAGAGACAGAACAGGACAGCAATTAGAGAGAGAGCAAGAGAGAGAGAGAGAGAGAGAGAGAGAATAAGGAAGGGTGGAGGCAGCAGGCCAGCAGATCCCTAACGTGCTCATCAAGCCAGTGGCTCCCGTCCACTTCAAACCTGGCCAGTTCTGTGGCTTTTCCTGCCTCTGTCATTGCCCTCACTATTTATGCACTGCCGCCCCAAGTAGACCTACCACTTCACTGCACTAGCATGAGAAATCTGGAGAACTGCCACAAGGATACTGTAGTTATTTCAGTGCTGCACTCAGGACTTTGGATAGTTCGTTTGAGTAAGAGTTTAAGAGGGTTGTTTTTCCAAGAGCACCTGAACATTTGTGTAAAACACAGCCAGACTGGTTTCTCCTTCTGAATGTGTGCCAGGCATGTTCTTTATGGCTAGCCTTTTTTTCCTTTTCTTTTCTTTTCTTTTTTAGGCTAGATTGTTAATCCAAAATAATAAACCTCACAGTTACTCATATCATTATGTAAGTTATATAACAGTATAGGGTGTGCTGTTTTTTGTGTCTGTTTTTGTTTTTTGCTATTAGACACTGAATAGACTGAATAGACACTGAATTACACTTCACTTATTTAACAAATAATGACACTTTTTTAAAATTTGTTTATTATTAGCCTTTGATTGTATGAGCATCCACCATACAAGTCCAGGGAATGAGATGTTACTATAAACACAATAAAGTAATAGAACAAGTGCATTAAAATAAACCTGTGATTTGAATTACAGGCAGCACTTCCCTCAGAGCTGCTTTTGTAGATAATTAATCAACACCATCTAACCAATCAATTCAACAGCACTGTGGTATAAATTATTGTGATTTGTATGTTTTAGTTGAATTATGATTACTTTGTGTTTACATTTATAGCTTGACTGATTTTTGTATTTTGTGACTAATATTTGTAGAACATACAGTATGCACTTAATTTGTGTCTGTTGCTGCTCCTTGAGTTCTTCCTACCTCTATGCTGCATTTTCTTCTATTCAGGTTATTGGATCTTAACTCTTTTGTACTCCTGCATCACCTCCTGTATCATTGTCAAGTCCTCAAATGGCTTAATGCTTGGAATGGACACTGAAGTCACTTTGGATAAAAGCATCCATGAAATATATGTATACTTGTTTAAGAAAGATACATGACATAGTAACTTTATTTCTTTGTTAAAACTGTTATAGCAATGCCATTTTGGTCTCTTCCTGGTAATGTACACACTTTCCCTTCATTCAGTCACACCAAGAATAACATAAAGGACATGTTTCGTTTCCAATGTTGTCTTCAAGGAAGTATAGATGCATTTTCTAAATTATTGTTCTTAATAAAAGGCTCTGACCTATAATACATCAAACTCAGAAGCAAAACACTTAGAGATCAAATGTCAGACACCAACAGGAAGTGATGAAACACTCAGCTTAACTAAACACTCCTAACTACACACTAACTACAGACACCATATGTCCTGAAATGTAGACCAGCTCTGCAGAATATAGCCTGTAATCTCTGAGTTTTAAGGGCAAATTAGGGAAGAGCTGTACCCTGATTTTTAACATCTGTAATCACTTTGCAAAAATCTCACTGCCACCACCCAACTCCACCTATAATATCTGTGTAAACATGCGTGTAGAATATAACTTTTAAAGTACAATTGATAGAGATGCAATTCTCAAAATTATATTGGTGGTAAAGTTTTTAAGTGCAGAATGCCAGTAGTATTGCATCCTCACCCCCAGATGAAGCCTTTTTTGCAATGAATTAATTGTAAAAGAAATAAATTACCTCGCCAAGAGCTGAACATTTGATTTTATGTCAGCTGGGGGTGTCAACTGAAACATATGTAGAAGTTATTGGTGTGTTCTGAATCGATTATGAGTTGGTCATAATAAATCAGATAAAAATACTAAAAGCCCCCCTCCTTTGCTCAAGTTGGTATTGCCCAACAATTGCCTTGCAACACAACACTTGATTACTGCCGTTTGACTGGGAGAGCACAGGTAGCTTTGAAGATGAAGAGAAGCACTGTCCAGCAGACTATTTTGCATTGCTGATCAAAACAAATCTACGACCATGGATATGAATAAAATAAATGCATAGAATTTGACATAGAAATGCTGCATGACATATTCTACATATAACTGCAGTGTAGTAATTTATAAAGAAACAGAATCTTTTGGACAAAAGTCCTGCTTATCACCTGTTCAAGCAAAGCTCCTCTGAAGCACTAAACACAAACAGATGATTGGGTTTTTGGTGATTTGGCACAGGAGAAATGTATAAGTAAAAATGTAAGAGTCAATCAATGACTTACCAAGTTGTGCTCTTGTTCGTTTATTTTTAAAACATTATGGAGGAGTCATGAAGAATGAGCAGGTAATGAGTGAGTGTCTACACCCGTGTGCTGTTGCATTTTAGTCATTTGTGATTGATTTATTTATTTATTTTAAATAGTTTATTGTTAAATTTAAAATGAAAATTAATTTGAGTTTGATTTTATATGTTGGTCAAAATTTTTCATCCAACTGTTTGTGTCATAAAATACAGTATAAGCACTTGTCATGTCAAGACCTTGGAATTATAAGGTCATATCAGACTCTTTCTTTTTTCTTTTTTAAATAGAAATAAGTTAATGTTACAGTATTTTCATGTCACTGAATATAAACATTTTATCCCAAAATATTGCTTAGAATAATTGAAAATTGAAAGTTAGAAAGTTGTATCTGATTTAATCTCATTGAGGGTCAAAGATTCATGACTTACTATCTTAAAATCACAACATTGTCACATAGGACCTTATGATATAGTGATTTGATCACCAATTTCCAAATACAAGACAACATAGATTTTATTTTTGTGGTAGAAAAATTTCAAATGCAACTTTTTCAGTTTGGAATCATCTATACTGCTTGAAATCATTCGGGATCAATGTAAAATGTCCCACTATGTTGCCCATTGAACAGTTGTGTATAAAAATATACACCACTGTAGTGTAGAAATAAAAATAGAAAAATGTTATGGAATTTAAACAACAAAAAAATATATTAGGTCAAGAGGGTGATGTATATCAATATCTACAATGTACAGTACTGTGCAAAAGTCTTAGGCACATGCAAAGAAATGCTGTAGAGCAAAGATGCCTCAAAAATAATGAAATGTTTCTACATTAGAAAAAAAAAATACCGTAAAGAGCAGTAAACTGTAGTAAATGAAACAAAGTCAATATTTGGTGTGACAAAAAAATACAAATAAAAATAAAAATAGTAGTCTCCGGTACAATTTGTGCAGTTTTATAAGGAAATGAGCTGGTAAGTTTTATTGAGCATCTTGCAGAACCAGACACAGTTCTTCTGGAGACTTTGACTTTCGCACTTGCTTCTTATTTTTGCAGCAAAACCCAGCAGCTTTCATTGTGTGTTACATTTTTTCTGTAACATTTAATTTTGTGCTAGAAAACTAATGTTTGGGAATCTAAAATGTTTTTTGTACTGACTTGATAATGTAGAAGTCATCAAATAAAAAATCTATAACAAAGTTTGTACTAAAAAAAATAGGGTGCCTAAAACTTTTGCACAGTATTGCATTTCGTAGTATAGCTGTGACAACAACCCACAATATTCTGCAAAACCATTCATGATGTGTATAGCATGAAAATCTCAAGTCCTGTAATCATGTTTCCTTTTCACAGCCCTGCTAGACACTGCTTTAAAATGCCTTTTTTTTTTTTTTTAAGTGAAGGTTAGACAGGGACATATGTAAGCAATAATAGACATGTTATTCTGCTTGAATATTTCATTCTGTATGTAGTGAATACATTCGTTTCCTAACCCATAAAGCAATGAACAGTAAACAGAATAAGAGATACACAAAAAGGCAAAGCTACGCCGCACCCACTAAAATTATCTCTTTTAATTATCAAAAATGGTCTATTGAAACACAATAGATCATGACAACAATGTGTACAAACAAAATAAAAATTTTGCCTATCATTACTTGCTCTGGAAGAACCATTTAAAAACAACCAAGAAAAAAAGATAATGAGAAACGTACTTCACAAGACCAACTCCAATAACATTCAATAACAGCTTCTCTCATCTCTAAACATCACATCAGAAACAGCTGCTTTATTCTGGAGACTGATTTAACCCAAACCGCTCAGGAATATCTTCACAGTTTCTGTCCTTAACAGAAAAAATATGCAGAGGGGTTCCAGCAGCTGAAATGCTCTGCAAAATTATCTTCCTTCCTGCAGTATTTCTTCAGTAAACATCACGAGGAAGTCTGAGGGCTGGAAGGACCCACTGGTTTATTTTCCTCCATAAATGAAATGCTTAATGTGCCATGTTGTCTCTCTCCGTATTTTCTTTGTCATGAGGAGAAAAGTTCGTCGGCTGCGAGTTCCAGGCAGTTGGCCTTCAGTGCCATTCAGAATTGCATCAGCCAGGCAAATGAGAATCCTCCCAAGTGCAACATTGTTGTTCGAAAACCTAAAACATAAATATCAAGCAACTGCGCAAATGTATCATAGTCTAAGGTGTGAGCTTTGTGCTGTCAGGTTTTTTACAATGTTTTTTTTTTTTTTTTTTCCTTTTTTTTTCAAACTCAGTATTGAATACTGATACTAGCAAAGTATCACAATTTGAAAACTCATGCCCAGAAAGCCACCTGGCAAAACAGATGATAACTTTTCCTGTTAATGATGTGTAACAAATATCATGCTGTGAGTTTCACCTGAAAACAAAAGAGATGTGTGGGACAAAATAAGGTATGGATTCATGAACTTATCAGGACAAACATTATGCAGAGGATTTTTGTTAATATAACTAAAGCTTCTATTTATTCTCCCAGTATATAACATTTAAATGTATGGTCAATGTGTGTGCATTCATTAATTTCCCTAAATTGTACAAATAAATTCAGTAATTATTGTAATTCACAGCTCATTTTTGCAAACCTCCCTCATCTAATTCAAAGTTCCAAAGCACTTAAGTGTCCAATGGAAACCTCTGGCATGTTTTAAAATGTGTCAGGTCAGTGATTTCCTGCATTTCATTTCCTGCATCTGTCTCTACTCCAGTCCCTCGCTGTGATCAAGGCGCAGATCTCTCCTGACAGACAGATGCCTTTCTTCCTCTTCATCTTCTTCCTCGTCCTCCATTCCTTCCTCATCCTCTTCTTCTTCTTCTTCATCGTCTGTGCCGTCCATGGAGTCCTCAGCTCCCGCCAACATGGCCTGCTGCATGGCCAGAGTGGCCGAGTCAGAGGAGAGAGGCTGCAGGCTGTCCATGCCCAGGGAACCTAACACACACACACACACACACATACACACACACACACACAGATAGAGAGAGAGAGAGAGATACGGATCAGTGCATGCCTACAAAAAGAAATTAAAATAAAGAAGTGCAATATGTGTAATGAATATTTAACTCCTTGGATTACTAAAACGTGATTATTCCTTGATAAGTGTATGCAAAGAGCACCATGAAATTATTATACCTTTTAATTATAATGTTACTATGTATTTATTCATATGCAAACTAAAATTATTATTTTGTATTTTATTCCAAGATGATGACGGTTACAAATTACAAAACAACTTTTCATTCATCTTCAGTAACTGCTTTCTTCCTGGTCAGAGTTGAGGTGGATCTGGACTCTATTTCAGGAATACTGGGTGTGAGGCAGGAATACACCCTGTATGGGATATATGTCAATTGCTGGGCACCATGCACACACACACACACACACACATTCACAGCTACAGTATGGACAATTTAGCGTAGCCAATCCACCTACATGCATGTTTCTGGGTGGTGCAAAGAATCCCAGAGGAAAGATACTGTATATGTACATGGTGACCATGTGCAAAACTCCTCACAGGCAGTAACCAAAGCTCAGGATTGAACTGGTGACCCTTGAGCTGTGAGGCAGCAATGCTACCCACTGTATCACTGAACCGCCCATTAATACCAATTTTTATGATGCAATATGTTTGAAAGCTTACAAGTTAAGGGTTAAGGTAAGGTGTATGGGCAGGGCTGGCATCCATACCATTTCTTATGATATCACTGGTATGAAATTTAATGAATTTTTATCTGTATAAATGCACAAGGTTGAATGTATGGTATGCTTGAACACTACTGCTTATACCGATGAGCCATAACATTAAAACCACTGACAGGTGATGTGAATAACATTGATTATCTCGTTACAGTGGCACCTGTCAAGGGGTGGGCTTTATTCGGCAGCAAGTGAACCAGTCATTTCTCCAATTGATGGGTTGGCA
This sequence comes from Cranoglanis bouderius, assembly GCA_023630585.1. Lineage (NCBI taxonomy): Eukaryota > Metazoa > Chordata > Actinopteri > Siluriformes > Cranoglanididae > Cranoglanis > Cranoglanis bouderius. The sequence goes on along the minus strand of CM042550.1, from coordinate 5,584,333 downwards.
GCAGAAGAAATGGGCAAATGTTAGGATCTGAGTAACTTTGACAAGGGCCAAATTGTGATAGCTAGACAACTGGCAGAAAACCAAAATGGCAGATCTTGTGGGGTTTTCCTGGTGTACAGTGGTTAGTACCTACCAAAAGTGGTCCAAAGAAGGACAACCAGGTGAACCGGCGACAGGGTCATGGGCGCCCAGGGCTCACTGATGCATGTAGGGAGCAAAAGATAGCTCATCTGATCTGATCCCATAGAAGAACTACTGTAGCACAAATTGCTGGAAAAGTTGCTGGCTATGATAGAAAGGTGTCATACACAGTGTATCGCACCTTGCTGTGTATGGGGCTGCATACCTGCAGTCCCCATGCTGAGCCCTGTCCACCGCTGAAAGTGCCTACAATGTGCACATGAGCATCAGAGCTGGACCATGGAGCAATGGAAGAAGGTGGCCTGGTCTGATGAATCACGTTTTCTTTTACATCATATGGATGGCTATGTGCGTGTGTGTCACTTACTTGGGGGAGAGATGGCACCAGGGTAAGAAGGCAAGCCGGAGGAGGAAGTGTGATGCTCTGGGAAACTTTGGGTCCTGGCATTCATTTGGTTGTTACTTTGACACGTACCACCTACCTAAATATTGTTGCAGACCAAGTACACCCCTTCATGGCAACGGTATTCCCTAATGACAGTGGCCTCTTTCAGCAGGATAATGCACTCTGCCACACTGCAAAAATTGTTCAGGAATGGTTTGAGGAACATGACAAAGAGTTCAATGTGTTGACTTGGTCTCCAAATTCCCCAGATCTCAATCCGAACGAGCATCTGTGGGATGTGTTGGACAAAAAAGTCCGATCCATGGGGGCCCAACCGCGCAACTTACAGGACTTAAAGGATCTGCTGCTGATATTAGGCAGGTGGTTTTAATGTTATGCCTGATCGTTGTAAGTTAATGCTGTTTCCAATGTGGAAAAGTAACAAAAGCAGCCATGTTATGACTGTGCACATTGTGGCAACTGAACTAGAGCCAGTTAACAAACACAAGATTGATTTCCTCATAGTGACCAATCTGTTCTATACCCAAAAAAAAAAAAAAAGGATTTAAATGTAATCTGTGCTTTAGCTAAGACTGTTGGAGGTACAGTGTTAGAAGCACTAACTGTCTGAATTGTTAGCAGAATGAGGGCCATGTGTCTGCAGCACACCAGCCACGATGGAGTCAGGCCAGAAACGCTGTGTGGGTCTGTGCTGTGACTTCATCTTCTTGGCCTTAGGGGCAGGATCAGGGTTACTTGCATCGAGCATGGGCTGTAGAATACGCCTGCGTGCATTGATGAACCTTAGAAAAAGACAGAAACGAGAAAGATAGAAATCGTTAATGCATTGACAACAACGTGTGAACACTAGATGGAGCCACGTTGCTACATATTACTGTGGAAGAATCCACAATCTTACAACACAGCGAAACAGATTACTATAAGGAAGCAAGTGTTGTTGAAGGAGTTGAGTTTATTCTACTTTTAATCTTACCAGTTGTTTACTTGTAATAAGGTGAGGTTGGTTTGTGCGGCAATCTGTCTTTTCTCATCTTCTGTAGGATAAGGGTGCTAAACAACAACAACAACAACAAATATTAATAGATTTTACTTATAGCTTACTTATCCATTTATTTAACAGAACACTTACTCTAAAGTCTTTTTACACTCTCTGATCTTGGTATATTTTTTTTACATTTCTGCCTCTACTAAAGCTGCAGTTGCAGTTAAAAAAAAAAAACTCGAGAAACAAAATATTCTTCCCTAATGGAAGAATTTGCACAAGAAATGAAAAGTCAGTGCTACATGTTTCCCATCACACCATGAGATGCTGGAAGAGCCAGGAGCGCATGATATTTGTGGCATGTTTAGGAAGGACACCCCTCTTGTTCTTCGACTTCTTATCATCGCTGTCCAAGAGTGAGGCGAGGTCCAGGTTCACCTGAGATTTCACACAACACACACACACACACACACACACACACGCAGAGGGAGAGAGAGAGAGAGAGAGAGAGAGAGAGAGAGAGAGTGAGAGAGGGAATGAGTTAAAGAGAAAGACAGCATTAAAGTGTAAGAAAAGTGAAATGAGAGAGAGAGAGAGAGAGAGAGAGAGAGAGAGAGAGAGGAAAGCAAGTGTGAGGACACCAGAGAGCAAGGAAGAGGGAGACAGAGACAAATGGTGAGAGAAAGACAAAGAGAGAGAGAGAGAATTTGAAAGGGGGAGAAAAGGAGATGGAGAGGGAGAGAGAAGGAGGGAGGGATAGTTGTTGCCACGGAAACAAAGAGTCGCCACTTGCCGTTCCTTTGGCAGGGGCAGAAATGCCCTCAGTCACCATAGCAACGCAATCGGAGTAATGATACCTAAAATTAAAGGCATGGAAGGAGTGAGCGTTTATGGAGGCCTTTCATCACAAAGAGTGGCACGACAAATCTCCTTTAAATCAAACCGCAAACCTACATCGCTGCAACAGGGCGCACAGCCGACTACAGGCAGTACACACACAGGATGGAATAGCACGTGTGGGTGTGGGTGTGTGTGTGGGTGTGTATTTGAAGGACTCACAGTCACCTATTTAACTACACAGGCCAAAGGATTCAAATGAGTTAAAAATGATTATGCGATTTTTGCCCCAGATATTGTCCTTGGCCAGTGTGAAGTATTAACATTTCAGAGCAGTTTCAGATGCATAATCCAGCATAGCCTCGCATTCTGATAAATAAGCAAATAAAAAATGAATGAGAGAAGAAAAAAAAACAAAAAACATTTCCACTTTGGAAGTGAAGAATGATTAATTTTATGCCACTGCCGCAACACAAAGTTATAAAAAGCTAAAGCCTGCTGATTTTTAAATAAATAAATAATAATCAAGCTATAAAAAATAAAAAAATAAAAAAAAATCTCCACATTATATTTGCAGCTGGGTGTCACGTGACTCCATTCCCTCCCCCACATACACACACACACACACACACATACACACAGACGCATACACACGCGCCTCAGCTCCGGGAATGTGTGCTCCAGGAAGCAGGGCGAATTAATTGGCGGCTCCATGCAGGGCTATCATTACTGAGAGCTTGTAGTTACGGGTTGAGCTTTTTTCTCAGCATATGTGTAGAGAAGACTTGCATGGCCTGGGTACTCACCCCAGCTACGACTGTCTGAGAAAGTCTCTCTCACTTGTCTGCTGCCCTAAACACTCTCTAACACACACACACAAACAGCCATCTGTTCTAGAACCAACTGTTGTAGAATGATATCTATTACTGATTGAGAATCTTATGAAATCTTATGCAGTGTAACTTGTGTTTTCGACAACACACAGAGCAGCTAGCTGCAAGTAGTGATGCAAGTAGCTTATCTAGCTAAGAGTGTTTTACAAAGCAAAATTTAGCAGCATAATACAATGAAAATGTCACAGTTGACTTTCCTCAGTTAGCTGTAGTTAAGCTACTTTTTCTTAGTAGCTTGTAGTGTAGCTAGCTATTTTATTTGGATAGTTTGGATACAGCTTAGCTACTTTAAAACGGAAACAAAATAAACCAACAAAAGCACAGAGATGTTTTTTTTTTCCATTAACACACACTCTATTGAAAACGCCATGTAGCCTATTAAAATGTGAAGTGTTTGTAGTTAATAGACAGTTTATGCGCCCCTGGCAAATTAGTGTCTTGTGTCTTGGAAAGTTACAATTGCAAAATAGCTTCCTCAACACACGATACACTCGCTGTTCAAGTGGATACTCATGAGAACTGGGAAATAAGGATGTCGAGCTAATGACAGGGGCTAACAACTAAGCAAGCTAGCTGTCTTCAATACAGACAATGTAAAGGTTTAATGAAAGTGGAAACAAGACAAAATAGTGTGCCCTGCTGAAAAATAAAAAAGAAAACCTTATAGAATAATGGTTTTAATGGTTATAATGGGAAACTCTAATGGTCCCTGTGAGTCTCTACTAGTAATTTGTTGGCTTCTATTTGTGGCATGTTATGTCTAGTGAATACCATTAAGGACCAATAATGGTAATGGCAATGGTTTTAATGGTTAGCTGATGGTTTATAATGGTATTTATAGTGGAAACCATTAGAATTTCTGTGATGGTTTCTATTGGGGTTTTTTCGGCAGGGTGGAATATCAACATTTCTCACAGTCCTGTTAAATTACAAAGAACAGACATATATTACAGTTATTACACTTAGCATTGGGCCCAAACTGTAACAACAACAACAACAACAACAATGTCTGGATCTGGAATCATGGAATTCTGTGACTGTAGAAATGGTAAAAAAAAGTTAGAGTTAAAAGAAATCTCAAATTTCTACAAATCTCATAAATATTAGAACTAAAGAGAAGTGCATGTGTGTGTGCGCATGTGTATGTGTGGGTGTGGGTCTGTGTGTGGGTGTGCGGTGCTTCTCTCACCTGTGTGTTCTGGAGCTGGATGGTGCCCTGCTGTAGAGTCTGGGTTAACACCTGCCCTTGAGATGTCACCATAGCAACCGGCTGATACAGGGCCCCACCTGCAGAAAGAATTTACACACACGCACACACACATGCAGACACACACACACCCATGCAGACACACACACACACACACACACACACACACACACACACACACACACACACATGTACAGTGCAACAGACAGAAAGATGGAAAACGATACTTAGCATGTATAATAAACAGATGTATAAATCACAAATAAAACAATTTATTTGTATAAAACAAATAAATAATTTAATTCTGGTTAATGTCAAACAAAATTCACTCCTAAGGCCACTGAAGGCTCCAGCATGATTTTAAATCCTGACAATGCCAGAGTCATCCCATGGCTTCAGGCTGGTAGCTGTCATGCTGTAGCAGAGACTTAGCTAGTGACCATTAACAACAACTAAAAATGGGAAAGAAATGGCATAAACAATTTTAAAATGCCAGGTCTTGGTCGACATAATACGATTATGGCTTCTTTCGCCTGCTGAATCTGCCTGATTCATCTTAATCCTCTATTTCTGTTAGGACCTCTGCACTTGTGACTCAGCTTCTACTGCTGTTGATGGTCCCACGTTACCGCCCTAAAGATTTGCACTTCCTTAAAAATTTATGCCCAAGACTTGTTTCAGTGAACAATTTCTCCTGTATACTGTTGATTTGTATCCTTGAAAAACCACAACTGTAATTATAAAGACCGTCTATAAAGAGTTCTGTCATGGTTTCATCATCATGTAGTCTCAGGGAGTTTTTCCTTGTCACTGAAACCTTTTGGCGGGGGGCTCCTCTACCTGACTCACACCTCCAGGGTTAGGGGTTCGATTCCCGCCTCCGCCCTGTGTGTGTGGAGCTTGCATGTTCTCCCTGTGCTTCGGGGGTTTCCTCCGGGTACTCCGGTTTCCTCTCCCAGTCTAAAGACATGCATTGTAGGTTGTTTGGCATCTCTAAATTGTCCATAGTGTGTGAATGGTTGTGTGAGTGTGTGTGTGATTGTGCCCTGCGATAGATTGACCCTGTGTATAACCCCAATTCCAGAAAAGTTGGGATGCTGTGTAAAATGTCAATAAAAACAGAATGCAATGATTTGCAAATTTCATAAACCCATGTGTTATTCACAATAGAACATATAAAACATATCAAATGTTTACTCTGAGGAAATGTACCATTTTAAGAATAAAAATAAGGTAATTTTGAGATTGATGGCCGCAACACGTCTCAAAAAAGTTGGGACGGGGGCAACAAAAGGCTGGAAAAGTAAGTGTTACTAAAAAGACAGCTGGAGGAACATTTTGCAACTAATTAGGTTAATTGACAACATGTCAGTAACATGATTGAGTATAAAGAGTATCTTAGAGAGGCAGAATCTCTCAAAAGTAAAGATGGGCAGAGGTTCACCAGTCTGTGAAAAACTGAGTCTACAAACTGTGGAACAATTTCAGAATAATTTTCCTCAACATAAATTGTGAAGACTTTGAATATCTCATCATCTACAGTATATAATATCATCAAAAGATTCCGAGAATCTGGAGAAATCTCTGTGCACAAGGGACAAGGCTGAAAATCAATATTGCCCATGATCTTCGGGCCCTCAGGCGGCACTGCATTAAAAACAGGCATGATTCTGTAATGGAAATCACTGCATGGGCTAAGAAACACCTCCAGAACTCATTGTCTGTGAACACAGTTCTCCGTGCCATCCACAAATGCAGGTTAAATCTCTATCATGCAAAGCAGAAGCCATATGTGAACATGATCCAGAAACGCTGCCGTCTTCTCTGGTTCAAAGCTCATTTAAAATGGACTGAGACAAAGTCGAAAACTGTTCTGTGGTCAGATGAATCAAAATTTGAAATTCTTTTTGGAAATCATGGATGCCACGTCTTCTGGACTACAGAGGAGAGGGACCATCTGGCTTGTTATCAGAGCTCAGTTCAAAAGCCTGCATCTCTGATAGTATGGGGGTGCATTAGTGCACATCTGGACAGGCACCAGCAATGCTGAAAGGTATATACAGGTTTTAGAGCAACATATGCTTCCATCTAGACAACGTCTTTTTCAGGGAAGGCCTTCCATATTTCAGCAAGACAATGCTAAACCACATACTGCATCTATTACAACAGCATGGCTTCATAGAAGAGTCTGGGTGCTGAACTGGCCTGCCTGCAGTCCAGACCTTTCACCAATTGAAAACATTTGGCGCATCATGAAACGAAAAATACAACAAAGAAGACCCAGGACTGTTGAGAAGCAAGAATCCTGTATCAGACACGAATGGGACAACATTCCTCTCCCAAAACTCCAGCAACTGGTCTCCTCAGTTCCCAGACCTATATGGACTGTTGTTAAAAGAAGAGTGGTAAACATGGCCTTGTCCCAACTTTTTTGAGTTGTGTTGCTGCCATCAAATTCAAAATTACCTTATTTTTTTCCTTAAAATGGTACATTTCCTCAGTTTAAACATTTGACACGTTTTCTATTTTCTATTGTGAATAAAATATGGGTTTATGAGATTTGTAAATCATTGCATTTTTCTTATTATTTTTTTTTTTTTTGCATTCTTATCCAACTTTTTTGGAATTGGGGTTGTAGGATAAGTGGTTCAGTAAATGGATGGATGGATGGATGGATGAAACCTCTGACTTGTTCATTAGGGATCTAAATCTACATCCTGATTTCTGTAAAGCTGCCTATTATTTAAAGTGCTATACAAATAAAATTGAATTGAACCGAAGCAGAACAGGGAGATTGTTGGGTTAAATGTACTTGCTTAATTCAGGTGGTGTATATTTATTCTGCTGGAGGGCGTTACCTACTGTAGGAGGTGATACAGTATGTAGGGAAGTTTGGTAGATCATTATCATCATCATCTCAACAATTATCATAAGCATTTTTAAAAAGGGTTCTTTATAAAATTGAGCAGGCATGACTGATTTGGATAGACGTTTGTACTACACTGCCAATCTAGCCACAGGAGGTCACAAGGCAGTGTACTTTTTGTGCCGGTCCCAAGCCCGGATAAATAGAGAGGGTTGTGTCAGGAAGGGCATCCGACGTAAAACTTTTGCCAAATTCAATATGCGAATCAATAACATGACTTCCATACCGGATCGGTTGGGGCCCGGGTTAACAACGACCGCCATCAGTGCCGTTGACCTACAGGGCACTGGTGGAAATTGGGCTACTGTTGGTCGAAGAAGGAGAGGAGGAAGGTGTGTTAGAGGAGGAAGGCGTGTCCGTAGGCAGAGAGAGAAGAGGAAAGGCAGGAGTTTAGGACTGAAAGTAGGGACTTTGAATGTTGGTACGATGACAGGTAAAGGCAGAGAGCTGGTAGATATGATGCAGAGGAGGAAAGTCGACATTCTGTGTGTCCAGGAGACCAGGTGGAAAGGGAGCAAGGCTAGAAGCATTGGAGCAGGGTTTAAACTGTTTTATCATGGTGTGGACAGGAAGAGAAATGGAGTAGGAGTGATCCTGAAGGAGGAGTTTGTGAAGAATGTTCTGGAGGTAAAGAGAGTGTCAGATAGGTTGATGAGTCTGAAGCTGGAAATTGAAGTGGTGATGTTGAATGTTGTTAGTGCTTACGCTCCACAAGTAGGTTGTGAGCAAGAGGAGAAAGACAGATTCTGGAGTGAGCTTGAGGAAGTTATGCAGAGTGTTCCCAGAGGTGAGAGAGTGGTGATAGGGGCAGACTTTAATGGACATGTTGGTGAAGGGAATAGTGGGGATGAGGCAGTGATGGGCAGGTTTGGTCTTCAGGTAAGGAACCCAGAAGGATAGAGGTTGGTAGACTTTGCTAAAAGTATGGAGATGGCTGTGGTGAACACGTACTTTCAGAAGAGGCAGGAACACAGGGTGACATATAAGAGTGGTGGCAGGAGCACACAGGTGGACTATATCTTATGTAGACACTGTAATCTGATGGAGATAAGCAATTGCAAAGTAGTGGTAGGAGAGAGTGTAGCTAGACAGCATAGGATGGTGGTGTGTAAGATGACTCTGGTGGTGAGGAAGATGAAGAGAGCAAAGGCAGAGCAGAAGACAAAGTGGTGGAAGTTGGAAAAGAAAGAGTGCTGTGTGGTTTTCAGGGAGGAGTTGAGACAGACTTAGGTGGTCAGGAGGTGCTTCCAGATGACTGGACTACTACAGCCAAAGTGATCAGGGAGACAGGTAGGAAGGTGCTAGTTGTGTCATCTGGAAGGAGGAAAGAAGACAAGGAGACTTGGTGGTGGAATGAGGAAGTTCAGGAGAGTATCCAGAGGAAGAGGTTAGCTAGGAAGAAGTGGGACAGTGAGAGGATGGAGGAAAGTAGACAGGAATATAGGGAGATGCAGCACAAGGTTAAGATAGAGGTGGCAAAGGCCAAACAGAAAGCTTATGAGGACATGTATGCAAGGTTAGATAGTAAGGAAGGTGAGAGGGATTTGTATCGGTTGGCGAGGCAGAGGGATAGAGATGGTAAGGATGTGCAGCAGGTTAGAGTGATTAAAGATAGAGATGGAAATGTGTTGACAGGTGACAGGAGGGTGAGGGAAAGATGGAAGGAGTACTTTGAGGAACTGATGAATGAGGAAAATGACAGGGAGAGAAGAGTAGTAGAGGCAAATATTGTTGAGCAGGAAGTAGAAAGGATTAGCAAGGGTGAAGTTAGGAGAGCTTTGAAGAGGATGAAGAGAGGAAAGGCGGTTGGTCCTGATGACATACCAGTGGAGGTATGGAAGTGTCTAGGAGAGATGGCAGTAGAGTTTTTAACTAGGTTGTTCAATGAGGTCTTAGAGAGTGAGAGGATGCCTGAGGAATGGAGGAGAAGTGTTTTGGTGCCGATTTTTAAGAACAAGGGAGATGTGCAGAGTTGTGGAAACTACAGATGTATTAAGCTGATGAGCCATACAATGAAGTTGTGGGAAAGAGTAGTGGAAGCAAGGCTAAGGGGAGAAGTGAGCATTTGTGAGCAGCAGTATGGTTTCATGCCAAGAAAGAGCACTACAGATGCAATATTTGCTTTGAGAATGTTGATGGAGAAGTACAGAGAGGGTCAGAAAGAGCTGCATTGTGTCTTTGTAGATTTAGAGAAAGCGTATGACAGGGTGACAAGAGAGGAACTGTGGTATTGTATGAGGAGGTCTGGAGTGGCAGAGAAGTATGTTAGAGTGGTGCAGGATATGTATGAGAGCAGTAGGACAGTGGTAAGGTGTGCAGTAGGTGTGACAGAGGAGTTCACGGTGAAGGTGTGACTGCATCAAGGATCGGCTCTGAGCCCCTTCTTGTTTGCGGTGGTGATGGACAGGCTGACAGATGAGGTCAGACAGGAATCTCCATGGACTATGATGTTTGCGGATGACATTGTGATCTGTAGTGAGAGCAGGGAGCAGGTGGAGGAAAGTCTAGAGAGGTGGAGGTTTGCTCTGGAGAGAAGAGGAATGAAGGTTAGTCGCAGCAAGAGTGAATACATGTGTGTGAATGAGAGGGATCCAAGTGGAACAGTGAGGTTACAGGGAGAAGAGGTAAAGAAGGTGCAGGATTTTAAGTACTTAGGGTCAACAGTCCAGAGCAATGGGGAGTGTGGAAAAGAGGTGAAGAAGCGTGTGCAGGCAGGTTGGAACGGGTGGAGAAAAGTGTCAGGTCTGTTGTGTGATAAAAGAGTACCAGCAAGAATGAAAGGAAAGGTGTACAGGACAGTAGTGAGACCAGCGATGTTGTATGGTTTGGAGACAGTTGCACTGAGGAAAAGACAGGAGGAAGAGTTAGAGGCAGGAGAGCTGAAGATGTTGAGGTTCTCTTTGGGAGTGACGAGGATGGATAGGATCAGGAATGAGTACATCAGGGGGACAGCACATGTGAGATGTTCTGGAGACAAAGTTAGAGAGGCCAGGTTGAGATGGTTTGGACATGTTCAGAGGAGGGAGAGTGAATATATCGGTAAAAGGATGCTGAGGTTAGAGCTGCCAGGCAGGAGGCCGAGAGGAAGACCAAAGAGGAGGTTTATGGATGTAGTGAAGGAGGACATGAAGGTAGTCGGTCTGAGAGAAGAGGATGCAGGGGATAGGGCTAGATGGAGGCAGATGATTCACTGTGGCGACCCCTGAAGGGAACAGCCGAAAGGAAAAGAAGCTTGTACTACACTGCCACTCATGTTGGGGCATGTTTTGCTGAGTACTCCTCTCTGAGAAAGGCTCCCAATTAGTTTCTCCTTTTCTAGCCATGTCTGCCTTTCTCTCTTTCTCTTTTATTTACAGATAGACAGGTTTTCTAAGTGCTCTCTCTCTCACCTGAAACCACTTGTGAGTTGATGCTGGTCATGTTGACATTGCTCTGAGGCAGAGAGCAGGCTGCAATGCCCGAAGAGTTAACCGAGCTTGACACAGATGACAGTGAGGAAGAGGAAGTCTGCATCATATCCTATCCAGAAAAAAAACAAACAAAAGCGACAAAGTCAGCGAAAGCAGAGATAGTGTCATGGGAGAGAAGATGAGGGGACAGTGTGAAGGGAGAGAAGAAGAGGCGACAGCTCATTGACGATGCACTACACACTGAACACACTGTATTTCTCAAAAGGTCCTCATGTTTGTGTGTTACCTGCTGTAGGCTGGTGTGTGACGGTGAATATGGGCCACCCAGGTCATTGCGTAGCAGATTGTCGCTGTGCATCTTAGTCTTGAGGCAAGTGATGTAGCGGTTGCAGAAGTCTTTACAGAGCTCGTTCACCTTCTCCAGTTCCAGCAGGTGGATCCGTAACACCTGGATCGCCTTCACCATCTGAGACACACACCAATGGTTTATCAGAAAAGCCTTTGCAGAACGGTGCACGAGATTCCAGGCATGAACATTAAGTTTATTTCATGATCATAGTATTATTATAAGGTTCTATCTGGGTTAAGAATGAACGAGAGATTGAACCATATAATACTAAGGTTACCATTCCAATTCAAGTAACAATAATATTGAGTCCTATAATAAGGTGCTGAAACTCGTGTGCAAGTTGTAGTCAGATTACCCGATCCGAGAATTAACCAGACTAAGTTCTTTCTGTCAGTCAGAAACATTCTGATTCACTGTTAAGGTAGTTAGCACCATGCAGGAAAGTAAATTATCATCTTTTTTTCTACAAATTTACATGGCGGTTTGATGGCTGAAAGTCTGATGGGGTGAAAGCAGGTGCCCTGTTATTCTGTTATTCCAACATTAATAGCTCTCTGTTAGAGAACCCTCGCACGCGAAGTCGCTCGCTAAGCGAGCGGCTGACTCCCAGAGTCGTTTGCTGCACGGACACTTCCGCATTCCACGCTTCACGATACTATGGAGAGTAGCGCGAGCTCCATTCACAAAAACCCGCTGGACTATGCATTCATGAACTCACGTGTGTTTACTTTGCCATGTGCAGTTGTTTTGGTTTACGTCATGTCTCCGCCTCTGTATACTTATTGGTTCCTAGTTTGTCATGTCTCCACCCCTGTTTATTCATTGGTTTTCCTTTTACTGTTTCATTATGAGTTGCAGGTGTTTCGTGTTTGTCCTTGTTTTATTCTGTGTATTTAAACCGTTTCTTTTGTTCACCCAACACGGAGTATTAGAGTAAGTTCCGGCATGTGCTTTACACCTGCTACCTTCTCGCTTCCTCTCGCCCTTAGACCATAGTTCTTAGCTCATAGTTCCTATTCCTAGACCATAGCCTAGTCTCATGCGTTTGCTTCGGTTTTTGTTTTGTTCTCATGTTCTGTGCCCTTTGGAATTACTGCCTCGCTATTTTGGAATTACTACCTTGTGGATTATTGCTTTACCTTTTGTGGATTACTGTTTGTTTCCTTTATTGTGTTCCGTTACTTTTGAATTCTGTGTTCCTAATAAATTGACTTTTCCCCTACGCATGCATCCTGCCTTCCCCCGTGTTTACATAACACTCTCTTTCTAGCAAAAAAAAAAAGGTATAGTTTCACCATGGTGTTCAAACAAATGAGCCTAAGGCAGGTGAAAAACTGATTACACGATGAAATCTGGTGCATGAGGAATTGCCTGCTTTGCTCTAGTACATGCATTCTTCGCGCCAAAAATTCTGTTGAGACTATCAGTTCTTTCTCATTCCTTTCCTTCCACTTGGATGTGAATAAAAAAAAAGAAAAAAAAGAAAAAACGTGCATGCCTAACTCCCTGTTTCCCACAGATCGTATGCCTTCAAAGTCAGCACTCAAGGACATCCAAATGGGCTAAAAAGCGCTTTGCCCAGGAAGAGATAAATCTGTCAATTACTGCAGCTCGTTCCGTCAGGGCGCTGTGCCATCTTCTGCCCGGTGTAAGTGTGGTGAGGAAGGGGGCCCAGTGCCACTGGCCCGTCGTAAAGCACACAGATGCAGAGTTAATTGACTGAGCTTCACTAGTCGGCCGAGAGCCCTGGTAATGACGAACATTGACCTTTCCCCCACTTTCTCATTTGCCTAATTTCTAATTACTGCTAGCTGTCAGGCAGGGGAGAGAGGAGTTGGTGGGGAGAGAGACTGAGAATTAGAGCTTTAAAGGAATATTGAATTAAAATGCTTAAATTTCTGTCATAACCCTGATTGCCTCTACCAGCAGGGGATGCTGTAGCTGTAATAAAAATGTAGTAAATAGGCAGGAAATAGATCATACAGCTTGTGAAGAAGATACACAGAGGTGTACAGATGTACAAGGAAACGTAAAGCCCTATCATACTGTAAGTATGGACTGAGATATGATACCAGGTTGTCGAGTTCGGGGTCCTCGCTGAAGAAAGGCTTGCGCTCCTGCTCCTGCTGGTGCACAAAGTTCTCAATGTCAACATCGAAGCTGGCTGAGGTGATGCACTCTGAGCCCTGTGTGGCCTGCTCACACTTCTCAAACAGCAAAGCCAGCAGTGGGAACAGTGGGTGCCTGTGGGGAACAGAGAGAGAGAGAGGGGTATAGCATTATCACTCACTACTAATGACAGAATTTCCATAACTGTGACATTTCAAAAGAGGACAGAACATTTCTGGTCCACACAAAACACCAAACATCTAAAGCTGGTCTTGAAAATGGTGTAAGTAACATTTGTATGAGTTTATGGGTGACGTTTTACTTGCGTCCATGTGCCCACATGTCAGGCTTGTTTTTAGAGCATCTAGAGGATAACTATATACAGTATATATATCCACAAGAGGGCAGGTCAGAGCCAAAACTTTGCTTGCAACCAGCAAGTTTCCATATCAATCTAAAATGTTAGCAGTTTCAGGCCAACTATGCATATTTGGCATGAAGCATGATTTCCAAACATGGACAAGCTCCTCTTTAAATCGTTCCACCATTGTGGTTGCTGTCATATGCTGTGTCTCAAATCACATACCTATGTGCTAAAATGACTTAATAGTGAGTATATATTTGAATAGTACATACTGTATGACATACTTTTAAATGTCTTTGTGCATGAGGTGTTGTAGACATAAACACTAACCATACTCTAAAGAAATACATGTGATGTAAACAGTATATTAAACATTTGTGTAATGTCACATCATGCTGCCCCAACACCTTTTATTTTGGGATTGCACCATGATGACATATAATGTTAATTTCTGATGATGCGCATAATTAAGATGATAACTGACCTAGAATAAGCCGTTACCCTGATATTATCTGATATATGTGCGTTTTGTTAACAGTTCCTTTATGTATGTGCATTTTGTTAACAGTTCCTTTATAGTTCCCTGAGTTCTAGGTTTTAACTGGGTACAAGCACTATAACTGACTAATCACTTTAGGTGAAACTATCAAGTACCAAAATCGTTTTACTAAAGTTCACTGAAATAGAGGTGTAAATCAGGACAAGGATCCTGCAGGACCCAAGAAAAAAAGCCACGGGAGAGGTGATGAGATAAGAAGGGCCATGTTGATTAACATGGAAGTGTACTGGACATGGCACGTTCATGTTCAATCACTCATTTTTCAGTAACTGCTTTATATTTTTCATTGTCATTGTGGTTTAAATTTTATATTTAAGGGAAGAAACACCTAAATAAAATAAAATAAAATAAATTAGGAAATATTGCAGGCAAACAAAAAGAATAACTGCAGAAGTGGATGGGATTGGTGAAATTTTCTGCAGGAGAGGGCAGTGTGACTATAGGAGTGGGTACACACACCTCGACACTGAAATTACAGACAGGTTCTAGCTATTAAGTATACAAAATTTTGTTATTTTGGTGGATGGTATCAAGGCATTTAAAAAAAAATGTATTTAGAATAACAGGGCTGAAAGTAGAAACATACCGATTCTTAGTCAAAATGGTCCCAAAGTCATACATACAGTATATCTATATAAAATACACTATATGGCAAAAAGTTTGTGGACACCTGACCATGACACCCATATGTACCATTTGAACATCCCATTCCAGATTTAGTCCTCCCCCCCTTTGTTGTTATAATAACCTCCACTTGTCTGGGAAGGCTTTCCACTGGATTTTGGAACATTAGTTATTAATCCACAGGAGCATTAGTGAGGTCAGATGTTGATGTCAGGAAAGAAGGCCGGCATGTAGTCAGTGTTGCAGTTCATCACAAAGGTGTTCAGTGGGGTTGAGGTCAGGGCTCTGTGCAGGACACTTGAGTTCTTCCACTCCCCACTTGGTAAACCATGTCTTCATGGAGCTCGCTTTGCGCACAGGAGAATTGTTGGCGCATCATGCTGGAACAGGTTTTGGCACCTTAGGTTCCCAGTGAAGGGAAACTGTAATGCTACAGCATACAAAGACATTCTAGACAACTGTGTGCTTCAAACTTTGTGTCAACAGTTTGGGATGTGAAAGTCTACATATGTTTGGCCATATAGTGTATTAATTAAGAGATTTAGTACAGTAAACATCTACTGTGAAATGAAACAACATTGACTGGTAATACATTCTGTAATACTTTACTGACACAGATGTTACCTGTCATTCCTAATGTCATACGCTGTCATAACACTTGATTTCCAGTAATATAACAGTGTTCTGGTACCATTATCAGTAATTGCAATGATAGGTGTCATAATGTTCGATCTCATAACAGATTATGGTGTACGCTATTTGTTTTGCTTTTTGCTTTTTGCTTTTTTTTTTTTTTTTTTTTACTTTGGCGTATGTTTTGTTTTTTGTTTTGTTTTTTTGCTTAGTTTACTTTACGTATGGCACCCTGGATGGCATGCCATGTATACACACATTTACACAGTCATTCACACCTAGGGTAAATTTAGCCTAGTCAGTCCACCTACTGACATGCTTTTAGTTGGTGGAAGGAAACCAAAGAAGGAAGAGTAATCTTTGTGTAATGGCACACAACAAATTTTGGTTATACAGCTGTTTATGGAAACCTCAATATATTTGCTTAGGATGGGCCTAGCTGATCTCTAGAGCACATTACATGTTGCATATTCATTTTCCTTTAAACTTAGAACTTCAAATGATATGCTCAAGATTGCTCACAGTTCCACTTTTAGGGTCAATTTATAATAGGAAGGGTTCGCATCTCAGTCTTAATTTTTTTATGGGGTAACTAGGTAAGTATAGTGTGCATGCAGAACATTTCAGGTTTGAGACTTCTTTTTTTTATGGGGGCGAGAAAATGTAATTTTTAAAAAAATTTCCCTTACTTTCAGGTTGAATATCTCTGGTGAGGGACCTGATACAAACCTGAAATCTTCAGAGACATAAGACCTCTACAGTAGCATTCTGCTGTAAAAAAAATTGTGAGTTTGAGGTTGGAGGTAAACTCTGCAGGACAGTGGACCTTCAGGGTCCGATTTGAAGAATTGGCCTGATCTATCATGTTGGTACAGGTGTACAGCTGGTATGCATGAGTAGATTTTATCCAAATATGGAATTACAGTGCTCAGTTGGGTGTTTTACAAATTAGCAGTGTCACACATACAGCTGTGGTGTTGTTTCTCCTCTGATAAAAGCGGTAAGTCACTACAGCTCAGAAGTCACTTACTGCTTTTATACTGAGTACTTGTTGTACCACACACTTAACCAGTTAAAACTTAAAACATAGACAAAGCATTGGTTGTATTTATTTAAGCTCTGGAATACAAAGTGTAAATACTAAAAAAAAAGAAATACTTAATCTTGTGATGCTCAATGTATTTGATTTTTTATTAACTTTATATTATGATCTTAGCATCATGAGCCTGGGTTTATCCATCTGAAGAAATGTAGATTTTGTATTATTCTCACATTCTAAAAAAATAAATATATTCCTGTAAAAGATTGAGCAGAACCAGGCTGACATATAGTAGCACTGTAAAAGCCCATGTGTGCATGTATAAAAGTGTATGTATGTGTGTGCATAGCTACTCTGTGTTTGTGCTATGAGTCTTGGACTACAGAGGCATTGCAGCTGGGTGAGGAGATCCTGCTCCGGCTGTAACCCACCGCTCTCATTTGCAGCCTTTAATAGCCCGCTATATTAGACTCTAATCTGCCTGATCCCAATTTAATGCGGCTCCCTCCAGCCGGCGTGAGGTGAATACTAAACAGGCTCGCGCAGAGCACACAGACATTCCGCGCTCCCCCTGGGCTTGTATAGCTCTCCTCGACCGCACCAGCCACTCTTCCTCCCTCCTCTTCCCAGCCACAGTGCACCCTGGAGGCCATGGCTGCGTTTATCTCTCCCCATTCATCCCCTCTCAGCTCTGGATCATAACCCCGGCACAGCCTACAGCCAGAGGACGTACTCAATTTAACCCCTGGAGAGTTTTTTTTCCCTGACACTGAATTTTGGACTTTACAAAAGAACATTCTTGGAACAAAAAAAAAATATCATTACTCATTAAGAGCTGACATTTTGAGAACAAAAAAGGTAGAAAAGTATTGAATAGCTTTAGTATGTCTCGGGTTAGAGTGACTGGTTTACCACACATCTTTCTGTAAATTGCTTCCTGTACTTTCAGGAATCCATAAGGATCATGATCTGGGAGTTAGGGAGCCCTAAATAGCATTGTTAATATGTGGGTAATAATCAGAGCACTACAAAAATAGCATTCTCATTATATGGGAGAAAATCTTAATAACTGCATAGAACCACAGTTCTGTGTAGCAGAGTGCAAAGCAGATCTCCAGTGTGTTACAGATGTAACGACAAAATAAAACCGCTTAACGCTATTTATAACTAATTTTCACTCATCTTAATATTTTACTCACACACACACTCATACACACCTATCACTGAACACATACACAGCCTTACTGTTTAAATTGACTTCAGCTTAGGATTAAGACAACATACTGTATCTCACTCATTTTTACTTTGATTGTATTTAGACATTTATATAAAGAGTGTTAAACTGACCCTAGATTGAAGTGTCACACTGAAACATGACACACTATTGCTATTTAGACAAATTCTAAATCACTCATATAACTGACTCCTGAAACAATCAGTTCTCAGTAAAAACAGGCTCATTCATCCAAAAGCACTGAAATCTGCTTTAAGTCACTGTATCGTTGCTCCAAATCTTGTAGAAAAGTGTTTAACAGTCCAATTCTATTAATTACGGCACATGAGTTCAAATAAAAACAGATGCTCTAACCATAACCCTGCAGTTCAAGTCGAGCAACGGTGTACGACGTGCTCATCTGCAGTGCAGAGGGCTGGAGATGTACTTGCCCCTTGGGAACCATTACCACGCCCATAAAAAGTGCCATTTACAGTGGCAGGAGTCAGCAGAATCACTCAAACCTGGATGCAGAAAAGAGACAGAACATCTCTCAATCCAGACCTAAAGACTGGGGTCCATTGTCTTCACATCAGAGACACAAATACAGTACATCCTATAAATACTATGAATGCTATACATAAAATTAACAGGGTCTGTTTTGTTTTTTGTTTTGTTTTTTAAATGATCTGGTTTTTAATTTTTGCATTTTAGAACATGACAAATTGAAGTGTAAGAACAAGTTTAGAAGAACAGACTCAAGCTGAAACAAGAAAACCATGAACACAATTTAACTTGAAAATGAAGCTGGTGTTTTTTGCCCACGTTTGTTTGGCTAGCGTGGTGGGCCACCCACAGGCTGCAGGGCGATGGGGGTGCGCACACCCGGTGTGTTTGCCATCCTAATCAGGGCGAGCCACTGGCTGCTGCTTTTATTAAACCAAGTCTGAGATGCCCCCATGCTGAGACTGCTCCTCTCACACACACACACACACACACACACACTTTCATAGGCAAACTCCATCCCCCAGGCTACATGTCTGGAGCTAGGTTTGCACTAGAGGCACACACACACACACACACACACATATACACATACACACACACACACATACAGTGTTCACCTCATGGTTTATGAGGAACCCCTGCTGCTATATTTCAATCAGTTGTACACTTTTCTTTCTGCCCTGTTTTCTTTTCTGCTTCTGTTTTTCTTTACTCTCTATCTGTCCTCTCCATCTCTCACTTGCTTTCTAGAGGGTAATGGCCCATAGAGATACCTGGTCAGGTCTCACTGCTGCTTCACACACATAAAGAATTAAATATAGCAATGCAACACTAGAAGCGAGAGAGAGAGAGGGAGAGACAGAGAGAGAGAGAGAGAGAGAGAGAGAGAGAGATGGTTCAGAGGATGCAGGAATGGGCTTGAGGTGAAGGAATAGTGGTGGTGGTAGTGGAGTCCCCAGTGTCCTATTGGGCTTTTATTATACAGGCTGATGAAGTAAGTTTGCTGGCAGCGTAATAAGAATTCTCCTCACAACAAATGGACACTCAAGTTGCTACATCATATTCTGCAATGAAAGCAGAGGCATAGCTATGGGGAATTTCTGGTTTGAACTCCCTGAAATATTTGATGACAATTCCAAATGCTTATTAGTGAGCTGTTAACATAATACACATACAGTGAAGCTGATAATATACGTGTCAGCATTGTCCTGAGCAGTAATTGTGCTGTAATGATGTTCATAAAAGGTCCAGAAATAATCATTACGATTAGATATTTAACCTCCCCAAATGCCAAATAAATGAGTCCTGTAGCTTGTTTAAACCCATTTATTGGTTACCAGCTGCACATGTTGAGAAACTGAACTAACCAGTCATGATCATGCATGTTCCCATTTCTGTCTGAAAGCTATACTTTGACTAGATGGATATAAAGATGGCAGCTGATAATACTGGAGGTTTTACTGCAGCAGGAAGAAAACAAAGAGTAGATCTAGTTCTATAAGAGAAACTGTCATTTGCTCCCTATTACTATAATTTTCCAGCATTAAATGCAGTCTATAGGAGCATTATTAATACGGACAAATTGGCTGACGCTAATTGGTGGATGATTGTGCCTTAAATGATTAAATAACATTCACGCCATCACAGCACCTATCTGGCACACAAAATGCAGAAGTATGTCACACTTATCCATATACAGTAATTATACAGATCACACAGTGAATTTATTTAGTAAATTTTCTCACCTCCCCCTGATATTAATTCCTGACTGTGCCACTGAATGAAAGTGTGCAACACTTTTGTCATTATGTGCAACAGGAAAGGTGTGAAAATCAAGGATGTACTGGGAAAAATGAAAATATAAAAGCTATGTAATTTCTAAGAATGTTCTTTCAAACATGGCTTTGTCCAAGTCATGTTAAGGTTAAGTTAAGGCTTTTATCACACATGGCTAATTCCAAAATAAGAACATGTAACCTGCACATATTCACAGAAAAGTGTTGCCACCCACATGGAGTAGACAACCAGCCTTGCTTAGAGCATCTCTACTGGCCTCTACTGCAAAATGTTAATTATAAAGGCTGCACATATCGCAGAGCATTTAATCCTATGCCTAGAGCACCAAACCAAATGCAATTGACCAACTTAACATATTAATACAGTTTCATGCCACACTGTCAAATGTTAATATTGGGAAAAATCTGATTTGAATCTTTAGTCATGTCACATGTGAGAAATATCAAATGTTGTTCTATATGTTTTGTCTTCTCATTTGCTATTCAAAGTGATCGTCATATACGCACCTGAGCATAATGTTTGATTTTAATATCCAGTATGTTACGTGGTATAAAGTTACACTGATATATCAGGCAGTACTGAGACTGTGGCCAAGTCAAGAGGCTGTTTTAACATAGGCGTAACCACCTGGCTGCGGCGATTTAGCGATTTTGATGGCACACAAATCTCAACCGCAAAAGCGTAGCGCAAGCCATTGGATGCTGGGCACTGAATGGCAGCAAGAGCTTCCCGGCAGTGAATGTAAACAGACTTTATGGTGCATTACCACAGCTGGGAGCTCCTGCTTCAACGCTTCCCCTTGTGCTATCAAATTAAAAGCACTCCTGATGGAGCACTATAAGCTATGCTGCTATGGCTGCCGGTGCTGGGACTCTAGACTTTGCTTTACGAAGGTCTCTCTCTCTCTCTCTCTCTCTCTCTCTCTCTCTCTCTCTCACTCTCTCTCTCTCTCTTTCTCTCCTACTTGTTCTTTCCTTATGAATCCCTACATCCACTGGAGTTTGATGAGAACCAGCATGACTGTGCACCCTGAGTCCCAGAATCGTCTCTCAATGCAAATACACTCTGTACCAGGATAGAAGGATGGGAGAGAGAGAGAGAGAGAGAGTTAGAGAGACCTTCATAAAGCAAAGTCTAGAGTCTCACAGTGCCAGAGGTGGTGAATATTAGTGAATATAAACTCCATGCAGAGAATAACACTGAGCCATCTGCAGGTGGCTATATATACACATCCATAACACGCTGCCAAAACACCATGCAATAACACAGAAAGAAGTTAAGTTGGACTGTAAATACTACACAGCAGAATATTACAGTTTATCTATATTGAATAAATGGCAATGCTATTCTTCTTTTTCTTTTTTTGGCCTCACTTCACCAAAGCATGCATGGACTGTTATTATATACAATATTTTACTTCCCCCCCTCCCCCCAAACCAGACACCTAATCTGAACACACCGTTTTATTAAGAGCGTGGAAACTCGTTAAGATAATTACTGTATCACACTTCTATTCCACTGTTAATAATTAAGCAATTCTAGTCGGAGAAGAGTCGAAACAACACTACACACCCACAAACAGTAAACAGCGCCATACACCCACAAAGCTGGCAAATAGCAATGAGAAATTCAAGCGTTTACACTAAAGTGTAAACAACCTGTCAAGATAAATTACACCGCCACCAGATGTCTGAAGTATTAGAGCAACAATCAAAGTCTCAGTAAATATAGACAGAGTTTTGTACTGTGCTTCACTTGCATCTTATTCAACAATCCAAAGGAATCCAAATGTCTGGGTCCACCTCCTGGAAAATATATATATATATATATATATATATATATATATATATATATATATATATATATATATATATATATATATATATATACTATATACACACACACACACACACACACACACACACACACACACACACACACACACACACACACACACACACACACACATATATATATATATATATATATATATATATTTGTCCATTTATCAAATGCTACTTGAGAAATGTGGGAAATTATCATATGAGACTAAACTGAGAATATCCTTTCCTTACGCTTTCACAACAATCACATGGTAACCCACATATGCTCCCATGCTTGTCTCTTGATCTTGATTCAGTTACTATAGTCATTTATGTGTTATGCTTTATTGTCACTACTGCTTTTTGACAATATTTGATACATATAATTGTGATCTTTCCAAATTGTATTTGTATTTATTATTATTATTATTATTATTATTATTATTATTAAATGAAATAAAAACAGAGTGACTTGGTGGCACAGCAGGTAATGTGGGTGTATCATAGCTTCAGGGTTCAATCCTGAGCTCCAGTTGTATTCACTGTATGTGAGTTCCACATGTTCTCTTGCTCTCTCCCATCTCCTAAAACATCCCAGTAGGCCTGACTGCCTATTCTAAATTGCCTTTTGGTGTGAGAGAATGTGTGTGTATGTGGTGTATTCATGCATTGCACCTGCAGTATAGTTCCTAAGATAGGCTCCAGAGCCACTGCGACCCTGACTAGCACAAAAAATTTACTAAAGATGAAATGAATCTTCAGTTAATTATTTTATTACACTTTGTATGAGGGTAACTGTGAGGGATCAAACCAGGAACGCTGGAGCTGTAAGGTGACAATGCACCACTGTGATTGAAAATGAATGAAATACAAACAGGTCTTTGTAAAGTAATGTAATCGATTCTCTCTGAAACAGACCTATTCTTCATTCATTAAGTTTACTTCCACTTTTCATGGTGGAGGTGGCTACAGGCTGAGAAGGTCAGTCTAGACTTTTTTATTACCAGCCACAGACTCTGTCTCTTCCTGGAGGATTCCCAGATCTTCCCAAGCCAACTGTGACATTCAGCATATTTTCTCCATTGCATCCCTGGGGGCTCTAAGCTCTAAGGGGGATGAGGATGGGGTATCCGTGAAAGATGGCACCTCAACTGGTTCCTCTCAATTTGGCAAAACAGCGGCTCTACTTTGAGGCTCTCCTGGATTGTCAAGTTCCTCATTCTGTCACAGAGAATAAGCCAAGCATCCCTGTGAGGGGGAATCTAATTTCTGCTGCCTGTATTTGCAACATTATTCTTTTGGTCAATACCCACAGCTTGTGGGCATAGCTGAGGATAGAGACATAAACACATAGAGACATGACTGTTAAACAGAGAGCTTTATCTGTACATTGATCACTTTAGATGTACAGATAGAACAAAACTGTTCATCTCAGTACAAGCTCTGGTTAGCTGGAGGGTAACCAGCTGGCCTTTTCTAGTCAGTGTTAATATTTGGCACCAGGTCTGGATGATCAAAATAGTAGAAAATGATAGCTGTTGTTTTGCCCAAAGACATTCAAAGCGTTTATGACATGTCATGAAGGATGTACACACACACACACACACGCACGCACGCACGCACGCACACACACACACACACACACACACACACACACACACACACACTTTTTTTGTCTGAAAAACCAATGATAGACAGGAGAGAGTATGAGACTGAGCATGTGTCTGCATGACTTAAGATTCGGGAGAGAGAAGAACCGAAGTGCAGTGTGTGTGTGTGTGTGTGTGTGTGTGTGTGTGTGTGTGTGTGTGTGTGTGCATGTGCGTGTGTGTGTGTACATATATGTGTGTGTGTGTGTGTGTGTGTGTGTGTGTGTATGCGGTGTGTGTGTGTGTGTGTGTGTGTGTGTGTGTGTGTGTGTGTGTGTGTTGAGTTTGTGCTTCCAGGCTGCCTCAGGCAGGCTGCTCACATCAAAGGCAGCACTCTTTCTCTAGAGGAGCTGAGAGATCCTGCCTCAGGCCTGCCCAGGCCTTCACACACTCGCCTGAGGGCCTAGCGGCTCTCCAACAGCGCTACCACACACTGCTAATCACAGCCAGCTCTGCAGCCCTCACACACACACACGCACACACACACACACACACACACACACACACACACACACACACACACACACACACACACACACACACACACTCATAGGATCATGCATGTGGGATACTATGTTATGCCTGCGTCCAGAAACCACTGTGTTATAATGAACCCGGGCAAAGTTACGAATGAAGCATTAACAAATAAAACAGTCAGACCGATATGTATTATTGAGTCTTTGAATAAAGTAAGAAAGCATGTTTAATGCAAGCATTTTGCTCTTCACACTGTGTAAGCATGAACTTGTGTAGCTATTAATTTGCTATAAGTTGTAGGTAACAGTGTTACGTTAATAGTTTGAATATGAATTTCAAGAACTTTACACTGCAATTAAAAAGTGGTTGAAGTTAATTGCTTAGTTTCTGCTACTATAAAATGAGAAATCATTTACGGAATAAATGGAAGAAATAAAACTTCTGTGAAAAAAAAGGTTTCCTAAGGGTAATAAATAAATGTTACATGGGTTTCTCAGTTTTATTAATAGCATTTATCATTTATTGTATGGTCAAAGCAGTTCTGTGTTCATCTACTGGGAATATGTACTTAAAGTTATATTTTATATATATATATATATATATATATATATATATATATATATATATATATATATATATATATATATATATATACATATATATATATATATATATATATATATATATATATATATATATATATATATATATATATATATATATATATAAAACGTATTATAGTTCTAAAATAAATAAATAAAGCCATGACTATGTCCTCAGGAATAGACCTAAGGAAAATCCCACCCTGAAACATTAAATGAAATACAGCCATAACATTAAAACCACTGACAGGTGAAGTGAATAACATTGATTATTTCGTTACAATGGCACCTCTCAAGGGGTGGGATATATTAGGCAGCAAGTGAACAGTCAGTTCTCGAAGTTGATGCATTGGAAGCAGGAAAAATGGGCAAGCGTAAGAATCTGAGTGACTTTGACAAGAGCTAAATTGTGATGGCTAGATGACTGGGTCTCTCCAAAACCGCAGGTCTTGTGGGGTGTTCGCAGTATGCAGTGGTTAGTACCTACCAAAAGTGGTCCACGGAAGGACAATTGGTGGCTCATTGATGTGCATGGGTAGCCGAAAGCTAGCCTGCATGGTCCGATCAAACAGAAAAGCTACTGTAGCACAAACTGCTGAAAAAGTTAATACTGGCTATGATAGAAAGGCGGCTGATCTCTGTCCACTGCCAAAAGCGACTACAATGGGCACGTGAGCTTCAGAACTGGACCATGGAGCAATGAAAGAAGGTGGCCTGTTCTGATGAATCACGTTTTCTTTTACATTATGTGGACAAGCCAGGTGCGTGTGTGTCACTTACCTATGGAAAGAAGGCAAGCTGGCGGAGGAAGGGTGATGCTCTGGGCAATGCTCTGCTGGGAAACCTTGGGTCCTGGCATTCATGTGGCTGTTACTTTGACACGTAGCACTTACCTAAACATTGTTGCAGACCAAGTACACCCCTTCATGGCAACGGTATTCCTTAATTGCAGTGGCCATTCGGATGGATCAGGATGTTTTTTCCCACGTTGTAGTTCGAACGCAACAGAGATCGAAAATGACCTAATTCTAATACATTTATTCCGACAGTAACGGTTGCTCAGCTCTTCTCCCTTTAACTAGTTCTGCTTGGTGGGAGGGAGAACTTAGTGTTTTACAGTACTTGCAGTTGAAATTCACCTCATAAGCAAAAGAACTGTCTGCAAATTACCCACTGCTGCTTTAAACTTTAAACTTTACTGAGCAATACTGATTGACAAAGCTGGATAAATTTGCCAGAAAAGTATTATATGAGTTTCCCACAGCTGCTTTTATCACGCTGCTCATTATATTTCAGATTTCCATGAACCACCATGTTTCCATTAAACAAGAGTTTGATCTCACCTGTAAACCGCCCTTTTGTCTGACTCCAGCTGGGCCTGCGGGTCAAGGGTCACGCTGAGCGGGGTGGCCCCTGCGCCTGACGACGCTGAGATGTGGACCTGCTGGGCCTTGGAGTTCTGTTGCGCAGTGCCCGTCATCTGTGGTGAGAGACACAGCACAGCACCTCAGGCTAAACACGGCAGCACTAGTCCTACATATCCACACAAAACCTCGCTTAGTTTTCCTAAGCTCTAAATATTATAGTAATACTGCGCATGCTCTTATTGGATCACTGCCAGTTGCTGTCGTTTTTATCAGATTAGGTTTTGGGCCGCATCAATTTTGATCATTTCAAATGGATTAAGACTCTTTATCCAGTACAAGAGGGAATATGGGCACAGTAATCTGGTTTGCCATCATTTCTAAGAAGAAAGGAAGAAAACAGATGTTCCATCTTGTTTTGTTTTTTTTTCTCTCCGAAGAGCTCAAGGCATAAACTAGAATAAAACGTTTCTCAATGTGCACACTTATTCAGAGAGCTAATGTTTCAGCCTCTGTGTCCCGTATGGACAATATAACATCACTGACAGCGGCATATGGTCTAATTAAATCGTAGAAGGTAATTTTCAACACTCGACCCCTAAATTTTAATGTAGGTCAAACTTTGCATTAAAAACTACTTTTCCCTTCGCATAAATCTGCCATATGAAAGTCTTCGCCCTTTCTTGCCTGTCGTCAGACCTGTTGTCGAAGGCAGAAAGACATCTGTTTATCAGGAGTTACTTTGCTTGTTTACGATGCTCTCGTCCTCCACTCATTCCACTTCCTTCCTGCCCTCTTTCTTTTTCTCTCCCTCCTGATGAGGTTCTGAAAGCAACCCCCCCCCATCCCCGCTGCTTTTTAAGGGCTTTGGTGGGTGGGTGCGTGGATTGATGGGAGCGGAACGGGAGGGGTTTCCTGGGTGCTGGAAGTCTTAATCCTAGCCTCAAATGGGAAATAAATTAGCTTCTTCACACTTAACTAGCTCTCATTTGCATGTCTCCATCAGAGTGCTGCGTTCCACTCTCCCCCAGCACTAATCCTCAGGGTGTAGGGATGCACTAGTTAGACAGCAAAGAGGGTAGAAGGAGGCGGGTGATGAGGTTTTCTCCCTTCACACGTGCTAAGAACAAAGTAGGTGATGACCTGATATAGTAAAGGTCGTCCCTGACTACAGGCTCTTTACCTGGATATGATGTCAGGTTTCAGTCCTGGAGGGCCACAGCTGTACAGAGTCTAGCGTTTTACCTCATTTAACACACTCAATTCAAGTCATCAGCTAATTACCCAGGGTCCTCATGAGTTGAATTCGGTGTGTTTGAATAGAGAAGCACTCATTTGTGCAGGGCTGTGGCCCTCCAAGACCTGAGATTGACACATGTGATGTAGCAGGGTGGAGGAGCTGTACTCCTTCTCATTTGTGTCTAACAGATTTAGCATTACAGCTCTGAAATAAGCTTGGCCTGGCAAATACTGTATGCGAGAATTCCAGGCCTGACCTGAGTCACTCGGGAGCAGATCAAAGATTATGGACACATAAGCGTATTTTTTAAAAAGGCTAACACCGAAATGCAAAGAAAAGCAATGTTTATGGTTTGAAAATAGCCAAGTAAGGCTGATACAAGGTTTCTGGAAACTGAACTGAAATTTCCCCTGTGTATTTTAATGCTGACGTAAAGTGGAGGGTTTTGACTTCAAAATGGGAAGGCTAGCGTGTGCTTCCTCCAAGAGACTTGAAGCCAGCCATTGCGTTTTTTCAAACTGCTGCTCATCTTCTACATTGAAGGAAAGCGAAAGAAAAACTGCCCTCTTTTACATACATGATTGGTACATGATTGGCAAGTGTTGCTCTTATTGACAGGGGAGAGAGAGTATGCCATCTCTCCCATCCAGATGCATGACCAATTTTGCATGACCAATGCCACAGATTTTATTTTTTTCTGTTACGCAAGCTCATGATATTTTGGTAACAGTTTTGGTAACACTTTAATTAAGGCCGATGCTCTCAGGCCTGCATGACCATTTATAATTCCTTTAATTAAAAAAAATCCTTAAAATTCCTTAATTCCTTTTTGACATAAGCCTACATAAATATTTATGAGACTTATTTATAAAGACTGCTGTTGTCTCTTCTGATGTTAAGTTGCTATAACCCCCATGTCAACTTCCAGATTTTTGTTATGGTTGTGACATCTGTTGCGACATCATGAGAACTGATCTTGTAGCTCGACGTGCCTCTGGCCTCTAAGTCAAATTAGTTTCATATTTATGCTTATAAATTTTTTAAATAAAATAATGTTATGTATATTTTTTGCAACAGAGAAGTTTTCATGAAGTTCTAACATAAGTCAGCCAAAAAAGATCAGAACATGTCAACAAAAATGTGTATCAACAGACTCAACTGTTATCAAGGTAACTTAAAGGAAAAATTCATCCAAAATTACTTGCATGTCAATATTTATAATAAATATTTGATCTTCAGTTGTGCAAAATATTTATTTTATGATTAATTGTTGAGTTTAAACTTGTTTTATAGAAAGGTTTCACTTGGTTTAATGGTTTTCTAGTGGCACTATTGGGAAATCATCTCTACTTAAAGTGACCAGTGCAGCAGAGCTTAATCCTTTAGTCTGCCCAGCTCTCTCACCGCCTCATCTGTATACTCTGCTGAAACATATCATCTTCCAAAAATTTCATGCTAAAACTGCCATCTTCAATGAATACCACTGGACTTGTCATCTCGTAGTTCACTAACTAGCTAAGCTGAGTCTCTGTCGTAACTCAGCACAATTGTATCTGTGGCTGCATTACATTCTTGTACTTTGGGTCCAGCGTTTGCTGTCTTCACTATGTCTATGTTGTATTTCTAGTCAATATGATTTTGAACATCGTAAGAAAAGAAGCTTACAATGAAACCTGATCGTTATCCCTTCTGTTTGAAATTGGTGGATTTTTTTTTGTCTTGTACTAACAATGCTAACAACAAAACAACAATGCACCCACAATGCGCTAACAGTGTGCCCTGTGACACCAAACACATCACAAATATTTCAATATAAACTTATGTAATCAGTTTCACTGTAGACTGTTTCTTTAAGGACTGATAGAAGCAGTGTTTTACAACAAGTGCTATTGTAATAAGGCTTTATAAATGTACATAGTTTTATATTCATTGTCATAAGAATATTACACTTGATGTCATGGAACATTATGAGCCCTACATTTAAGTAAAATGTTAGCCAAGCTTTTAGTAGACAAAAGAATTTGGAGCAACTGTTAAAATGAAGATTGAAACAGCTACATTCAAAATAGTATTTACTATTTTTTACTATTTACTGGAGCATACATTAGAATTTAAATTGTGATCAAATGAGCCCCTCATTCGCCCTAAGTACAGACATCGTCTTTCATTCATTAGCTTAATTTATTAGAAATTTTTTATAGACTATATTGGTATTATTATTATTATTATTATTATTATTATTATTATTATTATTATTATTATTATTATTATTTGTTTGATGACTGACCTGTTGGCTCTCTTGATAGGATGGTGGAGGGACGCTCTGTGTGGCCATCATTGTCAGTGCTGGTGCTGGAGGCACATGTTGCATCATGGGAGAGCTTCACATGGAGACCCTGCAAGAGACAAATCAACCCCAGATCAGTATCACATCAACAAATAATAATACAGTAAGTGAGTGATTTCATTCCAAAAAAAAAAGGTCAAATAACTGGTAACAAACGACTGGATTTGGAAGCCAGTTATTAGTGGAGCAAAAAAGTGAGTTCAACAGGCTATTTATCTGAAACGTCCAATGCAATCAGGACAATGAGCCACCACCAGGTGCTGCTATATTTATGAAAGAGCTGTGCTTACAGAGCGCGCTCTCTCTCTCACTCTCTCTCTCTCTGATCACACCTTACACCAATGGCCTAAAACTGAACATTAGCCTTGGCTCATGTAAGAAAGTAGATTCTAAGTGGCCAGATAAAAGCTGTGCATATTGTCTGTTATACAGACAATATAACACAGTGGGGTCTGCATGATTTTGTTTCAATTTGTTACATGGTGGAAATCACAACTCACATACATACATATATACACTGGGGACCACATCTCAAACAGAAGGATTTAGAATTTTGAAATATTTATACCAAAGAAAGTATGCCTTCAAAAATAATGAAATTAAATATTTCTGCATAAAAATACTATAAAGAGCAGTAAACAGTAATATATTAAACAATGTCAATATTAGATGTGATGACCTTTAACTTAAAAAATAAAATAAAATAGTAGTCTCAGCTACAATTTGTGTAATTTTATAAGGACATGAGCTGGTAAGGTTTATTGAGCATCTTGCAGAACCAGCCACAGTTCTTCTGGAGACTTTGACTTTCGCACTTGCTTCTTATTTTTGCAACAAAACCCAGCAGCCTTCATTGTGTTTTTTGTCTGAAAAGTGTCTCTTAAGTAATATGCTGCTTTCTTACCTGACACAAACATTTTTCTGTAACATTTAAATTTGTGCTGAAACACTAATGTTTGGGAATCTAAAATGTTTTTTGTACTGACTTGATCATGTAGAAGTCATAAAATAAAAAAAATCTATAACAAAGTTTGTACTAAAAACATTATTTAGTATTAGAGCATAACGGAGCTGACTTTTCTTGTGCTTTTGGGTCAGTAGTGGTGTACGTCTTGGAGTTCTGGCATGGAAACCTTCTGCATTTAGTACGCGCCATACTGTGCTCACTGAAACCTCAGTGCCTGTTGCCACCGAGTCTTGCTGCAGGTCTTTTGCAGTCACTCGAGGGTTTTTCACAACCTGCCTTCTCAGAAATCTGGTTGCAGCCGTTGATAGCTTCCTTTTTCTACCCCATCCAGGTATTTCATGTATTTTCTGCCCCTAGCCAGTTCAGGTATTTCATGTGTTCCAGCTCAAACATACCTGGTGCAACTAATGAAGCCCTCGATTGAGGTGCTTGAGACAACACCTGTTTTGCATATTTGTGCTGTTGTGAGGGAACAGCTGAAAGTCTGTAAATTTTGACAATAAACCTGATTTGCAATGGTGGTTGAATAATTTTGATTGCAACTGTATATATCTCAATTAATCAAAATAAACTAGGCCTATAAATAATGTCAACTGTACTCTAGTGATAATTTTAAGAAAATGTGTGCTGTGAGTGGAATGCTCAAGAATAAAAGGCCCTCTGAGTCCAATAAATAGCTGTAATATTATTGTACACATTCAAGTACTGTAATGAGCCTAATATTGGAATAGTTGGATTATGTTTGTAAAATAAATCTCTATTTACTAGGCCACTGATTTATTTATTTATTTATTTTCAGTTAAAGGGGTACCTGCCTGCCAAACTTTTAGAACCCCAGCTCTGCAGTATATATATTTTGTTTTTCAGAGCTTAATTACATGCCAACTGGCTGGTATTAAGTTATTCCCTTTAGATCAGTGGCTCTCAAAGTGGGGTCTGGGGACCAGCATGAGTCTGTTAATCATAGCCAGGAGGTATTTGGTTTGGTGAAAATCACAACCCACACAAATATATACACAAATGTGTATTTATTATAACACAAAGTCCTATTTATTATAACATTCTTATAGTTATTAGCTGATTTGGGGCACTTGTATTGAATAGCTTTGATCCAATCCTCAGTGAAAGGATTAATAATAAATAATTTTTAAAAAAAGCTATATGAGTCCAATAAATAGTCAAAATATTAATGAAATGAGTGTACTGCATGGGTCTGTGGAATTTATTTTACAGTTAAAGGGCTCCTGGCTGCAAAAGGTTTGAGATCAATATAATAGATTTACAGTAGATGTGTGTTTTTTTTTCTTTCTACAGTGCAGCTACTAAACAACACACAATGCAAAGTCTACACGCTCTTCAAACGTCATCTGATATGAGCCTAAAATGTTCATTCTGTGATCTTGTTAATCCAGAAAAAAATAGCTGGTCTATTTTAAAACTTTAACTGGAGTGTGTGTTTTCTGCAGGTAAACATAGCAGCAACAAACCAATCAGGAGCTCATTAGCTGTGTTGTCGTTGGAGTATTTGCTGCAGGGTGTGGCAGGACAGGCTCAGGGGATGGTGTATGCTGCAACATCCCTGTCATAGATAATTGGGCCCACGGTGCCCTATATGAACCCCCAGCCCCCTACATGATACACCCATTCTGAGATTAACACAGTGCCTCATATGTCCTACATCTCTCTCTACACATGCACGCTCATGTGAGCAGGAGCACGTACCTGATGTCAAATTATTATTGATATAAGCATAAAGCATGTTGTCATGAATGATGTGAACATATCAGCGCTGAACTGAAATGTACAGATGACATCATGAACTAAAATGAACTGGTATGGAATACTAGTACCACACAAAATCTTAGTTTGGGGTATATAGCATGTTGTCTTATTTAAAAATTTCATTTTCAAAAAGGCAGTGCAGTTGTAAAAAAACAGCTTCTTCTGACTTTCATGTGGTAAAAATTAACCACTTGACCTGCAATTAGTAGATACACTGTCTTTAAATAAAAGAATGTTTTCTTGCATTTTGTTATACATTCTGTGATTCTACAGAAAAAACAGACGCACTACTTTTTAACCCACTTCAGCACAGTCATACATTGGAAATTCCATAAATCTCTCTTTTATACATCCATAATTGGCTGTATATTCACGCTGATTGTCATGTAAACATTATGTGGATCACGCCGTTTGAAGACCTCTATATGCCATATTGATTTTTCCATATAACAAAGTGTATTTCTTCACTCATCAAATAGAGTTTAGTGTCGTACAAATAAACAAGTGGTCCTTAACCACATCCAGATCTCTAAACCCATATGCCATGCATGCACAGGCCTGGTGCGCAGAGCATTTACACAATAGAAAAAACTCACTGCTCATGGAAAAGTATTCCCTGGTTTTAAAGTCTACTTGGATCCACACCTAGTTTGAGATGCGGCGCCTAAACACGCTGTCTTGTGGGGCTGCGAGATTAATTGTGTGCATCAAAAAAATTAGAGCGCACAATTTCCACATCTAAAAAAAAAGCACCGATTGTGGTTTGTGGTTTATGCAAAATAAGATCCAAAGCTCACAGGATCACCTGAGCAGGCGGCTTGGAAGAATCGGGTAGAGATATGAGTGTGGAAATAAACAAAGTAATAAACAATGTGACAGAAGGATATATATATATATATATATATATATATATATATATATATATATATATATATATATATATATATATATATATATAAAGTGAAAGCTTTATATTCCTCTGTGTTGTCATGTATCAGGATGGTTGCAGTGGGGATTATTATTTCAAGTTTATTTATCTTAGTGTCAGAATGATGATGACAGGAAAGTTGAAAGACAAATCATATGAAGTATAAAAGCGCAACCTTCTCTATTGAGCGTGGTAGCTGTAATTACTTTAAAGATAATACACTTCGATATAAATTATGACCTATATAGATTTGCTTCTGTGAGGCTCTCCCATGAGACAGGTTTACTGGCATTCTGTAGCTCAGGAACTGCCTTTAGCTGTCTGTCTCTTCAATTACTGTCAAAGAACAGAGCAAGTACACGATCCAGTTGAGGCAGAGATAATTCATATCTAAAAAAAAAATTTTTAAAAAGAAAAAAGAAAAGAAAGAAAAAGTTGTGCACAAGGGAGTGGGAATGTTCAAGAAAGCAGACCTGTGAGTCAGGGCAAATCTGCCAGACAAATCTGTCTCTCCTTATACAACAGTGTAGAAACAGCATTAAGACTCTCTCTCTCTCTCTCTCTCTCTCTCTCTCTCTCTCTCTCTCTCTCTCTCTCTCTCTCTCTCTCTCTCTCTCTCTCTCTCTCTCTCTCTCTCTCTCTCTCTCTCTCTCTCTCTCTCTCTCTCTCTCTCTCTCTCTCTCTCTCTCTCTCTCTCTCTCTCTCGCACTCTTCCTGTCCTTCTGCCTTTCAGTTTGTTCTCATCCTGGTCACCATGTGTGGAAAAGAACAGAGCGGGCCAACACAAACTACTAGCTATTTATGGATGTCTTTCTCATACAGTCTCTCTCTCTCTCTCTCTCTCTCTCTCTCTCTCTTTCTCTCTCTCACACACACACACACACACGCACACACGGATTTGGTGCAATCACTATCAGCACCTCTGTATGTACTCTAACTGTTTTATGTAGGACTTTGTAGGAACGTGAAGAATCTTCCAGCCCAAATTAGATTCTGGCTCAGCGTTGCATATTTTATGAACCTCATCCAAATCATACAAATTGAGGATGTTGTGTGTATGTGTGATTTGTATACTGATTACACACTAAGCCTGTGTTCTCATTCCAAGTGCTATCAGCCAAAAGGCATCTTCACTGTTATCTCTCCTCATTTTAATTGCAAATTTTGGGAGCGAGTTGGTAATTAAATGGAAAATTGCACATTAATTGATGAGACTAAAGATAAAGCTATTCCAATTATTGAGCAGTACTTTAGGAGGCCTCTCAAGTCTCACTCCCTTGAGTAACACACTACCTAACACCACAGCTCTGTAATAATACACAGCCACCAGTGTTTTCACACACACACACACACACACACACACACACA
Organism: Cranoglanis bouderius; assembly: GCA_023630585.1. Lineage (NCBI taxonomy): Eukaryota > Metazoa > Chordata > Actinopteri > Siluriformes > Cranoglanididae > Cranoglanis > Cranoglanis bouderius. The sequence continues at coordinate 5,549,790 of CM042550.1, read as the reverse complement.
CACACACACACACACACAAACACACACACACACACACACACGCACGCACACACACACAAATACACATACACTTTATAATGAGTTATCATGCTGTCTCTCAGGGTAAAGGGTGTGCCCTGATTAAACTGTGCAGTTTGCCCTTTTAAAATGCGTCACGGCTCTCACGGACATGACACACACATTATTGATCTCAGTTTATTGACCGATAACAACATATCAACCCTATCCACTGACATGCTGCAGCTATCACTCACTCCTACCATTAACCTAATGGACTAAACAGACATGTGTACAGTCAGAACATATGACACCCTTCCCTCTAAACCACCATACACGCATACACACACACACACACACACACACGCATACACACACACACAGTTAACCACTATATCACATACATGCGTATAGTGTGAGAACACCTCACTGCAGGGAAGCACAGGAAATTGCTGCAGGAGAACCTCCAGATCACATGATTTTGCCAAGGAGAACAGCATGTGAAAAGGGAAATAAAGAAAAAGGAATGCAGAATTATGCATGGAGCAACATCAAAAGCTCATGAATGTGGAGCAAAGGGAGGAAATTTGGTGTCTAATCAGAGTGTTGTGAATGGCATTAAAAGCTCTGGAACACTGTCTGACTCACTTGCCTCATGTTTATGACTCTGCTTTTCTGTAACAGCTCACTGAATGTAGTTTCTTGTGTATGAAGAGATTTTTGGATGATTTGTTCATGGTACACGGCGGTCCTGTAAAGTCACAATCAGCAGCAACCGTGTCATTCAATTCAATTTGATCTGACTATTTTGTTTAAATGAATTCAGTTTGATTCCGGAGAATTAGAATCAACGTGATTTGATATTGATTCAATTCATCCATCCATTTGGGTCATGGGCAGCCTGGAGCTTATCCCAGGGGACTCGGGGCACGAGGCAGGGGACACCCTGGATGGGGTGCCAGCCCATCGCGGGCCACGATCACACACACACACATCCATTCACACACTTTGGACAATCAGTCTACAACACATGTCTTTGGACTGGGGGAGGAAACTCCTGAAGCATCGGGAGAACATGCAAACTCTGCACACACAGGGCGGAGGTGAGAATCGAACCTCCAGCTCCGGAGGTGTGAGGCAAACGTGTTAACCACTAAGCCACCGATTAGATTAGATTTGGTTCTGAGTTAGATTCTGAATTAGAATCATTTTGTGATTTGGTTCTATTTGATTCACTGAAAATAAATTCAATTTGATTCAACTTAACTCTCACAGAGATAATCATTAGGATAACAGGTAAGAGGCATTGTGAAGTTTTTATAGAGATGACTCACTAAAAGTGTCTGAATGCAGAGCTAAATTCAGAATCAGAGATGCTCTAAAGAGATAGACCAGCCAAACTGTATGGCTGCTGGTCGATAATGTAGCGCCATCTGACCCTTCAGCGCCGATCATTAGCCTGTCTGATCACTGAAGCTCATTCAGACAAGCGACTTGGGAAGAACAGCTATCGACAAAAGTAATGAACCAATGTCTGACTGTGTGTGTCAGTCTGCCTCTCACCCTTTAGAGCTTCTTAATTAAACAGTAATTAAAAACGAGCAGGACTACTGGGGCACAGCTGAACATCTTGTCCTGTCTCTTCAATCTATGCTCAATATACAAAAAAGCTTATATACTGCTTAACACAGGCAAATACTGTATATTTCAACAAAATGTGAAACAAACACAACGTAAAGAGGACTGATTATCTCGAGTATAACAAGTATCACATGCATACAGGGAAATCAGGACCTTCCTCAGAGTAAGACACAAACTCCTGTGGTGCCAATTAAGGATTTGTATCCAAATAAACATAAATCTGTGGATATGGGGGAAGTTAGGTCTTAGATTAGCACTGAGATATTCAATTCCTTTGGGCCTTGGCCTCCCTCTAGCAAAAGGGAAAGCACTGGAAACCCGACTCCATCTGTATCAAACGAGGAAGAATGATAATCTCAGACCAGCTCCCTCTTGTTCATATTATCATATTTATTGAGGCATGAAAGGCAAACACTTATCTTAAGTAAGTTTGGGAAGTTTGCTACACAGGAATCCTGGAGTGAAGGAGGAAGTGGTTTTAGTGTTTATAGAGCCCGTTTATCATGCACAGACCGTCTCTTTGTCACCGAGCCAAATTTCACATCTGTCAAGAGCTTTATAACTGTGTACTTGAGCACAGATGGACAGATTATAGCAACAACTGAGATCAACGTGTTCTGAACATACTTACAGGCTTATACAGCAACCGAAGGTTTGCAACATTTAATAATAAAAATAAATAAATAAATAAAATACTGCACACATCACCTGCTTCTAAGCTGAGTAGTAGACACGATCTGATAAATATAAGGATCATAGCTTTAAGGCGTGTGCACACTAAGCCAGAAGTGTGTCCGATTGCCATTTTTCCGGCTCTCCTTCAGCGTAACCTGCTCGGAAGTCGGCCAGCTGCACATCCTGCGGGGGAACGCAATGAATAATATTAAAACAGCGAGTGCGTCGCAAACGCCCAAATATCATGAATCTTAATGTCTCGAATCAGAGCTTCTCTAAAGTGCATAAATAAAGCAGCCCGTCTGAATGTATCTGCTCCATTAGAGGCCAGAGTGTGGGCCCATTTGCGGAGCGCACGGTGCGACGTGGGGGGGCTGAGTCAGAGACGAAAGGGAATCGTGGGGAGGAAGGAGAAGGAAAAGAGGAAGGAGGGAAAAGAGAAGCCTTGTGTAGAGGTTGTGGGTCCAGCCCAAGGCCCCAGGCCACACACACACACACACACACACACACACACACACACAATCCCAGCACTGCTCATTAACCTGTATGAGTTGCAGGTAGGGGATTAAATGTGCAGTACTCATAAAAATGAAAATAAAAAAACACAGTATAAAAAGCATAAATACACCAAAACAGATGTGCAAAATGGATGTATGCAGCTGTTCATGCTTTGCCAAAAACACTTAAATACAAACATGCTATTTGTTATAAATGAAATTTGTCTTGTTTCTAAACAGTTGCCTAGCTTCAGTGATCTGCTGCTCAAAAGATGTCACAATAAGTTCAATGCACGGGTGTGAAATACCCAGACAGCATCTACAAAGAGGAGATCACTGCACCATCCATCCAATCTATCTCCAATTTCTGTTTCCTTTGTGTTTATGCTAATGATTGTTTGGATGTAGCGGATCTGGAAATGATTGTGCTGCGGCCTGCTTTTTAAAATTAGATTAAAGTCTTCGTCGAAAATGGGTGCCTTCGAAACTTTGCGTGTAGTGAAATTTTGTAATTCCCCCCAGCCTGATGGATCGCATGCAAATGACCTCATTAGCATAGCTAAAAGCTTTTATTATAATTAGCATTTCCTCAATAGAATGCACAAGCATAGCGAGGATGAAAGTACTAAAAAAGAAAAGAAAAAAAGACGAATTTGCATGTTTACCATTAGATTTCTCTTGTAAAAACTTTAAAGCAAACAATGCGTATTGTATAAATGGATGGAGCAAATTAATGAGGTGCATTCAATAAAGTCGTTTCAGCCAGGCTTTTTAAGGGCTGCTGACGAGGAGACGGGCGCGTTAAGGATATCCTCTGGTTTATTTTAAACAGCTTTCCTGGCATCCTGTTAGAGGAAAAGAGACACGCAGCCACACTGAGTATTCAGGACTCGTCGGCTGTCATTGTTGGGGTTCTTCCTCATTCACAGTTTCTATTCTCATACACCAGTTCCTTCTGGAACATTTTGGGATCCAGCGGAATTGCTGAAACATTGTGAGCAGCGACAGTCTCAAACATACTGGATGAATTTATTAGAGAGAAATACTTCAAACTAAAAGATGATCAGGGTATTACGTAGATGAAGTTCCTGACAGAGATAGTCAAAATGTTATTAGAAGCAGTCTCTAAATTTGGTTTGGCTGGCAGCCTACATGTGTGTGAATAAATGTATTTCCGTACTTATTTAGATGCATGGCAAAATTATTTAATTGTATTTAATATTTATTATTTAAAATGATTTGGTATTAAAGCTAATATAGAATTCAATATGTGGGATCTGACACCAATTAGTGGTATGCAACATAAAACAAGGCTGTATAATATGAAAAAGGAAAAAAACAAAAAAAACAAATATGGCTTGATTCATTACAGTAGCTCATCTTAATTGCCTAAATACAAAAATGCAAAATAAGCCAAGATTACATTCTTATTAATTAGTCCTCTTTCCCTAAAATACATAACCTTTTACGTTTGGCCTCTGGTATACCATGTGTGGGTCTCAGAGTTAGAGTGTGGCGCGCCCTGTGGTTGACATACAGCGCTCACATTTCCTCTCCGAGCTGATAAAAATCGGAATATTGAAGGCTGGAATGCCGCTGAAATTGGAGCTCCAGAGCTCGCGTAGAGGGAGGGTAATCTTCAAGAGTTTTGCTGTCAAATCATTCCCCAGTGCTCTCATGTCGAGCCGAGATACGGTACGGGGACAGTAGAGGCTTTATCTCTGTCTCCATCGGCGTGGTCTTTTTTTTTTTTTAAATGGATACCTCCTAATCTTAGCACCAGCATGCCAGCTCCATGTCACTTAGCCAGATTTTGGCTCGACAACCAATGATTGGTGTCAACAGAAGTGGTTTGTGTTAAACCAAGCCCGAAGTCAAAACGTCAAAACATAGACCGCTCCAACTCATCACACCACTGAAGATGGCTTTTGGTTAGTGACTCACTGACTGATGGAAACAGAAGCTTTTGCCGACAGATTTTCTACCCACTTAATTTGCCATCAATCAATTTCCACTGCTTGGATGTTAATGGAATACGGCGCCTTTGCTGGGAAATGGGCCACAACCGAAGGTCTGCTTTCGGAAAACCATGGGTCTGAACCACAGAAAGAGAGTCCTGGGAGGGTGGGGGAGGTGGGGGCGTGCTCGGGCTCAGGAGGTAAAACAATCAGGGCTGGTTGGGGAAAGTGGGACAGGTAGGTAGAGAGAGACTGAGAGAGAAAAAAAAAAAAGTGAGATACGTGAGAGAACAGCATGGCCTGGGCAGTATGGCACGCTACTGACAGTAGGGTTACAGAACGGGTGCTCTTCATGCAAAGCATTGCTGTCCCATTCCTCACTTGAAAACTTTGTGTGCATCTATGTGTGTATATGTGTTTGTTTGCATGGAGATGGAGAGAGACAGAGAGAAAGAGTGAAAAAGAGAGAAGCAATAGGGGGCTAATGAGAAGGGAGATTATCACACAGAGACTCTGAGCGCTCTGATTGTCAGCAGACTCGTAATGAAGAGTTTAGTGTTCGGTTTCAAAAGGGAACCCATAGAAAACGCCACAGCAGGCGCATACACATGGACCAGCCAAGAGGATCGAATGATCACCATGGAGCACATGCGGTGAAGAGGTTAGCACCTCACATGCCCTGTATTACCTTATGGGTATAACAGAGAGGGAGAGAGAGTTGAGAGGTCAGAGAGACAGACAGGAATACAGTTGTGTCAATGACCACAGGCCAGGAGGTAGGTTAAAGTGTTATACTTGGTGAGACAAGCTTTTTGGCAGCAGGATAGTAAGTCCTGAGAGGAAATGAAACTGCAGACAAGGAATAAAAACATTACAGCTAAAAAAAAAACATTGACCAATTGTACGTGTCTGTCAAAATAGGCTGTAATACTATACCATGCAATGAAGTTATTAAGTTAGAAGAAATAGTCATTGGCTTTGTATATGTACAAAGATTTTCAAGAGTTCAAGCAAACTTGAACTATATAAACTCAGATCTCTGAGAAAAGTCAAATGTACATGCATGTATTGTCAGCATAACGACCTCAATGTTATTCAGCACGTTTTAATATGAAAAACTGAAAATAGTGAACTCAGTGGCATAAATTTTACATGGTCTTCAAATAAACAGCATTCTTTGTTAACAGTTTTCTAAACTTTGTTTTCGCTAATCATGGTTTATGAATGCGCTGCCAGATTTTCCGTTTATGTTCCGCAAGTTTACATGGGCGGGGCTTAACAGCGATTTACTCTCATTGGCTAGTGAGATATGGATCGACCAGGAAGTTGAGACTTCAGTGGCACAAATTTTGGAGAGTGTTCTGAAAGCAGTTCTGTGTATACAGTAGTTATAGTGTTTGTACTTTGTAGTGGAAATTACTTACTTACTTAGTCAGTATATTAGTTCGTAATTAATATTTGAGGTTTGGGTAGTCTCATACGACTATTTTTTCGAGATGAGCTCTCAGGAGCGGCACGGACCGCCGTCGTCGTCATCATCGTCATCATCCTTCTCCTCAACTGGACACTCGAGCTGTCAATCCAAATCTCACTAGCCAATGAGAGTAAAGCACTTTTAAGCCCGCCCACATGTGAGATTTCAGTTTCAGAGTGTTTTTCTTCTTTCTCATTGTATATTTTTGTTCATTTCTTGCAAAGTTACCTTCAATACTTTGGGGAGGATTTGGCGAATGTTTTTTTTTTTTATTGAAAAGAAGGTAAGAAGAAGCCTATCCCAATAATTCTCAGTTCAATCTTGAATTGTCACAGTGGATCCACACTGGATAGGATGCCAGACCATTACCGGGCACCATGCACACACACATTCACATACTCATTCACTCACAGGGGCAGTTTAGCATAGCCAAATTCACCAACTGGCATGTTTCTGAGAACCCAGAGGACTCACATGGGCACAGGAAAAACAAGCAAAATTACATAGGTATGGTAATCTAAGATCACAATCGACCTGGGGACCTTTGGGCTGTGAGGCAGAAATGCAACCAAAATTATTTTTAAAATCTTCAAATTCAGTTGTGTAACATGCATGGGAACAGTTTTTGCCCCCTTAATGATAGTCAGTGTGCATTGTACATACAGAATGAAGGCAAAGATTGTGAATGTTATCAGATACAAAGTTTTCCATTGCTGTCCTTCAATTTATTTGCAATTAAACTGAATGGTCACCTTGTTCAGTCAGATACATTTCACTCATATATGCCTCAGCTGGTTTACTTTTGTGTATATACAGTACATGAATGTTTTTCAGTCATTAACAGCATATTTGGCTGCATGTAAACCTACAAATTGTGTCCTTCTCAGATAGACTTTAACTTCAACTTGTATTGATCCTAGTATACGTGAGAGATATTTTGACCATTACTACAAGACAAACAGGTTAAGAAGAGAAATACACACACAGAGCCGTTTTTAACCATGTACAACTAGTGTGAACAGTGAAAACCACCAAGTCCTACAACTCTCAGCCTCACATGTATTATAAAGTTTTTTGAAAAGCCAGTGGGTGCTGCCATGACACCTTTTTCTGTTTTTCTATTTCTGGGTGCTCTATTATGATTTGACTCTGGAAGCCATCAAGGATACTAAGTTAATCCATTTTGTCACATTTGATTATATAAACGAAGTGAACTTGTATGCTGAATGTGAATGCTTAATTAGTCAAGGCAGAAAGATTTACCCACTCCATGGTATTTGCTTCGCTAACGCTTCCCACCCACAATTTTCATGTTATGTAGGAGTTCATTATCTACTGCCTATGTGGTCTCATATAAAGCTTTCATGGAAAAAAGGAATAATTAAGTAATATCCTACAGGCAAGAGTGCTGTTGTATTGAATATCAGCACGGTATCAGTGATGATATTCAGTACAACAGCACGATTGCGAGTGTGATATTGCTTTTATACACCAGTTCTATAAAGAAAAGTCATTTCTGACGCAATATGGTCAAATATTTTGCTTATTTTTGCACCGTCAACGAAAATAGCTCCCAAAGAAACCATAGCTGGAAAGAGCATTGACTGCACCGACTGACTGACAGCCTGCAGTAAGCGTAGTAACGGTTTCAGTGTAAATGTACCAGTGCTGTTATGTTAATATCAGCACTCTTTGAACACCTCTTTTCCAATCAAATTAATTAGTGGACCAAAACTAACTAATTATCAACATTTATCAACATAGTGAGTATGAATTACCATGATTACAGAGTATAATCATTACCAAAACCTTTATAAATCTATCAGGAATCTTTTGTATGGTTTGGCCTATGAAAATATTTACACACAACTTTATATAATTATTCATAAAATGGGGCTCAATATCTATGAATTCTGAATGCTTGCTTTTTGGCCATCTTTTTTCATGACACTTGTACAAACCCCAAAACACTACACATCTTCCTACTCATTCGTGTGTACTCAAGTTAATTATTATAACAACAACAACAACAAGAATTATTCCTTTACTCCAAAATGGAAATGTCCTTTGTGTTGATGACAAAGAGAAAAAAACACGTATCCAATCAGCAGCTAACTGTTGCATAAATAACAATATCACCAATATGACGGGGAAGTTATGGATTAATTTACTAATTTTTATAATGTGTTTGTGTGTGTGTGTGTGTGTGTGTGTGTTTGTGTGTGTGTGTGCGTGTGTGTGTACACAAGTGTACAAGATTTTTAAAGTGTACCAAATATTGAACTCTAACATTAAGTATAATGATTTCACATAGAAAACACAATGTACTATTATTATATTAGACATCAAAGACAAGATGTCTAATGGAATAATGTTGTTTCATCAAAAGCATGTTTTGAATAGTGCTGATACACACTGATGAGACAGAGGACATTTTTCCATTTTTTTCCCACCTCCTAAACTTAAAGTCTGGGTAGATGATATAAGGCTATGGCCCAAAGCTAGATAAAATGGATCACACAGCTGTGTGAAATAGGTATGTCCATATTATCCACTAAAATGCAACAATGCCGATATAGCATATGGAATACCATGCTCTCACTTTAGTCAGCCTCCAACCATAACCTCATATCATCTACCAATTTCATTTTATTTTCTGCTAAATACACAATACAATTCCCTTTACCTACTATGACTGTCAATGTAAACAACATTACGCTGTAAATACAAACCCAGTTTCTGCTACAAATCATGAGGAAATTTAGATGTCAAAAAGGTGCATAGAGCTGCCTTGAGAATTCTAGAAAATGCGTTTTAAAACTTGAGTTTTACAATTCTGTATTGATCACGCCTGACTGCTGGCAAAAAAACGCAACTTAAGGGCGAATGGGTATCACCTGGAAATAAGGAACAAACAATAAGAGAAAGAGTCCAGCGTAGAGGCAAAATGAGCGTGGCAAGATAATGAGACCGTGTTTGCTGCTCTTGGCCCCTGCAGCTGATGTTTGTCTTTGTGCGCAGCCCGGAGCTTCAGTGAAAGGAATCCTTGGAAACTCCAAACAATCCAATATTAAATTTCCTGTGCAATGCCCCGGGGAGAGAAGGAAGCATGCATTGGGGAAAAGGAAGACGGAGCGATGGAGATAGAGCGAGAAAGAGGAAACAGAGGAGAGATTCCAGAGAATGAGAAAATGAAGAAGAAAGAGAGAGGGGGGAAGAGGGAGGAAGAGAGAGACTCATAGAAAGGAAGAACGAATATGGACTGGGAATTGGAGAGGCTGTTTTGAATGGAAAGCCCCTCTGTCCATCCTCGGCTCTGAGCCAAGTATCTAACCTGCAGGTGCATCAACAACTGCGGCTGGCCAACTAGCTCCCTCACATCTAATATTACCCTGAGAGCTTCCATGTGGACCTCAGGCAGAAAGACACATTCCTCGGGGTATCTTTAATGTTTTAAATAACACACAGCCTAATTTAATGATTAAAACCGTTGCTGAATATTTATTTTACTGAAAATGAGGGATCCTTCCATCTAGAGAGCTGTGATTCATATTTCACAGATTGGTATTTAAGGCGTGTGTGTGTGTGTGTGTGTGTGTGTGTGTGTGTGTGTGTGTGTGTGTGTGTGTGGTGCATGTGTGTGAAATGACTTTCTGACTTTGTAAATATTTGCTAGTGGAACTCCACAGACGAACTGACTTCTTTGACACTCAGAGGACTGCTGTAATACATATCTGAGAGAGGACGTCCAAGGAAACGAAACATACAAATGTGTGCACAACTACCTCATTACACACCTGAAGTTGCATGTCCTCTCTAACAAGTGCTAAAACAATATGCTTTACAGGCAAAACAAAAACATTCACTAATAAGTGAAGTCAAGGTTGCAGAGTTTAAAACACTTCTAGAAAATAGTCAGACATCACCCCCCCCCCCCCCCCCACCCCCACCCTTCTCTCTGTAGATGGGCGTGTGCTTATAGAAAGGGCATGTCCAGCATAATGTTCTGTCTGGGCCATCTGGAGTCAATTAGGCCTAAGGGATATGAGATCCCAGTGCTGCAGCGGCCTGGCTGGGTGGCCTGGCTGCACACACTAACTTTCAGCAGCTCAGGGTGATTGATAGGAGGCCTCGTTTGCTAACTCCCACAGCAGAACCTACACACACACTAGTGTTACTTCACCTCAGTATTTCTCAGACCTTAACACACACACATGGTCTCTCAACTACTACTGAGGTCAAATACTACTACTTCTACTACCACACATCGTATATGCCAAACTTGCTGTCATCACTGCAAATACATAGTAATTCCCTGCTGAAAAGTCAGACCAGCTACCATCTGCCCCAACACAGACCAAGCTGGTCAAACTGGTAGACCTTCTATGCCAGCATTTAACCACTTCTGAATTACTGCTACTAATGCTACATTATTAACAGTAAGACAATTATACATTAAGGAAGTTGGGAAATAACTTACCAGTTGGCAAAGATAGTAAAAAGTATTTAAAAAAAAAAAAAAAAGTATAGACAAAGAAGACAATATTTGCCTTAAATTACTCACTTTAATTATTTTCTTCTGACTTCATGACAGTCAGCTCTCTATGTGCTGACTGTCATATTTCTTACTTCTTTGTGTTTCTGTAAGGTCTCAGAATACTGCATGATCCCAGAACACACCAGAGTCAGAGGTGACACACTGTCTGGCTATGCCTGCTTACTCTCTTATCTCTCGCACCTCCCTTCACCTCTTCTCTGAACATAAGCTGTCGTCTCCATTTCTGAGAGTGAGCTGGTGAAAACCTTTCAGAAGTTATGCTTGTGTTTTTTTTTGTTTTTTGTTTTGTTTTTTTGAAAAGCTGATCTGAAGATCTGAAAATTTTACTCGATTAAAAGTGGAAGCCAAAAATGTACTCAAGTATTAAAAAGTAAAAATTAAATGTTTTTAACTGATGAAATTGAATTTAATATGGCATGTTTTTCATCTGAAAAGTAACTTTAATTAAGAATTTTAAAGCAACTACGCCATTTAATTTCTGACCGTTTACTGGTCATATGCATGACATGCTATATAGTTTGTTAATAAAATAATCAGAAGTAAGATATCATTTAATGAACTGACATTTCCCATTAGCTAGAATTTGATGTGCTGACTAGCCAATTTATGCTAGCTACTGGTATCAATGCTAGTCCAACCTGGCATTTGCAAAGAAATCAGGCTTACTTAAATCAAATTAGATGGACTTCATGCCTTCTAGAGAAGCAAAGCAAAGGAGACATCTCATTTTACATAAATACAGTCTGGTCCATAAGTATTTGGACAGTGACGCAATTTTCATAATTTTGCCTCTGTACACAACCACAATGGATTTGAAATGAAGCAGTCGAGATGTGATTGAAGTGTAGAGGTTCAACTTTAACTCAAGGGGTTTAACGTTGGACAAACTAACATAATCATAAATATTAGGATTATTTTTAATACTTGGATGCAAATCCTTTGCAGTCAATGACTGCCTGAAGTCATCAACAAACCTGACTGTATACTGTATATGCTTACTCAAGCATGTTGAAACATTTTACTGAGGTAGGGCCATTGGTGCTCATCCTCAAATACCACACTGTAGTCTTGTGGCTTATCCATATTCAGTTGCACACAGATAGCTATAGCATTAACTACACTGTGTAGCATGATAAGATGACCGCAGATGACAAATTTGTGTGATTCTTGATAGTTTTTTTTTCTACACAAATGAACTTGATTGGATGCTAAACTGAACTGATTGGATGCTATAACAAGCCCATTCAAGTGATATATAGTGTTCCATTATTGGTTGAATGAGAGAAGAAGAGACCGCTGAGAAGTATTTTGAGAGTCTAAATAAAAATTTAAGGAGTAAAAAGTACTTTTTTCCCCCTTGGAAACGTAATTACGTAAGATTATAAGATTTCACTAATCTCAAGTAAAGTATTAATACACCATAATTAAAGTGATATAAAAAAATAAGTATGTTCCAGCCCTAGCTGAACAGATTTAGCAGTATCTTGTCTCATGGGTTGCTCATGTATGTATAATTTAAATTTTGAAATTTGAAAAACAATATATTGTTTAGCACCTTATATTTGCTGTATCAAAATCCTATTTTGTTTTCAAAAAATGGAAAATGATTTTATCATGGGAACATCTTGCAGTTCGGGTGAATTCTAGCTCACTCACTCAACCAGACTTTCTCTGTGACTAGAAATGGCTAGAAAGTCTCTGTAGACTTAACAAAAGCAGTACCTTCTGCTTGTAAACAGTACATGAACAGCAAAAGCTTCCAAATGCATGACTGACTCATCAGGGAGGAAATTGAGACATAGCAGTGTGAGACTGACCTGTTTCTGTCCAGTATGTTGCAAACAGTATGACTGTCAACACTGGAATTTACTAAGTTCTTAAAAGCTTTCACATGATCCTTTATTATTCATCATACTTTTTTACTAGCTAGCCGTCTGGATGCTAGCTAAAAGGCATAGCTATGAACTTTCTAACTGCATTAAGCTTGAGACAGACAAACTAGCAGCAACTGCAGTAAAAGCCTGGCAAAGCATCTCAAAGGAGGAAACTCAGCATTTGATGACATTGACTGCAAAGGATTTGCATAGAAGTATTAAAAATAATCCTAATATTTATGATTGTTAGTTTGTCCAATTACTTTTGAGCCTGTTAAAATGGAAGGGACTCTGTAAAAATGGCTGTAATTCCTAAATGGTTAGTGCAATATTTTTGTTAAACCCCTTCAATTAAAGCTGAAAATCTACACATCAATCAGATCTTGATTGCTTCATTTCATATCCATTGTGGTGGTGTATAGAGGCAAAATTATGACAATTGAGTCACTGTCCAAATACTTATGGACCTAACTGTATAACAGTAATGTACAGACATCAATGGGGCAGTTTAATCGATTGAAACCTCATATTTTAGGCATACAATAAGTCTAGAAACTACCTAGCATTAACATGAGCTATCATCTACCAGAACATTCTAACATTACCCTAGCAACTTATCAATATTAGGGAAAAACAGAAAAATAGAAATTCATAATGAGCTAGCCAAAATTTTATCTTCATCATCAAGATTTTTATAGGAAGATAGCTTTGGTTATATATTTTTATGGTTTCTTAAAGTAAAGGCAGAAGAACCCAATTTTGGCAAAAAAAAAGATTTTTCATGATTCTTGGTTTCCACTCGATTTTGCAACACGACTGTAGGGATTTGTGCTCATTCAGCCACAAGAGCATTAGTGAGCTCAGGCACTGATGTTGGAAGAGGAGGCCTGGGGCGCAGTCAGCGTTCCAATTCATCCCAAAGGTGTTCAGTGGGGTTGAGGTCAGGGCTCTGTGCAGGCCTCTCCAATTCTTCCATTCCAATCTTGGCAAACCATGTCTTCATGGACCTCACTTTGTGCACAGGAACATGCTGGAACATGTTTGGGCCTCTTACTTCCAGTGAAAGGGAAACTGTAATGCTACAGCATACAAAGACATCCTATATAATTGTGTGCTTCAAACTTCTGTGGCGATAGTCTGGAGAAGGCCCAAATATGGGTGTGATGGTCAGGTGTCCACAAACCTTTGGCCATATAATGTATATTAGTTTATACTGTATATACTGTATATATTAGTTTTATCATTATAAAAAACTTTGAAAGACAGGAACACCATTTAGTTTATTATTCATCATAATCATAATCATACTTTTTTTTTTTTTTATCTATCTGTAGTATAATCAGTTAAATCAGTCCCACCATTTAATGCTAGATTCATAGAGGCCAGATTAACTGATTGAAGGATTTGCTAATATGATGGCTGTCTCTCTTTCCCCTGTGCATGTGTCCCTCTCTCTTCTTGTGGCATTGCAGAGGAAATTTAACACTGGGTTGTGTGATCTGCTCAGAATGAATTACAGGAGTGAATGTGCATGCACACTGCTTTGTTTAATGGGTCTATCGTAATAATTGTCTGCTTATAATTTTAAAAATCATCAGTGATTAACACTGATGTACTTGTTATTACACAATGCAATAACCTAATGTAGATTATACAGTATATCTCTCAGCTGCACTATGATTAATCATAGTTGTGTATTCTGAAGGCATTTACATGTACACACGTAAAAAAAAAAAATAGTTCTTGATTAAGGATAATTAAGGTTTGTGTCCTTAAGTTGTGTCCTCAGAGCTGTAGAATTATTCGAATCAGATTGGCCAGAAGTTATTGATGAATTTTCTGTTATTTAACAGAGAAAAACACATAATCGTTGATCCAATGAAGCATTCTGTAAAGAGACATTTATTTCATATTTATGGAAGGAGTCTGCAGTGTCAGCGCTTTGTATAGGTTTGTAAGTTTTCCACCACATGAGAGTCTTTAGAGGACTTTGTGTTCCTTTGAGAGGCTGGTGAGGGAATGACCGTTTATAGCTGCTATAACATAAGTGGTGACAGGAACTAACTTGTCTCACCAGTGTTCCACAACATTAAATGTAACTACAAATGGAGAAAAAGTATAGTGTGTTGTTCATGAATAAATTTAAAACTCGCAATCGTTGGCAAATCATTATGGTATAAGAGGAGTGAAACACTTCATGATTTATTCTTTACTTTGCAAAGTGTCTTATATTTATGTCTAACAGAATGAAAAGCTTTGTTTTATTCTTTTAACATTTTGTCAACAGACTAGTCTCCAATAGTGATGGTTAAAATCCCCTAAATATGACATAATAGCACACCAGTTTCAATTAAACCTGCACTATATTAAAGTAATACACAAATAATTTTAAGCGCACTACTTCTAATTAATCAGAAACTGGTTCTAATGACTTGATTGACTAGTCTCTGACTACCAGAGTTCATTACAACACAAAATTGCCACACCTCATTTTCTTTCTCTTGTCCATAGAAATATTTGGCATCAATATTAACAAATATTACACAAATGTACGCATTTCCATCAGAATCTCCCACAGTATCACAATCTGAACAGATCAGGAAGACACATCATGCATCAGGGCCTAGCTCCCCAGTCGTGCTCCAGATACTGCTCGGTCATCCAGACATCCTACACAAGCCATAAAAATTCAACTGTAACATTTCAGAAAAGTTGCGAAAGATAACTGAAGAACTTGCAAAGCATCTAATAAACATAGTCTCAGTATGAGGCTGCATGCAGTTCTGTGATGAGCAAGCGAGAGACCTGTAGCTTCAGGTTAATCCCTTCCTGCTAAATGAGCAGAAAAGAGATGGTGGGAAATGAGGAAATGTGACAGAGAAAAGACAAGACTTTTAGTGAGAGAGAGAAAAAAAAAAGAAAAACGAGAGAAAAGGCGACATTTCGAGTAAATGGCATCCAAAACCCACTCCAATTATCTTTGGCAGCCATGCCAGTGAGGCTGACTTAATTAAAGAGAGAGAGAGACGAAAGAGAGAAGGAGGGGAAAGGCATAAGGAGAGAGAGAGAAAGAGTGATTGAGGGGACAAACTCATGCGTATCAGGACTGCACACAAAGCCGAAACGTCCACCACTCTCGTCTTTTCAATTCCACCTCAAAGGCACTCGGAGAAATAATAATGATTATAATAAAATAGAGGAGACGGGGCCATTTTTCATGAGCAGCGTAATTGCGCAAGTTATATCCATTGTTTCTCTCGCTTTGTTATCATTCGGATAGGACAGAAACACCTATAATAGAGAATGGAAATGATTTGATTCCACGTTAAATCCCCAATAATCCTCTTGTGCCTTTTCCCTGTCTACCTCCAACGTTGACCTTTTCTGCAGGAAGCCTGTTGCCATGGAAACACCCCCCCCCCCCCATGCCCCCCGAAATTGTATGTACTGAAGTACATGTACAAATTGAGTATAACACAACAAACATACATACTTCATATATGTAAGCAACTTTTGCTTAACACTGTAATTGCTTTCAGGCTTTAGGTACTTGGGGAAGCAAGTCTATCTGGAAGAAGTTCATTTTAATTAAGTGAATAATAAAGCAATTATGGAAAACGGTAAAACTCTGGAGATACACAAACTTGTTCTCTTGTACTCGTACTTAAGTTGGAGTGTAAAGTTCACAGTAGTCATTAGTGTAACTAACTGGCTAATTAATTTCATTCTTAACACAACATGTAGTAAGACTCCCCATAAAGTAATATCTAAGCACATAATATTAAAAGTTCGTGTTTGTCGCCTTGAACAGCACCATTTTTTTTTTTTTTTTTTTTTTTTTTGTCTTCTAACAAAAAAAAAAATCTCATTCTTCACCTTGCCATATTACCGGAATAAAACCTATAACATGTTTGATATTATTATTATTATTATTATTATTATTATTATTATTATTATTAACATCCAATATTCTTCATATTGTGCACATGCAATGTCTTTAAAACTGGTAACCTACAGTATATCTCACTCAAAAAAGAAAACATGATTCTTTTTTGATTCTGATCATCCATCCATCCATCTACTGTATATTCTGTACCGCTTATCCAAAACAGGGTCGCCTGTGAGCCTGCAGCCTATCCCATGGAACTCAGGGCACAAGGTGGGGGACACACCTTGTGTCACATCACAGGGCACAATCGCAGTAAATCTATCATCAATATAAGATATGATCTACCGTTTTATTGTAACTGTTACTCTTGTGCAGCTTTTTTTTCTTCAGTATTTTAATGAGGCTTCATTTGTCCTTTATCACCTATAGAAGGACATCTGTTCTGTTCTCCGGTAATAACTGCAAAGAGTGTAGGAGGTGAAACTGGTTCATATTCAAATTAGTAGATGTTAAAAGCATAAAATGGATTCACTTCATTTCTGACATTTCAACAACTACCAGTGCTATCAGTTCTACTATTAATGTTATGTCTATTGTTGTTGAAGTGTGTTGCCACTCAAAAAAAAAGGAGAAATTGTCCAGTCCTGATGATGTAAAGGTCCTCAACTAAATGATCTTCACTAGGTTCTCGCAATGTGCAGTTGATTGCTTCTCTTGCACGAGATACAATATACAATTTTAGCATTGATTAATGAGTTGTGATAGATGCCAATCTGGCACTATAGGGTCTGTGATTTAAGTGTTTGTGACTTAAAAAATCTTGAATGGCTGATTACAAGAACACTAAAGTAGTTTTGATTCAAGTCTTCTGACATGCATTTGTCATTTGTTTAATGTTGTTTTTGTCATAAATATAGAATTATATTATATATTATTTGAATTCCTTAAAAATGGAGAATGTCTGGATCATCCTATGGATTGCTTATAGGTCAGTGTATCTGTGTGTATCTATTCTCTACATATACCATGACATTAAATACGATTACTTTAGAAAATCCATATATATATATATATATATATATATATATATATATATATATATATATATATATATATATATATATATATATATATATATATATATTCACACATTCCTGTAGGAAGCTGTCATGCTCATTGTAAATGTTTTTGTCCTAGAAACTGTGAGTAAGGAATAGAGGGTTTGACTGGGATGTGAAAAGTAAAAAAGAAAAAAGAAAAGAAAGTGAGTCTGTAGGTTTATAACACATGGCAATACTCCAAGACAAATTTTCTGATTTAATTGCCTTGTCTAAAGACGTTATGCTTGAGCCAATTTTTGTAATACACCAGGGCTGGGTGGAATTTGAAGAGAAGTAAAAAAAACAAAACAAAACAAACAAAAAAAACAGCTGGAACTCTTCAAGTGTAGTCATGTTAAAAAATTATCTGAGCGATCATGTGGGTACATCATGTCTACTAAATAGCTAAATAGTAACAAACCTTTTCTCAATGAATCCAGAGAGGTGTACATAGAAATGTCAAATTAATGCTCAGCTGATACTGACAGTAATTCTGAAAATAATTTTTAGAATTCAGATTGAAGCACGTTTTGATTCATTTAAAAGAACATCATTGGCATTGGAATACCATTACCACAATTACCACATAACGTTTGGATTTTGTATTGTGTAAAATTAGTGCATAGTCCTAAGCAATGGAAAAAAGTATCTAGTACTGTACGTAAAAAAAAAAAGAAAAAAAGACATTTAGACAACATTTTTAACAAATCAAAACTCTTTACAGGTATTACTTATTCTTTTCTGTTATCGCTATGTATCTCTTCTCATGTAATGTCATTTTTAAAAAGTTAAACCTCAAGTGTATATATAAGATTTATCAAGGCAAGCAGGAGGCATCTGGCTGCAAAGGCCCCTCCAGACGGAGTGTGGGAGGCAGATCCATAATTCAGCTATAACGCGTGAGTACAAAAATAAACACTTTCGCACATGACAATGGCCATCTCAGCTATACTTACAAAATAGGACTTACATACTTACAAAACTCTGTAGCTCAGTGCAGTGTAAACTTAATGCACCATGGAAGATCAACTAAATGAAACAAAAATCATGTGGAAGCAGCGCAAAGCATAAAATAATGCTGATATACGCCAAGAGCCTCAGTTAAGGTTCACATCAAACTTTGAAATGAGGAAAATGTGATCTCGGTGACTTTGTGGCATGGTTGTTGGTGCCAGATGGGCTGGGTTGGGTATTTCAGTAACTGCTGAGCCCCTGGGATTTTGAGTGAGAACAGTCTACAGTTTACACAGAATGGTGCGAAAAACAAAAAACATCCAGGGAGCTGCAGTTCTGTGGGTGGAAATGCCTTGTTGATGAGAGAGGTCAGACAAGAATGGCTAGACTGGCTTCAGCTGACAGGAGCGTGGTGAGCAGAGAAGCTTCTCAGAATGCACATGTCAAACCTTGAGGTGGATGGGCTACAACAGCAGAAATCAGGTTCCACTCCTGTCAGCCAAGAACAGGAATCTGATTCACAGACTCACAAAAATTGGACAGTTGAAGACTGTTTCCCCCCCTTAATTTTGCATTTACATTTTTATAGGTACCCTAATCATATCCACCTGATACTCAGATTCACCTAATGGCTTGATTACCTGACGCAGATACAATAAGGAGATTGTAAGTAATTAAAAATGGTGTAATATAATGGATTGTTATAACAAAGAATCAATTAAAATGATCAGTTCCAACCAAAGGAATATCCTGGGAAAACATCTTTGGTTAACACAAGACATCAGTCAACTTGTGTTCCTTCTAGGTCAACTGACTTAATTGTAAAATATTTTTGAAACCTTTAAATTGACTTGCTTTCTTTAATACTTTTGGCCAGTTGTTTATAACTGTTAAAGTTGTTCCTACTTAAGATTAACAAGGCACATAAAGTGAAACAAAAGCAAGTTTTGTTTCATTGTCGAAATCCATGAGGAGAAATGAGTTTGAAAGCGGACTAAGAGAGGCTTACGCCGAGCAGATGTGTCTGTTGAGTAGAGCCGAGGCCCATACTGAGCGCTTTGGGCCAAAAACACTGAGGGTCTGGGCTGGAGCCGAGAGATAAGACAGCCTCCAGAGGCCTCAGTGCGGCGAGAGAGAGGGAGAGAGAGAGAGAGAGAGAGAGAGAGAGAGGGGAGAAAGACAGACAGACACAGTTCTCTGCCCGGCTGGTCTGTAAGGCTAAATACAAGTTCTCTCTCTCTCTCTCTCTCTCTCTGTCTGTGGGTGTCTGTCTAGATCTTTCTTTCTCTCTGCACTGCTTCTTAACTTCAATTATAATATCATCCTCTATTAACCATTTCTCAGCCTCACTCAAAATTTTCACCATTCTTTTTCACTCTTCCATGATCTCTCACTCATTTACCACTCTTTCCATAACTCCTCAACACTATGCTGATTGTATGCTGTGTGTGTGTGTGTGTGTGTGTGTGTGTGTGTGTGTGTGTGTGTGTGTGTGGAACATTCCGGTGTATTGAGATCAGACTGTAGTGTTTGACTCTTAGGGGCAAGATTGTTTGTGCCACAGAGGCCTAAATCTGGTTGCCACGGAGACCGCCATACCATGCGTCTGACCCTGGAGGACCATGGCTTTCTTCCTCAGTAGGAGACACTGGCAGCTGCAGCACAGCTGCTCAGACACACACACACACACACACACACACACACACACACACACACACACACACACACACACACACACACATCACATTGTCCAATAGTAAAGTCCAAGCTGAGTAACCTTGATGGTTCACAGCTTAATGCAGTGACAAAGCTAATGACTCAGGTGTATCCTCATACTCATACACTGACACATCATGGGCTTGATCTAAAGTCTAGTTAAAAGTATAAAAACTGTGCTTTGAGCTTGGTAAACACAGTCGTTGCCTGCTTATACTGTAGTGAGAGATCTTTGCACTCCTTCTAAGTATTGCTTCACCAATAACTACATAACCAAGTGCCCCAATATAAGAAATAAAAATTTAGAAGTAAAACAACATTGTCAAACAAAGCAAGAATTTTGTTTCTTCCATCAAATATGTTACTGTCACATTTTGGGATATGCCACTGTCAGCTCACCACTGTTTTAAGATTTAAGGTTTTTATATATTACTGTTTGTACGTATACATTTGCTTGGTCATAATGGAATGATATAAAAATACCAATTTTTACATTTTTAAAAAATTTTATATAGTCCTTTACACCCACAGGCTGTTGCTTTGGTATGTCAAGATTCTCTTGAGTAAACCTTACACTATTCCCATCTTTAAATTAAAACTAATGGCAAAATTCTAGGCATTATTTAGTTTTCAACTTGCTAAAATTGCAAGGCATAAATATATGCTTATCCCTAATTGATGCAAAACAAGCTGGCCAGTCAGAATGAGGTATTTTCCATGGTTTTGGTCTTATTTTTGATCTCTACTCTTGGCGTTGGTCTTACGAGCCATTAAACAGAGCACTGGTGTGCATATCCATTCTAGGGATGTAACAAATTATTTGGATTGAACAGATGATGTGTTCTAAACAGATACAATGATACAAATAGGAGGTGAACTATTGTCTTTTTTTTTGCCAGTAAAGTTCACAGCCCATCTGGTTGAGACTTGAGGTGTGCATCAGGAAAAATAAATACATAAATAAAAAAGAAAAGAAATATGACTGAGGTTTTTTTTTTTTTTTTTTTTTTTACTTTCATACAGGAACAAGTGAGTTGTCCATATGATACTTTTAAACATGAATGCGCAGCAATCCTTAGTAACTGCCTGGTATGGGTCATGGTGGTTTAAATCAGGCTACTGCTTGTTTTTTTTTTTGGGGGGGGGGGGGGGAAAAGGATTAACTTTATTTGTTAGAAAATCAAACAATAACAAATAGTACAAAAAAAAACCCCATACAGATCTGAACACACACACACACACACACACACACACACACACACACACACACACACACACACACACACACACACACATATATATATATATATATATATATATATATATATATATATATATATATTTGAAGCACTAAATGGAAACAAATACAGATGCAGGCAGCGCTATTGCGTTACTCCCCTAGTACGCTCACACATGCACACTTGTTACATTACAGCAGTGACTACTGGGATTAAGCTCAAATGCCAGGCCCTTCAAACCCACCACAGATCCCTATTTAACACTCTCTACCTTGCAATCATTCACTTTCCTATACCCTTGCTAATATACCCCTCCACTAACTCATTTACTTACTCACTCATTCACTCTAGTACAGGGCTAAGGGCACTCTACTAGGGCCTCCGACAGCTTCTCAAAGCTCCCTTCTGTGCTCATTGGTCTCTTAACTCACTAAGTGATGAGCTAACACACAGCCCACATGCTCATATACGTAGGTGTGTAGCCTGCAGTGAAAAGCAAAGCGAGCATAGGAACAACAGTTTGTGGTACTCCAAAAAGACACCCCTCCAAATGTTTTCCTCACTTCCATCCATTTATCGTATCATTAGAAAGAATACCCTTCATATCTTTCTGAGGTATACCCTTCTCTCTACCATCTGAAGTTGAAAAAAAAAAAAACACAAAAAAAACAAAAGCAGTACACTGATGCAAGATAGAGTGCTTTTTGACAATCACTCTAATGACCAATGTCACTTACAGAGGATTGAAATGATAGCTCCAAGCGTCTTATTTAATCGTAGTGGAGATTTTCCTTCTTCCCAACTCTGGTATAACATGATTAAATGCTGAAACTCAAAAAAAAGCAGTTTAGCAGCTTGTTCTCTATACTGTTCAATACAGTCATCTTGCAAGCTGGGGCTTACTTTTATTTCATGTGTCTGATCACAGGTTGGCAGTAAAGGCATGGAGTAATGTTGTGTATTTACTGAGCTTATAATGCTTAACTATTAATGATTAGCTTATGGCTACAAATAAGATTTGAAATGGTTGTGTTTTGTTTCACATTGGCACTAGTAGAGAATAAAAGCATACATCTTTACCCATTTGTCCTTAAACATACTGTTTTCTTTGTTGACATTTTGTTTTAAGTCACGTCAATTTTGCTTATGTTTTGCCAAGTGCCATTGTTTTGGTTCTATTCCCTTCTCCTCCTTGGTCCTGTTATTGGATTGTTCTCCTAATGTGTGCACCTGTTCTGTGTTTAGCTCTTAATTAGTTTGTCTACTTATACCTTGCCGTTTCTGTCTTTTGTCGCAAAGGCTTATGGTGCATTTTTGTATTTTGTCAAATACCAAACTTTGCTTTCCCTGTGTCTGTGCATCCCTGTTTTGTTTTGTTTTGTTGTCTAATTATCAACTTTGGTCAAAGAACCAAAGTTCTTTAGTAAATGAAATGAAATGAATTAGTAAATGAAAATGAATTAAGTGAAAAAATAAATGTAGGAAAATCTGTGGAAAACTTGTTCCTGAACTGCCTTCAGGTAAATAATTTACATAAATGCATGCCAGTGGCCATAACAGATGATCTGCTACAGAAGCCTTCATGGTTCATGTTTCGCAGAACTCTCTCGTCAGTTGGGGTTTTTTTGTGTTTTTTTCATATATTGATCACTATGCTACAGTATTTCTCAAGTGCTAGGTTCAATATGCTGAAATACTTTGCTAGGTCCACAGTCTGCTACAGTAGTTGATGACCCATGATCTAGAGTGATCATTTGACATTGGCTGGGAGGAGAGAGCTTTAGGTCCTTCCATGGTGCAGTAACCCGGGAGCAACTTCATCTTAAATTAAAAGCTTTATGTAGATCCAAGTATAATAGTGCTTCATCCAGAGGTTGTCTCTGTGGAAATATGCAATATGGTACCCTTTACAAACCTGAAGCTTTCTTAAGTTCAACAGTCTGCTTTTACTGAGAATAACAGCAGTTAAAATAGCCACTCTGCTACTCCCTCATCCATGTCAGGTTATTTGTCTCACAAGTCTGTAGAGCTTTTGTAAAACTCACTTGTGATTCTCTCTTTTTCTCTCTCCTTAAATAAAGAGTCATAGAAAATGGTTCATCAACATCAGTGCCACACTTAAACATGAGGGAAATAGAAAGGATTTTAGTTATGACTATATATATTATAGTCATATAGACAGTCAATAGATGTGAAGATAGATGTGACTTAATTTAATAAACTCTAGATTATTCTACTAGCACTGACAGCACATTGAGCTGATTAGTATTTTTTCTCCTTTACATGCATATTTGCCAAGGTGAAAGGTGCTGAACAGTTTAACATGTTTAAAAGACCACTGAACCTCCTTAAATTATCTTAAAGAAAAAGAATTAATGAAGTGGAAATAGTTAGTCACTTTTTACTGCTGGTCATTTGGTCATTCCTGCTCTCTGCATCTAGTAATGCACTTCAGAGCCAGTTGTGTTGTGTGCTTTGTGTGTGTGTGTGTGTGTGTGTGCGTGTGTGTGTGTGTGTGTGTGTGCACGCCATCCATCATCCTGAATTCACTGCTGCAGTGCAATGATTAGTGATTATCTATTATCACATTAGCTTGGCTGCCAATTCCTGCATGAAATCTGAACCTTTTCTGGAACATTCATTTGGCACTTCATACCTTCCATGTGCTCATATTCATTTATTATTCTGTATATGCTGAACATTTCTTTCCTGACAGAATTCTAACATAAATCCTTTCATTTGGTCTATTTGATCTGAGTCCCTCAGTTTAATCTCACTTGTACTCTATATTTGTTCTCTTCCTACTGGAATTCCATAAACATTTGACCAGAGAAGGACGGGTTCCCCTTTTTGAGTCTTACATCCTCTGAAGATTTCCTTGAGTTTCCTTGCAACCGCTCCTCAGTGGTTTGGGTATTTATTTCTCTGGGAAAATCTGCTGTTAGCTGCTTTTTTTTTTTTTTTTAATTCCAAATAAACTATGATTGGGAAATTAAAGTGTGCTGGAGTGAACCAGACCCACTGATTGCAATTCACCATTAATGAGCCAGACTTATCTGACTTATATTGGCCCATAAAAATGTTGCCATTGGTTTACTTTTGGTCGATCCTTATTTGGCCACTAAATATGCAGCAGTTTTTGTTTTGTATTATTTTTGATGTCTTGTATGTACATATACTGTATGAGAATAATGACATTTTCTACATTTTATATTTTAAAAGTATTCAACTTCCACTGTGGATAAAATCTAGACATCCCATTAATGTCATTTTTAAAATATTTGTGAATCTAATATGTGCAGTTTTATTACTACAATCAAACATCTCAGCAACAAATTGTCCTCATGAATGACTTAACATTACATCAACAGTCCTATATCAACAACATAACTTCTCTAGGTGTATGTGTGTGTGTGTGCGCGTGTGCATTATTGCCCATGTGTTTGTTAACAACGGGGGCTGCACATTTGTTTCCTTTTCAGCCTGTAAAAAAGCAGCGGTGGCCGTGGCAGCAGCAGAGACAGCCTATCAAGCTCTCCCTGCCTCTTCTCTTCCATCTGTTCTGTTTTTCCTCCACCTCTCCTTTCTGATGAGCCGGGTCCTCAGTCCCCCCAATAAAATCCCATTAGCTCTTAATGAAGTCGAGCTCGCTGCCTCGTGCCTTCACCTCATTTAGCACGATTGTCTGGCGGCCATTAGCGCCGAGGCAATTACAGCCGAACGGCGAGAGTAATTGGAAATGCCGACAGGGACCCCAGGAAAATGGGAATAAATAATACAAAAAAAATATTAAAACTAATAAGCTTCCATCGAAATGGGGCGGGCTGGGGGGGGGGCACTGAAGCTAAATCAACATAATTTTAATCGGGCCTGGTGAGGTAGAAACATAAAGGTGAGGACCTGGTGGGGATGATGATGATGATGATGATGATGATGATGATGATGGTGAGGGTGAAGATGGTTTTGGCTGAGGTTGGAATGGAAGAATGAATTAACCGATAGAGAGAGCACACCTATAAACATTTATAAAAGTACATATTAGTATACAGTTCATGCAGCATACATTGATTTCACTTTAATAGAGCTGATTAGTATTGAAATGGATACAGAACCCAGCCTGGGAATATACCAGACATCTTCTGTGTGAAAGAAACACTGGCAAAACTCTATGCAAAGGAAGCCCTATAAAAGCAAAGGGCTGAACAGTGAGTCCCAAGTGGTATTCAGAGTGTTGTGTATAGTCTAATGGTGCCAGATGCCAGGGCATCTCAGTGGACACCTCACCCCTCCCAATGAGGGGCAACAGGTGGCAGAAACCTGATCAGAGAGGGCAGAATCAGAGGGCACCTTTCACAAGAGACTGGGCAGAATGCCCAACAGTCAGTCACAGGGCACTGCCAAGGTGTGTGTGAGTGTGTTTGCGTGTATATTGGGGAGCAGGATTAGTAGGGGTTATCCATGTGTGTGTGCGTGTGAGAGAGAGAAAGAGGGAGGAAAGGTGCCTTGGCACTAGTTACCCTAAGTCCGAATGGAAAACAGAAGGTGGAGTCCCACAATAAGAGAGTCTCAAGGGGTATCCATAATAGCAGTCCCAGTGCCTGCCATCAACAATACTTTTTGAAGGCCTCTTATTTGGCAAGCTTAATGGCGCAGACCCACCCAGCATCATTTCCCCACACAACACAACACACATGGAGCTCAAGTACACCCATACATATTCATACATCTATATAAATCACAATATGGCCTCTTCAGCAAGTGATTGCTATCTCAGTTCTTTCTGGATCTGCAAAAGCATTCACAATTTTCCAAATCCTTGGTTGCAATATTTTGAAAGTTCTCAATTTTTCAAAGGGCTCCTTATCACACAAAACTATCACAGGTCTGGAAGGAAAAATGATTTTGAATGCAGTGTATATCTCCACATGTACCATACAACCATACAGATAGCTGCTCTCTCTCTCTCTCTCTCTCTCTCTGTCTAGCTACACATGCTACTCCTGAGATACCAGTGATGAGGATGAGGATGTGCCAATGTGGACAGCCTAAAGATCAATAAGATTACTGAGGATGGTACCACTTAGGAACCATGGTTTGATGGCTTAGGACTACAATTGCCATGATAGCTTTAGGACTGCAATTGCCATGAACAGTTTTGCACTCGAGTCTTCATCAGCGAACAGCTGATAACAGTTGATAGACAAAACAAAATTTCTCCCTCATATCGTCTGAGGGAGTTTTTCCGTGCCACTGTCACCTCTGGCTTGCTCATTAGGGATACATTTAGAAATTTAAAATGTATATCCTGAATTTATATATTTCTATAAAGCTGCTTTGTGGCCATGTCTATTGTTAAAAGTGCTATACAAATAAAACTGAATTGAATTTGTATGTCTCATCCACCCATTCATATTTTCCTTATCCATAAATAGGATTTAGATTGCTTCAATACTATTCATTGTTATAATGTAATATTACAAAGACAAGTGAAACTTGGAAGTCATCAAAAACCTAAAAAGTATTAAAGAATAGAAACAGTGGTGACAAATCCAACAGTTTAAAGCCTCTGCGTGTTATTAAAGCGAGTGACATGGAAACCAGCTTTCTGTTTCCCTCTCCCCATGCCTTCATGATGAAAATGTTTATTTGTCTAAAAAGATCTACAAACAATCACTTCTCCCGACAGGAGCAAGAGATTTCCAGCCAGGGGAGATTTAATTAGCAAAATCTCGTTAGGTTTAACAAAATTAAGCGTAAAACAATCCTCAGCAGGGCGCAGGGCTCGGGGAGAGAGAAAAATCGGGGAGACTGGGGAGAGGTGGAGGGAGGGGTGGCACTGAGAGAGCGATTAGAGCCGAGAGGATATTGAGACAGTCGCTTCTCTGCTGTTGAGGGGGAAATGGCTCCAAACACCCAGCTGCTTTCACACTCAATTAAAGAGCCTTGCCTGTCTTTTACCCCCTCTAAAAAGCAGAGAGTTAACCTTGCTGCAGTCTGCCATCACACACACACACACACACACACACACACACACACACACACACACACACACACACACACACACACACTTATCCCTCCAACCTCCAACCGCCTCCATCCTTGGCCTCTTTCATCCACAACACACGCAATTGCATCCTGAGCCGCCGAACCATTAAAGACACCAAATTGTGTTTCTGAACGAATTTGCATTCTATAAGAACGCTGCGTACGAAAGTGCCATTAAAGTGAGGAAATAAACGCTTAAGCAACCCAGCTGGAGTGATTGGAAAAGAACAGCAAGCACTCAAACTGAAATTTGCTGATCATCTATCAAGGCCCAATTGCCACTAAAACAGCAAGGAATAGCACAGCAATTCTCAGTGAGAGATATTATGATGACAGGATCAGAAATTTACATTGTAAATGTGATCCAAGGCTCTTACGTCATCAGCAAGTCTAAGGTAATCTGGCCTGGTGTTAAGATCAAATCAAATCAAATCTCACTTTACTGACAGTGATGTCAGTCTTACAGTGCAAACAATTTTACTATGTACTAAATATGGTTCCAAATGTCACACAGCAGATCTTATCTTTATGTATTGACTGTCTTACATAGAACAAATGTGGGGTAAAAAATTTTACAAAACAAACTTACAGTTCTTTTGTCCTCAGCATTAGAGCACTGAAATGTTCCAGTGAGCTCCGCCTGGTACACACGAGTCCAATACCTGATCATAAAAAGAGAAAGCAGGCGAATCAAATAACTAAACTTATCATCTTGACTGATCATTATACACATTTTTAATTATGTTAAACGATCTTGAGATCAGCATGGGGGAAATACACAACCTTCATCTGTGCATCTGACAGTACAAAAGGTAAAGCTGTAAGTAAGTAGGTAAGGTGTGTGTATAAGGGTTCAACAGGGAACGTGTGTGTGAGGCAAAGGGAAACACAAAGATGGAGATGGTGTTGGAAAGGAGGAATTTCTCATATATACATCCCACACACCACCATCCCCCCGTGTTTCATGGAGTCTAGAAGGTTTATAGAGAAACCTCCTCGGGTTTCCTCCAAACTACAAAGAAAACATTTTAGAGCTGACTAATCCCTCCTGCAGACTCTCTGAGACACCAAGCCTCCAAATGGCCAGCGTGGCCTACCAGCCCATTGCCTACCTCTATTTCCCCCCTGAGATGTTGCTTGACTTCCTGTTGACGTCAAAGTGAATTAAGGCAAGGAGTGCACAGCGGCTCCCCCCTGGGGGCAGGAGGGGTAATCACTAACCTCAGAGGAAGCATTAGCATTCCTGCTGAAGCAGACACACACAACTGCCCACACAGGCAGCCAGAACGCTGGGCCCCTCCACAAACAGCCAGACCCTTTACACACACACACACACACACACACACACACACACACACACACACACACACACACATGTTTAAGCAGATATGCATATGCAAACACAAAGGGTACCACACGGAATGGTTGTCAGACGCACATATGCTCACATAAGCATATGCAAACATCCAGAATGGTCATGATAGACAACCTACCTCCTTTATTCCCAAAAACCTACTTTACTCCCAAAAATTCTCCACTGCTCATTGAAAACCAAGATTTTGGCTACCACACCACCAACACACAGTTATGAACTCTAACACAGACAGAGTAAAGGTTTAGTGGCTTGTCCGCTCTGGTCACTCTAATGCATAGAGACCACATGTATGGTTTTCCCTTCTTCTTTAATGCACAAAGCTCAACCTTTTTTTCAAACATTGTTTCGATCCCAGTCTAATAATCAATTCTCGTATATTCCTAGTACAGCCATGGAACACAGGATTTTCCCCCTATTTTCACAAACTCTCTCAACTCCCTTCGCGTCTTTCTGCGCCGATATTCTCTCTACAGAAATGAAACATTGTTGTTTCACTGCTGTTTCCAATGACAGAAAAGAATATAAGGAATAATAGGATACTGATTCCTTTCAATGCCAACCCGTTCTATCACAGTGCATGTTGTTGGTTGTTTCACAATCCCTGAGCTACCAAATCCAAAAAAATCTCCAGTTCAGCCATAAAAAAAAAGGCATGGACTAGTGAACATGGTTATTTCCCACAATGCCTTGCCAACAATAGCCCCCGAGCTGTTCAAAGGCTGTGACAACAACAGCTGTTGCCAAGGTTTTCAGCTTCCTGTTACCATGACAATGGCAAAAATGATTCATAACACGCTAACATCTCTCTTCTAATAAAGTCGGTTGCATTGTTATAGCATAATTAGAAATACATGATATAAGGGCACCTTGTATTTCTCCAGGGGAAGATTGGAATGCCTGATTTATTTTTTGCCGGACCGCCAAGCGGGCTGTCTGGAAGACACATTTTTGCTCATTGACTGACTGCTTGACTGGTTTCCATTGTTGAAACATACATACACATAAGCACTTCAGTGCCATCTTCCCAAAAAAAAAAAAAATCCCACTTTCTGCACTAAAATTATTCCCACTGCCTCTGCTAGGATCGACTAGTAGGTCTTACTCACAAACAGTCCATCACTCACAAATAGTACATCACTCACAAACCATCCACTTACAAACAAACAGTCCACAAAAATTGAGAATCCAAATAGTAGAAAAAAGAGATTTCCAACAAAAGAGATTTGTCAGACAACAGGTGAGAAAAAGTAACATGTCTCTAATGGTTTTCAATTTCAAATGACTTATTGAAAAACCAGTCTGCAAACTGTAGTTTACTTAAACCAGGCTTGGCTAGTTTTGCTGTGTTACTCCAAACAAATGTCCACTGTGCATTCAGACTGGCTAAAAACAGTTCCCTGAAAATGTGTTATGCATAGCATAAAGAGGGGTGGAAATCATTTGCTGGGCCAATAAATACATCTCATTCAATGACATGGGAAGAAGCCCAAAACAGCCAATGGGACTACTGTATGAACAAGTTTTCCCAGTCCAGTCTGAGAGATTTAGTTTGATTTAATACAAATTAAAGCATTAAAACAAACCCAAGACTGCTAACCATGCTGCTGATTCTACCATTAATTATTTTTTTTACTATTGTTTATATTAGGAGGTGAATACTGCTGAATCTACAACTCATCGAACCCTATTGGTTTTCAACAAAATGTAATCTTTATTAAGCTAGAAATTGTGTTCAAGCTTTAATGTAAGGATCATTAATAAACTGTTTAAAAGCAAGTTATACATAGTTTACCAATTAATGATTAAAGATTAATGACAAATTAATTATTGATTAATAAATAGTCATTGTAAATGACCTACATTTTAAACCACATTAAAGGGTTAGTACTTTTTTTGTTTCATTCATTAACACATGACATTTTAGACCTCAACTGCAGGCCTAGAAACCCAGTGCCCTGTAACGCTTCCTCCACTCCTGACACCGGACTCTTACTAAAGCTGGACTGGATTTGAAAATTAAAAGCAATTAAAGTTACTTTCTAATTAATTTATTGACTAATTTTGAATAATATATTAAGAGCTTTTGAAGCAATCTTTGATTAGTAAGCTATGTATGACTTGCTCATCAATAGTTAACTACTGAACCTTAAATCAAAGCATTACGGAAAACATCCCAAACTAGCAGGGAAATGAAGTGGGATAGGGTTTGTCTCTATTGAGATGTAAACTAATAAAAGCTCTAACAAATGTACAAAGAACACAATCAACAAATACTTATATTAATGCTTAGATATTAGCTGTAGCTTATTAGAAGTTAAGTGAGGCACAAGCCAGACAATTTAAGGAAAGGAAGGCAGAATTCCTGGGATTTAGAGGGGGATTTGGAGCACAATAGTAGGTATTCCCACTAGTGTAACGGGATCTGACTTGGCGTCATGAAGAGCTTAAACTTCACATTAAACCAGGGGGGCAGCTGACACATGCAGCTGCATTAGACACAACACAAGGCGCGCAAACCAAAACACACACACAGTGTGCCTGTAGCAGTACAAGCAAAGTGCACTTTATCAGTATACTCTCTACGGACAAAGCGTTATCCTGTTATTCTATATAACTCAGTAAATCCTGGATAGCTTGTTCTAGTGTCCTCTAACTTAGAAAACTCCAATCCAAACAGGAAAAGTACTTTACAGCTAAAAATATCTCAAAGCAAAGCAACAAGGCTGTGAAATCAAGCTTATATACTGTAACAGCAAAATGTTTGGACAGCTATAATTGAATTCACATTTTTCATGAACCTAAAAAAGATTTCAATTTAAAGGTTATATTTAAATGTAAATAAAAATTATTAAATAAATAAATTATATATATATATATATATATATATATATATATATATATATATATATATATATATATATATATAAAATGTTGACATGCCTCCAAACAAGTAGTTGTTATAGAGACCTTGGGAAAATCAGGGAAGAAATGAAGGCTCCCTCATGAAGCTACAGTAGTTGAGAGAAAGGCAAAAATCAACAAAGCTGTCATTAAGGCTAAATCTAAAATATAATACACTCCTGACTTGGTTAACTCTACTACATCACTGCTTAACGCCATGTGTTATTTGATATCTTATGTCTTACTTATTAAATAATTAAAGTAAATTGATTTCAAGAAAACTTCCTACGCAGTGTTCCCTAAACAGTGTTCACTATGTCTTAGCCAGTGAAAATTATTTGAAGATATAAGCTCCATCATCAACATTACCAAAAGTTGAGTCATATCTAGAACTGTAGCCACTATTTCTTAGGTTACAGTATGGACTAAACTCTTGGCCAGTACAAACAAGAGATGGGCTGTCGGGTTCCTTTGTGCCAAATCGAGTGAGACTAAAACAGGATGCAGTGAAGCCCATCTCTCTTGTGTATGGAATCCCCAGCAGAGAGCTCATATGCTCTTTTACTTCCCCAGGCAGAGGAGTGTCCTGGCCCCTGGCCCAGTCTCCCCGATCCCTGCTGCTCTCCCAGCTTCCTGTCCTGGGACTGCAGGAATGAGAGCAGCCATGTGGGAGAGAAAGCGCCTCTGAGCTTTCATCAGGTTCCCCCTCATTCCAGCAGCCTCTTACAGCCCACGCACACAAAACTGACATATAGTCACAGAAACACATATGCACACATATAGTGTAAACACGTATCCCTAGGTATGCACAAACATGCAGTATGTGAACACAAAAATAACACACATCACAAATACACATAGATACTGTGCAAAGGCTGTCAAAATCAAATTTTATTTACCTAAAAGATGTTGTACTTGAATGCATTTTCATATCAATGTGTATTTTTAAGATTCGTTTTTTATTTATATACCTGCCCTAATGTTTTGTAATGTCTTCTATGTATACTTTTTTATGAGATCTCGGATTAGTGTAAAAATCCACCATATTAACCCTGTCTTCAAGCAGGAATGTTCTTCTAAACCCCTTCCATCCACAGGCCACATCCCATTGGCTTTCACTATATATGCTCACTACATAGGGCATAATATACTGTAAAAGTTGTGCAAAAAATCTGTAAATGCACAGAAAAAAAACATAAAATTTGACATGGAAAATCTTTCAATTAACCACTAGCCTTTAAATTAATGGCAAGTATTAATAACTGTTAAAAGAAATTCTTTCGGCTGTAATTTTAATGTATCTGATGGTCATTTAAAATACGCAGTGCTAAATATAAGACTTGCACATGAACATATGTGACATTTATCAATGAACCTATTGTTTGAATTAGTTTAAATGGTGACTTGAGGATTTTAGAATCATACAACGTACATTACAGCCATTACAGCCATGTAAACTTGTTTTGTACTGGTCATAACAAGCTCTGCCGGCTAGGAAAGCTGCTTCCGCGAGACAGGTTGGCTTTCTCTGAAATATTACTTTGTTTGGAATGGTGTCTTCTTCTGTCTTCCTAAGGTCCTTAGTTCATAAACACTGTCTAAAGTAACTAGCTATTGTAATATTATTTTTAGGGACTAAACCCTAGCTAGTTACATTAGTTTGTTGGTTAGCTTGCTAATTTTGTCTAGCTTGTACTAGAGACACATCTGATTACACTCATAAGCAAATAATAATTGTTTTGTTGTCTGCTTGTTAGAGAATAAATCATCATATTGTGACTTATCAAAACGACTGTGTAGCCTTCAATCCTTCCACAGGACTATTGTGTTCTCATGGTGTATATCACGGCAGCTGATGGAGTCAGTTTCAGCTCTTTCACCAGTGCTATAATATGAATGTTTACCTTGTACAAGTCTCTGCATTTTCTCCATCTGAGCTAATTGCTGCGTGGGAGTTCACTTTCTCACATTTATGCCGGCAATAAATGATTTTGATGATCTGTCCCTTTTGGCCAGATGTTCCATTTTAGTGGCACATAATAATTGCATTACTTGACTACAAATAACAGTGTGAAGGTATTATTATTAGTATTATTATTAGCTTTTTGTGTATTCCTTTGCCATTTGGAATAAACATAGACAAATAGATGAACTATTAGATATTTATGTACTTTTCTTCCAAATCATTGGGTTTCAAATATCTTGAGTTACGTCAGTAAATAGTGACTGTCACTTTCACGTTTGATTTGATTTTATTTATTTTAAATACATATATAATTCAACATGTTAATTGACAAGGGAAACAAAGTCGAGAAAAACAAGAAGCAAACTTCTGTGAAGTTCTTGCTCACTGAAAATTTGGCAGACTAGGATGGAGAGGCAGTGGTAGCTCAGTGGTTAAAAACATTGGACTACCGATCAGAAGGTCCTGAGGCCCAACACCTGCTGGGCCCTTGAGCAAGGCCCTTAACCCTCAACTGCTCAGTTGTATTAAAAAAAGTCTGATAAATGTAAGTATCTGGTTATGGGTGTCTGCCAAATGCCATAAATGTAAATGTAAATGAGAGGAGAGTAACCTTAGCAGGTGTTCATAAGGACTGGGCTCCTGCAGGACATAAGAATAAGTTGTGGGATTCTTATGCGTCAGTTAGATATGAAGCTTGCAAGACAAAGAAAGGCCATGTTCATTAACATGGGAATTTATTGGATGCGGTGGATTGCTTGTGTTCATGTTCATATTCAGTAAATGCTTTACACTGGTCTTGTTTATGAAATAGATCCAGCTATTGATCTCTAATGATCCAAGTTCATTAGAAAATATCGCGGACAGCTAGATGGGAAAGAAATTACCAAGGAAGTGGGTGGGTGGGATTGGTCAGAAATCCTTCAGGACCAGACAGGAGTTGGATTAAAATAAAAAATTTAATTAAATTTAAAAAAAAACAAAACTTCAATATGTAATGTGCACATCCACTGCAATACGTCCTCTACACTACACGCTTCCCATGAGTTCTGATTCCATGTGCTTCTGTTTTTGTTTTGGTTTCATTTCCCTCACTTCCTTTATTTTCATTAGGTTTTTTTTTTTTTTTGCCTTCCTTATCTGCTATCCTTATCACCTGTGTCTAGTTAATGCTTGTGTATATTTCAGTTTTGTTTTTAGTTGTCTTGCATGTTAGTTTGCATTAGTCCTGTTGTTTTAAATTGTTAAGTTCTGCATGCACTGTATTTCATTTGTTACATTGAGACAATAGTATTATAGTAGTGTCTTTTTTCCCTTACAACGTTCAAAAAACACCTGTATGAGCGTTTTATTTTACTATGTTTTATATTTTTATTTTCTTAGGCATGATTTATAATGTACTGTTAGACGTGCACTCATGTAGCACTGGAACTTTTTAGGGTTCTATGCACAAGTTCTAGTGCCATTAAAAGAACTAGTACTTGCCATTAAAAGAATACTATAAAGTGTATGTGTAATTATCATAGAGAAAATTTCACATTTAAAATGTTATATATA
This sequence comes from Cranoglanis bouderius, assembly GCA_023630585.1. Lineage (NCBI taxonomy): Eukaryota > Metazoa > Chordata > Actinopteri > Siluriformes > Cranoglanididae > Cranoglanis > Cranoglanis bouderius. The sequence continues at coordinate 5,514,378 of CM042550.1, read as the reverse complement.
CAGTATACAGTATATATTGTCAATAATTTAAAATATAAATGATTAATGTGAAATTAGTTTAATGCATACATGATTCATACTGCAAAACTGTATTCATAAAGTAACCTGTTTACATAGAAAATTGAAGTAAAAAACTTTTTCTCTTCTCAAATCTGTTATCTTTATGTATTTTTTTCTGTTTCTTTTATTTAAAATATAAAAACTGCCAAACAATATAGATAAAATGACAGTTAAGATCAAAATTACTCTAAAATAACAGTAATTTTCTTTTTTCTGAAGGTTTTCATATTTTTTATATTACTTTTTAGGTTTTATATTACTTATAAATACAGAATTTTTTGCCATTTTATTACAATAATAATTGATACAATGAGAATTAAAAAACTTTATAAAAAATGTAAATTACTGTGAAATTAAAGCAATTGTCTGTTTTTCCAAAAGGTTGCTTACTGTAATATTTTATGGTTTATCTAGGTCAATTTACCACCTGGTGAATTACTGTAAAATAATAGTAATTGTCATTTTTTCCAGAAGGTTAATCACTGTGATATTTTTTTACGGTTTATCTCTGTCAATTTTCCACATGATAAATTGCTGTAATTTAGAGGTTTCATACTGGCACCCCTGCTTTCAGTCTTTTGACTATTTTCTTTTTTAGTATATCATGCACTATATGCTTAACAATTCACCATTTGAGATTCAGCCACAGAAAAAAGTGACTCCAGTATGTGCCTAATGCGAATTGGTAAGCAGTGAAAATTTGGATGGTATTCGAACAGTGAAATTCTGACAGCCATAATGGATCCTCACATAAATACGGACATGCACACTTACATACCCAGGCACAGCCAATGACACCAACCCACACACTGAGGCACACAGAAACGCATACTTATAGTGTCAACACATAAACACACACAGAGGAACAAAGAGACACACATAGAGGTGCATGCAAACTGGAGACACAACCACAACCACATACACACAAATACTGTTGTATAGGTTAAGTTGGACAAATCCAGCAACAACCAAAGACCTATGCATAGAGATACATTCACTGTCCACTTTAATAGGAACACCTGTACGCCTGCTCATTCATGTAATTATCCAAGCAGCCAATCATCCGGCAGCAGCACAATACATACAACCACAATTCCGAAAAAGTTGGGACAGTATGGAAAATGATAGTGATTTGTAAATGTACTTTTACTTCTATTTAAACAAAAAACATATAAAGATAAGGTATTTGGTGTTTTACCTAATAGTTTTTTGAAGATAAACATTTATTTTGAAATTGATGCATGCAACACGTTCCAAAAAAGTTGGGACAGGGGCAATTTAGGACTAATAGCAATGTGACAAGTTGAAATAAGAAGGTGATGTGAAACAGGTGAGGCAATCGTCTAATCATAGTATTTAAAGAGCCTCCAAAAAAGTCCTTCAAGAGCAAGGATGGGTCGAGGCTCGCCAATCTGCCAACAGAATAATCCAACACTTTGAGAACAACATTCCCCAAAGACAAATCAGTAGGATTTTGGGCATTTCACCTTCTACAGTGCACAATATAATTAAAAAGTGCGGGTGCTAGCATGTCCTGCCTGCAGTCCTGACCTGTCTCTGATTGAGAATGTGTGGTGCATTATGAAGCACAAAATAAGGCAACGAAGGCCCCGTACAGTTACGCAGTTGAAGAAATGCATAATGGATGAATTGGGGGAAATTACGCTTGCTAAACTTGACCAACTGGTGTCTTCAGTGCCCAAATGCTTAATAAGTGTTATTAAAAGAAAAGGTGATGTTACACAGTGGTAAACAGTCTACTGTCCTAACTATTTTGGAGTGTGTTGCAGTCATCAGATTTGAAATGAGTGTATATTTCAAAAATAAATTAAATTCACAAAGTAAAACATCAAATAATGTTTTAATAATGTGTTTTCAATATAGTCCAGGGTGAATTGAAATTTCAAATTACTCTTTTTGTTTGTTTTTTTGTTTTTTTGCATTTTTCATACTGTCCCAACTTTTTCAGAATTGGTGGTTGTACAATCATGCAGATACAGGTCAAAAAACATCCAGTGAGTGGCTGTTGCGTGGGCGGAAATGCCATGTTGATGATAGAGGTCAGAGGGAAATGGCCAGATTCAAGCTAACAGGAAGGCTACAGTAACTCCTTACACCTTACTGTGGTGAACATTAACTGAAGCTCTTGACCTGTACCTGTGTGATTTTATGCATTGCGCTGCTTACTTGCATGACTGGTTGATTGGATAATCACATGAAAATGAAGGTAAATAGGTGCTTCTAATAAAGTGGACAGGGAGTGTACGTATATGGATGCAAAAAATTCTCAAATGCAGGTAAAGGACACAGATATGCATAGGGACACACAGACACACATTCATTCACACACACACACACACACACACACACTTAACAATATTTCCTTTTTTTATTTGCAGGTTTCGATTTCTATATGAGAAAACAGCCATTACAGCTGTACCAGGAGGCGTCGATGTGCTCAGAACAGTATGAAGTATGGCAGCTCTTCTCCGGTTCAGAGGAACAGTGAGGAATTCCCCTGCAGTATCTCAATTCAGTTTGACCTTTCACCCTGTTTTTCCGGCCTTGTTTCAAAGCAGAAAGGAAAAGGTTAACTCTTTCCTCGTTCACTCAGCCCAGCTGTGTTTTTGGCTGCAAACACTGAAAGGCAAGACGCGAGATGTGATTGACTGTATTAAATGTCCAGGGTTGTTTATAAATACCTCGGAAGAGTGGTGTTTCAGAAACCCCACAACACCACTCCATTCCTCAGAAGGCAGGTGCAAGCCTTTTACAGCATTCCAGCCACCTTCCAGCCAATATCCGTCCCCTGTTTTTTTTTTTTTTTTTTTTCCAATCACACTGAAGCGAGATGACCTGGGCCAACACCAAGACTTTGCTGGCACGCCTGGCACACCGGAGGCTGGCAGAGAGGTCTCTTGTCCTCCTTTTTTTTTTTTCGCTCTCAGTGTCATGCTACCCTGGACATGGCTGTGGGCCATGTCCACATTTACCCCAAGCTGTGCGCCTGCAGCTGTTTATTTTTCACTTTTAGCCCCCGACTTGTCATCAGAGCTGTCTGAAGGCAGCATTATGAAGTTATACTTGAGGCTGCCATGGGCTTTGAATGCCAGGTTATGTGTTGGCTCTAACGTTGAATCCTGCCAAGAACATTCCATTAGTTTCTGCTGATCTGTCGCATCGATTTCTAAATTCTTGATTATGGAAGATAATGAGAATCAAAACACCAGATTGCATGAAAGAATGTAGCAAAAATCACAGCATGGTCACCTTGTTTATGGTATGGGGGAATGTAATAATATTCAGTGTACCAACTTGCTTTAAATCTCACACACACACACACACACACACACACACACACACACACACACACACACTTATTCTTATTCACAAGAGGTTCATTTGTGTCGAAATAACAGTCTCTTATTCTGCAATAGATAACATAATAAATAAATATTTGGCAAAATTCATGTCTGATTGGTCTCTTTTGTAAGGTTAACACAGAAATAACAAAAGCTCAAATGAAGATACTGTCCATGTGCAGGTGTGTGTGTGTGTGTGTGTGTGTGTGTGTGTGTGTGTGTGTGTGTGTGTGTGTGTGTGTAGCCAGTGTGCAGTGTTTCTTTCTGCCTAGGCCAAGCTTTAAACTACAGATCCCGTCTCCTTATCAGATTACACCAGTCACCGCGGTCATAGAGGAGCCGCTATCCATCCAGCCTGTAATTAGTTCTGATGGAAACAAATAACACCTGGACCACTGTCAAAACGTGCTTCATGATAGCATGAGAGCAACGTCAAAATGGAGATAACATTTAATGAATCCAAGAAGGCTTCAAAACTTCTGTAACAAAAGCCTCAGGTCATGCTGTGCGCCAATCTGCAGTGTTATTGTTGAAAGGAAAGAGACACCTCAGTGCCTTGAAGTTTGGTTTTCAATCATTTAGAAAACCAAAAGTATGTTTTTGAGGCCTCAAATAGAACATCTTCTTAAATCAGAGGCAAAATGAGATTATTCGTATTATGTTCACATACCGAGAAAGCCCAGTGTGTTGGCGATGATCCATTGAGTGTGAAAAACACTGAAATTGTGACTCGAATCACAAGCAACACATATACACTAAACAACTATCTCACTTCTTTATGCATTGTGAGAGTTATCAACGCTCAGAAAGACCCATGTATAAGTAAAGCCATATATGAGAATAATTAAGTGTTGTCACATAGATCATTTTTGAGCATGTAACAAGAATGAACAATTTAAATGTGAATAAAAAAAGCCATTTAAAAAATATCTATAAATAATTTGTCGTGTGTGATTGAGAATTACACACTGAAATTCACACTGAAAATAAACCTTGTATGTTTTGTTGAATGGAAAAATGAATGAGCGTGGAACTGTTTACTTCTCAGCTGTAATTATAACCAATATATAACTTCATTCCGTGTACAGTGATGCTTGAAAGTTTGTGAACCCTTCATAATTTTCTATATTTCTGCATAAATATGACCTAAAACATCATCACACAAGTCCTAAAAGTAGATGAAGGGAACCCAATTAAACAAATGAGACAAAAATATTATATTTGGTCATTTATTTATTGAGGAAAATATTACCCAATATTACATATCTGTGAGTGGTAAAAGTATGTGAACTTTTGCTTTCAGTATCTGGTGTGACCCCCTTGTGAAGCAATAACTGCAACTAAGCGTATCCGGTAACTGTTGATTGGTTTGGAGGAATTTTAGCCCGTTCCTCAGTACAGAACAGCGTCAAATTTGGGATGTTGGTACTCTTTGTCTACTTTTAGGACTGGTGTGAAAATCTGATGATGTTTTAGGTCATATTCAAGCAGATATATAGAAAAATGTAAAGAGTTCACAAACTTTCAAGCACCACTGTAGCTTTAAGTAATTTGACTTGGATTCAAAGTTAGCCTGCTCTGTTTAAAAGATATTTCATGCTGCAGGTCTTGAATTTTATCCTGCTCCAAGTTTTGCAGGCAGGAATGAACAACAAACCAGAACAAAGTTTCCAGAACCACACAAATAAGCAACAGAAGTTAAGGCCTCGGCAAGGAGTAAGGTAAACGGATCCACATCATTTACTACCTGCTTATAAACCACCAGCTTGGAGGTTATTCGTGCTAAATCTGTCAACGATTTCTACACAGTCTGGCACAAGGAATCCCTGGCACCAGTTCTAAAGTAAAGTCGGATTTTTCAGGCGCTGAACTTTGTGCATGCTGTAAATCACGTATTATGTTGAAGCCAGAGGAAAGCCATGAGCTTTACGGTCTCCCTGGGACGAGGCCGCGCTGATGCTTTATATCAGAAGGATAAAATATTTGGCGTATAACAGGCTAGTAAAACAGGGAAAAACACACCACTTAGCAAATAAAATGCACATCCATTTATTTGAACCGAAGGTAACAGTGTTCTTAAAGTAAGTGATTTGGAACTCATTCAAGAGTCACTTATGTTCCATATAAGAAAAAAAAAAAAAAAAAAAACACATGTCAGTACATTAACACAGGAAAGAATTCTATCCATGCTGTTAAGTGATGCTGCCTCGGAGTAATGCTATTATGAGGAGGTTTTCAAGGCATACAGCTAGCAATCAATGCCTTTAAATGGCTCTACAGTTGGAAAAAAAAAAAAAAAAAGACGGTTGAGATGTCTGGGCTTCTTACAGAGAACAACAAAAGATTCTCAGACAGAAGATCTGCAGGGGAGGAAAGAGACAGATACAACAAAATGTGCAAGGGCCGACTAAAATCAGGCGCTCCAAATCAATGGCAGTCTATGTCCGACCACTCAGGGTGGCGAAAAGGGAAGTGTGAAACCGAGAAAAACAAGGCTTTCTCAAAGAATGTCATTCCAGCGGGGCCTAAGAGCGAAGGCACTCTTACTCAAGATGGGTTTTACAGTAATAGATGGGAATTCAGGGCAGCTCAAACAAAAGCTAGCTTCCTGAGAACTGGCTTCCTGAGACGCAAGAGGAAAGATTCCCAAGGCATTAGCAAAAAAAAAAAAAAAAAAAAAAGTCTTCCGTCTGAGTCCATATTGCACAAATGTAAGAAATGTATAGAATATACATATATATATATATATAGAGAGAGAGAGAGAGAGAGAGACCAGCTCTCCACACATTCAGTCTAATTGAACAAATATTAACCATACCTCTCCTCACTAAGTTTTATTATTATTATTATTATTATTATTATTATTATTATTAAACATATTCACACACATAGTTATATATTTTGAGATGAACAAAAAGCTAGAAAGCCAGTGTTTTCTCTCAGCTGGTATTTTCAGCTTTTTGATCTGCCGATGAATTCGGATCAGATATTCTGCCTGCTCAGCAACTGCTTAAAAGTATAATAAATTCAGCATTTTTTTTTTTTTAGACGAGGCCTGTTTCTCCCAGCTAGGCATTGTTCACTTATTAGGATTAGCAGCATACCACCAGAGATAAGAACAAAGGCATTGTGACGTTTACAGTCTTGTTAAGGGTTTTTAAATTCAGAATTAATAATAAGCCACTGCTAATTTAAATCTGCTTTTGATCCTTATGTGGTAATTATTTCTTACTCGTAAATGAGGTTTTCTTCCATTTGCATGTGGAAAAAAATGTTGTAATAATAATCATCATCATCACCATCATCATTACCATCATCATTAATTTGTGAACTAGATCATACTCATTTGAATCATCCCCCCCCCCATTCTCTCATACCTCTAAACAAAGTAAATAAAGGTGTAACAGTAATATTATTTATTTCAGCTGTTAAACCAGATTTGGCTTTTTCTATTAGAATTAATTAACCACATCCAAAAATCCTGACAAGCCGCTCTGCTGCTGCCTTTCACACATGCTATAAATAATATCTTCTCATCCTTCTGATGCATGCCCGTGGCGTAATGTCCTTTCGTCCCTGTGCACACACAGGAGCCTGTGCAAACTCTCTGGCCGGTATTGTGAGCACTATAGGTGATCGTTAAATACCTGCAGCGCTGTTCCTCCAGCATAAATCAAGCAAATCTGCCTGCACCTCAAGTTTCCCCGGGGAGGAACTGGACTGTTATGCCAAGCAGCCAAGAGGCTGAGTGGGGAAAGAGGAGAGTGCGGCGAGGTTGTTTGGACATGCAGCAAAAGCAGACCCGTGCTCCTTGGAGAGCAGTTGGGATCAGCAGGGCTTAGTGAATGCGC